>OY660872.1:1715000-2915000 GCA_962446985.1 Xyrichtys novacula
AGTTGAAATTGTCCAAATGTCCCCCTCTCTTGGTCCCACACTGCAGAACTTGGACGTCAGATTTTCGGCTGTAAAAACTCACGTCATGCCCGGTTCTAAACATGGACGCAGATTCTCACCCGAGTTGGACGTGGCGACAAAGTTCTACAGGTGACGTTTTTTGTTTGTTTGTTTGTTTTCATATGAAGTAAAATAAGATCTCTCACCAAATTTGATGCCCCGATCTTTAAAACTGTGACTGTCAGATTAAAATAAAGATGAATAAATTGACAGATGTCCTCATGAAGCGAGGGTAAAGTTCGCCTCTTTAAGTCGATTAAAATCTCGTCTCCGGTCGTTCCAGTTTGGTGTTCACACCCTCCACTCCAAAGATTTCTCCGTTTCCCCGTTTGAAACGTGTCGGAGTCGCTCTGTCTGCGGTTCGGGGGAAATGTACCTCAGATTGAAAGATCACTTTGCTTTGTAGCTTTGATGTTCAACTTTAACAAGTCGTGTCTTTCTGCAGATCAAAGCCCAAGGTTTCGCCTCTTCCTTTTTAAGTTACACGCCGACCTCTTCGTCATGTCTTATTATTCTGCAGAAAGCTTTCTCTGTGACAACAGCTCACATTACTCTCACAGACTTCAAGGTGTCTGAAGTACATCTCTGTTTTTTTTCTTTCTTCTGCAGCACAAATGATTCACCTCAATTTTTCTGTCCTCTCTCGTGGCCTGAGGCCTTTTTCACCTTGAGATAAAAGTCTAAAAGAGAAGAAAAGCCCGAGCCATTTTTAAATGGGATTCAACTTTGATTTCTCCCTCATTCGTCAGGGGTTGAGTGGGCTCTTTTTCACCTTTTGTCTTCCTCCAAATGAACACCTTTCATTAACATTTCCTCCGTTCACCTCAGGGCCCCCTGACCGCCTCTCTCCTCTCTCAAACCAAAGTCGATCTCCTCTCTATTGAATAAATCTGCTCCTCTTCCCTTTCACCCTCTCCGTCCTTTATAGGATTGGATGAGGACAGAAAAAAGGAGACATTGTTCTTGCGCTCTTTGGTCAAAGCCCTCAGAGGCTCAAACCTGCAGAAATAGCCTTCACTGAGCCGAGCCAATCACTCTTCATAAAAGGAAAAGTATCCTGAGCGGGATCCTCTTCTCTGGGGCGAGGAGCTTTAGAGTCCCTGTTGGAGGAAATGGATCCTCTCAGTCAGACCGAGAAAAAGCTGATCGGCTCCGGGTCTCATAAAAGGTCTGCAGCCTTCATCAGCCTCCTCTTCATCAGCTCCTACTCCCAGAAATAGATCAGAGATCCTGTCTAACGTATCACATGGACGGTGGTGTTTTGGTCACCAAAATCTCATTGGTTGAACAATCACACGTTACTTTTATCCAGCAGATCCGTAACTGGATGAAACTTTTTTTTACCAAGATGAAAAAAGTGTGTTACTTTTCCTCTCAAAGGGTTAAAGTCCTCCTGGGTCACAGAGACACTGTGGAGATCTCAGAACTTAAACACTGAGACATGTCCGGATGTGGTTCTGGAGCTTTTAACCTCCTGGTGCTGCAGCAACTGGGTCAGTGTTCCACTTCATCCACTGTACACGTCTTTTACAGGATCACAGGTCTAACTGAATCCATAGAAATACGTGGAAATTATATATGAAGATGAAAACATTTCAGACAGTCTGGTTGATAAAAAAGTGGAGCTGGAACAATAAAAATAAAGGGCATGTCTGAAGAAGGATCCGAACCTGACCGTACACGGAAAGATGGATCACAAACACCTGGTAACCTGATCAAAACAACGACTCAAGGACAACCTCTCAACGCACGGAGAACGTCATGAAGCAATTCGCATCTAGGACTTCCTGTTCTCGAAGACCAAGAATCCTTGCGAAAAGAAATGAATGTTCCTTTTCATGGCGATTTCTCGATAGGCGTATACGTGACCAAATATTCGGGTTAGAAAAGGAGTAACCCGGGGGTGATTTTCGGGGTTTATAAAAACAAGAACATGAGCATATTCCGGCGAAGGTACCAGATGTGTTCAGGCTGCCAGATCGTCTCGGGGCCTTGAGATCTTGACGTGAACGTGTCCTCCTCCCCAACACTAGGGGGCGATATGGGTCTTTTCAGCGGCGCTGTTTCCAACCCCATACAACCGTCAACAACAACAGCAGGTCGGTGTCAGACGTCAGAAGTGTCTACAACTGCTGCAAGAAGATGGAGCATCGTACAGCGTTGTTTTTGTCCGACATGATGGACGCGCTACTTTTTCTAAAGATGAGACCAACGCTACTCCTCTACTCTGGGGTTTTCGTTCCAGGTTTGTGGGGGCGTGGCGTACGCGCACATGCATTGTCCAATCATACTCTGGTTACATGGTAGAGAAAATCAAATTCCAATCGCATTATCTGGGTGTTTTAATCGGCGTTCTCAAACTCTGATTATAGTCAGACTAAGGTGTTTACATGACCTTCAGTTGTCCGTCTTAATCGGAATAAGGCGATAATTCGGTTTTCTCGAGTGTCATATAAACTTACTGACTGTCAGAAGAACTAAAGATAAATAAAGTCCCACAATCCGACAGCGTTCTCCACAGAGACACGACTTTGCTGAGGAGGCAGGATCCCATCACAGTCTGATCTGAAGCTGCTCTCAGTTCAGTCGTTTACAGCGACATTATAGTTCCTGATACAGAAGTTAATACCTGTAATTCATCACAACCTAACAGTTCATTTCTCACCAATAAGCAGAGATTGTTTTTGGTGTATCAGGGGGTTGAAAGTGCTGATCAGCAGCCAGACTTTCCACTAAATGAAACACGGGAAAAAAAAATAACTTGTCAGCGTCCGCAGCAGGAGCTCTTTATTGATTTTCAGAGCTCATGTTTCAGCCTCATTACTCTTGAAAATACAGTAAAAGCAGAGCGGGGAACTTTAGAGAGGACGCCGCTGCCGCCGCCGCTGCTGCTGCTGCCCACATGAAATCGCCAAAATCACCAGAGGACAGCATGAAATCCCAAACCTAATTGAAAGACAATCAGTTTCAATTAGAGAGCTTTTCTGTTCGGCGTGATATCACTGCGGCAAATGCCACTAATGCCAGGAGAGCTGCCCACTCACGCCCACTCACAATATGTTCCTGGGCCATTTTTACACCGAGCCGGGACGGGGAGGGAAAATGCCAACAGACGCTGATGTGGAGCGCCGCCAACCTAAATATTCAACCCACCCTTGTCTCTTAGGCGAAGTCCCCTCTGAACAGTTCATTTGTTTGTCTGTTTGGTGGGGATAAGGATCACAGAGATGAAGACGTGACAGCCATCGTTTTTTCGCTGTAGTAAGGTGAGTAAGGTTTTAAAGTCAAAGGTGACGCTGCCTCTCAGAGCAGCTCCGACTCCCTCATCCTCATCTCAGCAGCTGTTCGATCTGCCAATAGAGACAAACTCAAAACACTTTGTCTAAGACCTTCAAAATCTTGAACCTCTGTCTAAGACCCTCGGGGCGACGGCTCCATCTGTCAGTAATTTAGAAACGATCCTCATCAGGACTCCGAAGAAGTCAAACGTCCCACAGGCAGATGATCTGTTCAGAAACATGTCGTCAGTGTGTTCACGCCCTCACCTCCACCAAACATCCTCCCTGTGTCTGCAGGTGAAGCCGAGCTGTAGCTCAGCGCTCGCCAAAGTTCACCAGCTAAAAGAACAATGAGTTTGACAACGAGATGAATTATAGATGAACGAGAGAATAATGCTGACAGGCGATGCTAAGGTCAGGCAGTTTTTAAAGTGTTTACAGAGTAAACTACGATAATGTGATTAATTAAACCTGACAGGGAGTCTCCTGTTCAGAAAGATGCACCCGAGGTTAGCTGTTATTAAAAATAAGGTCGATTATAATTTTTTTAATCATAATTCTGAGAAAAGGTCGGAATTCTGAGAAAAAAAGTTTGAAAACTGAGATTACAGTCAAAATTCTGAGTTTAAAGTCAGACTTTTTACCATAATACTGACTTTAATTTTTGAATTCTGACTTTAACCTCTTAATTCAAATTTTTTCCCTCATAATTTTACCTTTTCTTTTAATTCTGATTTTTTTTTCTCAGAATTTCCCATTTATCTCAGAATTCTGACTTCAATCTCAGAATTCTGATTTTAATCGCTTAATTCTAATTTATTTTCTAAAAATTCTCACTTTTTTTCTTATAACCCGATTTTTTTTCTCAGAACTTTACCTTAATCTCATGATTCTAACTTTTTTTTCTCATAATTCTGACTTTTTTTTTCTTATAACTGATTTTTTTTCTCAGAATTTTGCCCTTATCTCAGAATTCTGACTTTGATCTCTTAATTCTAATTTTTTGTCTCATAATTCTATTTTTTTTTCTCAGAATTCTGACTTCAATCTCATAGGTCTGAATTTGTTTCTCATATTTCTGACTTTTTCTCTCATAATTCTGACATAAATCTTAAAATTCTGACTTTAATTTCTTAATTCTAACTTTTTTTCCTCATAATTCTTACTTAAATCTCAGAATTCTGACCTTTTTTCTCAGTATTCTGACTTTAACTCAGAATTTTTGCTTTTTATCTTCGGATTACAATTAAAAAAATTATATCGGATCTTTTTTTTTTTTCCCCCTATTAGTGGCCCTAATCCTCTTCCGTAGCTTCACCCCGGTTATCTTAAATTTAAAAGATGGTTTAACACGTGCTTGTCATGAAATGGTGAATTGGAATTACAGTGTGTTTATAGGTGATTTGCGTCCACTTGGGGTCGTGCTCTTACTTGACTGCAGCGGCGACTATCAGCTGGCGGTTTATTCCACATTCCCCTAAACAGTCCACTTTTATAAAAACCATGCTACGCTGTAACTTCGACTCAGTCGTATAAACCAGACTGTGCACTCTGGAGAAACCCCGAGCTCGTCTCCAGACTCTCTGGCTGTTTGAACCAAAGCGAGATATTTTTCTTCTCGCCTGCAGACCCTGCTGCATGCAGGAGCTGTTGGTGCTGCGCCAATTTACATCACATCAGTAATTCAAGAGGTGTGTCGTGGGTATAAGGACTTTGATAAGTTGTGGTATTGCGCACTTTTTCATGCACCGAGGTGGCTTTTGTTGGAAGTTTTCCTTAATAAGTCAGTCGTCTTTGGAGTTTGTTTTGAAAGTTCTGCAGAACCGCTTTGTTCACGTTGAGAGAGCCCAGTGTTTGTGCATGTAAATACTGCAAATAGCCAAATAAATAATGCACACTTCTATGTAAATCACCTCTCCTTTTTATCTCCACTTTCAATGCGGTTGTCATGTTGCTGTTCCTGCTTCCCGTACTCCACCTCAGGGACTCAGACATTAAAAAATGCATATGCAGAAATAGACATGGACACAGATCTGAAGCAGAAGCACCCACAAAACCTTCAAAGACGTGTAGAATATTTCCATGTGATAGAAAGCAGCAGCCAAATAAAACATCCAGTCTCCAGCTTGAATATTTTACTCAGTGTAAACAGTTTGTAGCTGGAACACGATGATACAGAATCTATACGGTGCTGTCAGAGGAATAAGATGATTTTTTTTCAGCACTATGAATTTTAAAACCAGCAAACAGGCGAGTGGAAACCGAACCGAGTCAAAGGTTTCAGCTGCAAAGTTTGGAAAATGTGCAGAAATGTACTTTAAAACAGGACGAGGGTTATTGAGTTAAGTGTGTTCACAACAACATATTCAAGATTGAGTCAAAAGAACTGATCTTCCATCATTACCAGACACACCTCTGAAAGAAGAGTTACTGTCATTTACATTCTTAGGTTTCATCTAATATGTCTCCTTTTCCCTAAACGATCACTGCACCGGTGTTTATGATTGGTGGTCTTCAATGTGTGTCAGTCAAAATGAAAGAAAAATCTGTAAGAATCCCCAATGATTTAATTTCTCTACCGGGTCTTTGTCTCTCTTTATTAACATCACCGAAGTTCACAACGTAAACTCAAAGATAGCGTCCGAAGATGACGTATGAGTGTCGAGAGGATCTGAGGTGAGGCTGGTTTACCCCAGAATTTCCACCGTATCCGGAACAGCTCTGATCTGGAACGGTGGCGATTTTCATCGTACGCCACTTCCTACCGGATTCATTTGTGAGGTGCATTTTGTGGCGTATTACGGACAGCAGGAATCATGAGAACTCACAAGAACCCGTGGATTCGTGTGCAACCAAGCGACAACAAGTTGTATTTAGCCACATAGACTAACCATACAAGCAGTAGATTGTGTCCTTCCAGAGGAGGAAATCTACTTCTAGACTTCTAGAATCAGCATCTCCTCATCCATGGTGTCATCGGGGTGAAATGACGTCTAATGTGAAATTTGAAATGACCTCTTTTATTTTGAAAAGAAGCCGGATGTTTTATTTTGTGTCTGTGCCCGACTTCCTTTCCAGCACGGGTTAATCTGTGCTGAATTTATCCGCCATGATCCGGCGTCCAGAAAAAGTACAACGGAAAGAAGTCGCTGTAAATTGACACGTTAACTTGAATGGTTACGACCAGCGATGATCGGTGGACACGGCCTTTTCGTAGCCATTCCGGATGCGGTGGAAATTGTCAGTTACAGAGCAGATTATTATCCACTTGCACTGACATGTAGATCAACACTCGGCACATGAATCGATATCTGACTGTATCTAAAGGAAGACAACCTCATACAGAGTCACTCAGACAGGAGAGAAATTACCAAAAGTCATCCTGAAGAGGGTTTAAATTCCTCTGTGTGAATATTTGGATAGTTTTAATCTCCTCCACTGCCGAGTTTACCCTTTCACTTCACACGGAGACAAATATTTGGGAGACTAATTAACACTCCAAGACTCTCAGAAGCTTTTCGGAGGGAGGAGGTTAGACGAACACGCGGCTCTACTTTGTTCGGCACTCAGTCTGGGTTGTTATCAGGTTGAGAATAAATCACGCCGGCGTGAACTCAGCCAAGGTGAGGCGAAGTTAGACTAAAACTTTGCTTTTAAAAACCTCACACTATCTGATCTGACGCGCCAACCCTCAGCTGTGAAAACACTCCTGCAGAAACACGCATCCCAGCCCGCAGAATCATCACACCGTCTGAAAGGAAAAGACTGAAAACAGATGAAAACAAGAAGAGGAGGAGACGCAGAAAAGCTGCGTTTGACAGTGATGAATCTCTGCACAAAGTGAGGACAGAGCAACAGATGTAATCTCAGGGAGACAAACACACACTCAGGGACCCACAAACATCACAAAGAGGCAGCTGCAGCTCCTCTGGGACTCCAGGATGAGGAGTGAACACCCCCGAGATCAGCTGTACTTCACTTTCACGTGTTCATCAGACAGATAATGACTCCTGCAGCACTCCTCCGACCTGCTGACCCAGATGTTTATGACTGTTTCATCGTTTATATGGCGTTGAAAAGCTCTGCGTCATCGGAGTATCACGCTGCGGTAATTGTGACAGCATGAATCAATAAAGCGAGAAGACTCCTGCTGTGAATAGTCCACTTCCTGTTCGATGATTGCTGATTCAATACAGACTCTTTTCAACTCAACAGCTGAATAAATGAAGGAGGAGTGATTTAAGAGCGCGGCGCCTTAAACAAACTACTTCTATTCAAGGTTACGTTCACGTGTAAACACAGACTTTTAAACACACATTTCTCTCTGTGTGTTTAGAGAAAATCTCAGAGGTGTTTTTGATTTTCTTTGTCCAAATGACGAAACAGAAACATGTCGGACCAGAACTGGTGATAATGTCGCGCCAAATGCCACAGTCTTGTCCGAATACAAGGCAAGCGCTAAAACAACTTTCGTAGACGTAGCCATCTTGTTTCAGGCCTCCGATTTTGCTTTCTTCTGACTTGGTAACATAAAACGCTGGGAACTCGGGTGTGATGTCATTTTCAGCTTCGACATCTGACTTGCGAGGTGACTCAAACGCAGCATTAGGCACTACAGGACTGATGGATCGGTCTGGGATTGGTTATCTCTGTCAGTCAACCAGAGTTACTCTACAGCAAGTTAAGTTTATTGTTATGAAAAAAATAAATACAGAGTATTGAACGTGGAAAAATAAGCTGAGAAATATCAAGTGTGGCGTGAGAATGGGTCAAATTGCGTGACAGTTACACTCAAAGCGTGACATTCAGCAGCTCTGCTCATACTAATATACCAATAAATCAAGAATACCGCTGTCAAACCATGCACTCAAAAAATATCAGTTCATCAGCAACGATTTCACCCCAGGAAACACCAAACCAGCACAGCAAAGTCAAGAACCACACAATTATACTTTTGCAAACAACAATGGAAAACAAACAGCAAGGTGTGTGTGTTAGTGTGAGTGTGTGTCTAACACAGTTAAGTTCATTTGAGCCCCTCCACAACAACTAAAGAAAGTCTGTTCAATCGGTCCACAGCAGTCCTTTGCTCACGATATTAATCCCGATATTAGTCACGATATTAACCCAAACCAAACGGTAGCACGGCGGCTCTGTCTCTCTCCTTTAAGAAACAAAAACAACACTAGGGCCCCGTTGGGGCACTGGCGGGCCCGAGCCATGTCGCACCGCCCCCAGCGCGACCGCCTCCCCCTCCTGATCGCGTCACACTCAAGGTCGAAAGATGGTGTGTGCACTTGTCTGTGGTCATTTACCGTTATAATGAATGGGAGGCGCAGTTTCTACCAAAATGCTCGCTGCAGAAAAACTCCATGTCCTATTTGAAAAAAGTCTGGACCATGAGTGAGGGCAGAAACACAGCTAGTATATATCCAAATGTCAAGTTGCTCCTCCTTTCGGTTTTGCCGAGAGAGCGATGTTTGAGCCATTGAGCAATGGGCAGGAAAAACTTGACTTTTTCGCCTGCCATGGGGGGGCGCTCTTTTGGGGAGAAAAAATTCCTTCACAAATGTGTTGATGGCTGGACATTGCATCATCCTAGAAAACTTGGAGGCCAGTGAGGACAAAAATAAAAAGTTATAAGACTTTTAAGAATATGGATATTTGGGTAATCTTTGGCGCCCCCTAGAACCTAAACCGTGGGGTGCAGCATCATGATTTGTACAACTTTTAATGGCCATGGGGTGTAGATTGGCCTGAGCAAATTTGGTGCCGGTGGAACGAAAGCTTTAGGAGGAGTTAGCGTAATTCCAATGTGTGCGGATCGGCAAAAAATGCGGAATAACCCTTTAACCGTACATTTGACAGATATGCCCGCACTGACTTTTTCGTAGATCTTATTGAGATACACGTGATTGTCAAATTATGTGTCAATATGACGAAGCGTACAGGCGTGACACTCAATAGTGTGAATTTTCACCTTAGGGGACAAGAAAAAATGGACTTTTTTCTCCTGCCATGGGGGGGCGCTCTTTTGGGGAGTAAAAATTCCTTCGCACATGTGCTGATGGCTGGACATTGCATCATCCTAGAAAACTTGGAGGCCAGTGAGGACAAAAATAAAGTTATAAGACTTTTAAAAATGTGGATATTTGGGTTATCTTTGGCGCCCCCTAGAACCTAAACCGTGGGGTGCAGCGTCATGATTTGTACAACTTTTAATGGCCATGGGGTGTAGATTGACCTGAGCAAATTTGGTGCCGGTGGAACGAAAGCCTTCGGAGGAGTTAGCGAAATTCCAATGTGTGCGGATCGGCAAAAAATGTGGAATAACCCTTTAACCGTACATTTGACGGATACGCGGACATTGACTTTTTCGTAGATCTTATTGAGATACATGTGTGTGTCAATTTTTGTGTCATTTTGCCAAAGCGTAGAGGCGTGACACTGAACAATGTGTATTTTCACCTTAGGGGACAAGAAAAAATGGACTTTTTTCTCCTGCCATGGGGGGGCACTCTTTTAGGGAGAAAAATTCCTTCACAAATGTGTTGATGGCTGGACATTGCATCATCCTAGAAAACTTTGAAGCCAGTGAGGACAAAAATGAAAAGTTATAAGACTTTTAAGAATGTGGATTTTTGGGTTATCTTTGGCGACCCCTAGAACGTAAACCGTGGGGTGCAGCATCATGATTTGTACAACTTTTAATGGCCATGGGGTGTAGATTGGCCTGAGCAAATTTGGTGCCGGTGGAACGAAAGCTTTAGGAGGAGTTAGCCACATTCCAATGTGTGCGAATCAACCAAAAATGCGAAATAGCCCTTTAACCGTACATTTTGCAGACACGTGCGCATTGACTTTTTCGTAGATCTTATTGAGATACACGTGATTATCAAATTTTGTTTCAATATGACAAAGCGTACAGGCGTGACACTCAACAATGTGTATTTTCACCTTATAGGACAAGAAAAAATGGCCTTTTTTCTCCTGCCATGGGGGGGCGCTCTTTTGGGGAGTAAAAATTCCTTCACAAATGTGTTGATGGCTGGACATTGCATCATCCTAGAAAACCTGGAGGCCAGTGAGGACAGAAATAAAAAGTTATAAGACTTGTAAGAATGTGGATTTTTGGGTTATCTTTGGCGCCCCCTACAACGTAAACCGTGGGGTGCAGCGTCATGATTTGTACAACTTTGAATGGCCATGGGGTGTAGATTGGCCTGAGCAAATTTGGTGCCGGTGGAACGAAAGCCTTCGGAGGAGTTAGCGAAATTCCAATGTGTGCGGATCGGCAAAAAATGCGAAATAGCCCTTTAAACGTACATTTGACAGATACGCCCGCACTGACTTTTTTGTAGATCTTATTGAGATACACGTGTGTGTAAAATTTTGTGTCATTTTGACAAAGCGTACAGGCGTGACACTCAATCATGTGAATTTTTCACCTTAGGGGGCGCTATGGAGCCATTTTGCATTTGATTGTTTGGGTGACTTCAGAATATCGAATTTTTCACCAGGCCCGGTCGTCCTGCCAAATTTCATGAGTTTTCACCAGTGGGAAGTGGGCCATTTTCCAGTTCAAAGGGGCAGAAAAATAATAAGAAGACTAGGGCCCCGGTGGGGCACTGTCGGGCCCGAGCCGCGTCGCGCCGCCCCCAGCGCGACCGCCTCCCCCTCCCGATCGCGTCACACTCAAGGTCCAAAGATGGTGTGCGCACTTGTCTGTGGTCATTTCCCATTATAATGAATGGGAGGCGCAGTTTCTACCAAAACGCTCGCTGCAGACAAACTACATGTCCTATTTGAAAAAAGTCTGGACCATGAGTGAGGGCACAAACACAGCTAGTATATATCCAAATGGCAAGTTGCTCCTCCTTTCGGTTTTGCAGAGAGAGCGATGCGTTTGAGCCATTGAGCGATGGGCAGGAAAAACTTGACTTTTTCTCCTGCCATGGGGGGGGCGCTCTTTTGGGGAGAAAAAATTCCTTCACAAATGTGTTGATGGCTGGACATTGCATCATCCTAGAAAACTTGGAGGCCAGTGAGGACAAAAATAAAAAGTTATAAGACTTTTAAAAATGTGGATATTTGGGTCCTGTTTGGCGCCCCCTAGAACGTAAACTGTGGGGTGCAGCGTCATGATTTGTACAACTTTGAATGGCCATGGGGTGTAGATTGACCTGAGCAAATTTGAAGCCGATGGGACAAAAGATTTAGGAGGAGTTAGCGAAATTCCAATGTGTGCGGATCGGCAAAAAATGCGAAATAACCCTTTAACCGTACATTTGACAGATACGCCCGCACTGACTTTTTTGTAGATCTTATTGAGATACATGTGTGTGTCAAATTTTGTGTCATTTTGACAAAACGTAAAGGCGTGACAGTCAACAATGTGTATTTTCGCCTTAGGAGACAAGAAAAAATGGACTTTTTTCTCCTGCCATGGGGTTGGCGCTCTTTTGGCGAGTAAAAATTCCTTCACAAATGTGTTGATGGCTGGACATTGCATCATCCTAGAGAACTTGGAGGCCAGTGAGGACAAAAATAAAAAGTTATAAGACTTTTAAGACTGTGGATTTTTGGGTTATCTTTGGCGCCCCCTAGAACGTAAACCGTGGGGTGCAGCGTCATGATTTGTACAACTTTTAATGGCCATGGGGTGTAGATTGGCCTCAGCAAATGTGGTGCCTTTGGAACGAAAGCCTTCGGAGGAGTTAGCGAAATTCCAATGTGTGCGGATCGGCAAAAAATGCGAAATAGCCCTTTCACCGTACATTTGACAGATACGCCCGCACTGACTTTTTTGTAGATCTTATTGAGATACATGTGTGTGTCAATTTTTGTGTCAATATGACAAAGCGTAAAGGCGTGACAGTCAATAGTGTGAATTTTCGCCTTAGGAGACAAGAAAAAATGGACTTTTTTCTCCTGCCATGGGGGGCGCTCTTTTGGGGAGTAAAAATTCCTTCACAAATGTGTTGATGGCTGGACATTGCATCATCCTAGAAAACTTGGAGGCCAGTGAGGACAAAAATAAAAAGTTATACGACTTTTAAGAATGTGGATTTCTGGGTTATCTTTGGCGCCCCCTAGAACGTAAACCGTGGGATGCAGCGTCATGATTTGTACAACTTTTAATGGCCATGGGGTGTAGATTGGCCTGAGCAAATTTGGTGCCGGTGGAACGAAAGCCTTCGGAGGAGTTAGCGAAATTCCAATGTGTGCGGATCGGCAAAAAATGCGAAATAGCCCTTTAACCGTACATTTGACAGATACGCCCGCACTGACTTTTTTGTAGATCTTATTGAGATACACGTGTGTGTCAAATTTTGTGTCATTTTGACAAAGCGTACAGGCGTGACACTCAATCATGTGAATTTTTCACCTTAGGGGGCGCTATGGAGCCATTTTGCATTTGATTTTTTGGGCGACTTCAGAATATCGAATTTTTCACCAGGCCCGGTCGTCCTGCCAAATTTCATGACTTTTCACCAGTGGGAAGTGGGCCATTTTCCAGTTCAAAGGGGCAGAAAAATAATAAGAAGAAGAAGAAGAAACTAGGGCCCCGGTGGGGCACTGGCGGGCCCGAGCCGTGTCGCGCCGCCCCCAGCGCGACCGCCTACCCCTCCCGATCGCGTCACACTCAAGGTCCAAAGATGGTGTGCGCACTTGTCTGTGGTCATTTACCATTATAATGAATGGGAGGCGCAGTTTCTACCAAAACGCTCACTGCAGACAAACTACATGTCCTATTTGAAAAGGTCTGGACCATGAGTGAGGGCACAAACACAGCTAGTATATATCCAAATGGCAAGTTGCTCCTCCTTTCGGTTTTGCAGAGAGAGCGATGTGTTTGAGCCATTGAGCGATGGGCAGGAAAAACTTGACTTTTTCTCCTGCCATGGGGGGGCGCTCTTTTGGGGAGTAAAAATTCCTTCACAAATGTGTTGATGGCTGGACATTGCATCATCCTAGAAAACTTGGAGGCCAGTGAGGACAAAAATAAAAAGTTATAAGACTTTTAAAAATGTGGATATTTGGGTCCTCTTTGGCGCCCCCTAGAACGTAAACTGTGGGGTGCAGCGTCATGATTTGTACAACTTTGAATGGCCATGGGGTGTAAATTGACCTGAGCAAATTTGAAGCCGATGGGACAAAAGATTTAGGAGGAGTTAGCGAAATTCCAATGTGTGCGGATCGGCAAAAAATGCGAAATAACCCTTTAACCGTACATTTGACAGATACGCCCGCACTGACTTTTTTGTAGATCTTATTGAGATACATGTGTGTGTCAAATTTTGTGTCATTTTGACAAAGCGTAAAGGCGTGACAGTCAACAATGTGTATTTTCGCCTTAGGAGACAAGAAAAAATGGACTTTTTTCTCCTGCCATGGGGGGGCGCTCTTTTGGCGAGTAAAAATTCCTTCACAAATGTGTTGATGGCTGGACATTGCATCATCCTAGAGAACTTGGAGGCCAGTGAGGACAAAAATAAAAAGTTATAAGACTTTTAAGACTGTGGATTTTTGGGTTATCTTTGGCGCCCCCTAGAACGTAAACCGTGGGGTGCAGCGTCATGATTTGTACAACTTTTAATGGCCATGGGGTGTAGATTGGCCTCAGCAAATGTGGTGCCTTTGGAACGAAAGCCTTCGGAGGAGTTAGCGAAATTCCAATGTGTGCGGATCGGCAAAAAATGCGAAATAGCCCTTTCACCGTACATTTGACAGATACGCCCGCACTGACTTTTTTGTAGATCTTATTGAGATACATGTGTGTGTCAATTTTTGTGTCAATATGACAAAGCGTAAAGGCGTGACAGTCAATAGTGTGAATTTTCGCCTTAGGAGACAAGAAAAAATGGACTTTTTTCTCCTGCCATGGGGGGGCGCTCTTTTGGGGAGTAAAAATTCCTTCACAAATGTGTTGATGGCTGGACATTGCATCATCCTAGAAAACTTGGAGGCCAGTGAGGACAAAAATAAAAAGTTATACGACTTTTAAGAATGTGGATTTCTGGGTTATCTTTGGCGCCCCCTAGAACGTAAACCGTGGGATGCAGCGTCATGATTTGTACAACTTTTAATGGCCATGGGGTGTAGATTGGCCTGAGCAAATTTGGTGCCGGTGGAACGAAAGCCTTCGGAGGAGTTAGCGAAATTCCAATGTGTGCGGATCGGCAAAAAATGCGAAATAGCCCTTTAACCGTACATTTGACAGATACGCCCGCACTGACTTTTTTGTAGATCTTATTGAGATACACGTGTGTGTCAAATTTTGTGTCATTTTGACAAAGCGTACAGGCGTGACACTCAATCATGTGAATTTTTCACCTTAGGGGGCGCTATGGAGCCATTTTGCATTTGATTTTTTGGGCGACTTCAGAATATCGAATTTTTCACCAGGCCCGGTCGTCCTGCCAAATTTCATGACTTTTCACCAGTGGGAAGTGGGCCATTTTCCAGTTCAAAGGGGCAGAAAAATAATAAGAAGACTAGGGCCCCGGTGGGGCACTGGCGGGCCCGAGCCGTGTCGCGCCGCCCCCAGCGCGACCGCCTCCCCCTCCCGATTGCGTCACACTCAAGGTCCAAAGAAGGTGTGCGCACTTGTCTGTGGTCATTTACCATTATAATGAATGGGAGGCGCAGTTTCTACCAAAACGCTCGCTGCAGACAAACTCCATGTCCTTTTTGAAAATAGTCTGGACCATGAGTGAGGGCACAAACACAGCTAGTATATATCCAAATGGCAAGTTGCTCCTCCTTTCGGTTTTGCCGGGAGAGCGATGCGTTTGAGCCATTGAGCGATGGGCAGGAAAAACTTGACTTTTTCTCCTGCCATAGGGGGGCGCTCTTTTGGGGAGAAAAAATTCCTTCACAAATGTGTTGATGGCTGGACATTGCATCATCCTAGAAAACTTGGAGGCCAGTGAGGACAAAAATAAAAGGTTATTAGACTTTTAAGAATGTGGATTTTTGGGTTATCTTTGGCGCCCCCTAGAACGTAGACCGTGGGGTGCAGCGTCATGATTTTTACAACTTTGAATGGCCATGGGGTGTAGATTGGCCTTAGCAAATTTGGTGCCAATGGGACGAAAGCCCTAGGAGGAGTTAGCCACATTCCAATGTGTGCGGATCGGCAAAAAATGCGGAATAGCCCTTTAACCGTACATTTTACAGATACGTGCCTATTGAGTTTTTCGTAGATCTGATTGAGATACACGTGATTGTCAAATTTTGTGTCAATATGACAAAGCGTATAGGTGTGACACTCAACAATGTGTATTTTCACCTTAGGGGACAAGAAAAAATTGCCTTTTTTCTCCTGCCATGGGGGCGCTCTTTTGGGGAGTAAAAATTCCTTCACAAATGTGTTGATGGCTGGACATTGCATCATCCTATAAAACTTGGAGGCCAGTGAGGACAAAATTAAAAAGTTATAAGACTTTTAAGAATGTGGATTTTTGGGTTATCTTTGGCGCCCCCTAGAACCTAAACCGTGGGGTGCAGCGTCATGATTTGTACAACTTTTAATGGCCATGGGGTGTAGATTGGCCTGTGCAAATGTGGTGCCGGTGGAACGAAAGCCTTAGGAGGAGTTAGCAAAATTCCAATGTGTGCGAATCGGCAAAAAATGCAAAATAGCCCTTTAACAGTACATTTTACACTTACGTGCCCGTTGACTTTTTCATAGATCTTATTGAGATACATGTGATTGTCAAATTTTTTGTCAATATGACAAAGCGTAAAGGCGTGACAGTCAACAACGTGTATTTTCACCTTTCGGGATAAGAAAAAATGGACTTTTTTCTCCTGCCATGGGGGGGCGCTCTTTTGGAGAGTTAAAATTTCTTTACAAATGTGTTGATGGCTGGACATTGCATCATCCTAGAAAACTTGGAGGCCAGTGAGGACAAAAATAAAAAGTTATAAGACTTTTAAGAATGTGGATTTTTGGGTTATCTTTGGCGCCCCCTAGAACCTAAACCGTGGGGTGCAGCGTCATGATTTGTACAACTTTTAATGGCCATGGGGTGTAGATTGGCCTGAGCAAATTTGGTGCCGGTGGAACGAAAGCCTTAGGAGGAGTTAGCCACATTCCAATGTGTGCGAATCGGCAAAAAATGCAAAATAGCCCTCTAACCGTACATTTGACAGATACGCGTGCATTGACTTTTTCGTAGATCTTATTGAGATACACGTGATTGTCAAATTTTGTGTCAATATGACAAAGCGTACAGGTGTCACACTCAACAATGTGAATTTTCACCTTAGGGGACAAGAAAAAATTGACTTTTTTCTCCTGCCATGGGGGGGCGCTCTTTTGGGGAGTAAAAATTCCTTCACAAATGTGTTGATGGCTGGACATTGCATCATCCTAGAAAACTTGGAGGCCAGTGAGGACAAAAATAAAAAGTTATAAGACTTTGAAATATGTGGATTTTAGGGTCATCTTTGGCGCCCCCTAGAACGTAAACCGTGGGGAGCAGCGTCATGATTTCTACAACTTTGAATGGCCATGGGATGTAGATCGGCTTGAGCAAATGTGGTGCCGGTGGGACGAAAGCCTTAGGAGGAGTTAGCCACATTCCAATGTGTGCGAATCGGCAAAAAATGCGAAATAGCCCTTTAACCGTACATTTTACAGATACGTGCCCATTGACTTTTTCGTAGATTTTATTGAGATACACGTGTGTGTCAAATTTTGTGTCATTTTGACAAAGCGTATAGGCGTGACAGTCAACAATGTGTTTTTTCACCTTAGGGGACAAGAAAAAATTGACTTTTTTCTCCTGCCATGGGGGGGGGCGCTCTTTTTCGGGAGTAAAAATTCCTTTACAAATGTGTTGATGGCTGGACATTGCATCATCCTAGAAAACTTGGAGGCCAGTGAGGACAAAAATAAAAAGTTATAACACTTTTAAGAATATGGATATTTGGGTCATCTTTGGCGCCCCCTAGAACGTAAACCGTGGGGTGCAGCGTCATGATTTTTACAACTTTGAATGGCCATGGGGTGTAGATTAGCCTGAGCAAATTTGGTGTCAGTGGGACGAAAGCTGTAGGACGAGTTAGCCACATTCCAATGTGTGCGAATCAGCAAAAAATGCAAAATAGCCCTTTAACCGTACATTTTACAGATACGTGCCCATTGACTTTTTCGTAGATCTTATTGAGATACATGTGTGTGTCAATTTTTGTGTCAATATGACAAAGCGTACAGGCGTGACAGTCAACAATGTGTATTTTCACCTTAGGGGACAAGAAAAAATGGACTTTTTTCTCCTGCCACGTGGGGGCGCTCTTTTGGGGAGTAAAAATTCCTTCACAAATGTGTTGATGGCTGGACATTGCATCATCCTAGAGAACTTGGAGGCCAGTGAGGAAAAAAATAAAAAGTTATAAGACTTTTAAGAATGTGGATTTTTTGGTTATCTTTGGCGCCCCCTAGAACCTAAACCGTGGGGTGCAGCGTCATGATTTGTACAACTTTCGATGGCCATGGGGTGTAGATTGGCCTGAGCAAATGTGGTGCCGGTGGAACGAAAGCCTTCGGAGGAGTTAGCGAAATTTCAATGTGTGCGGATCGGCAAAAAATGCGAAATAACCCTTTAACCGTACATTTAACAGATATGCCCGCACTGACTTTTTTGTAGATCTTATTGAGATACATGTGTGTGTCAATTTTTGTGTCATTTTGACAAAGCGTACAGGCGTGACAGTCAATAGTGTGAATTTTCACCTTAGGGGGCGCTATGGAGCCATTTTGCATTTTATTGTTTGGGCGACTTCAGAATATCGAATTTTTCACCAGGCCTGGTCGTCCTGCCAAATTTCATGAGTTTTCGCCAGTGGGAAGTGGGCCATTTTCCAGTTTAAAGCGGAGGAAAAATAATAATAATAACAAAAGAAGAATCCATCAGGAATAATAGGGCTCTCGCAGCTGCTTAGCAGCTACGCTCGGGCCCTAAGAAGAATCCATCAGGAATAATAGGGCTCTCGCAGCTGCTTAGCAGCTACGCTCGGGCCCTAACTAGGGCCCCGGTGGGGCACTGTCGGGCCCGAGCCGCGTCGCGCCGCCCCCAGTGCGACCGCCTCCCCGTCCCGATCGAGTCACACTCAAGAACCAAAGATGGTGTGCGCACTTGTCTGTGGTCATTTCCCATTATAATGAATGGGAGGCGCAGTTTCTACCAAAACACTCGCTGCAGACAAACTTCATGTCCTATTTGAAAAAAGTCTGGACCATGAGTGAGGGCACAAACACAGCTATGATATATCGAAATGCCAGGTTGCTCCTCCTTACGGTGTTGCCTGGAGAGCGATGCGATTGAGCCATTGAGCGATGGGCAGGAAAAACTTGACTTTTTCTCCTGCCATAGGGGGGGGGATGTGGATTCTTTTAAGAATGTGGATTTTTGGGTCATCTTTGGCGCCCCCTAGAACGTAAACCGTGGGGTGCAGCGTCATGATTTTTACAACTTTGAATGGCCATGGGGTGTAGATTGGCCTGAGCAAATTTGGTGTCAGTGGGACGAAAGCCTTAGGAGGAGTTAGCCACATTCCAATGTGTGCGAATCGGCAAAAAATGCAAAATAGCCCTTTAACCGTACATTTGACAGATACGCACGAATTGACTTTTTTGTAGATCTTATTGAGATACATATGTGTGTCAATTTTTGTGTCAATATGATAAAGCGTACAGGCGTGACAGTCAATAGTGTGAATTTCCACCTTAGGGGACAAGAAAAAATGGACTTTTTTCTCCTGCCATGGGGGGGGCGCTCTTTTGGGGAGTAAAAATTCCTTCACAAATGTGTTGATGGCTGGACATTGCATCATCCTAGAAAACTTGGAGGCCAGTGAGGACAAAAATAAAAAGTTATAAGACTTTGAAATATGTGGATTTTAGGGTTATCTTTGGCGCCCCCTAGAACCTAAACCGTGGGATGCAGCGTCATGATTTGAATAACTTTTAATGGCCATGGGGTCTAGATTGGCCTGAGCAAATGTGGTGCCGGTGGAACGAAAGCCTTAGGAGGAGTTAGCGAAATTCCAATGTGTGCGGATCGGCAAAAAATGCGGAATAACCCTTTAACCGTACATTTGACAGATACGCGCGCATTGACTTTTTCGTAGATCTTATTGAGATACATGTGTGTGTCAAATTTTGTGTCATTTTGCCAAAGCGTACAGGTGTTACACTCAACAATGTGTATTTTCACCTTAGGGGACAAGAAAAAATGGACTTTTTTCTCCTGCCATGGGGGGGCGCTCTTTTGGGGAGTAAAAATTCCTTCACAAATGTGTTGATGGCTGGACATTGCATCATCCTAGAAAACTTGGAGGCCAGTGAGGGCAAAAATAAAAAGTTATAAGACTTTTAAATATGTGGATCTTAGGGTTATTTTTGGCGCCCCCTAGAACCTAAACCTTGGGGTGCAGCGTCATGATTTGAATAACTTTTAATGGCCATGGGGTGTAGATTGGCCTGAGCAAATGTGGTGCCGGTGGAACGAAAGCCTTCGGAGGAGTTAGCGAAATTCCAATGTGTGCGGATCGGCAAAAAATGCGGAATAACCCTTTAACTGTACATTTGACAGATACGCGCGCATGGACTTTTTTGTAGATCTTATTGAGTTACATGTGTGTGTCAATTTTTGTGTCATTTTGACAAAGCGTATAGGCGTGACACTCAACAATGTGTATTTTCACCTTAGGGGACAAGAAAAAATGGACTTTTTTCTCCTGCCATGGGGGGGCGCTCTTTTGGGGAGTAAAAATTCCTTCACAAATGTGTTGATGGCTGGACATTGCATCATCTTAGAAAACTTGGAGGCCAGTGAAGACAAAAATAAAAAGTTATAAGACTTTTAAATATGTGGATTTTAGTGTTATCTTTGGCGCCCCCTAGAACCTAAACCTTGGGGTGCAGCGTCATGATTTTGATAACTTTTAATGGCCACGGGGTGTAGATTGGCCTGAGCAAATGTGGTGCCGGTGGAACGAAAGCCTTCGGAGGAGTTAGCGAAATTCCAATGTGTGCGGATCGGCAAAAAATGCGAAATAACCCTTTAACCGTAATTTTGACAGATACGGCCGCACTGACATTTTTGTAGATCTTATTGAGATACATATGTGTGTCAATTTTTGTGTCAATATGACAAAGCGTACAGGCGTGACAGTCAATAGTGTGAATTTCCACCTTAGGGGGCGCTATGGAGCCATTTTGCATTTTATTGTTTGGGCGACTTCAGAATATCGAATTTTTCACCAGGCCCGGTCGTCCTGCCAAATTTCATGAGTTTTCACCAGTGGGAAGTGGGCCATTTTCCAGTTCAAAGGGGAGGAAAAAGAAGAACTAGGGCCCCGTTGGGGCACTGGCGGGCCCGAGCCGTGTCGCGCCGCCCCCAGCGCGACCGCCTACCCCTCCCGATCGCGTCACACTCAAGGTCCAAAGATGGTGTGCGCACTTGTCTGTGGTCATTTACCATTATAATGAATGGGAGGCGCAGTTTCTACCAAAACGCTCGCTGCAGACAAACTCCATGTCCTTTTTGAAAAAAGTCTGGACCATGAGTGAGGGCACAAACACAGCTAGTATATATCCAAATGGCAAGTTGCTCCTCCTTTCCGTTTTGCCGAGAGAGCGATGCGTTTGAGCCATTAAGCGATGGGCAGGAAAAACTTGACTTTTTCTCCTGCCATGGGGGGGGCGCTCTTTTGGGGAGTAAAAATTCCCTCACAAATGTGTTGATGGCTGGACATTGCATCATCCTAGAAAACTTGGAGGCCAGTGAGGACAAAAATAAAAAGTTATAAGACTTTGAAATATGTGGATTTTAGGGTTATCTTTGGCGCCCCCTAGAACCTAAACCGTGGGGTGCAGCGTCATGATTTGAATAACTTTTAATGGCCATGGGGTGTAGATTGGCCTGAGCAAATGTGGTGCCGGTGGAACGCCAGCCTTAGGAGGAGTTAGCGAAATTCCAATGTGTGCGGATCAGCAAAAAATGCGGAATAACCCTTTAACTGTACATTTGACAGATACGCGCGCATTGACTTTTTCGTAGATCTTATTGAGATACATGTGTGTGTCAAATTTTGTGTCAATATGACAAAGCGTACAGGCGTGACACTCAACAATGTGTATTTTCACCTTAGGGGACAAGAAAAAATGGACTTTTTTCTCCGGCCATGGGGGGGCGCTCTTTTGGGGAGTAAAAATTCCTTCACAAATGTGTTGATGGCTGGACATTGCATCATCCTAGAAAACTTGGAGGCCAGTGAGGGCAAAAATAAAAAGTTATAAGACTTTTAAATATGTGGATTTTAGGGTTATCTTTGGCGCCCCCTAGAACCTAAACCGTGGGGTGCAGCGTCATGATTTGAATAACTTTTAATGGCCATGGGGTGTAGATTGGCCTGAGCAAATGTGGTGCCGGTGGAAAGAAAGCCTTCGGAGGAGTTAGCGAAATTCCAATGTGTACGGATCGGCAAAAAATGCGGAATAACCCTTTAACCGTACATTTGACAGATACGGCCGCACTGACTTTTTTGTAGATCTTATTGAGATACATATGTGTGTCAAATTTTGTGTCATTTTGACAAAGCGTAAAGGCGTGACAGTCAATAGTGTGAATTTTCACCTTAGGGGGCGCTATGGAGCCATTTTGCATTTTCTTGTTTGGGCGACTTCAGAATATCAAATTTTTCACCAGGCCCGGTCGTCCTGCCAAATTTCATGAGTTTTCGCCAGTGGGAAGTGGGCCATTTTCCAGTTCAAAGGGGAGGAAAAATAATAATAATAACAAAAGAAGGAAACATGCAGGAACAAGAGGGCTCTCGCAGCTGCTTAGCAGCTACGCTCGGGCCCTAAAGAAAGAAAGAACTAGGGCCCCGGTGGGGCACTGTCGGGCCCGAGCCGCGTCGCGCCGCCCCCAGTGCGACCGCCTCCCCGTCCCGATCGAGTCACACTCAAGAACCAAAGATGGTGTGCGCACTTGTCTGTGGTCATTTCCCATTATAATGAATGGGAGGCGCAGTTTCTACCAAAACACTCGCTGCAGACAAACTTCATGTCCTATTTGAAAAAAGTCTGGACCATGAGTGAGGGCACAAACACAGCTATGATATATCGAAATGCGAGGTTGCTCCTCCTTACGGTGTTGCCTGGAGAGCGATGCGATTGAGCCATTGAGCGATGGGCAGGAAAAACTTGACTTTTTCTCCTGCCATGGGGGGGGGATGTGGATTCTTTTAAGAATGTGGATTTTTGGGTCATCTTTGGCGCCCCCTAGAACGTAAACCGTGGGGTGCAGCGTCATGATTTTTACAACTTTGAATGGCCATGGGGTGTAGATTGGCCTGAGCAAATTTGGTGTCAGTGGGACGAAAGCCTTAGGAGGAGTTAGCCACATTCCAATGTGTGCGAATCGGCAAAAAATGCAAAATAGCCCTTTAACCGTACATTTGACAGATACGCGCGAATTGACTTTTTTGTAGATCTTATTGAGATACATATGTGTGTCAATTTTTGTGTCAATATGATAAAGCGTACAGGCGTGACAGTCAATACTGTGAATTTCCACCTTAGGGGACAAGAAAAAATTGACTTTTTTCTCCTGCCATGGGGGGCGCTCTTTTGGGGAGTAAAAATTCCTTCACAAATGTGTTGATGGCTGGACAGTGCATCATCCTAGAAAACTTGGAGGCCAGTGAGGACAAAAATAAAAAGTTATAAGACTTTGAAATATGTGGATTTTAGGGTTATCTTTGGCGCCCCCTAGAACCTAAACCGTGGGATGCAGCGTCATGATTTGAATAACTTTTAATGGCCATGGGGTGTAGATTGGCCTGAGCAAATGTGGTGCCGGTGGAACGAAAGCCTTCGGAGGAGTTAGCGAAATTCCAATGTGTGCGGATCGGCAAAAAATGCGGAATAACCCTTTAACCGTACATTTGACAGATACGCGCGCATTGACTTTTTCGTAGATCTTATTGAGATACATGTGTGTGTCAATTTTTGTGTCATTTTGCCAAAGCGTACAGGTGTTACACTCAACAATGTGTATTTTCACCTTAGGGGACAAGAAAAAATGGACTTTTTTTCTCCTGCCATGGGGGGGCGCTCTTTTAGGGAGTAAAAATTCCTTCACAAATGTGTTGATGGCTGGACATTGCATCATCCTAGAAAACTTGGAGGCCAGTGAGGACAAAAATAAAAAGTTATAAGACTTTTAAAAATTTGGATTTTTGGGTTATCTTTGGCGCCCCCTAGAACGTAAACCGTGGGGTGCAGCGTCATGATTTGAATAACTTTTAATGGCCATGGGGTGTAATTTGGCCTGAGCAAATGTGGTGCCGGTGGAACGAAAGCCTTCGGAGGAGTTAGCGAAATTCCAATGTGTGCGAATCGGCAAAAAATGCGGAATAACCCTTTAACTGTACATTTGACAGATACGCGCCCATTGACTTTTTTGTAGATCTTATTGAGATACATGTGTGTGTCAATTTTTGTGTCATTTTGACAAAGCGTACAGGCGTGACACTCAACAATGTGTATTTTCACCTTAGGGGACAAGAAAAAATGGACTTTTTTCTCCTGCCATGGGGGGGCGCTCTTTTGGGGAGTAAAAATTCCTTCACAAATGTGTTGATGGCTGGACATTGCATCATCCTAGAAAACTTGGAGGCCAGTGAGGACAAAAATAAAAAGTTATAAGACTTTGAAATATGTGGATTTTAGTGTTATCTTTGGCGCCCCCTAGAACCTAAACCGTGGGGTGCAGCGTCATGATTTGAATAACTTTTAATGGCCATGGGGTGTAGATTGGCCTGAGCAAATGTGGTGCCGGTGGAACGAAAGCCTTCGGAGGAGTTAGCGAAATTCCAATGTGTGCGGATCGGCAAAAAATGCGCAATAACCCTTTAACCGTACATTTGACAGATACGCCCGCACTGACTTTTTTGTAGATCTTATTGAGATACATGTGTGTGTCAATTTTTGTGTCATTTTGACAAAGCGTACAGGCGTCAGGTGAATTTTTCACCTTAGGGGGCGCTATGGAGCCATTTTGCATTTTCTTGTTTGGGCGACTTCGGAATATCAAATTTTTCACCAGGCCCGGTCGTCCTGCCAAATTTCATGAGTTTTCGCCAGTGGGAAGTGGGCCATTTTCCAGTTCAAAGGGGAGGAAAAATAACTAGGGCCCCGGTGGGGCACTGGCGGGCCCGAGCCGTGTCGCGCCGCCCCCAGCGCGACCGCCTCCCCCACCCAATCGCGTCACACTCAAGGTCCAAAGATGGTGTGCGCACTTGTCTGTGGTCATTTACCATTATAATGAATGGGAGGCGCAGTTTCTACCAAAACGCTCGCTGCAGAAAAACTCCATGTCCTATTTGAAAAAAGTCTGGACCATGAGTGAGGGCACAAACACAGCTAAGATATATCCAAATGGCAAGTTGCTCCTCCTTTCGCTTTTGCCGAGAGAGCGATGCGTTTGAGCCATTGAACGATGAACAGGAAAAACTTGACTTTATTCTCCTGCCATGGGGGGCGCTCTTTTAACGAGAAAAAACTCCTTCACAAATGTGTTGATGGCTGGACATTGCATCATCCTAGAAAACATGGAGGCCAGTGAGGACAAAAATAAAATGTTATAACACTTTTAAGAATATGGATATTTGGGTCATCTTTGGCGCCCCCTAGAACTTAAACCGTGGGTTGCAGCGTCATGATTTTTACAACTTTGAATGGCCATGGGGTGTAGATTGGCCTGAGCAAATTTGGTGCCGGTGGAGCGAAAGCCTTCGGAGGAGTTAGCTACATTCCAATGTGTGCGAATCGGCAAAAAATGCGAAATAGCCCTTTAACCGTACATTTGACAGATACGCCTGCATTTACTTTTTCGTAGATCTTATTGAGATACACGTGTGTGTTGAATTTTGTGTCATTTTGACAAAGCGTACAGGCATGACACTCAACAATGTGTATTTTCACCTTAGGGGACAAGAAAAAATGGACTTTTTTCTCCTGCCATGGGGGGGCGCTCTTTTGGGGAGTAAACATTCCTTCACAAATGTGTTGATGGCTGGACATTGCATCATCCTAGAAAACTTGGAGGCCAGTGAGGACAAAAATAAAAAGTTATAAGACTTTTAAAAATGTGGATATTTGGGTCCTCTTTGGCGCCCCCTAGAACATAGACCCTGGGGTGCAGCGTCATGATTTTTACAACTTTGAATGGCCATGGAGTGTAGATTGGCCTGAGCAAATTTGGTGTCAGTGGGACGAAAGCCTTCGGAGGAGTTAGCGAAATTCCAATGTGTGCGGATCGGCAAAAAATGCGAAATAGCCCTTTAACCGTACATTTGACAGATACGCCCGCACTGACTTTTTTGTAGATCTTATTGAGATACACGTGATTGTCAAATTTTGTGTCAATATGACGAAGCGTACAGGCGTGACATTCAACAATGTGTATTTTCGCCTTAGGGGACTAGAAAAAATGGACTTTTTTCTCCTGCCATGGGGGGGCGCTCTTTTGGCGAGTAAAAATTCCTTCACAAATGTGTTGATGGCTGGACATTGCATCATCCTAGAAAACTTGGAGGCCAGTGAGGACAAAAATAAAAAGTTATAAGACTTTTAAGAATGTGGATTTTTGGGTTATTTTTGGCGCCCCCTAGAACGTAAACCGTGGGGTGCAGCATCATGATTTGTACAACTTTTAATGGCCATGGGGTGTAGATTGGCCTGAGCAAATTTGGTGCCGGTGGAACGAAAGCCTTCGGAGGAGTTAGCGAAATTCCAATGTGTGCGGATCGGCAAAAAATGCGAAATAGCCCTTTAACCGTACATTTGACAGATACGCCCGCACTGACTTTTTTGTAGATCTTATTGAGATACACATGTGTGTCAAATTTTGTGTCATTTTGACAAAGCGTACAGGCGTCAGGTGAGTTTTCACCATAGGGGGCGCTATGGAGCCATTTTTCATTTTTTTGTTGGGGCGACTTCAGAATATCAAATTTTTCACCAGGCCCGGTCGTCCTGCCAAATTTCCTGAGTTTTCGCCAGTGGGAAGTGGGCCATTTTCCAGTTTAAAGCGGAGGAAAAATAACGAAAGAAGAATCCATCAGGAACAAGAGGGCTCTCGCAGCTGCTTAGCAGCTACGCTCGGGCCCTAATAATAACAAAAGAAGGAAACATGCAGGAACAAGAGGGCTCTCGCAGCTGCTTAGCAGCTACGCTCGGGCCCTAACTAGGACCCCGTTGGGGCACTGGCGGGCCCGAGCCGTGTCGCCCCCCCCCCCCCAACGTGCTGCCTCCCCGTCCCATTTGTGTCCTCTGGCCATCGCCCTCTCTTGTAACGCCCATCACTGCAAAGACCCTTTTCCTTCATCGGCGTTTGCTGTTCTTCCTGCCAGTGCGTGTTGCTTTCACTTACACTTGCCACAGCCAGCCTCGTGAGTGCCTAGCCTATTGGATATCACTGTCACCTACACAGGACAGTCATTACCTTTCTATTAATACTTTGTGTTTTAATTTCACATTAATTTCTATATTGTATAAACGACTGGAAAAAACTTGAGCCCCTGCCCCTGTATAATCTTGTGCATGTCTCTGTTCTAGCTCCAAGGTGAATCTTCACTGCTCATGTTCTCCTCAGAAGCACTCACCTCACTCCCCTCAGGTTACTGTACACATGCACCAACTGCCTGCTTCAGGTTTGGATGGAGCTTCATGGTTGTCTTTTGGAGAAATGACCAGTCAAGTTGTGTTTGAAATTTGATTTTTTTTTCAGGGGCAAAAGGAGCCTCTGCATTCTTGTCAAATATGTAAATAGCATGTTTTTGCAGGTGCTAAAAACCAGACTCTGAGTGTGTGTGTGTGTGTGTGTGTGTGTGTGTGCGTGTGTGTGTGTCTGTGTGTGCGTTCAAGTCACATGACATATTTAACCGGATGTAGCTGCAAGACGGAGCCTCGTTGACTCTCCGTTTCAACTTATCTCAAAAGTGAGGACCTCAACCTATATACCAGTTTTTAAATTGTGTTGATAGGCCAAATAAAACCAGAGTTATGATAAATTATGTCCGCGATACTTTTTTTCTGCTTATTTTGATCACGTTCGGCGCTCGATCGCGCTGTATGAGACAGGAAAACATAGCATGCAGACATTAGCAACAGGTCTTACAGGCGGAAAAGGCTTGCCAAAAGAAAAAAAAAACACACCACAACATCTCTCCTATTGGTGGAAAACTTCACCACAACAACCAATCCAAAATTATATGGTGACTGATTGACAAGGGGAGGGCGCTTACGTTCTTCCTGCAACATGAGAAGGGAGGGAGGGACTCTCAGCAGGGATGCAGTCTGGGACACGTAGTTGCAAACCTAGCGACTTTGTTGTTAGATTCAATGACTTTTCAGACCCCCTAACGACTTTTTTTTAGAAAGAAAGGGACTTTTATCGACTTCTTCTGGAGTTTAGAGACTCTGACATGAAGCAGGCTTTCCTTACTGAGGAGTTAGCAACGCTGCTAAGGGTGCAGAGCCACACATGCGCTCAGAGCTCTGCATGGGAGACTGAAGCTGACAGAGCTGCAGCAGTTAGCAGGTTTCACCCTCAGAGACCACCAGGGGTTCATGTTGAGGCATTTTAATTTTTTTTTTTTTGTGCCATAGACACTGTCAGCACAATCTGCAGTTACACTAACAAAAATGCTGCAAAAAACAAAGAATTATGGAAAAATTACACATGGACTGACATACAGGAGGATCTACACAAGTTTTTTACATCATGTTTTACATCATGCATCATTTACATCATGTTTTTTTGTAGTGGCATAAATAAAAAGTGACATTTGTGAGACTATACAGTGTTTTGTAAATAATTTTACAAAGAACGCCTGGGCCATTGCCTGCATTTTGATGTAAATAGAGGTAAATCACTATGTTCTTTGTTAAAAATTTGCATATGTTTTGAAGTTTACAATTTTTATTTGAAGTTTAAGTTTTAAAAACAGTTCATCACACATATTTGTGGTTTTCACAGTAAAAATGTTACTTTTTTCCACTCGGATTTTATGTTTTGTGTGTGAATTTGGGTCCATTGTGTAAATTCAGTATGTCAACATGATAAAATAACTGTAAATTCGCACAGGTGAGGTTGTGCTGAAAAAAATGATACCAGGCAAGGCACGTGATTGTCAAATTTTGTGTCAATATGACAAAGCGTATAGGCGTGAATCTCAACAATATGTATTTTCACCTTAGGGGACAAGAAAAAATGGACTTTTTTCTCCTGCCATGGGGGGGCGCTCTTTTGGGGAGTAAAAATTCCTTCACAAATGTGTTGATGGCTGGACATTGCATCATCCTAGAAAACTTGGAGGCCAGTGAGGACAAAAATAAAAAGTTATAAAACTTTTAAATATGTGGATTTTAGTGTTATCTTTGGCGCCCCCTAGAACCTAAACCGTGGGGTGCAGCGTCATGATTTGAATAACTTTTAATGGCCATGGGGTGTAGATTGGCCTGAGCAAATGTGGTGCCGGTGGAACGAAAGCCTTAGGAGGAGTTAGCCACATTCCAATGTGTGCGGATCGGCAAAAAATGCGAAAAAACCCTTTAACCGTACATTTGACAGATACGCGCGCATTGACTTTTTCGTAGATCTTATTGAGTTACATGTGTGTGTCAATTTTTGTGTCATTTTGACAAAGCGTATAGGCGTGACACTCAACAATGTGTATTTTCACCTTAGGGGACAAGAAAAAATGGACTTTTTTCTCCTGCCATGGGGGGGCGCTCTTTTGGGGAGTAAAAATTCCTTCACAAATGTGTTGATGGCTGGACATTGCATCATCCTAGAAAACTTGGAGGCCAGTGAGGACAAAAATAAAAAGTTATAAGACTTTTAAATATGTGGATTTTAGTGTTATCTTTGGCGCCCCCTAGAACCTAAACCTTGGGGTGCAGCGTCATGATTTTGATAACTTTTAATGGCCACGGGGTGTAGATTGGCCTGAGCAAATGTGGTGCCGGTGGAACGAAAGCCTTCGGAGGAGTTAGCGAAATTCCAATGTGTGCAGATCGGCAAAAAATGCGAAATAACCCTTTAACCGTAATTTTGACAGATACGGCCGCACTGACTTTTTTGTAGATCTTATTGAGATACATGTGTGTGTCAATTTTTGTGTCATTTTGACAAAGCGTACAGTCGTGACAGTGAATAGTGTGAATTTTCACCTTAGGGGGCGCTATGGAGCCATTTTGCATTTTATTGTTTTGGCGACTTCAGAATATCAAATTTTTCACCAGGCCCGGTCGTCCTGCCAAATTTCATGAGTTTTCGCCAGTGGGAAGTGGGCCATTTTCCAGTTCAAAGGGGAGGAAAAAGAAAAAACTAGGGCCCCGGTGGGGCACTGGCGGGCCCGAGCCGTGTCGCGCCGCCCCCAGCGCGACCGCCTCCCCCACCCGATCGCGTCACACTCAAGGTCCAAAGATGGTGTGCGCACTTGTTTGTGGTCATTTACCATTATAATGAACGGGAGGCGCAGTTTCTACCAAAACGCTCGCTGCAGAAAAACTCCATGTCCTATTTGAAAAAAGTCTGGACCATGAGTGAGGGCACAAACACAGCTAAGATATATCCAAATGGCAAGTTGCTCCTCCTTTCGCTTTTGCCGAGAGAGCAGTGCGTTTGAGCCATTGAATGATGAACAGGAAAAACTTGACTTTATTCTCCTGCCATGGGGGGGCGCTCTTTTAACGAGAAAAAACTCCTTCACAAATGTGTTGATGGCTGGACATTGCATCATCCTAGAAAACATGGAGGCCAGTGAGGACAAAAATAAAAAGTTATAAGACTTTTAAATATGTGGATTTTAGGGTTATCTTTGGCGCCCCCTAGAACCTAAACCGTGGGGTGCAGCGTCATGATTTGAATAACTTTTAATGGCCATGGGGTGTAGATTGGCCTGAGCAAATGTGGTGCCGGTGGAACGAAAGCCTTCAAAAGGAGTTAGCGAAATTCCAATGTGTGCGAATCTGCAAAAAATGCGAAATAACCCTTTAACCGTACATTTTACAGATACGTGGCCATTGACTTTTTCGAAGATCTTATTGAAAGACACGTGTATGTAAAATTTTGTGTCAATACGACAAAACATACAGGCGTAGCACTCAACAATGTGTATTTTCACCTTAGGGGACAAGAAAAAATGGACTTTTTTCTCCTGCCATGGGGGGGCGCTCTTTTGGGGAGTAAAAATTCCTTCACAAATGTGTTGATGGCTGGACATTGCATCATCCTAGAAAACTTGGAGGCCAGTGGGGACAAAAATAAAAAGTTATAAGACTTTTAAATATGTGGATTTTACGGTTATCTTTGGCTCCCCCTAGAACCTAAACCGTGGGGTGCAGCGTCATGATTTGAATAACTTTTAATGGCCATGGGGTGTAGATTGGCCTGAGCAAATGTGGTGCCGGTGGAACGAAAGCCTTCGGAGGAGTTAGCGAAATTCCAATGTGTGCGGATCGGCAAAAAATGCGGAATAACCCTTTAACCGTACATTTGACAGATACGCGCGCATTGACTTTTTTCGTAGATCTTATTGAGATACATGTGTGTGTCAATTTTTGTGTCATTTTGCCAAAGCGTACAGGTGTTACACTCAACAATGTGTATTTTCACCTTAGGGGACAAGAAAAAATGGACTTTTTTCTCCTGCCATGGGGGGCGCTCTTTTGGGGAGTAAAAATTCCTTCACAAATGTGTTGATGGCTGGACATTGCATCATCCTAGAAAACTTGGAGGCCAGTGAGGGCAAAAATAAAAAGTTATAAGACTTTTAAATATGTGGATCTTAGGGTTATCTTTGGCGCCCCCTAGAACCTAAACCGTGAGGTGCAGCGTCATGATTTGAATAACTTTTAATGGCCATGGGGTGTAGATTGGCCTGAGCAAATGTGGTGCCGGTGGAACGAAAGCCTTCGGAGGAGTTAGCGAAATTCCAATGTGTGCGGATCGGCAAAAAATGCGAAATAACCCTTTAACCGTACATTTGACAGATACGCCCGCACTGACTTTTTTGTAGATCTTATTGAGATACATGTGTGTGTCAATTTTTGTGTCATTTTGACAAAGCGTACCGGCGTGACAGTGAATAGTGTGAATTTTCACCTTAGGGGGCGCTATGGAGCCATTTTGCATTTTCTTGTTTGGGCGACTTCGGAATATCAAATTTTTCACCAGGCCCGGTCGTCCTGCCAAATTTCATGAGTTTTCGCCAGTGGGAAGTGGGCCATTTTCCAGTTCAAAGGGGAGGAAAAATAATAATAATAATAATAATAACAAAAGAAGGAAACTACAGGAACAAGAGGGCTCTCGCAGCTGCTTAGCAGCTACGCTCGGGCCCTAACTAGGGCCCCGTTGGGGCACTGGCGGGCCCGAGCCGCGTTGCGCCGCCCCCAGTGCGACCGCCTCCCCCTCCCGATCGCGTCACACTCAAGGTCCAAAGATGGTGTGCGCACTTGTCTGTGGTCATTTCCCATTATAATGAATGGGAGGCGCAGTTTCTACCAAAACACTCGCTGCAGACAAACTACATGTCCTATTTGAAAAAAGTCTGGACCATGAGTGAGGCCACAAACACAGCTAGGATATATCCAAACGGCAAGTTGCTCCTTGTTACGGTGTTGCCGGGAGAGCGATGCGATTGAGCCATTGAGTGATGGGCAGGAAAAACTTGACTGTTTCTCCTGCCATGGGGGATGGGGGATGGGGGGGGGATGTGGATTCTTTTAAGAATGTGGATATTTGGGTCATCTTTGGCGCCCCCTAGAACGTGAGCCGTGGGGTGCAGCGTCATGATTTTTACAACTTTGAATGGCCATGGGGTGTAGATTGGCCTGAGCAAATTTGGTGTCAGTGGGACGAAAGCCTTAGGAGGAGTTAGCCACATTCCAATGTGTGCGAATCGGCAAAAAATGCAAAATAGCCCTTTAACCGTACATTTGACAGATACACGCCCATTGACTTTTTCGTAGATCTTATTGAGATACACGTGATTGTCAAATTTTGTGTCAATATGACAAAGCGTATAGGCGTGAATCTCAACAATATGTATTTTCACCTTAGGGGACAAGAAAAAATGGACTTTTTTCTCCTGCCATGGGGGGGCGCTCTTTTGGGGAGTAAAAATTCCTTCACAAATGTGTTGATGGCTGGACATTGCATCATCCTAGAAAACCTGGAGGCCAGTGAGGACAAAAATAAGAAGTTATAAGACTTTTAAATATGTGGATTTTAGGGTTATCTTTGGCGCCCCCTAGAACCTAAACCGTGGGGTGCAGCGTCATGATTTGAATAACTTTTAATGGCCATGGGGTGTAGATTGGCCTGAGCAAATGTGGTGCCAGTGGAACGAAAGCCTTAGGAGGAGTTAGCCACATTCCAATGTGTGCGGATCGGCAAAAAATGCGGAATAACCCTTTAACCGTACATTTGACAGATATGCGCGCATTGACTTTTTCGTAGATCTTATTGAGATACATGTGTGTGTTAATATTTGTGTCATTTTGCCAAAGCGTACAGGCGTGACACTAAACAATGTGTATTTTCACCTTAGGGGACAAGAAAAAATAGACTTTTTTCTCCTGCCATGGGGGGGCGCTCTTTTGGGGAGTAAAATTTCCTTCACAAATGTGTTGATGGCTGGACATTGCATTATCCTAGAAAACTTGGAGGCCAGTGAGGACAAAAATAAAAAGTTATAAGACTTTTAAGAATGTGGATTTTTGGGTTATCTTTGGCGCCCCCTAGAACCTTCACCGTGGGTTGCAGCGTCATGATTTGTACAACTTTTAATGGCCATGGGGTGTAGATTGGCCTGAGCAAATTTGGTGCCGGTGGAACGAAAGCCTTCGGAGGAGTTAGCGAAATTCCAATGTGTGCGGATCGGCAAAAAATGCAAAATAGCCCTTTAACCGTACATTATACAGATACGCGCTCTATGACTTTTTTGTAGATCTTATTGAGATACACGTGATTGTCAAATGTTTTGTCAATATGACAAAGCGTTTAGGCGTGACACTCAACAATGTGTATTTTCATGTTAGGGGACAAGAAAAACTTGACTTTTTTCTCCTGCCATGGGGGGGCGCTCTTTTGGGGAGTAAAAATTCCTTCACAAATGTGTTGATGGCTTGACATGGCATCATCCTAGAAAACTTGGAGGCCAGTGAGGACAAAAATAAAAAGTTATAAGAATTTTAAGAATGTGGATTTTTGGGTTATCTTTGGCGCCCCCTAGAACGTAAACCGTGGGGTGCAGCATCATGATTTGTACAACTTTTAATGGCCATGGGGTGTAGATTGGCCTGAGCAAATGTGGTGCCGGTGGAACGAAAGCCTTCGGAGGAGTTAGCGAAATTCCAATGTGTGCGGATCGGCAAAAAATGCGAAATAGCCCTTTAACGGTACATTTGACAGATACGCCCGCACTGACTTTTTTGTAGATCTTATTGAGATACACATGTGTGTCAAATTTTGTGTCATTTTGACAAAGTGTACAGGCGTCAGGTGAGTTTTCACCATAGGGGGCGCTATGCAGCCATTTTTCATTTTTTTGTTTGGGCGACTTCAGAATATCAAATTTTTCACCAGGCCCGGTCGTCCTGCCAAATTTCCTGAGTTTTCGCCAGTGGGAAGTGGGCCATTTTCCAGTTTAAAGCGGAGGAAAAATAACGAAAGAAGAATCCATCAGGAACAAGAGGGCTCTCGCAGCTGCTTAGCAGCTACGCTCGGGCCCTAAGAAAGAAAGAAACAAAGACTAGGGCCCCGGTGGGGCACTGTCGGGCCCGAGCCGCGTCGCGCCGCCCCCAGTGCGACCGCCTCCCCGTCCCGATCGAGTCACACTCAAGAACCAAAGATGGTGTGCGCACTTGTCTGTGGTCATTTCCCATTATAATGAATGGGAGGCGCAGTTTCTACCAAAACACTCGCTGCAGACAAACTTCATGTCCTATTTGAAAAAAGTCTGGACCATGAGTGAGGGCACAAACACAGCTATGATATATCGAAATGCGAGGTTGCTCCTCCTTACGGTGTTGCCTGGAGAGCGATGCGATTGAGCCATTGAGCGATGGGCAGGAAAAACTTGACTTTTTCTCCTGCCATGGGGGGGGGATGTGGATTCTTTTAAGAATGTGGATTTTTGGGTCATCTTTGGCGCCCCCTAGAACGTAAACCGTGGGGTGCAGCGTCATGATTTTTACAACTTTGAATGGCCATGGGGTGTAGATTGGCCTGAGCAAATTTGGTGTCAGTGGGACGAAAGCCTTAGGAGGAGTTAGCCACATTCCAATGTGTGCGAATCGGCAAAAAATGCAAAATAGCCCTTTAACCGTACATTTGACAGATACGCGCGAATTGACTTTTTTGTAGATCTTATTGAGATACATATGTGTGTCAATTTTTGTGTCAATATGATAAAGCGTACAGGCGTGACAGTCAATACTGTGAATTTCCACCTTAGGGGACAAGAAAAAATTGACTTTTTTCTCCTGCCATGGGGGGGCGCTCTTTTGGGGAGTAAAAATTCCTTCACAAATGTGTTGATGGCTGGACATTGCATCATCCTAGAAAACTTGGAGGCCAGTGAGGACAAAAATAAAAAGTTATAAGACTTTGAAATATGTGGATTTTAGGGTTATCTTTGGCGCCCCCTAGAACCTAAACCGTGGGATGCAGCGTCATGATTTGAATAACTTTTAATGGCCATGGGGTGTAGATTGGCCTGAGCAAATGTGGTGCCGGTGGAACGAAAGCCTTCGGAGGAGTTAGCGAAATTCCAATGTGTGCGGATCGGCAAAAAATGCGGAATAACCCTTTAACCGTACATTTGACAGATACGCGCGCATTGACTTTTTCGTAGATCTTATTGAGATACATGTGTGTGTCAATTTTTGTGTCATTTTGCCAAAGCGTACAGGTGTTACACTCAACAATGTGTATTTTCACCTTAGGGGACAAGAAAAAATGGACTTTTTTTCTCCTGCCATGGGGGGGCGCTCTTTTAGGGAGTAAAAATTCCTTCACAAATGTGTTGATGGCTGGACATTGCATCATCCTAGAAAACTTGGAGGCCAGTGAGGACAAAAATAAAAAGTTATAAGACTTTTAAAAATTTGGATTTTTGGGTTATCTTTGGCGCCCCCTAGAACGTAAACCGTGGGGTGCAGCGTCATGATTTGAATAACTTTTAATGGCCATGGGGTGTAATTTGGCCTGAGCAAATGTGGTGCCGGTGGAACGAAAGCCTTCGGAGGAGTTAGCGAAATTCCAATGTGTGCGAATCGGCAAAAAATGCGGAATAACCCTTTAACTGTACATTTGACAGATACGCGCCCATTGACTTTTTTGTAGATCTTATTGAGATACATGTGTGTGTCAATTTTTGTGTCATTTTGACAAAGCGTACAGGCGTGACACTCAACAATGTGTATTTTCACCTTAGGGGACAAGAAAAAATGGACTTTTTTCTCCTGCCATGGGGGGGCGCTCTTTTGGGGAGTAAAAATTCCTTCACAAATGTGTTGATGGCTGGACATTGCATCATCCTAGAAAACTTGGAGGCCAGTGAGGACAAAAATAAAAAGTTATAAGACTTTGAAATATGTGGATTTTAGTGTTATCTTTGGCGCCCCCTAGAACCTAAACCGTGGGGTGCAGCGTCATGATTTGAATAACTTTTAATGGCCATGGGGTGTAGATTGGCCTGAGCAAATGTGGTGCCGGTGGAACGAAAGCCTTCGGAGGAGTTAGCGAAATTCCAATGTGTGCGGATCGGCAAAAAATGCGCAATAACCCTTTAACCGTACATTTGACAGATACGCCCGCACTGACTTTTTTGTAGATCTTATTGAGATACATGTGTGTGTCAATTTTTGTGTCATTTTGACAAAGCGTACAGGCGTCAGGTGAATTTTTCACCTTAGGGGGCGCTATGGAGCCATTTTGCATTTTCTTGTTTGGGCGACTTCGGAATATCAAATTTTTCACCAGGCCCGGTCGTCCTGCCAAATTTCATGAGTTTTCGCCAGTGGGAAGTGGGCCATTTTCCAGTTCAAAGGGGAGGAAAAATAACTAGGGCCCCGGTGGGGCACTGTCGGGCCCGAGCCGCGTCGCGCCGCCCCCAGCGCGACCGCCTCCACCTCCCGATCGCGTCACACTCAAGGTCCAAAGATGGAGTGTGCACTTGTCTGTGGTCATTTTCCATTATAATGAATGGGAGGCGCAGTTTCTACCAAAACACTCGCTGCAGACAAACTACATGTCCTATTTGAAAAAAGTCTGGACCATGAGTGAGGGCACAAACACAGCTAGGATATATCCAAATGGCAAGTTGCTCCTCCTTTCGCTTTTGCCGAGAGAGCGATGCGATTGAGCCATTGAGCGATGGGCAGGAAAAACTTGACTTTTTCTCCTGCCATGGGGGGAGGGGGGGGGGATGTGGATTCTTTAAAGAATGTGGATATTTGGGTCATCTTTGGCGCCCCCTAGAACGTAAACCGTGGGGTGCAGCGTCATGATTTTGATAACTTTTAATGGCCATGGGGTGTAGATTGGCCTGAGCGAATTTGGTGTCAGTGGGACGAAAGCCTTAGGAGGAGTTAGCCACATTCCAATGTGTGCGAATCGGCAAAAAATGCAAAATAGCCCTTTAACCGTACATTTTACAGATATTTGCGCATTGACTTTTTCATAGATCTTATTGAGATACACGTGATTGTCAAATTTTGTGTAATTTTGACAAAGCGTACAGGCGTGACACTCAACAATGTGTATTTTCACCTTATGGGACAAGAAAAAATGGACTTTTTTCTCCTGCCATGGGGGGGCGCTCTTTTGGGGAGTAAAAATTCCTTCACAAATGTGTTGATGGCTGGACATTGCATCATCCTAGAAAACTTGGAGGCCAGTGAGGACAAAAATAAAAAGTTATAAGACTTTTAAATATGTGGATTTTAGGGTTATCTTTGGCGCCCCCTAGAACCTAAACTGTGGGGTGCAGCGTCATGATTTGTACAACTTTTAATGGCCATGGGGTGTAGATTGGCCTGAGCAAATTTGGTGCCGGTGGAACGAAAGCCTTCGGAGGAGTTAGCGAAATTCCAATGTGTGCGGATCAGCAAAAAATGCGAAATAGCCCTTTAACCGTACATTATACAGATACGCGCTCTTTGACTTTTTCGTAGATCTTATTGAGATACACGTGTGTGTCAAATTTTGTGTCAATATGACAAAGCGTTCAGGCGTGGCACTCAACAATGTGTATTTTCACCTTAGGGGACAAGAAAAAATGGACTTTTTTCTCCTGCCATGGGGGGGCGCTCTTTTGGGGAGTAAAAATTTCTTCACAAATGTGTTGATGGCTGGACATTGCATCATCCTAGAAAACTTGGAGGCCAGTGAGGACAAAAATAAAAAGTTATTAGACTTTTAAGAATGTGGATTTTTGGGTTATCTTTGGCGCCCCCTAGAATGTAAACCGTGGGGTGCAGCATCATTATTTGTACAACTTTTAATGGCCATGGGGTGTAGATTGGCCTGAGCAAATTTGGTGCCGGTGGAACGAAAGCCTTCAGAGGAGTTAGCGAAATTCCAATGTGTGCGGATCTGCAAAAAATGGGAAATAGCCCTTTAACGGTACATTTGACAGATACGCCCGCACTGACTTTTTTGTAGATCTTATTGAGATACACATGTGTGTCAAATTTTGTGTCATTTTGACAAAGCGTACAGGCGTCAGGTGAGTTTTCACCATAGGGGGCGCTATGGAGCCATTTTTCATTTTTTTGTTTGGGCGACTTCAGAATATCGAATTTTTCACCAGGCCCGGTCGTCCTGCCAAATTTCCTGAGTTTTCGCCAGTGGGAAGTGGGCCATTTTCCAGTTTAAAGCGGAGGAAAAATAACGAAAGAAGAATCCATCAGGAACAAGAGGGCTCTCGCAGCTGCTTAGCAGCTATGCTCGGGCCCTAATAATAACACTAGGGCCCCGTTGGGGCACTGGCGGGCCCGAGCCGTGTCGCGCCGCTCCCAGCGCGACCACCTACCCCTCCCGATTGCATCACACTAAAGGTCCAAAGATGGTGTGCGCACTTGTCTGTGGTCATTTACCATTATAATGAATGGGAGGCGCAGTTTCTACCAAAACGCTCGCTGCAGACAAACTCCATGTCCTTTTTGAAAAAAGTCTGGACCATGAGTGAGGGCACAAACACAGCTAGTATATACCCAAATGGCAAGGTGCTCCTCCTTTCGGTTTTGCCGAGAGAGCGATGAATTTGAGCCATTGAGCGATGGGCAGGAAAAACTTGACTTTTTCTCCTGCCATGGGGGGGCGCTCTTTTGGGGAAAAAAAAATTCCTTCACAAATGTGTTGATGACTGAACATTGCATCATCCTAGAAAACTTGGAGGCCAGTGAGGACAAAAATAAAGTTATAAGACTTTTAAAAATATGGATATTTGGGTCATCTTTGGCGCCCCCTAGAACGTAAACTGTGGGATGCAGCGTCATGATTTGTACAACTTTGAATGGCCATGGGGTGTAGATTGGCCTGAGCAAATTTGGTGTCAGTGGAACGAAAGCCTTAGGAGGAGTTAGCCACATTCCAATGTGTGCGAATCGGCAAAAAATGCGAAATAGCCCTTTAACTGTACATTTTACAGATACGCGCACATTGACTTTTTCGTAGATCTTATTGAGATACATGTGATTGTCAAATTTTGTGTCAATATGACAAAGCGTACAGGCGTGACACTCAACAATGTGTATATTCGCCTTAGGGGACAAGAAAAAATGGACTTTTTTCTCCTGCCATGGGGGGCGCTCTTTTGGCGAGTAAAAATTCCTTCACAAATGTGTTAATTGCTGGACATTGCATCATCCTAGAGAACTTGGAGGCCAGTGAGGACAAAAATAAAAAGTTATAAGACTTTTAAGACTGTGGATTTTTGGGTTATCTTTGGCGCCCCCTAGAACGTAAACCGTGGGGTGCAGCGTCATGATTTGTACAACTTTTAATGGCCATGGGGTGTAGATTGGCCTGAGCAAATGTGGTGCCGGTGGAACGAAAGCCTTCGGAGGAGTTAGCGAAATTCCAATGTGTGCGGATCGGCAAAAAATGCGAAATAACCCTTTAACCGTACATTTGACAGACACGCCCGTGCTGACTTTTTTGTAGATCTTATTGAGATACATGTGTGTGTCAAATTTTGTGTCATTTTGACAAAGCGTACAGGCGTGACAGTCAATAGTGTGAATTTTCACCTTAGGGGGCGCTATGGAGCCATTTTGCATTTTATTGTTTGGGCGACTTCAGAATATCGAATTTTTCACCAGGCCCGGTCGTCCTGTCAAATTTCATGAGTTTTCGCCAGTGGGAAGTGGGCCATTTTCCCCTTCAAAGGGGAGGAAAAATAAGAAGAAAGAAAGAAAGAAAGAAAGAAAGAAAGAAGAAAGAAAAACTCATCAGGAACAACAGGGCTCTCGCAGCTGCTTAGCAGCTACGCTCGGGCCCTAAAAAGAAGGAAACATGCAGGAACAAGAGGGCTCTCGCAGCTGCTTAGCAGCTACGCTCGGGCCCTAAAAAACCACTTGGGGAATAATAGGGCCTACGCCCGGCTGCTCTGCAGCTGGCTCGGGCCCTAAAGAAAGAAACAAAGAAAAACCACTTGGGGAATAATAGGGCCTACGCCCGGCTGCTCTGCAGCTGGCTCGGGCCCTAAAAAACAAACTCCGACAGTCGTCTGTACTTACAGATCCGTCGGTCAGTCAGTAAAGTGGTGAAGGTTATTCCAGGACTCAGCTCCAAACTTCCACACAGGAACAGAAACACTCCTGAAACCCTCTCGGATGTTGTCCGTGTGAACTCCACCGATCCGCGGATCACAATCCGGACCGAGAACTCCGACGAACGGGACTAAAACGGACTTAAACCGGTTTTAGTGACTTTAATAAAACCCGCGGGTGAGAGTCTGTGTGGTTTTTCCCGCTCTCCTCTTCATCCCTCCATCTTTGCTGCGTCCGAACTGCCCGCTCGGATACTACATGCTACTGCTACGTGCTACTGCTAGATCCTACTCCTACATACTAAAAACGTTGGCCCAATTCGGACACACTAGACGAGCGGTGGGGAAAGACGACCCCCGCAGGCAGAGAGTAGGTACTGCGCCCGTGCAGACAGTGGTAACTGAAGCCCCTCATCTGCGGGCCTGGCTGTAGTACTGCAGCTGTGCAGTTTAATGATGGAATAAGTGAGCTTTACCTCCATGATGTCGCCACATATTTGCTCATAAAATGATTACTTGGGCAAATATGACACCATGACATGACAAAGAGATACAACCGCACATTTTTTAGGACAGTGTGTGAAGTTACATGAAACTTACATCTGTACTGCTGCGGTCCCGCCTGCTGCTGCTGCTGCTCCGACATGGTGCGCCCTGCTGTGGCCAGCCGGCGTTCGCGAAGCTTTTAAATAGGCAGAGCAGCTGGTGGCGCTAGCATCACATGCGCTTCTACAACTTTTAAGAGGACGAAGAAGAAGCCCGCGGTGCATTTTGGGTCAGTAGCATGCCCGTAGGATGCACCGAAGCTGCGTCCGAATTGCCAAGTAGTAGTCGAAGTAGTAGTCGAAGTAGTATCTAGCATGTCCGAATTGGCCACCGGAGCGAGTAGCATGCTACTTCAGATACTAGACACGCCCACATTGTAGGTTGGTCTCGGTGCATCCTACGGGCATGCTACTGACCCAAAATGCACCACGGGCTTCTTCTTCGTCCTCTTAAAAGTTGTAGAAGCGCATGTGATGCTAGCGCCACCAGCTGCTCTGCCTATTTAAATGTGTCGCGAACGCCGGCTGGCCACAACAGCGCGCACCATGTCGCGGGACCGCAGCAGTACAGATGTAAGTTTCATGTAACTTCACACACTGTCCTAAAAAATGTACGGTTGTATCTCTTTGTCATGTCATGGTGTCATATTTGCCCAAGTAATCATTTTATGAGCAAGTGGCGACATCATGGAGGTAAAGCTCACTTATTCCATCATTAAACTGCACAGCTGCAGTACTACAGCCAGGCCCGCAGATGAGGGGCTTCAGTTACCACTGTCTGCACGGGCGCAGTACCTACTCTCTGCCTGCGGGGGTCGTCTTTCCCCACCGCTCGTCTAGTGTGTCCGAATTGGGCAAACGTGTTTAGTATGTAGGAGTAGGATCTAGCAGTAGCACGTAGCAGTAGCATGTAGTATCCGAGCGGGCAGTTCGGACGCGGCACGAGACCAACCTACAATGTGGGCGTGTCTAGCATCTGAAGTTGTATCTGAAGTAGCATGCTACTCGCTCCAGTGGCCAATTCGGACATGCTAGATACTACTTCGACTACTACTTTGACTACTACTTGGCAATTCGGACGCAGCTCTTCTCTTCTTCCCGCACCTACAAACATTTCCAGGTCCGGAATTCAAACTGACCAGGTATGACCTACGGCGGGCTGTGATTGGTGGATTTGGAGTTTATGGGTGTGGAAACGGAGCAGGTGTGACAGAATGAATGAAGGAATCAAGGTGCCGTGATGAGTCTGGAGTAGGGGAGAGCGGGGTAAGATGATCCATTTTTCATATTTGGGATCAGTCCATCAAGTCAATCCTAGTTTTGTCTCTAACTCGTGAATCTGCAGATATTTCAGGATGTTGTTCATCCCTGCAAACCAACAGAATGAGTGTAAACAGAACTGTCATCTTCAGAATATAGCACGTTAAAAAAAAAAGTGGTCTCCTATGGTCAACTTACCCCGTGTTTTGGGTAAGTTGAGCCGTATCCCACGATTAGGAAACGACAGCCCAAGTCGCGACCATAAAAAAGTCTGTATCTGATAAATAGATGCGCCAGATGTGAGTGTGGGAGGCGCCGGCTCACCGTGGTACACCGGTAACCACGCCATTGCTCGGTAAACCATCTGCTCATAATGCCCGTGCAAATTCAGACTAAAACCCTTTAATTTCATCTGAACTCACATTTTCTACTCAGTAACACAGTGAAGCATCTTCTGCAGCTGGAAAACAAATAGAGCTGTAACTAAGACATCCGCGGTGAAGCGTGGACCCGCCCTTCCTTCGTTTAAACCGCCATGGCTTCAGTTTCCTATTGAACAGCTCCAAAACCAGCAGGTGTGAGAGAACCTTCATTCTGCAGTGAAAGGGATTAGAAGAGACAAACACACAAAGACGACATGTGTGCTCATTGAAAAGCCCGCAGATTGTTGGTGTTTCATCTGTTCTGCTTCCAATCTCATTTCCCCTCACTGATTCAGGGCCGCCGCCGCCGCCATCGCCGCCTGTGAGCAATGTGTCATCAGAATACTGTTGTTGTGCCACAGGAGGAATGTGGCTTTGTTTTATAAAATACGGTTAATCCTCTCCAGAAGAAAAACACCCTCCAGATCAGCGTGGGAAGGTTGAGAGAAATTCTGGTGAATTCTGGTAAACCGTGAAGAAAGGCGATTTCACAGCTGCACGTCAACTTAGCAAACGGCCCTGAAACAAAAGCTGCTTTTATCACAGCTGGGGAGTTTCTCAGTATGACTTCATTGTTGCACCAACTCCTGCAATGAAATCAGTGAGCGGCTCTTTGGAGCTTCATGTTTGGGCAGTAATCCATGATACAGGTGTGTGATCCTGTTTTTATTCTCAGGTGTCTTCTGTCCCCCAGGTGTCCGGATGTTTGTCTGTTTTATCATCGGTGACTTGGTTGGTAGTTGTCTCTCTGACTGTGTGGACATAAATACACTACCCCACTCTGTGACACTCAGTATGGTTTCTGAGTTTTAAAGCCACTCACCAGCCAAACCAGCCGCGTTTCTAATTTCCCAGTTTGTTGCCTAAATTCGTATCAAACCCCGTACTGCATCTGCAGACAGAGAAATGAGACATTCAGACCAAAATAATGATAATGTTATTTTTGCTGTGAAGTTGACTTCTGCCTCAAGTGGACACTCAAGGAACTGCAGTTATTCCTGTATGTAGCTGCTTGGTTTATTTGCCCAGTAAAGTTGAGCTTTGGTGAAAGCTCGGTCTAACTGGACTTATGTTCCTGCCTTCAGGTGAGAATAAGTATGGCCACCTCCTCTATGTGTGGTAGATGTTTGCGGCCTTTAAGCTCTCGACTTTTGGCCTCTCTTCCAAGGCTAAAGAGTTGTATGTTAAACAATGACATTACCAAGATTACTGCTGTTTAACTTCTATGTCAAATTCTGATGTCCAAACTGTGGCGCTCATGCAGAATGCTTAAGTTCAACTGAGGCGCATACAAGACACATGTACTGGAGTTTTAAGGAGGGATTGAAAAGGTTGTTATTTGGTGAAGAGTTAGAAGTTGGTGAGAAATACTTAATCTTGATGTGCGAGTTGGCTCCTTTCATTTTTTGAATTTTGTTAAAAGGCAAACAGAATAAAGTCACAGTGATGTAGTTAAGCTTTCTCCCACGTAGCTGATTGGTATGACCAGTTTCCTACACTTAAATTGTCAGTTTAGCATCAGCAGATATTGACCAAAATAACAGTAAAGTGTTCAATAATAAAGTTTTAGGTAAATAATGTAAATGAATAAAAAAGTAGCATGAAAATAGATCATTAATATCAGTTTAAGAAAAATCCATGCATGACGCTGAGGTTCAGGACCACGGACAGCGACAGCAACAACCAGAACAGACTCAACTCACTGTAAACTACAGAAACACAGATGTTTGTGTTTTCATGCTCTGTTACTGTTAAAGGTCATAGGTCATATCAACCTCACAAATTTATTTATAAGACACAAAAACTACAATGTTTTTTTAGTCCATACAGAAAACCGTGACCACCTAATATAACAAACCATCGACTCCAAATCAAGTTTAAGTTTAGATTTCTGTGAAAACCGACAACATGGAGACACATCTACAAACATCTACCTGTACTTTTAATCCCAAAAGTCTGTTTGCAAAGTTCTAGTATTTATTTTCTTATTTTTCTTTTCAAAATAAAACACTCCGTGTTTCAGGAGGATCGTTTTTCACACCATGCAAACGGGCGGAGACGAACAAGTGAAAGGTTTTTAGACGTCATTTCACCCCGATGACACCATGGATGAGGAGATGCTGATTCTAGAAGTCTAGAAGTAGATTTCCTCCTCTGGAAGGAGACAATCTACTGCTTATATGGTTAGCCTCTGTAGCTAAAGACAACTCATTATCTCGTGATTGCACGTGAGTTCTTGTGAGTTCGCATGATTCCCGCTGTCCATAAACCGCTACGAAATTAGCCTCACCAACTGATCCGGTAGGAATTGGCAGAAGGCGAAAAATCGTCACCATTCCGGATCAGAGCCATTCCGGATGCGAGGATAATGGGGGTATGGATGTTTTAATAAAAGAGGGCGGAGCCAGGATGGCTTATCAAACAGGAACTCCTTCATCAAATGTTCAGTTACTTTCATAGCGCCACCCTGTGGAGACATATGGTACTAACCTTTACATACGTCATCCAATCTGCTTCAAATTGCACAGAATCATTGACGGTCCCAGTCTGGACTTATCTACATTTTACATTTCTGTCAACATTGCCACCTGTTGGACACAATCAGTATGAATTCACATGAGAAGAATATAACAGCATTTACTGAAATTTTATGAATAATTGTGTTTAACCAAAAAAAAGGACATTTCCTGGTTTGTTTTCAGCAGGTTAAACTCACAAATCTCAGCTCCTGTTACCCTGTTGTCGTTGTCACTGTGTTATAAAGGAAGTGTGGTCTGAAGGATCATTTGGAAAGCCAAGACACAGTGACACGAGTGACAATGAGCGCTGTTGGTGTATAATCACAGGAGCTGGGTGGAGGATAATGGAGAGCCTGGCTCATCCGGCCTGCTGTGCTCAGGCTGGACCAGCAGCTGTGAGGGAAAAAGACCAGAGACAATGCAGAACACCAAATCCATAATAAGCGTAATGACTTTCCCTGTTCTGGACAGCAGCTTATGCATCAATTTGGGAAGCGGTTGGCAGACCGACCCGAGCCACACAAACAGCTCCAACAGTGAGAGGCCGGGAGGAGGGCGTCCGCACAGCTGCCGGGGTTAGCTGGTCCATCACCTCTCAGGCCAGAGACACTAAAAATAAACCTGTTTTTGACAGTTCTGTGCTGTTGGAGACGACACGTTCAAACAATGAAACAAGTCCATCCTGATGGGAGGAGATGAATTTCACTTTTACTCCTCTGTCGATAGACTGGGATGAAAACACGAATGAAGAATTCCTCATCTAGAAGAGTTACATGTATGTTTGGTGGAGCGGCTCAGTCCTGATGTTGCGCCGCATAAGTACCAAAGAAATGACGTGTCCTTCATTTTCCAGACTAATGAACGCTCGCCGCTTCATTTAATATCAATGAAGAATATTTTCACTTTGGTCTGTTCTCTCTCTGTCAGTGGAGATCTGCTCAGAGTCCGGCTAAATCAAATATAACAGTCGGGGATTTCACCGCTCAGTGTCAGAACTGTACTTTATCACTTCATGGTTAATCCTTTGTCGTATTCAACATGGCGTCAGTCGAGCAGCGGGGAGTTAAGGGCTGATTTTTTCATCCGTTTCAGAGTGAGCACTTTAACACTCAATAAAGAGAAGATCTCTTCTCTGATTGGCTACTGGAAGTGTAACCAATCTTGGTTTGTTTGAATGTTATAGTCAAAGTCAAGATGAATCTTGCGCTGCATGGTGAAACCATAGACTGTATGTAGAATGGACGCCGTCTGTCTCCTCGAAATACAGAGAGCAATTCGGCTTCAAATTCGTATAATGATGGGAGGCGGAGCCAAATTGACCATCGTATATACAGTCTACTCTCACGACTCCCTTGACAACCTGTTATCTTGAGCACATTGTGGGAGGACTTCAGAAAACAGAAATTTATTGGAGTTTTAACCGCCGCTTACTCATGAAAACTTTGGTGCACACGCTGCGTTCCAGTGACCTCGGAAGTCTGATGTCGTAGCTGGGAATGACGTCACAGTAACACAGTAAACAAGTGAACAAGTTGAAAATCCAAGATGGACGCCTACAGTTACCTGTCGTTAGCTGTCGCTCGCCGTTGTCAGCTATCGTTAACCGTTGTCAGTTGTTAGTTGTCGTTAGCTATACCAGTTGTAAACAACACAAAACAGTATTTTACTCTTACAAACACCGTTGCACCGTGTTCACAGTTAGACGTTGGGCAGTTTAACATAAACCACTTATTTAATTTCACAAAAACAAAACAGAAGTGCTAATAAATAAAACATTACGAGAGCTTTACTGTTACTCTTTACTGTTGATGCCGACATCTTTATGACATTGTCGACAGGTCGGGGTCGGTGAGGATCGTCCGACTTTCAGAGTCGGTAATCCGACTTCAGGGGGGCGTTCCACAGGTGGTAATTCCAGATGAATTGCCGAATCGGAGCTTGAAAATTCCGACTTCCGAGTACAGCTGGAACGCAGCAATAATTGACACATTAAACCCGGATGCAGCGACTCATTGGTTGCCAGGGTAACGCTCTGAAGTTGTAATAGTTTGATTATGTTTAAGTGCATCATTACTAAACGTAAAAATCCTAGTTTGGGTCATTTTTAGAGACTTAACAGGTTGGACTGAAACAGTCACAAGGACGTGAGCCCATTGTTTGCCTTTTTTAACCGTCCATCCACCAGCCTGGTGTAATAAATTCCTCTGAACATATATTGGCACCGAACGGTGGAAAAGTTGCCCAGCATTGGTGTGTTTTGTCTCTGTCTGTTGTCATGGTTGTGGAGCACCATCTGGTTGCGTTTGCGAGCCGATCTGACTCATTTTTCATCCCCGATGTTCCCCCGAGGACAAGACGGGAAAAGTCACCCCGATGTTAACGCATTAATTTGGACGGAAACTTCCTCATTTACCCGATTAAACAGACGCACACACGTAACATAACGTTTAAAATGATATCTGAAGAGTGATGGTGTGATGATTTTAGTTTTCACTCCGTATAATCTCAGTTTGGTCTCTGTGTTTATGAAGCGGTGACATTTAGAGGAAAAACCCATCATCATCATATCGTTTTGAGACATCTGTTGATATTCCCCTTTCATTTTCGCTCTCCTTTACACACACACAAACACACACACAGACAGCAGCTGCTATATTGTGAATCCGGAGCACAGCATGGCAATCCGTTAATTACACAGCTCCCAAAGTTCAATATATCTGAGGCCATAACTACAAAGGAAAGAATGAAATGTATAAATAATGAATTCGGCATTCTCTGTGATTAAAGCTGAATATCAAACCAATCAGACAGTCGCTGCTGCAGCTATCTGATTATCATTTTCAGACTTTTTCAGGGCTGGAGCGCCGCTCACTTTCCCCGGCTTTCATGCTTAAAACACCAGGGAAAATAGCAGCGGTGGAAAAAAGGAATAAGCAGGAAACATTTGTTATTCATGAGTTCATTTTATTCAGATTTCCCTCCGTCTGATGGTTCATATCTCGGCCTAATACGGTTTCACGCGGACCGGTGTCTCGAGCGGGGCTCTTTCGTTGGGTTTGTCGGTTAGAGGAGCAGAGAGGCGACTTTGAACCAAAAGTGCGGGAACGACGCTCTGACTCACAAGGTCACACACACACACACGCACACACACACACTCAGGGGTGTCAGATGTGGGCCTGAATCACTTGACTTCGATGAATAAGAGAAAAGATCTGGATGTAAAACACTCTCTGTTTGCTCTTCAGCCTCTGTCCTCCCACTGCTCCTACCTCGCTCTGTTTGGAGAGAAAATATTTATTCCACTTGGATCCATAGATTTTTCATTCCTTTGCTCGTTCTCGTCCTCACCTCTCCGTCCTCCTCTTTCTTTCTCTTTCTTTCTTTCCTTTAGTTCCCTCCCACCTCATCCTCAGAAAATCCATCCTCCTCTCTCTCCTCTTTCTTTCCTCTCTGTTCCCTTTCCTCTCTCATGACTCATAAAGTGTCAGATCCGTTAGTTCAGACTGACGTTAATGTTTCTGGACGACTCAGACACAAAATTAAAAATTTGATGCATTTCTTTGGTTGTACTCCTCGATATATTACTTACAAAACCACAAAGTAGCTGTTTGTGTTCGCCTCAGAGGCCTGTAAGAGCTGGGTTTGAGTCTCAACCATAGACTGTATAAACTACGGACAACTTGGTTCCACCTTCTGTTATTATACAAATTTTGAGCCGAAAAGCTCTCGGTATTTCTGCGTTTGTTCTCCACTTTCTAAAACCAATATTGCGCAGCAGCGTTGTACACATTTGGCGGGAGAGTCGCTGTGATGGCGCTCGGCTCAAACAGCGTATACACAATCTTGGTACGCCCATTGGCTGTATCAAGTGTCAATCATAGAAAACATGAACCCCCCTAAACTGAAAAAAGAGGACACAAACCAGTCTGACAGTAACTACATAACAACATCACAACCAGGGGGGAGAAACATTTATATTCTGTGTCATTAATTTATAAAGTTTGTCCACAGCTCCATAAGGAGGCGGGATTTATGACCTATACTGCAGCCCGTCACCAGAGGGCGCTGTTCTTAGAGTGGCTTCACCCAACACACTACAGCAGGTCCGTTTGACCAGAAACACTTCTGTTACAGACACTTGTCTTACTTTGTTAAAGCGGTTTACCTGTCCAGCAGAAAGGTTACAGGGTCACCAAGATCCCCAAGCGTCCCCCATCGTTTATGTTGACCCGGCTTTTTAGCTCTTGTCCGGTCTACCTCCGTTTTAAGCGCCCGTTATTCCTCCAGAGTCTCCGGTATTTACTTTGTTTTCTTGCTTGTGTCGGCAGTCGTGGCCAAAGGAGGATTCAGACAATTTTCCGAACTTTCTGGTTGGTTTCTACTGTCCGATATTGTAGCACGCTAACTTTGTTTGGGCTCCTGAACGACACGGGGGAACAGCATTTTCTTGTTGACTGTTTTCTTGTTGACTGTTTTCTTGTTGACTGTTTTCTTGCTGACTGTTTTCTTGTTGACTGTTTTTTTGCTGACTGTTTTCTTGCTGACTGTTTTCTTGTTGACCGTTTTTTTGCTGACTGTTTTCTTGTTGACTGTTTTTTGTTGACTGTTTTCTTGTTGACTGTTTTCTTGTTGACTGTTTTCTTGCTGACTGTTTTCTTGCTGACTGTTTTCTTGTTGACTGTTTTCTTGCTGACTGTTTTCTTGTTGACTGTTTTTTTGCTGACTGTTTTCTTGCTGACTGTTTTCTTGTTGACTGTTTTTTTGCTGACTGTTTTCTTGTTGACTGTTTTTTGTTGACTGTTTTCTTGTTGACTGTTTTCTTGTTGACTGTTTTTTGTTGACTGTTTTGGTTTTGACTGTTTTCTTGCTGACTGTTTTTTGTTGACTGTTTTCTTGTTGACTGTTTTCTTGTTGACTGTTTTCTTGCTGACTGTTTTTTGTTGACTGTTTTGGTGTTAGCCATTTTCCTGTTGACCGGTTTGGTGTTGACAGTTTTCTTGCTGACTGTTTTTTGCTGACTGTTTTCTTGCTGACTGTTTTTTGTTGACTGTTTTGGTGTTGACTGTTTATGGTCGACTGTTTTTTGCTGACTGTTTTCTTGTTGACTGATTACGGTTGGCTGTTTTCTTGCTGACTGTTTATGTTTGAGTGTTTTCTCGCTTGTGTCGGCAGTCGTGGCCAAAGGAGGATTCAGACAATTTTCCGAACTTTCTGGTTGGTTTCTACTGTCCGATATTGTAGCACGCTAACTTTGTTTGGGCTCCTGAACGACACGGGGGAGCAGCGTCTGCCTCACAACCAATCAGGTTAGAGGAGGTGGAGAACGGCTTTGTTTACAGTCAGAAAGAGCGGACCGCTCAAAAATGTTCAAATGTTGACGACACAGACATAAGAGAACACAGAGATATCGATATATTACCAAATGTCATCAATAACTAATAACTATTGACTGATATTAAAAACTTTCAACATAAAAAATGACGCGTCTTTCACTGATTCCTGCCTACCTCACCTTTAACCGACATGAATGTTCTCGTGACGTGTACGATAGAAAATACCGAGCGGTGTTGAAGCAGTCAGACTATCAATAAAAACTCCCGTCTATATTAACGGAGGCACACTTGATGATAATTGAGTTGTATTCACTTCCTGTCATATATCAGCTGCCACTTGTGTTCAGAAGCACTTCAGCCCTCTCAGCTCAGTCAACATAAGAAAGAAAACCCACTCCACACAGAGCGTCTCCCCTCTCTCTCAGACAGACATCTGCTGAACCCGTTAATACTGCTGTTTGCTCAGAGGCTGATGAAGGTACACGGGCCGCGGCGGGGAGGATAGGAGGCGGTAAATGAGAAGAAGGCTCGCTGTGACCCGCCCGGTTTGAAGCCGACGACGTGGAGAGAGAAAACATGAAAGATTGAATTTCTGCAAATAGAGTACACAAGTCTTTGTCATCAACACCCCCGATCCCGCCATTTTCTTATTTACCTCATACCTGCGCTCGGATAATCAGGTTAGACGCAGAATCACAAACATCCCGACTACATTTCCTCTTCACACAGATAATTTTATCAACGCCTCGTGTGTCAGAAAGCATCTCCTGAACTGCTGACACCGGTTTTCTCCTGCCATCGCCTCGCAGCGGCAGAACGTGATCAGATTATTTCACTTCCATTATATCAGACTTTGATTTGAGATATTAAACTACAGCTTTTCATTTAAAGTCTATAATCCAGGAGGATATTGATGAAAACAGAGATGGATATAAGCCTCACCTGAATCTTTATTTCAGTTTGATTTACAGGATGAAATCAGATCTTTAAGAGGACAAAACGAACACAATGGAGCGGATTTTTCTGCTGCCTGAAGAGAAAAATAACTCTAAAGGTGAGCTGACGTTTCAGTCGACAGGTCTGAGAGTCACTCTGTGGCCTTGGCAACAACATGTTTCCACCAGCTACCTTCTCCACCATCAAATCGTCCTTCACAACCAGACCTTGATGAAATACTTCACTCCTTTATCTTCTCCAGACTCTTTCTCTGCGATGGTTTTAACATAAAACTCTCTCTTATCCAGACGGCAGGTTTAGCTTTTCCTGTTTTTAGATGTTAAAGGAAATCTGGATTTGACTCCCAGCTAAATATCTGAACTGTTTGTTTGACCCCCCCCTGTGAGCGAGCCCACCGCCTTATTGGTTACGTCTACAAATATAAAGATAAAGATCTGCTATCCTGCTGCAGAATAATTATGAGGAGCAGCTAGATTTAAACGCCATCTTGGTGTTTATAAATAAAAGTTGAGGAAAAGTCGGTCATTTTAAAACTTTGATTTTTGTCTTTTAAAACCTCTGTTCTGATTGGTCCACACAGAGTCAGGTGTCTCCAAGACAGTCTGACCTCCACTGACAGGACCTTAGTGGACAGGACAAATAAAACGGGGAACATTTTTTTTGTTTGTTTAAAGTTGGAAGTTCATTTAAAGCCTTTCAAAATAAAGGCGACTAAAACAAGAGTATGTGTTTTATTTATTTATTTATATATATTTTTTAACATAATAAGTTCATCTGAAGACTTTCAAAATAAAGGCAGATATAACGGGTATGCTTTTTTTTTTTTTTTTAACATTAAAAGTTAATTTGAAGCCTTTCAAAATAAAAGCCAATTCAACTGGACTATATATTTTTTCTTTTTTTTAAATGTCAAAAATTCTTTTGAAGCCTTTCAAAATAAGAGCAAATATAACACATGTACTTTTTGCAATTTTTTTCTTTACATCGAAAGTTTATTTGAAGCCTTTCAAAATAAAGGAAATTAACAGGAGTATTTTTTTTATTTTAATGTTGGAAGTTAATTCAAAGCCTTTCAAAATAAAAGCAAATATAACAGGAGTATGTTTTTTTTAATCATTTTTATGTCGAAAGTTGATTTAAAGCATTTCAAATCAGAAGCAATTAGATCGGGAAATATTTTTTTTGTCTTGTGTGAAAATATTTTAATTTTGGGGACTTTATTTTATGTTTATAATGTTAATAGGTTTTTTTGTGTATTCATGTGTTCAACAAAGAGGAAATACAAAACAGGATGACCACCTCTGCAGCCGGACCCCTCTCAGTGTTTCTCGAACAGGAAATGTTCATGTAAGCATGCCTGGCCAGTAGGTGGCAACACTGAGTAATAAAAGCATCATGAAAAACATTTTGCTCATCCATATCGAACAGCGTCTTTGCTAACAGTAGACAGTAATCTACTAAAGTTTGTTATTTATTGGCTTCTGCACCAGGATACGATGAGAAATGAAAACTAGTTTTCTTGTACAGATTAGAATAAACCGATGCTTGGCGCAGAGATGTGAGTTTTCAGGAATAGAAAAGATAATCCAGACTATGACGTGTTGGATTATCGAGGAGGCGGTGCCGTGGTTTTCCTGATCTGTGTTTCTTTGTCTCTTTAAATGAGGACACAGAGGAGAAAGTTTGACTGAATCTGAATAAACAGCAGCTGTCTGTCGCTGTTTGCCATCCTGTATCCCCCCCCTCCACATTTGAACTGTGTCTTTCTATTGGCAGAGATTTTTGACGCCACTTTGAGCCAGCGTGAGGATTTTCGTTGTGTTCTTTGGCCCAATTAGACACTATAGCATGCCAGTCCCCGTCGCAGCCCCGGCTCCTGATTTTGGCTGATAAGACAGATGTATTTTTGCATAAACGTCCTGCCAGCACAGCGTTCAGCCAGACAGTCCAATAAACAGAGGGCTGCGGAGGCTGACAGCCATCTTACAGTGTGTTCGTCTCTGCCATCAGAGAGCGGGCGGCCCCACGCTGCGCCTGTTATCATTTGACAGGATCCCACAGCAGAGGCAATCAGACGCCGAGCCGCTCCAGACCCCATCAGACTCCCCACATCTCCGCCTCAGTCTGTGATCAGGCAGGAATCGAGACCCAACTGCATGTTGATGTTGATAACAAAGAGTCTGAAGCTGCAGTTTCCCTCATGGCCACCAGACTGCAGGCACAGCATGAACCTGCTGACTCCACTGAAGAGAGAGAGAGAGGAAAACAGCTGATGTACAAACTCCCACGTTTTGATCATCCTGGACATTTTCTGAATATGTAACCGCTTACTCCTCTGTTGCAATCCTGCAGCGTCGATTGCCAAGAAAAGCTGAGATGTCATCACTTTCCTCCTCAGATGGAGGCATCCTGGCTTCCCACGTCGGCCTCCTGTGCACCGGCGCACATGTTCGTGGTCGTCAGTGATGAGATTAAAAAAACAAGACGAATTCTGTTTCACTTTGGGTTCGACTTTAAAACTGACAGTTACAGGGTGGCTAAGTTTCAGACAATGACAAGAGTGAGACTTAAGCGTCTAAATCTGTGTTTGGATTTATACCTCAAGACTGATGTCCTCACCTCCATGCCAGCTGCTCTCCGTAATGCTGGTCTGCTAGTCTTAACCTACCGTCCGTCTTCAGGAGAGCGGGAGAACGTCCAGTGGGTTTTAAATGTTGCCCTAACCCTTATGTTGCTTCTGATTGGTTTATATTGTGTGGTGCCGTCTGTGATTGGTTAGGACCATAGACTGTATCTAGAATGGACGCCGTCTGTCTCCTCACTGGGTGAGGACACTCTGAGAACAGCACCCTCTGGTGACGGGCTGCAGTATAGGTCATAAATCCCGCCTCCTCCAGACAAACTTTATAAATTAATGACACAGAATGTAAATGTTTCTCCCCCCTGGTTGGGATGTTGACATGTTGACATGTTGACACTCTCCTCTGTACAGCGCTACTTTTCAGCTTCAAATCCGTATACTGGCAGGAGGCAGAACCAAGTTGTCCATATTATATACAGTCTATGGTTAGAACTGATGGACTGGTCTGGGATTGGTTATCTCAGTCAGTCAATCAGAGTTACTCGAACTACGACAAGTCAAGGTTATTATCATTATCATTAAAAATAAGCATAAGCAATGTCAACTATGGTGTGTACAAGTTTGTGCCTACGGCCTCTCAAACCACTGCCACACAACACTCACGATCACACACCAGTGGAGGACACACACTGGGACCAGGGTGGGTTAAGTGTCTTGCCCGGGGACACGACGGACAGACTCAGGATAGGAGGGAATCAAACCGCCAACCTTCCAGTTAGCTCTGCAGTTACAGAAACGTAAAGTCCCCATGATCCCTGGATACCAAACCGTACTGGTACCATCGCCATCCACCGTCCTCTACTAACAACATCTGTGAGCCCAAACATATGAAGTTTGGATTCAGTTGCCATGGTTTCAAGCACACAAACAAGGAGAGAAAACAGCAGGACTGGGAAAGTGATGGTTGATTGTACCATCGTAGAAATTGTAGACTAGAACCAGATGAGTCCAAATAAAAACAAAACAAAATCCACCTTTTCTTGTGGTCCTGATTCGGTACCTTGGGGCACACCAGAGTCGACAGATTAGACGTACCTAAACCATCTTTAAAAGTCTGATTTTCAGTTTTCAGCTCAGAAAACTTTACAGCAAAGATCTCGATGTGACCGGTTTAAGTCCCTCAAGAGTTTCTGCTCTTAAACAGAACCTTCACTGGCTCTCTAAATGTGCTCACATGGCGGTTTAAATCTGTGCTACAAACTGGGCCGCCGAGCTGATCCAGCATGACCGTGATCCAGCGGGAACAGGAGACAGCGCCGGGAAGACGCAGGGAGTCGGTTTGATATGTATCCCAGGAGACGCCCCCGATCCAGTCACAAACCGGAGGAGGATACGGGAACAGAAATACGCTCCAACATGGGAGGCGAAGGTACAAAAACAGATGTGACATCTTGTGTTTTAGTTGCTCTGCCCACACGTGTTGCTGTCAGTTCCCATTGAGGCTGGAAATAAAGCCGTGTGCTGATGTAGATATAAAGAGTCATCCGCAGAAAGCAGAGATGAATTCAGCACAGAGGGAACAAAGATGTCTGTCTGCATTCATGAGGGCTTCCTACTGTCCTGCTTTTATCCATGTTAGACTTTATGATCAGCGATGTTCCGGGTCTTCAGATCTCCTCTGATCTTTTTATAACGTTTAGATCCTTGAATTGAACCCGTTTCTTTCTGTTTGGAGTGTCATCCTGAAGAGTCTCTGTGAAATAGAGACGTACAGTTACTCTGGATCTACAATGAAACGCAGATCCCTATTCGACGACGGAGTATTACGGCCACTTTAAGAAAAAAAAAAATATATAAGACTTTGAGATTTAAGTCGTTACCAACGAGAATAAAGTCGTAGGAAGATCAATACTTACCAGAATGAAGACGTAGCTAATCGCTATTCTAACCTGTTTCAAGTTGACTTTATTCTTGTACAAAAGTAAAAACTTTATTACGACTTTATCCTTGTAAATAATGACTGCGTCTTTTTCTCGTCAGTAACGATTTTAAAATCAAAAATTTTTTCCTCATATAAAATCATTTTATTACGACTTTATTCTTGTAACTAATTACTTAATAATGACTTTATTCTTGTAAAGAATGATTACGTCATTATTTTCGTAAGTAGTGATTTTATTACAACTTTATTCTCGTAAGTAATGATTTTATAACGACTTTAATCTTGTAACTAATTACTAAATTACAACTTTATTCTTGTAAATAATCATTACGACTTTATTTCCATTAGTAATGATTTTTTTACGACTTAATCTTTGTAAGAAATGATTTATGATGACTTTATTCTCGTAAGTAATGATTTTATCACGACTTTGTCCTTGTCAGGATTTACTTTTTAACGACTTTATTCTTCTAAGTAATGATTTTATTATGACTCTCGTAAGTAATAATTTGATTTTGACTTTAATTTTGTAAGAAATGATTTTATCACAACTTTTTTTTCCTAAGTAATGGTTTTATTATGACTTTATTCTCAAGGATTTACTTTATTGCGACTTTATTCTCGTAAGTAATGATTTTATCACGACTTTATTTTTGTAAGGATTTTCTTTGTTATGACTTAATTCTTGTTCTTGTAAATAACGATTATGACTTTATTCTTCTAAGAAAATATTTTATTATGAATTAATTCTGGTAAGAAATAATTTTATGACTTTATTCTCATAAGTAATGATTTTAACACAACTTTATTTACGTAAGGATTTACTTTATTACGACTTTATTCTTGTAAATAATGATTACGACTTTATTCTCGTAAGAAAGGATTTTATTATGACCTTATTCTGGTAAATAGTTACTTAATTACGACTTTATTTCCGTAAGTATTGATTTTATTACGACTTTATTCTCATAAGTAATGATTTTATTATGATTTTATTATTGTAAGTAATAACAAAGTCTTAAATTTTTATTTAATGTGGCCCTGATACTCCATCGTACTATTCTCTGTAAATGAAGAAAAAGAAAAAGGTTCAGGAACAAACCAAAGAGGGATCTGACCCTGCGTGGCTCTGGCCTGATTTCACAGCTGGACATTAATGTGGATGAACTGGGAGAAGAGTCTTAGTGCATCGCTGCACCTTTCCTCCACCGCTCCTCCACTCGCTGCGTCCATCTGTCCTCCATTATTCAGGTCTGTCCATGATGATCTCTGCACTCATCACCTCCTCTCACAGATCTGCCCTCCTGCTCATCCCTCACTCCACTGACTTTACTCTCACTGTCTTTAACAGCTTCTCCTTCCCGACTTTGTCTTCCCTGAGATCTCGGAAATCATTATCTCTTGTATAAATTGAGAAGCAATCTAGTGCAGTCCGAGCACATGATGAAATAATCCTGGAACAGCGAGTGCCGGCTGTGCCCTGAAGCTACGTTTCAAAATAAATCCCGAAACAGATTTTCTCGGTTGATGTTTCACGCTGGTATCCGGGAATTAAAGCGTGACAGAGAGAGTTAAGATGTAAACAGATGATTACTGGAAACAGAGGAGTGAAAGTCCTGAAGCTCGGTGTGAGAAATAAACATGTCAGGGTGTACGACTTCTGTTTTCTAAGTATTCACACATCCAGACTCCAGACGAGGTCGTCTTTAGGACTCTCAGTTCATTCACAGGGACGACATGATAACTGCGACAAACGATTATTTTTGTTGTCGATTAATCTATCGATTATTTTCTCGATTAATTGATTAATCACGATTATCTTCATTAGCACCTATTTTGGATCTACGTTCAACCTAAAGTTGCTTAAACATTCACACCCTTACAAACGCGAGTATACTAGGACACTTTTTCATACTACAATTTTAAATTTTATCACAATATACTTTGACATTTTTAACATACTTGACTATTGACTGAAATGAAGTATGTCAAAGCAGCTGTGTCTGTAATTTACTGATTACTTCCGTGAACTAGCATTCACTAAACAAGCTCCTCCCACAACTTTATAACTAACAGATGTAAACGTATTGGGCCAAGTGGATCAGTGTACGTTAAACCAGTTCTTCAGATTTAGAAAGGAGGTGCAGGACCCAGAGAGGTCGGATTAAAGGTGGGGTCGGCAGGAATTTGTTAAAGAAGCATCTTTTTATTTTGTGGTGTATTTACAAAAAAATCTTTAATATCAGTCAATAGTTATTAGTTATTGATGACATTTGGTAATATATCGATATCTCTGTGTTCTCTTAAGTCTGTGTCGTCAACATTTGAACATTTTTGAGCGGTCCGCTCTTTCTGACTGTAAACAAAGCCGTTCTCCACCTCCTCTAACCTGATTGGTTGTGAGGCAGACGCTGCTCCCCCGTGTCGTTCAGGAGCCCAAACAAAGTTAGCGTGCTACAATATCGGACAGTAGAAACCAACCAGAAAGTTCGGAAAATTGTCTGAATCCTCCTTTGGCCACGACTGCCGACACAAGCAAGAAAACAAAGTAAATACCGGAGACTCTGGAGGAATAACGGGCGCTTAAAACGGAGGTAGACCGGACAAGAGCTAAAAAGCCGGGTCAACATAAACGATGGGGGACGCTTGGGGATCTTGGTGACCCTGTAACCTTTCTGCTGGACAGGTAAACCGCTTTAACAAAGTAAGACAAGTGTCTGTAACAGAAGTGTTTCTTGTCAAACGGACCTGCTGTAGCGTGTTGTAGCACCATCGCTAAACTGTCCTCCCTCGGGTCCTGGACTATGTCACTTTATCCTCGTTGTAGAAGTCCTGCAAACATTGTGTTTGCTGGTAGTCTGTTGGCATCTACAGTAGCACCAATGCTTTTGACTTTCACCTTGACTGGGCCCCATTTGTAATGATCTGAAGTATTTATCTGCATTATATCTGAATTTAATTGGAACGATACGAGCGAGCAGGAGCGTCTGTTTGGAGAACTGGTTGGAGGGGTTGAGTTTACATTCAAGATTTCTCCTAAAAATTGGAACTAACTCAGATCCTGACTACACCACCTTTAAAGCCCTTGTTTATTCATATGTATGTGTGTGAAATGTAAAATGAGTATTTCAGATGTGTTTGTGTTATTTCAGTTAAAAATAATCTCTAAATGAGTCAGAGACTATTTTAATTTGGGTTTGGAGATATAAAATTGGCCGGAGAGCTTTTAAAAACCTCCAAGTGAAGGTAGGAGGTTTTAGCGGCGCAGGATTACGTCGGAGTCGTTGTATAAAAGCTCAGCGATAAGGCGACTGAACCCGGGTTGAGGAAGTTCAAGCTGCTCTTAGACTAAATCTGCATCCTCTTACTTTCCAGGCACTATTTAAATGTCAAACTACTTTCTGTTTCTGGTCGTGTCTCCTCATAATCCTTTCATGGCGAGGAAAAGGATTACTCACTTTTCACATCATTAGCATATGTAGACGTCATGCTAGTTCCTCGGTGTTTACATCCGCGCTCTTCTCACTCTGCCACCTCAGACTTTATCTGTCATCTGAAACAACAGGACGATGATGAATGTGGTTTCTACACTCAGCTGCGACTCGAGGAGGAAAAAAAGACATCGATGCAAAGTCCCTGGAGATTCATTCTGCCAGGACTTGGACCGCAGCACGGTCCACAGTCCTCAACAGCCAGAACCGGCTCAGACGAATATCTGTTCAGCATCAGCAGATAAGAAAAAATGTTCAGTTTCATTTAATCAATGCGAGGAGATAAAACTCCCATCACTTGTTTTTTTTTTGTTACCTTGGAGCTGTCCTCAACGCCCACGCTGCAGCTCCAGAGATCATCTGAGGAGACTGAGAGGAAACCTCACAGATTCATCTCTAAAACGGGAAAGTGAAAGTCCGTCCGGTCTTTCTTTTTTAGGTTAAACATCTTCGTTTTGATGACAAGACTTTACCGCATGGTTCTAGTGTTAAAGTCACAACGTCATTATCACATCTGTCCAGAGCGACAGACTGAGATCTGAGAGCAGGAACGACACAAAGACAGATCCAGACTGAAGGAAACCACAGGAGTGAGTGTCTGTCAGGCGGCGCTGGTGGGATTGCTCAGGGTGCGATTGTTGCGCTCAAAGAACCGGATCTCAAAGGGTCTCAGAAGTAGAAAGGGACTGTGTAGATCAAATGTGGTTGGGTGACTCATTCTACCTCCGTGAACTTCAGAGAAGAAGAAGAAGAAGAAGAGCGGCGCCGGAGTCTGGAGGTGTTCATGAAAGAGTCTTCAGGAGGGGGGACTCTGTGGATCTGATGGAGTTTGGTGATTGACTCCACCACTGGGGGAGACAAAGACAGAGAGTCGGGCTCAGGGTCCCACAGCAGACAGGTTTGAGTGAAGACCTGGATGAGGAGACGCTTTTGGTGCTGAGCAGGAAGTAGAAACAAGAACTGCTCTGAAATCCAGAGAGGAACAGAGGAGTGATGTGTGCCGTTTAAGGAGGGATGAAATCCAGACGGACCGCCTCATTTCAGAGACATCAGGGTTCATCTGTGTCTGCAGGGAGGCCTGCAGTAAGGAGTTGCTGTCGTCAGTGTGTGCCGTCATGAGAGCCTGAACCAGGAGCTGTAATGTGGGCTCTGTCAGATCTTCATCATGATACTGAGGGCGAATCAGCAGGACTGAGCAATCGTTTGATCTGGATCTTGATCTGTGGGTGTATGGAGGGACGGGTGGGAATGGTTTGCTGTAGGGGGTTCAGGGTGAGACAGATGAGTCATCTGGAAGAGCGGGGTGTCACCTGCACAGAAGTGATTTAAAGGGATATTCCGGAGTAAAATTAAGTTAGAATCAAACACACCATAACACCGAGTTAGACCCCGCCTCCAGAGATGAATGTTACGGACTACAGCGGGGTGACGCAGCTCAAGGAAGAACATTTATGATCAGAAGAACTACTGCAGTGAAAATGATTTTTGATCATTTCCATAAAGAAATGATCATAAATGTTCTTCCTTGAGCTGTGTCACCCCGCTGTAGTCCGTAATGGACTGGCCTAAGGTCTCCCCCACAAACAAGCGTCTGCTGGAAGAGAGTAGGTGAGTTGTGTTTAGTCTCTTTGCTAAAGAAATGAGTCAAAGTTAAAAAGATGTTTGGTGTCTAGTACTATGTCTGTGACCCTATATGTCCTGTTGATGAAGTTAGGTGCTGTTCTGAGCATTATTTGTGGCTATAGAGTGGCGTTTTGGTTGAGGGCGTGGCTCTCTGTATTACTATCCTGCGGTCGTTACTAAAGTTGGTATAACTAGAGAAGCAAGCGGTCGACAACATTCATCTCTGGAGGGGGGGTCTAACTCGGTGTTACGGTGGGTTTGACCCTGAATTAACTTTAAGAAACTACGGGAGCGGGTAGTGTGTATCAAAACAGGAAGGGGACCAGGCTCTGACTCTTGAGGAACCCTCGGTAGATTAACATTCTCTGTCTGTGCACGGACACAGATAACTGGAGGATGGACATCCACCGAGGATTTGGTGGTTCATGGTGTTACAGACAGATCCACAGTCTGAAAAAACACTTCCTATCACAAACCGTTCCATCACCCTAAACTGTCTCTCTCAGGAAAACTAAAAATAATCCCAGAAAAAAACACAAACCCGGCGTCTCTGCCGTCTAATCTGTCAACGGAAAATCTGCACAACCCGCACTGTGACACACTGACACGGAAACATGCCTCCATTTTGCTGCGTAATTACAGCGAGCCGTGGGCTGAGAGAGGGGGAGGAGGGTATTAGTGAATTATGGAGACAATTGGATTGGCTCTCTCTTTTTATAATGGTGCTGAGGCCAATAAAGAAACTTAATGGATATCTTCAGAGGAACACTGTGTTAATGTAATAGCCTGATCTCTGTCCCAGTTACAGCTCATGTCTGAGGGAAGCTGATTATTTGCTAATTAACTAGGAATAAATATGAATGAGGAAACCATTACGCAGAAAAATAACCTCTGCAGATTACATCAGTTCATGTCGCACGCACGCAGAAACATAAAAGCAGAGTTTAAATAATAATACATCAAATAAAAACCTTAAACAGACTTCATTTTACAGTGATCGTGTAATTATGTTCAAGCTCCAATAACATCCGCGGGACGAAGAGTCAGCAAACTCAAATATTCTCCTCCGTCAGAGCAGCTGTGACAACTTGAGCATTATATCCAGCCAGGAATAAATCAGCCAAACCTGAAAGCTATCAGAGCGAGCGTGCTGCCGGGGGAAATGATTATGGGATTAACGTTGGAGGAAAGTGTGTTTTTGCACCATCAGTCACAGAAGCGATTAAAGTAATACAAAACCCACAACAAGAAGTGACAAGGGGAGGAAATTAGAAAGCTCTGGGCACCACACGTCCACACCGAACTTATTTAGAGGAGAGGAATGAGCAGCTTCCCGTCCACCTGGTGCTCCGTCACCTCAAACCGATTATACAAGACGGATACGCTGTGCTGGGAAAGTTTAGAGGAGGAGACGGACGTGATTTTGGAGGATTTAGAGGCAGAAATGTCGTCAGAAATGAGAACTGAGGCTACTCTCTACACAGAATAAAACCTCATTTATGCTCGATAACAGATAAACCTTTCAGATCTGTTCCTGCTTCATTCACTGAAGATGATAATTGAAGATGATAACAGATGAGGAGCTGAGGTTAGAGGAGAGTTTACAGAGAAAGCATTTCTGATATTTGTGGAAGGAACGGTGGACGAAAATATCAACTTTCTCAAGATTTACATGTGAAAATATTTTTCTTAAGGACACTCGTTGGACCAAATTCACAGATTTTACTTAAACACTATTTTAAATCCTTATTTTAACTTTATCAATTTATTAGCTGTTCTCTTTGATTGATTGGTGGCGCCCATTTCTGCCAGTAAAAAGAAAAAAATGATCGGTCCATGAGAAAAAGTCAAAAACCAAAACAACATTAAAGTTGAGTCAGTATCATAAAAATGTAAGTTAGGACATAAAAGGCCAGTTTTTAAGTCATACGTCTTAAGATTTGGATAATAACAATGATTGTGAGAAAAAACATCCAAACTATGAAATAAAAGTCATAGTTTAAGATAAAATGATCAATTTTGTCAGATTTTAATACTACTACTACTACTAATAATAATAATAATAATAATTATAATAATTCATTTTATTTGTACAGCGCTTTTAAAAACACTTAAAGACACTTAACATAGTACATAAAACCCAAGGTAATAAAACAAAGACATAAAAACAGTAGAAATAAAATGAATAAAACAGTTAAATATTAAAAGCAATTTTAAATAAGTGAGTTTTTAAAAGGGATTTGAAAGTAGTGGGGTCAGGGCAGTGTCTGATGGAGGGTGGTAGGGAGTTCCAGCGGGTAGGGGCAGCTGTGGAGAATGCTGATCCCCCCAGGTTCGGTGCTTGGGCCGTGACTTTGGGGTGAGGAGATGGGCAGAGGAGGATCGGAGGTTACGGGGGTCAAATAAGTCAAATAAGAAACATGTCAAATTTCAAACACTCTAAAAACAGATAAAAAGTCTAAAGTTATGTTGTAATTTGACGTCGTGTTTGAATCTAAGCGCTGATTCCAACTACAGAACTGTGAAACATCTGCCTCACCCACTCATCTTATTTACTTTTTCATGTTTGGAAGCTAACAGGCTAATCTGTTAGCGAATTTGCAGGTAGAGCAGCAACAGTCGGGTTACATGAATGTTTCCAAACATGTAAAGTTATCGTCAAAACCGTCATTTCAGCTTTTCATCCTCTTAAGTTTCTGTCATGAAACAAAAAATACCAGGAGAACAAACGTTCTGATATCTGAAGCAGGTTTGAAGAGACGCTGCTGATCACACCTCCTCTGACAGGTTTCCTGTTAACAACAAAAGCTACAAGTTCACCCCCGACCGACTCGATGAGAAGACCTCGACCCGAGCCGAGACGAGACGAGAGGAAGAAGAGTTTAGAGAGGACCTGAGTGAAAAACAAACCTGTCACTTATCAGCGTTTGTGGGGGAACATGACAGTTGCAGAGTCCTAAAAGAAAGAGATCATTAGACGATATTTGTACGATGAGGTTTTACAAAAGACATAAGAATAACAAAATAAGGGCGGACGCTTTTTTTCCTCCAAATATAGAAACCTTTTATTTTACAATTTCAGCAAAAATATCATACAATTCCAGTTTCATTGTACAGTTTGTTAAATATCTAAATACACTTTTACAGTTGCAATGTCAGTAGAAAAAAATATTGGATATTTTGTCAGGAGATACAAAAATGTACACGTCCCTACACATCAAAACTCACACACACACTCACACACACACACACGTGTGCACAAACATGGTGTGGCTGTGGACGTTAGAAAGCTTTCACTCTTAGAAAATCCGATTTCCTCGACGACGCTCAACAGTTTGACGTCAAAACTGCCGACGATAAACAACAGAGGGTTCGAAGTTTTAAAAGTTAATTTGATTAAGAAAATAAACGACGACTTTAAAGAGTTTTAAATCAACGACGAATGAAACAGTTTGAGGGGAAAAAATATCTCCAAAGGAAGGAGCGTGGACGAAAATGATAAACTTCTCATTGTTTCTATGTTAAAATATTTTTCTTAAGGACACAGTCGTTGGACAGAACTCCCCAATCTTACTTAAACACTATTTTAAATCCTCATTTTAACTTTATTGATGTATTGTTTGTTCTCTTTGATTGATTGGTGGCGCCCATTTCTGCCGGTAAAATGAAAAAATTATCGGTCAATGAGAAAAAGCCGAAAACCACAATAACATTAAAGTTGAGTCAGTATCATAGAAATGTAAGTTAAGACATAAAAAGCCAGTTTTGAAGTCATATGTCTACATTTTAGGATAATTACTATGATTGTGAGATAAAACTATGACATAAAAGTTCAGACTTTTGGAAATAAAAGTCATAGTTTAAGATAAAATGATCAAATTTGTCAATTTTTAAGTAAAAAAGAAATAAGCCAAACTTCTAAGACTCTAAAAACTGATAAAAAGTCAACATTTTACAAAAGGTTGTAATTTTAGATGAGAAATAATGAGAAATTAAGTTGTGCAACAACAAGTTAAGGCTTCAAGATCTCAAAATATGAGAAAAACTGATGAGAAAAATCAAAATTATGAGATTGAAAATTATAATGATGATAAAATGATAATGTTAGTAAAAATTTGAGATTATTGGTCATCACTTTAAAGTTTTCAGTATCATGAGAAAGAAAAACTTCACTCATGAATTCATTAAAATATCGACTTTGTGTTTGAGAAATTGAAATAAAATGAGAAAATAAATCACAATAAAGAGAGTTAAAAGAACTTTTAGATACTTTCTGAGTTTTTTTTGAAGTGAAGTTTTATACCTTAATTTTATCTCATTAATCTGACTTTTGATTTTTAACTTGGTCTAAGCTAAATCTCAGGGTTTCTCTTGATTTTACAGGCAGAAATGAGCTCCTATTTTATTAATTTGGGGATTTAAAACAAGCTTAAAATATTAAAATCAATTTTACACTACAGAGAGGAGTGTCTCAGTATTTGTTTTAAAGTCGGTACTGGTGGGATTAAGTGATAACTAAAGCTGTTAGTGTTAATTTGTGTTTTATGGTCACTTTAAAAAATCCATAATAAATTTAAAACCTCTTTGGCAGAGGCTTTTATTGTGGCGGGGATTTTTTTCCATCAATTTTTTTGGCCGGTTTGTCAGCAGGATTTCAGGAAAACTGGCACCTGGTCTGATGATTCATGGATCTTCGTCACTGTAAACAGAATTTTACTGTATAATTTGGAAATAAAACCAAAAGTGCGAGCCAGAGGAGGCTGAAACGCTGCAGTAAGTGAAAAATGAGGGCGGTTATCTTCATGGAGAGTGAAGGTTTTTATGATGAATAAAAATGAACAAATGTAAGCGAAGTTTCTGCAGAAGGTAATCCAGAACTTGAACTTCATTTCAAAGTGTACCTGACTTTACACAGAGCCATGAGAAGCTGCAGATACGGAGAGAATATGACGGAAATATAGTGTTATTTAATAATTGCATGGTTAAAGTAGGCTCTTGTTATAAGCATTAATTAGTGGTTAATAAGCTGCTTATAAAACGTAGATAACAAGTGTTGATTCATGTTTATAAGCAGCTTATTAACCAGACCAGTGTTAGCAGACCTTCAAAATAAAAGTCACATGATTGATCAGCTCAGAGTGCAAACATGATCCAGAAAGGACAGTTTATAAAAACAGTGATTGTTCTGAAAAAGAGAGAAAGGAAACAGAACGATGACGGCCGGAGAAAGGTCCTCATGAGGGACCCGGTCTGGGGACGAGACTTAAGAGGTCTACACAAGAGACTCGGAGGTCTAAGGCAGGAGTCAGGTCTGCAGCAGAGACTCGCCCCCAATTTCCACCACATCCGAAACGTCTACGAAAAGGTCGTATCCTCCGATCGTAGCTGATCGTAACCATTCAAGTTAACGTGTCAATGTCCACCGACTTCTTTCCGTTCCTCTGCGGATCGCCAGACTCCTCAGCTGATCGCAAGAGTTCTATTTTTTCTGGACGCCGGAGCATGGCGGATAAATTCAGCACAGATTAACCCGTGCTGGAAAGGAAGTCGGGCACAGACACAAAATAAAACATCCTGCTTCTTTTCAAAATAAAACACTGAAAGGTTTTTAGACGTCATTTCACCCCGATGACACCATGGATGAGGAGATGCTGATTCTAGAAGTCTAGAAGTAGATTTCCTCCTCTGGAAGGACACAATCTACTGCTTACATGTCTATGTGTCTGTCTTTATAGAGACAACTCGTTATCGCGCGATTGCACGTGAACAGTAATCCGCCACAAATTTCGCCTCACAAATGGATCGGGTAGGAATTGGCGGATGGCGAAAATCGCTGCCGTTCCGGATGTGGTGGAAATTGGGGGTCAGAGGTCTGCAGCAGAGATCCTCCGTCCTGTGACTTTGGTTTAACCTCTTTGTCGTTTTAAAAGATCCTCGGGTCGAGTGTTTCCTTCCTTCCTTTTCCATCTTATCTATCGACTAAAACGAGAGTCAGAATTCTTGAGATCTTCTCGGCTGTCAAAGGGACGTCTCACCAACGTAAACTGACTCTGAAGTGGAGGAGGACTTTCAATGATTTTTGTTATAAACAGGAAAAATAAACTAAATAAATGAATAAAAAAGTTTAATATCCACGTGCAAATGTGAGTTTAAGAGCGGGAAGTTGCATACTTGAAGTGAGACCACGTTACACTCTTTAATGCTTCTGTGGTTTTTAAAGGACTTGACTTCAGTTTGGTTACTTCGGGAGAATAAAAAAACAGGTATTATGTTTACAAGTATTTAAGTCTTCATGATGAGTAAATTAAAAGACAGAAAACAAAAGGTTTGGGGACTTCTGACAGAGTTGCAAAGTATGTAGTATTAAATAACAGAATAACCCTTTAAAATCTAACGTGGTTTGATAAACGGGAATAAAGGTGAAATTAAAAACACTGTACACACTCGGATTCAGACAATCAAAAATAAAGGGAGAACGGGTGAAGCTGATAAACCGAAGGATCCCAGAACATCATCATCTCCACCAAAATCACCATCATCTTCACCACGAACTCAAAAACACCAGAACACGAACAAAAAGGAAACGACGCTGAAGAAACACGAATTCCCATGAGAGTACTTTGGATTTCACGGCCGGGGAAAGTCGACAGAAAAAAAACAGAAAAAAGAGGTTTTTCCCAAAGTTCATGTTTCAAGGCAGGAAGAAAACATGGAGGAATAAAATAAAAACAAACAAACAAAAATCTGTTTCGCTTTATTCACAGCCGGCAGAGACACGTGTGTTCACTCCGAAAGCTGGATGAGGAACATGTGGTGCGTTCGATGTCCTGCAGCAGCGTGGAGGTCGATTCAAGTTTCAATGAGGTTCAGCTCTTCCTCACTTCTCATGAGACAGAGCGTGGACGCCGACGTAGACATCATAGACTCGCACACAGACACACACACACTCACGCGCACACACACATCTCGTCCTCTGCAAACAAGGCACTAAGATTTCATTCAAGTTTATCGTCGTTACACAAGTGCTTAATGCATTAGAAGCCCCTCCCCCTCGCGTTTGTCTCCAACCTGAAGAGCTACATCCACACTAATTCCCCCGTCCGTCTCTCCTCCTGCCCCCGCCGTACGCTAAAGTGATGTGTCAGCTCGGCAGCCGGCCAATCAGGCGGCCCTGCTGTGAATCAGCTGGACTGCCACTCACAGAGCCAGTCATCCAGCCAGGCGGGCAGGAAAGCAGGCGTCAGCTTTCGGCCCTGCCTGGCGCTCCGAGCCGTGACGTGACCCTGCGCTCGGCTGGCTGTGATGAGGTCGTTCCGGCGACGGATTGAGGGAGTGAGGCGGGAAGCGGAGGAGAGGGGGTGGGGGGTGGGGGGCGTACAGAAAGCAGCGAGGCGCTCTAACAGAGCGGCGTTTCCACTGCAGGGTCAAGGGACACGTTAAGAAACTCAAAGGGTTTCCACCTCAAAAACCGGGTCTAAAAAGTTCCTGTGTGACTCTGTTATCAGAGGGACTTTCTAAGAGTACAAGGACTTTGAGTACCAAGCTTTTCTGATTGGTAGACCACGACACATGGACTAGAGGGGCTTTCACGACTCTGCAGAACGGTGTCACACTCTGAATAAAGTACTGGTTCTAGAAGAGAGAAGTTCTGATTCTGCTTTAAGAAGTTCTCGGATTGAAACTGATTGTTGAACCAGAAGATACTTTTGAGCGTGGTTGATTGTGGTTCTCCTCACCCACAGGAACTTATCCATTAAACCAGGAACCTTTTGGGTGACTGTGTGTTAAAATAGCCAGAACTTTAGTCCAGGGGTAATTTACCTACCCTTCAAAAAGTCTCTGCTTTTGGGTACTGTGATGGTTCTGGAGGTTGATCTTGTTTACATTTGAAGAGCAGAGCTTAATTTACACACACACACCAGCAGAGCAGAGAGAAGTGTTATGATAGCAGGAACCAGGATCTAATTCTAGTCCAGCACTAACTGATCCACCCCTTTAACCTCACATGCTTTTGGGTACTTCATTTACACACATACCTCAGCTGAGTACAGGATGGTGTTATGATAGCAGGGACCGGGTCCACCTTTAGTCCTTTGGTTCTAGGTTGTCATGGCGGTTTTGGCGGTACTTGATCTTTACAAGAGATAGTCTTGTTTACATTTAAAAAAAAAAAAAGGTGCTTCATTTACACTCGGGCCCTTATAAAGACTTGTTTGGAGACTGATAAGAGGGACTTCATTTATCGAATAACTGTCCTGGACTTGGAAGCGCAGACAACAACAGGCTACAGGAACCATTTAGATCCTCAAAAAGATGTTCCTGGTTCTAGAAGTTCCTGCTACTTTTGGTCCATCAATGATTGTTTTCATGCTAACTACCTCACCGACTGCTCGTGTTGGTGAAGTTCTCAGTGTAAATAAATCGGCTCCAGGGTTTGATTGGATTGCATGTTTGAGAACAACAGTCGTGTTAACAGTCGTGTGAGAGCACCCTCAGACAACAATGAGCTACAGGAACCTTTTGGTCCCGGGTTCTTTCGGTGGAAACGGGGCTTTTGAGGTTTGGCAGCAGCTTCGGCACACACTCATGAAAAATGTGAGCCCTTGGCCAGTAAGAGATCGCCTGCATACATTTATAAAGTTTGGTGATCGGAGGTACGACTCAGTTTTAGGGCCACATTAGGAAAAAAAAAAGTCATTACTAACGAGAGTAAAGTCGTAATAAAATCATTATTTACTGCATTGAGGGATTGAACCTCTTCACAGACATTTACAGACATTTCCCCCTCCTCAAAAACAGCGACTCCCTACAAGTCCGCCTGGTTCTTTCTGCGGAAACGAGGCATTTCTCACATACGTCCTGATATTTCTGACGATGTGACGCTGAAACACCAAAGGATTTAGTATCTCTTTGTTTGTGAAACTGAACTACTGAAGATCAATTCATCTAAACGCTCCACAGCGCTCATTTCAACAACGAACAACAGGTTAGAATATTAACTACGACTTTATTCTCGTAAGTAATAACGAAGTCTTACAACTTTATTTTTGTAAGTAATTACTTTATTACGACTTTATTCTCATAAGTAATGACGAAGTCTTCATTTTTTCTCTCTTGATGCGGCCCTAATACACCGTCGTACGGAGGCCTCGGAGGGTAAAAGGAAAAATGTGGCACAGTGACAAACTGGACAGGCAACTCCTGGATAAATGCGACACAGAAGCACGGAGGAGAGGGAAAAAAGGAGCGAGGGTCTTTTCTTGGTCTACTCCAGGCCGGTACCTGGGAGAAAACAAGAGGGAACAGAGGCTGGATGAGGAGAATCAATTCAGCAGGTGATTTTCAGAGTGGTTCTGCCTGGCTTTACTCAGGTGTCAGCATGACTTTGGCTCAGCAGCAGCAGCAGCCCCCCCCCTCCACTCCCCTCCCCAAGGGAGGTTGTCAGAGCTGGAGAGACATAAGGGGATTTGAGAGGGAGGATGGAGAAGGTGGGCAAAGATGCAGTCATGCAGGCAGATAGAGACAGACATGCAGGCAGAGACGGGGGAGGGGGCGAAGAGGAGGAGCAGGAGGAGCAGGAGGATAAAGGCCGGACAGTGGAGGGAGAGAAAGGCAATAAATAAAGGCAGAGAAAAGTCGAAATAGGCCAAATAAACGAGTAAAGAGAAGAGAGGAATGTCAGAGAACCAATCAGGATCACGGCGACGCCACGACCAAACAACTCCAGCTCGCTCGCCGAGTCACCTTTCAACCCAAACCCATCAATCAGAGCTCAACTTCCCTCTAACTGATGCGTTTAACCGCCGTCCCCTGCGGTGTCCCATGGTGCCTCGCTCTGAGCCCCCCCAAAGAGAAACAGCTGTCACCTCAGCGGCAGGTAGACAGGGACCCAGAGTCAATCTAAAAACAGCAGCAGCAGCAGCAGATCCACGTCCACGTGCATCAGGAGTCTCTTTGTGGACGCTGCAGGGCCTCAGTCGCGGTCCCGGTTGAAGCGCTTCAGGACGGTGGCGTTGGTTTTCTCAAACAGCCACTGCTGGGTCGGGGAGGACGGGTTGCAGGTGTTCATGAAGATCCGCTTCTCGGTCGGGTTGCAGTCGATGCAGCTTTGACTGACGGGGTGAAAGAGACTCTTATCCTGGAGGAGCAGAGAGACAGGAAGAACTTTTAACTTCATGAGTTTCAAAAACCTCCAGAATTAAAGGACCAGACGTGACTTTGTGAACTCGAACCCACAACCTTTTTAAGGTCAACTACCGTCGTGTTCTGAGATTCGACACTTAAAACCCTCCAAACTTTCCTAATTTGAATAAAAAGCACCTAAAATGACAAAAACCGGTTTCAATCAGTCTAAAAAGAGCTGAACAGTAAATTTATAGACCTGGTCAACAACTTTGGATAATCGCTCTCGTCTTTTTGAAACATTACTTTAACTCTTGTGCATCCCGTAAAAATGTACTGACACTTGTTATCCTCGTGTACACAAACGGTCCGTCTCGTAAAAGTGCAGTAAAAACATCATACATTGATATATTTTTTTACTTTTAAAGCATCACATCTTGTCAACAACTTCAGACCTATCCATAGATATAAAGTTTATTATAAGTTTTTGTTAGTTTTTAAGTTTTTGTGTTTTTTGTCATGAGAATTTTTAATGGGAAAAACACAAAATATTCAATATTTCCAAAAATGAGGTGCAAAGTGAAATATTTTTGATAAATATCTAACAGCCCTGACTTTGTCAATAATTGATAAAACTATTGATTTTGATGCATCAACATTTAAGTCAGAAGAACTACCGCGTCTGCAGTGCAAAATGATTAATATGGTGATTATTACTTCAAGGAAACGATAAAGAAATGATCATAAATGTTCTTCCTTGAGCTGCGGCACCCCGCTGTAGTGCGTAATGGACTGGCCTGAGGTCTCACTACAAACAAGCGTCTGCTGGAAGAGAGTAGGTGAGTTGTGTTTAGTCTCTTTGCTAAAGAAATGAGTCAAAGTTAAAAAGATGTTTGGTGTCTAGTACTATGTCTGTGACCCTATATGTCCTGTTGATGAAGTTAGGTGCTGTTCTGAGCATTATTTGTGGCTATAGAGTGGCGTTTTGATTGAGCGCGTGTCTCTCTGTATTACTATCCTGCAGTCGTTACTAAAGTTGGTAAAACTAGAGAAGCAAGCGGTCGACAACATTCATCTCTCGGAGGTCTAACTCGTGGTCCGTGGTTGTACCTTCCTGTAGCGCCACAGCTGGTTCCCCCTCATGCCGTGACAGTCGTACAGGGTGACGGGACTGTTGTTGGAGATGGCGTCAAAGCAGACCTTCTTCGTGTGCATGGGGTCGCCCACCCGGATGTCCTCTCTCCAGCCGAAAGTGAAAACCTGTAGAAACACAGGGCTGAGTTAAATGATCATGAACCCGATTTGACGGTTTGAAGATTTGAAGATCTGATCATCTATGTACGTAATAACATCGAAAGAAATAGCGTCAGGACTCTGTAGTTGGAGTCACTGCATGGGCTTAATATCACTTGTCTGTGAACTGTCCTTAAGTCTGGTGAACCAAAATCTAACCTCTTTGGAAAGGACAACTGGACTTACTTGGCCCAAGGCGAAACGTCCCAAGTAAGTCCAGTTGTCCTTTCAACGAAGAACTGGAAACATAGATGCTGCATCCTCAGTTTTAAACAATATCTCCAGGTTTAGGAGCAACATCTGCTGACATCCAGACAAAGACTTTTTCAGGGAAGATCCTTTAACTCCATTTCGATCTTTTCTGCTCTCTGTCAGTATATAAAAAACTCAAACATCTATAAAACCGCCGCTTCCAATAAGTTCCTTCGCCGGTTTTCTGCAGAGTCAAAAAGCCCGGACAAGGACAGCTGCCAGAGAGCCTCCAGTGATTTACGGCGAATCCATTTCTCGCTGGCACTGGAAACAGATCGCAACTGTGACACAGATTAAACTACAATGCATCTTCAGATTAAAGCAATTAAAGTGTCAGAGCTCGGTGTTGCAGTATTTCAGCTGCAGAAACAGAGCAGGACATCCAATCCATTAAGGCTGTGTTATGAGCTCGGCTTAAAGATCGTCAACGTGACGTTTCCAGAACAAACAGACTCCTGCAGCCCAATGCAAAAATAATGGAGCAGTTCAGAGAGAGTGTGTGTCTGTGTGTGTGTGTGTGTGTGTGTGTGTGTATGTGTGTGAGTGTGTGTGAAAATCTCCCCCTCTGTAAAGTCCTCAGGGTTAGGGTTTCTTCTCACCTGTCCATGGCTCCAGCTGACCTCTGCCCGTCCCTTGGAGCAGCTCTCCAGGCGGATCGGACTCCCCGACACAAAGTGTTTACTCTCCATACACATGCCGCTGCCCACGTTACGAATCTGAAGGACAAACAGGGAAAAACACGAGCGAAAACATGAGGACTGAGATGTTCAAGTCTGAAACTGTGGAGAGAATAACTTCAAACGTCAAAAATTAAACCCTGATTTTGACTAGTTTTGATGGTTTTTCTATGTAATTTTGTTCATTTTGAATGTCAAAAACTAAACGCTGATTTTAACTAGTTTTGGTGAATTTTCAATGTAATTTTGTTCATTTTGAATGTAAATCAAACTTCATCACTTTGAAAGTGCTGAAATGTCCCTTTAAACTGCAGCTCGTACTCCAGGGTCATCTGGGTTTTGCTGATTCATGTTCTACAAACTGGGATATTTTCATAAACTATGATTTTCATAGTTATTTATTAAGTGAATAAAGTGTTTTCTCTTTCACTCTTTAGTCCGTGAACACAATGTAAACAAAACACACAATAGTCACTTATTTAGTAAACAAATGAACAAATGTAAATAAAGTGCCTTCTGATTGCTTTATGTAAATAAAACACTAAGTGCTCTCTAGTTGCTTTTTTCAGTGAGTCATGTAAACAAAGAGTGCGTTCATACTTATTCAGAAAATCATATGACTTGAATGCAAATCAATAAATAAAATGTAAACCAAGTCCTCTCTGTAGTTCTTCAAGTGAATAAAATGTAAACAAAGTCCCCAGAGGTTGTTTTTTTAAATAAATTATGTTAGATGAGTTCCACTTATTAAGTACATAAAACGTAAACAAAGATCCCTCTAGTTGCTTATTTAGAAAGTAAGATGTAAACAAGGTGCCTTCTGGTTTCTCTTTCAGTGGATTAAATGTAAACAAAGTGTCAGACAATGGTCTCTTTAGTGACTGGAATATAAATTAAGTGCCCTCTGGTCCACGGTTACCTTTTTAGTGATCAAAATGTAAACAAAGGGCTGATGGTTGTTTTTGAACTGCATGAAAATGTAAACAAAGGTCCCTCTAGTTGCATATTAGAAAATAGGCCGTAAACAAAGTGTCTTCTGGTTTCTCTTTCAGTTGATCAAATGTAAACAAAGTGCTGCTTGTTGCTTTTGAATAGGTAAAAATGTAAACAAAGGTCCCTTTAAATACACTTTTAGTAAATAAAATGTAAACAAAGTACCTGCTGGTTGTTCATTCATAAAAAAGTACCCTCTGGGCGCCCTTACAGTGTAAACAAACTACCTTCTCGGTGCTTTTTCTGTAGATAAAATATGAACTAAATGCTCTTTGGTTGCTAGTTTAGTGAGTAAATGTAACTTAAGTACCCTCCTGGTTGCTTTAATGTATATAAACTGTAAACAAAGTGCCCTCTATGTATTTAATCATCTGTAAACTGAGGCCCTCTTCACTCTTTAAAAGTCAAATAAATAAAACCACTTCCTCTCCCTCTCCATGAACGCTCGTACTCGTACCTCTCCCCAGGCTGCAGCAGGAGGCTCCACAGGTGGGTAGTGTTTGGGCAGATCCCAGGCCACCTTGGACATGAACCACTTGAAGTTCTTACAGTTGAGGTTGTTCCTCAGCTCCTTCTGAACAGTCATGTCTCCTGCCGACAGGTGGCGGTACTCCGGTCGACGTTGGTAGATGTATTCGGCGTACTCGTCCATCCACACCTCTGCGACCCGCTTCAGGTTCTGAAATCAGAGACAAACACAGAAAATCACTGACAGTGGAAATAAAGATTTAAATGTTGTGATTTAGAGTAAAACCTGATGAACTCTGATGTCTGATGACTCTTTTCTCCGATAGTAAAAAGTCTAAAAAATAAAAGTCGACTGTTGGCGGATCTTTCTGCTCCTGGATATCATGTCTCCGTTTGAACGCAGACCGAGCGATCATAATCGTACATCTTTCCATCCTTGATGTTTCGACTGATCCGACATGACAAACTGATCAAAGCGGCTGAGCTGAAAGGCGGCTTGTTGTCACACAGGACCTCTATGATGTAGTCAATGTGTCCCAGAGGGCCAGAGATGAAAAACAGGAGCAACGGGTCCCTCGTCAACTCAATTATGTGCTGAAGATACAGAGGGGCTTCATGAAAGACCAAAAGCTTCTGATTGTGTCTGTCCTCGTTATTCCTCTTTGACGTGTTCGCTGTGACACATGGAGCCGTTTACAGGATCAAACTGAATCAGTGAGCAGACGCGGTTCGCTTCATTTCTGAACTGATTTCACTTTAGCCTGACAGTCAATCCTGGCGTTCCTCAGGGCTCTGTGCTCGGGCCCCTCCTCGTCATGATCTACAGATCATCCGTCAATACAGTCTCAACCTCCACTCCTACGCCGACGACACACAGATCTACTTCAGAGTGAGATCCAGACTCCATTTTAATGAAGAATTTAATAACCATGACCTGGATGTAGGGCTGGGCGATAAACTGAAAATTTAATGATACCAAAATTTACGACAATAACCGCCATCATTTAGCTATTATTGGTATATTTGTTGTCAAAAAAACAAGTATATAAATCAAAGTTGTTTTTGGATGTGTGTAGGTAGGCTATGGTCTCATGTCCCTTTAAGACGCTGTCCTACATCAGAGACGTGACTCCACCCCATCCAGTCTGTAACAAAGAGGGAAAGACAGGTGAGGAGATGGAGGACGGTTCAAAAGTTGGAGCGGCTGAAGTAGACGAAGTTAATGTGGGAGGGGGTGAGCAGCTTGTGGAGTAATTATCATTCCTTTCGAGGTGAACTGATCAATGTATCATGATATTGATTAGAGGCTATATCGCCCAGCCCTACCTGGATGAATGAAAACCTACACAGACGTCATGTAAGAGTAACTTAACTCCTGTTTTAGTTTGACATTTGATAAAAGAGTTTAAGTCAAATTTGTAAAATTCCAGTTACTGAATTTTGGCTCCAAATGTTTTTTTTTTTAATCTTGTAAATTAATAAAAATCTGTATCGTTTAACTCCTGTAGACAGTTTCCTGAGTATTTTTCACTTTAGATCAGTCGGATTGTCTAATTTCGATTTAAACGTGTTGGAAATTAGCCGCTAGAGGACATCCTTCAAAAACGTCCTTTTATAACATTAGTGAAAATAGACTAAGATGATGAATATTTAGAGAGAGACATAAACAGAAATGTACGACGTTAAATATATAAAAATTACACAACAGCTTATTGATGGAACTAGTTTCTTGGGCTGTAATCAACCAAAGAAATTCTTGGTCGACTAAAACCCTGAAATTTTCAACCACAAATCGACTAATCAGGGGGGTCCGACTCTGACTAAAGTCAAATCCCTGATGTAAAACTCTGCAGACTATTTACCCAAATATGAAGCCTCTCTTTATTTGACTCCTTATTCTTAATGAAAGCTTCAAATTTCAAACTAAAGACAACAAGAGAGAGACCACTCACAGAAACTGTTGGCAGCGGCAGCCGCAGTGCAGACAGCATCTTCAGCCGCCTCTTTATGTTCAGACCATAGCAAACATGAAAGATTTACAGCAGAGCGATGGGAAATCCATCTATCAGCAGCCTCTGAGGTGTAAAGGAATAAAAACACTGAGCCTGTCAGCCTCTGAGGTCCGGCTGCATGTCTGAGAATACAGATGGAAGCAGCCGAGGAGGACCGGACGCTGAGACCGAGCGGAGGAGCGGCCCGGTAGGCCTTCCAGAAATAGAATAAATACAAATCCTCTGGTCTTTGGAGGCACAGATGTGGAGGAAAAACGCCTGCAGCCACACACGCACACACACACACACACACACACACACACACACACACACACACACACACACACACACACACACAGAGCCACTCTTTGTAGCTCCTCTCGTTGCCTGCAGCCAAACTCAGCCTCTCCAGGTAAAGTGGAGTTCAGTAGCTACATCTCCCTCCATGCTGTCTGGACTAAAGGTATCCACACGTAAAGGGGGCTTTCTGGTCTATTTCCCAGCATGCTCTGCTGCTGCGGCACCGAATCCAACTGAAAACACAACTTATAAATCACACACAGCGCCTCCTCTCCTCACAGCGGAGTGTTTTAGGTTCACCTGCCTGAGCTCAATAACAGAAGCATATAGAGGATATCAAACTGGAGCCACAGATAGAACACACACACACACACACGTGCACAGACTGGGACTGTGACAGTAACCGCTTTGCAACAGCCTACGGCAACTCTCCAGGGACATGTGGTTCAAAGTCAAAAGCACAAACAATCTGTTACATTAGCGTCAGGAACCCCACGGCTAAAATGTCAGCGGAGTGGAAACGGTCCAGCAGCCACCTGCATGAGCGACACGATCATTTAGCAGCAGAACTTCGTCTAATCTGCGATCTTCGAAACAACGAAACAGACAGAGAGAAGAAAGAGAAGAAAACGCTGTCGAAGCATCCATCAGGACACATCTGCTAACCTTTGTTTGTTTGTGTTCATGATCAGTCAGTCTTCATTTATACTGCACTTTTCATACACGACCATGTAGCACAAAGTGCTTCACACAGAAAAAAGGAATAAAAGAAACAAAGAAAACCCAAATCTACCCCGACCCCTCATTCCCACGATCTAAATGTGACAGAAACATCATTAGGCTTGATTCTGTGGAAACAGGAATGTGCGCGCTGAGGAAACGCCATTTTAAAACTCAAGATAAGGGCACCGAAACAGCTCATTAAAAGACGATCCTGTCATTAAAACCAGAAAGGGATAAATGCTTAAACACTTAAAGTTAATGATATAAAATTTAGTTAAAAGAAAGACTAAAAAGTTACGTTTTGAGTTTGGTTTTAAAGTCATTCAGATCAGTTTCAGTCCTCAGGTCTCCAGGTCAGCTGTTCCACAGACGGAGGCCGTAGAAATAAAAAGATGTCTCAGCGTTTTGATTTTAGTTTTAACTTTAGGTAATAATGTTAACAGAGAACTTCCTGAAGACCTGAGAACTCCACCTGACTCAAAAGGTAAAAGAAGATCGGATAAATAAGATGATGACGGGGCTAACCCGCTGAAGTCATGGTTTATGACTCTGGATGACCTACCTGGACCGTTACAGAGCGGGGCGAGCGGTTTTTCTCAACTCCATTTAACTCAAAATAAATAAAAAAATCACCTGACTTTGTGAAACGCTCTTTTCTGATTGGATAAAACATGAAAATGTCAAAAGTCTCTTATATCTTCACCCTGATTAGCCCCTAAAACGACCTTTGCCCTGTCTCCTCAGATCCCTCTCTAAATGATCTCTGAAGTTACGGTTGTTTCGTTTCTAACGCGGCCCCCTTTTTTCTGTGGCGTTACCTATTTTGTCTTCAGAGACGATGACGTGTTCAGAGAGTTGTCATGAAAACAAAATTCTATATTCATCCTTTAATGTTGACATGATGCAGGAAATAAAACCAAGATTTAACCCTCTGTAGTTTTAGTCAAGATTAAGATGAAAAATATGTTTTCTGTGACCAGATGTTGGAGTCTAAAAACAAACTGAGATGAGTGCTCTGGTTGGAGGATCTCAGTTGAGTTGAGCCCCTAACTCGTTTAAAAAATAGTGGAATATCCCTTTAAAAAGAACATGTATGCTGTAAAGACCATGTGAGACTCACCCTGGCCAAACTGACCCCACCAGGAACTTTGTAGGGGACGTACTTCCTGTAGATGTGTCCTACCCTGGAGCAAGGGATGTCCTCCATCCGACCACCGCACATCCACACCTGCAGAGAGAGAGAGAGAGAGAGAGAGAGAGAGAGAGAGAGAGAGAGAAGGGAGGAGGGGGTCACTTCCTGTCGAAGCTGTTACTCCGCTGTTACCGAGGTGTGACTGAGCCGACGAGGTCAAAGAGGAGACTGAAGAAAAACGAGGATGACTGACGTGAATCATTTTTCAATTATAACCGAGTCTTTACTTTAATTCGAGGAAAAGAGTCGGTCAGAAAAAGAGAAATGTTGTTTGGAGTTTGAGTAAAAGCTTTCAGAGAGAAAAAGAGGTTAATGTGAGTCTGTGTTTCTTCCCGTCTGCAGACACCAGAGAGAGCGAATGACTTCAAAGAGAGAAAGAGGAGAGTCAATCAAGCTTAGCTGGATGACAAAGACTCCAATTGGATTTGTTCTGCTGCTTATGGGAGGCAGCGCCACCTTTCAAGTCTTCAGGGTGGGAGGATTTCAATCCCGCAGACGGATTTAAGGTGACATCTTCCTTTAGGTTAGAGCCGAGCGCAGACGGAGGTCAGGAGGTCGGGGATTCACGGGACGACACGAGTCTTTAAGGTGATCGTTTTTTTTACTTTACCTCCACCTTTAATATCTTATCCTGGGTCATCTGAAATCCTCCGTTGGATTCAGACACATTTTAGGGTCTTCTGATAATTATATCGATAATTAAACCGACAAAGCAAAGGTGAGGTGAGACAGAGAAACGTCTGAAAAGTTCAGAGAGCGCCTGAAAGTCAGAGAAACTAAAGTGAATAAACAGATTTAGAGTCACTGTGAGGAGAGGAGATGTTGTTTTCAGACGTTTGTTTTAGACCTTTTAATCTGGACTTCAGCTCAGAGTATCGGTTTAGTTTTAGCCGATAAAAAGTCGTTATTTTTTGATAATTTCTTTAAGTTACTTCCACACAAATACAGACTTTTTCTACACCGAGGGGCAACTTCAAAGTCTTGAGAGATGAAGCCGATGCAGGAGTGCCAAAAACTGCAGTTCCCAGAATGTCCACTAGAGGCTGACTGCAGAACTACCAAAGACCACATACACACCAGTTTAAAAAAGTTCATTTTCAGAGCATAAATAAAAACTTTTAAAGCTTGGTTCAGAAACTAAAAGAAAGGTTTTGGTCTAAATATCTGAAGGCTGAACGAGAGTGAATTTTTGTTTTGAAGATATTAAGGTTAGGAGATTAACGAATCAGAGGCAAAGCTGACTTGACTGACAGGTGGTAACACTGCAGCTCTTTATGAGGAGGTGAAAATAAGCCTGCCAGGACAGTAAATCCATCTTTTATATAGTTTATATGTGTCTGTCTGGACAACAACACAGACATAAGACACACAGAAGCCTGCTCCAGCAGCTGGTGGTGAAAAAGTATAGATCTGTTAAATCTAGATTTTATTACAGATGAACTCGTCTTTCAGAATCAAAGATCTGTGCAGCAGATCGACCTCAAAACTCGTCCGTATTTATAGAGAAACCTGTTTCAGCTTTTAGATGAACTCTGATTCTGGAGGTTTGACCTCTCTGTCCACCTCTGTCCAAACTCCTGAAACCTCCTCCTCCTACCGTGTCACGACCACAATCTCTGCTTTTAAACCTGAAAGACGTGGATCTAACCGACAGTCCTGAGTTATTTTAAAACTGGGATTTAGACACACGCCGGACCTGAGCAGGTCCTCCTCAGGGTCTCATGTCTGATGGTGGACATGAACAAGTGTCTCTTTTTGTCTCGCAGACCTCTGATACCATCCAGTCTGTAGTTATCTGCAGACCCCCCCCCACTCCCCGATCCTCAGCTGGTTTCTGTCTCAATCCAATCACGGCTGTTTTTTTTCCTGTTTTCTGCTCCACTCTGTCTCAGACCAACTGAGTCCGAGGGGAAATAACAGATTGAACACCCCCTTCTTCACGTCTCTCTGTGGGGAGGGTCTGACCTGCTGCTCCCATCACCTCCGACTGAAACACTCAGGCTTAATAACAGGAGCCCCTTTCTGCAGGAGGGATCAAGAGCTCCACTTCAGGCCCCCCGTAAGATTAAATTGAAAGTCTCTCCCTCAGACCGAACAGCTGATCGGAGCGCCGCGAGGGAAGAGCGTGGACGTGTCGTGTCTGACGGTAAAACGCTGTAAAAATGTCGAGTGGAGCGTAAACGGAGATGAGCGCTCAGGTCAGAGTCTCTAAAGGTTCGCTTAAATACGAGGCCTAGTTTCTCATTAAAGGGGCGGAGCTAAACCGGCGTCTATTGTGGCTAAAATAACTTGTTTGAGTCGTGTAACTCCTTTAACCTCGCTTCAAAAATACTGGATATCATTTTAAGTAGGAAATGAAAAATAAATCTTTTGATAAACAAACTTCAACTGGATGCGTCTAAAAGATTTTGATTTTTTATTCAGTGACAACTTCAACAAACTTCTCTTTAAAAATAAAACGGCTGTGTCCGAAATCAATCACTCGATCCCTGCTAACCCCCATATGGGGTTTCATTATATATCTGACGATGTCGTGAGCTCAAACACTGGAGGTTTCCGACACTCCATGGCGAACCGTTGTGATGTCACTGCTCAGACTGCCGGCGTCTGAACTTGCGGCTGTTGTTTTCACATCTCTTGAATTTTATGATGTTGTATAGATGGATTTGTAAAATAAATTAATAATCTATTTAAAAGGCCTTACATTTTTGTGTCGAATATTATTTGCTGGGTCATATTGTGCACAAGAGTATATGACGCAGCAAACAATTGTTTTTTGAAAACTGTACGGATCACCTGGAGTGAAGTGACGATAAAAAACTTGCCCTGAAAATGGTGACTAAAGCTCGGGTTCGGTCTCTTCTTGCTCTCGTCATCTCCATCTTTGAATTGCCACTGGTGACACAACTCATGACGGGATGCCCACACCGGTGAGTGACCATCGGATGGTCACTACATTCTTAAGTCGCCTATATGGGGCATTGGAATCGATAACTCAGGTTTCTGACACCCCTCAAAATGGCGCCAACAGGGGTCGCCTACACAGGCATTTTTGACACAGCTAAAGTTTTTCTATCATCTCTCAAAACTAAACCACTGAAAACAATGTAGTGCATGTGCCAAGCCTGTAAGTGGCGCTGTAACGCTGAAGAAGAGTACAGAGCATGTGTGTAAAGGTTGTTTTAGCCAGACACACACATGATAATTTCCAGAGATGCAGATAGACATCCACACAGAGATAAAATGGTCGTCGTTTACAGATTTATTCACTCTCTGACCCGTTTTCAAAAAGTACCGTTTACAGTCACCTGAAACACCGTTTCCGTGTGGATGAAACACAGATACAACAAAAAACTTTAGCGTTTCCTCCTGAATTCGTTTCCATGGTGACGGGTTGATACCGCCTTCAGACAGACTTTACAGCGGGGAGTGGTTTACTCTTCATCTGAAACTGTGAAGTCGTACCAATTCAACACGACTGACTCGCTCTTGTCCTATTTAACCACAAAATCTAACCAAGAACTTGCCTTCTTTTTCAAACGCCATGTTTGTTTACACTAGTGTGTGTGGGCAGGGGGAGCGAGACATGATAGAGAGGAAAATTGATTTGACGATTTTAATTTTTTAACATCGTCATAATCAAATAATCCAATTATGATTTAAAATCGATTAATCGTACTGTCCTATCATGAACCGGCCATAGTCGCTGGTTCTGCAGCCGCCTACTCGAGAAATTCACGACTCTCGGACTTGTTGGTTATTTCTGAATATAGACACACGATCCAGGACTTCAAACAGAATTAACGCCGCTCCACAGACGCAGATTTTTACTCCTGGATGGGAAACGTAAACGCCTCCATGCGTGATCATGCATATGTTGAATCGATATTATTTCAGCATCAATTAGCCCCAAAAAAGAGCAGCAAACGGGGCGTTTCTACGAAGAAGAAGTGGAAGCTAAAACCATTTTGACAGCTAATTCGATTTGGATGTTCAATTTTCATGAACAACAAAGCCGCTCTACTGGAAACTCCACTCTGAGGAACAACATTTACTATCACACTGCAGCATATGTCCAATCAGATCAGGCCCAGCAGCACTGGCCTTTGTGCTTAATTGAGTGCGACGACAAAAGTCCTTACTCATTCAAAGCAGAATTCAATTATTGTGACCGGCCGTCCTGTCTGAGCAGAGCGAGGAGGGGCGGGGGCGGCGCTCTACATGCAGGCGCAGTGGTTGTAAGCATTTACCGCCACACTATAGAGCGGTTCACGCTGAAGTGGCGGACAAAAACATCATCTAATGTTGTGCGGCTCTGAGGATGATTAATGCGGAGGAGAATCCTCCACGCATGTTTGGCTCCAGAACTACAACAAGAGTGGAAACTGTAAAGAGGAACGTCTCATCGGCTCAGCGAGTTTACTCGACCCAGAGAGCTGCGGGTAAACAAACACGGCATCAGAGCGCACCCGAGTGTCAAAACATGCTTCTCCATTAAACCGAGCCGCCGCCACGGTGCCTCATGATTTACTGGAGGGGTCCCCGGAGGAAACTTGGACACGTTAATGTTCACAAACATCCAACGCCGCCGCTTCAAACCTCGATGGTTAAAAAGACACGGGAGTCAAGAGACGGCCGAGTTTAAAGACATAAAAAAAAAGAGTCCAAATTACATCGCAGCTGTTCGTGTTGGTGTTGTGTTTATTAGTTCTTACCTTGAAGGAGATCTCGTACTGTTCTCCTCCCCAGATCTCCAGACCTGTGTCGTATCCTCCCAACTCCCAGAACCACTTCCTGTCCACAGCGAACAGTCCGCCTGCCATCACCGGAGACCTGGAGGACACAAGAGATGAAAAGTTACAGACAAGAAGGGAAACTTGCATTTCCATTTCTTCATGAAAATACAATCAGACCGAGACGCTAAGACAGAAGAACTACAACGTCTGCAGTAAGAATGATTAATATGGTGATTATTACGTTAATGAAATGATCATAAATGTTCTTCCTTGAGCTGTGACACCCCGCTGTAGTCCTGAATGGACTGGCCTGAGGTCACCGTATTTTCACCGTATCCGGTTTTATTTTGAAAAGAAGCCGGATGTTTTATTTTGTGTCTGTGCCCAACTTCCTCTCCAGCACGGGTTAATCTGTGCTGAATTTGTGTCCGGAAAAAATAGAACTGTTGTGATCAGCAGAGGAGTCCGGCGATCCGCAGCGGAATGGAAAGAAGGTGGTGGAAATTGACTCGTTGACTTGAATGGTTACGATCAGCTACGATCGGTGGATACAACCTTTCGTAGTCATTCCGGACGTGGTGGAAATTGGGGGTTAGTCCTCGTTACACACTCCCCGTTGTGCACAGTTAGCTGCACAAACACTTGTTTCTTTAAGGTCTAAGCTTAAAGACAGAAGGAGCTTCATTTTCTCCTTATTGGTTCACGTCCAAGTCGCTGTGTAGATAAATACAGACGAGTGCAGCACAAATTTGGCTTTTTCTTAGTTTGGAAAATAAGGTAACAGGCTGAACTCTGTCTGCTTTTCCTTAAATTTTCTTCTTTTTGCACTTTTTAAATATTTGTAGAAAACTGCAGTCTGGGTTTGACAAAGTCAAAGCGTGAGAGAGCAGAGTCACAGGAGGCACAAACATCGTCCTCCATCTCTTAAAATATGTTTGTCACACTGGCTGGCTTGATTTGCCTGGCTGGGTGACTGTGTGTCTGAGCAGTTTATTGTCCATGACTGGTAACTGGTGTATGCCTGAGGGGGAAAACTGATGGAAACACACACACACACACACACACACACACACACACACACGTCCTTTCTGGAGTAGCGCTGAATAAAATGCAGTGGGCAGACTTTCAACAGGAGACAAAGGATAAACAACGGGCTGCAGAAATTGCTGGGGGTTGGATGGTCAGTGGAGTGTGCGAGCGGAGCAGAGAGTGTGTAGACACTGTGTGGGCTCTGATTTGTGGGTTGGTGATTGTTAGCTCTTGTTCGCCACAGGGAGAAACACAAACACACTTCAGCTCCCTGTGGAAGGTAACACACCGGCTTCAGGAGATACAACTGTGATCACACAACTCAGAAGGACCCAAAACATCCAGCCGAGTTCAGACAGAAAAGTTTACCACAAAGAAAATAAGAAAAAATGCTTCTTTAGTTTTTTTTCCTTGGACAGCTGGAGTCTTTTTTCTTCTTTTCTGACATGAGTTAGTTTGTTATTTTTCATTTTCAGACACAAACGGTTCATAACTTTAATAAAAAAATTTTTAAATTTAATTTGTGACACGAGGCCGGCTGTAATCTGAAGAGTACGTCAAGAAAATGGAGAAAAACACAAGACAGTCCACTGTCAGGACCCTTCTCCACTGAGCAGACCTGAAGTTGAATCAAAACCTTTTAAATTAAAAGAAATTAGACCATGAAATTTGTATTTTTAGTCTCATGTGAATATATTCAGTTTCTTGGGGCTTTATTTCATGTATATAAAATTTATACGATTTTTTGTGTATTCATGTGTTGAACATATCACAAGAGGCCCCAAGATATGATATTATCACGATAATTGTGCCATATTACGATATTATTGTGATACTTGGGCCACGATTCAATATTACTTAATATTACAATATTATAACCATACTTGGGTCATGATAGAATATTATCACAATACCACGGGCCACAATATGATATTTTCACAATACAATATTATCACAATAATTGGGCCACATTACGATATTATCGTGATACTTGGGCCATGATAGAATATTATTACGATACGATATTATCACAATAAAATATTATTATGATACTTGAGCCAAGATATGATATTATTACGATACTTGGGCCAAGATACAACATTATTGCAATTTTAAACATTTTGCAGGACAATGAGTATTGTGATACCATTTATTGGGATTTACGCGATTTATTCAGCTGCTTTGCTGACTCATCATTTGCCTGTCCTTCATTTGTCTGATTGATACAGTATTTTATTTTCATGTAGCATATCTTAAAACCTCAGGTGTTGTACTAACTTGCTCCTTCACTATGATTTCACTTGGTAAATGAGACGATACCATATATCACCAGACAAAATATCGCGATACTATACCGTACCGATTTTTTCTCCCGCCCCTACATGATACAATATGATATGTAACCTGCTAGACTATGATATAATATTAACAGACACCTTGATGTCATACTAAAGAATACAATATAATCTGATATAATATATATAAAGTCGGCTATGATTGGTCACATTAAGATGTATTTATCGTTCCTGTGGAGAAATCTGTCTTGTGTTCCACATACTGATCTTCTGTCACTAAAAACAACGATAATGCAAACAGAGGAACACACCAAGGAAACCATGAATAATCCGACATCCAGACCACACTGTCATGAGTTGAAATTTGACCGAGGAGGTCATGGAGGGACTCTCTGTTTCTGTCTCGAGGGAACGGCTCATATTTAGTCTCTGAGAGTCATCTGCTGTAATTGAAGGTTAAAGAAAGACGGGGCATTACAGTTTGGACATGAATAAATATCAGAAATGTCTGAAGTGATACCGCGTCACTGATCTCAGCTGTAGCCGCTCTGGGACTCTTATTTGACCCTCCTCTGGTGCTGAACTCAGGTGTGTTCAGGTGCGGACATGAACGTTCAAACAGACTTCTTCAAAAACAGGATTTTCTGTCAGAGAGCGAGATGCTGTTAAAAACCTGATGAATCCACCTGTGGCTGTAAAACACTTAATCTAAAACACTGAGGAGCTGACCCACAGTCACCACTCACACCACCACCATCGCTGCTCCTGCTGCTGCTGCTGCTGCTGCTGCTGTGTTGCCTAGCAACTGCTTTGTTTAGCTGAAAAAGGACAAATTAAACTCTGATTGTTAGACTTATATAATGACTTAATAAGGCGGCATCATCATCGGCTATAAATCAAACCCTGAACCTCTGTTAACGACTAAAACCATGATGGAGAAAAGCGGTTAAAATAAAGTGAATCTTAAATCCTCCAGAGGCTCGCAGACTCCTCAGACGACCTCTTCACCCTCACTGAGGAGCAGGAGCTCAGCGGACGTCTGAATGGAGACGGTTTTAGCAGCCACATCTCCGACATCTGAGAGCGTCTCATAGAAAGGTGAAGAAACTGCAGCACTGAGCGACTTTATCGACTTCTGCAACTCTTCAATTCCACATTTCTGTGTGTTTTTTTTTTTAAAGAGAGAAATGACTTTAGGAACACAGAGGTAAATTGAATTTGCACAGTATAACAGCAGACGCCTGCTTCGAGCCGCTGAGCAGCTCCACTGAATTAATATTGACCTGCATCGACTGAACTCACCTCAACAGCTCAGAAAACAACACCGCAGAAGTCAAAGACTGAGGAGGATGAAAACTTACAGCTTTTATGAGCTGGTTCAGACCGTGTCGACAGTTCAGACACGAAAACCTGCAGTTTGAGCTTTTAGAGTGAAGTCAGAAAAATAAACACGATGGAATAGGGCTGCACGATTCATCGATTTTAAACCGTAATCAGATTATTTGATCGTGACGATGTTAAAAAAATTAAAAATCTAAAATCGATTTTCCTCTCTATCTTGTCTCGCGCCTACAGGCTGCCGTAGGTTCCCCCTTCCCACACACACCAGTGTAAACAAACATGGCGTTTGTTAAAGAAGGCGATAATTTCGTGGTTAAATAGGACAAGAGCGAGTCAGTCGTGTTGAATTGGTACGACTTCACAGTTTCAGATGAAGATCAACCGGTCCACATGGAAACAAACTCAGGAGGAAACGCTAAAGTTTTTTATCGTATCGGCGTTTCATCCACATGGAAACGGCGTTTCAGGTGACTGTAAACGGTACTTTTTGAAAACGGGTCAGAGAGTGAATAAATCTGTAAACGACGACCATTTCATCTCCGTGTGGATGTCTATCTGCAGCTCTGGAAACGATCATGTGACACACAGAGTAACTCTTTTATGGCGCCAAAACAACCTTTATTCACATACTCTGTACTCTTCTTCGGTGTTACAGCGCCACTTACTGGCTTGGCATATACACTACATCGTTTTCAGTGGTTTGGTTTTGAGAGATGATAGAAAAACTTTATTTTTAAAGTGAAGTTTGGTGAAGTTGTCACCAAATAAAAAATCGAAAATTGACTTTTCAGAGAAAAAAAATCTGGATTTCATTTTTCAGGATTTCGCCAAGATCGTGCAGCCCTACGATGAAAACATGGATGTTTAAATCCATCCTCAGCTCGTCAGGTTGGTTATAATCAATAAAAACGGTCTCTAGAAGATCGCCTCCTTTAGACATTGTTCCCATGAGCAACCTTTTTTTAACCACGAGGAGAAGATAACATCGTCTAAATTCATGTCGTTCCTGTTCTTTATCAAAATTCGGTCAATCTGAGAAAAAAAAAAAGGCCTCAACTGAACGTCTCATGAAAATCCCCGCCCATAATCTAGATTAAATTAGAAATGCTCAAGTTGATTCTCTCTGTTCCAGTCTGCTGACCTTGAGGAAGGACAGAGTCTGAGCTCATGAAACTCTGACGCCCGAAGGAGGGATGAGATAGAGGGAGAGGGAGAGGTGACTGTATTGACAAAAAGGGACGATGACAGAGGCATGAGACAGGGATCAAATCATACTCACACACACACACACCTCCAATATGGATTTTGCCTTCCCATGGTGCCTTATTCTCCGCTGCAGCAATGTCAATCAGAATGAAAATGAAAATCTTTGCGACTCAAATTGGATTTGCACTGATGAAGGTCATTTCATTGGGAGAGAAGAGCAGACTAATTCACGAAATGAGGATTGATTGTGATTGTTCTGCAGCTCATTTCTTCTTCTTTAGCCTCTTATCTCTCTGCGCCACAGCCGCCCCGCCTGATGATACCTACTGTATTTTCCCAGGACGCCCAAATCGTCTCTGGCACCAACGCACAGAAAAATGCTGGGCAGCTAATCCCCCGGGCTTTACAAATGGAGTGTCTGGCACCACATGCAGAGATATTTGGCCCTGCAGAGTGTTTCTCTGGGTTTGGTTTATTTATTCCAGCTTTCATTACTTAAAGGTTACCTACCTGTGCTGCTGCTGCTGCTGCTGCTGCAAGGACACTGTTGTCAGAGGTACCGCTCCTGTTTGCACCTCAGTAAATACACTGTAGACCCTGAACCAGACAGAAATACTCTCATGTTTACTGTCAGAGGAGTTTTATTGTCTAAGTGTTGCTTCAATTTATCTCAACGACGTTTTTACTGACGAGGGTCGCCGTCTTAAACTCGGGGACCTTTGCTAAATTGCAGTATTTGCAAATATTATATTGCGATAGGGCTGGGCAATAAACTGAAAATTTACCAATATATAAATTTAGCTGTTTTATAACCTGATATAACTTCTTTTTTTCTGATGTAAGGTTTTAATTTTGTTGTTGACCTTTTTGTCTTTCTTTGTCTGTGATTTAAACTTTTACGCTCTCTGTTGCTTTCTGTTTTCCCTAAATTACAATTCAGCTAATATATTTAATTTTAATCCACCAATCAAAACCAGAAAACGCTCAGCAACGGTCGCAAAGTGCATCTTGAAGTAATTTACGCCACATGTGACGTTTCCTATAGCAGCAGAAACGTAAATAAGTTGCAATAGAGCTGGGCGATAAAACGAAAATTTACCGATACCAAAATTTACGATGATAACTGATGTCATTTTGTCCATATCAATATATTCGGTGTCACTTTTTCACTAAATTTGATAAACGATCACAGATTTTCCCTGAAATAGAGTTTATAATGGGGAAGCTGTCGGTCTCACGAAGCGAGTGGACTTTACAGTCAGTTAACTAGCCTTCTTTATTTGAGCGTTTTCTTTCTGCCGTGATAACCTCCTTGGTTACTTTTGTGATGCATCAGATTTTAAGACATGCAAAATTAATGGAAGATATCAGTGAGGGAAGCGTTTGGTTAGGGCTGGGCGATAAACCAAAAATTTACCGATACTGAAATTGACAATATCAAACATCATTTTGCTCATATCAGTTTATTCGGTGTCAAATAAATAAATAAATCAAAGTTGGTTTTGGATGTGTGTAGGTAGGTTATGGCTTGTGGAGTAGTTATCGTCCATTTATCGTTATTGAGGTGAACTGATCAATATATCGTGATATTGATTTAAGGACATATCGCCCAGCCCTACTCTGTGCAATATTCAACGCTGCACACTGGTTTGTATTCACTTCCTACTCTCTGCGGTTCGTAAATATCTTTATCTCTAAGCTTGTCTGCGTCCACACAAGGACCCGTGAATCCTGCACCGTTTTCCTCCAGTATTCAGACCATCACACAGTCCAGTTCAGTGAGCGTCGTGCTTGTGATACACAGACACAAACCCCCTCAAAGCTCTCCTTCTCTGCTGTTTGCTCTGCCTCTCTGCTTCACTCTGAGTTTCTCACACACACACACTGCTGCAGAGCTGCTGCACCACACAGACTCTTTAGAGCTCCTCCTGCTCAGCTGTGGAGTCAGTTCATGACAAACTCCACTGTCACATTCCAACCCTTCTATCAAATCAACCCATCCTCCTCTTTAAAACACCAGCAGCTGATTTCAGGTGTTTTTAACAGGAATATTCAAAAAGCAACTCTTTGACTCTCCTGGACAGGATGGAGCAGAGCGTGAAGCCAACCCCCACAGAGTTGACGAGCTTTGACTCAGACCGCGCTCACTCGTACGCCCTCGCGGCACAATAAGATCCTCCGAATGTCAAAAGTGAGAAAAAGAAGCGCACTCACTCGAAGGGCTCGCTGGGGTCGTCCTTCTGCAGCTCTGTGGGGATGGGGATCCGTTTGTAGTACATCTCCCAGTCGAAGGCTCCTCTCATGGCGTCTCCTGCCTGCGTCTCGTAGGCGAAGTTGTCGTGGTCGATCACATCGATCATCGGACACACGATGGTCTTCCTGTTCTGGGCGATCCGGTCTGAGAGGAGGAGACAGAGTCAGTGAATAGAGGATGGATGAGGAGGAACGCCTGGACTCATCTACACAGACTGTGGAGGCCTGGAGCTCCTCAGCTGAAGGAAGATGTTTTCTTTGTTAGACAGTTTTATTTTTTATAGATTTTTAACTCTTTAAACTCAGCGGTGTTTCACAGGAAGTGTTAGAAATGATTACATTATGAAGCAGAGTGCAAAACTAAAGACACCGATGCTCTGTCAGAACTTTTTCACTGTTTTTCCCTTTTTTTCAGTTCAGTTATAGATTCTAGTAAAGTCAGAAAATCTTGATGCTGATTGGTTCTCATTTTCTGTGTCTTTTGAGTTTGTCTCTCACCCAGCAGCGGCGGCAGCCAGTTGACGTTGGCCTCGCAGTGAGAGTCCAGGAACGTGATGACCTCTCCTACAGCGGCTGAAGCTCCGAGGAGGCGAGTCCTGATCAGACCCTCCCTCTTCTTGTTCCTCATGATCTTCACTTTGGGAAGCCGCTTCATGTACTCCTCTAGCGCCGCCTTTAGGTGCTCTGCAGAGGTGGAAACAGAGACAGCAGTGTTTAGAAGACGTTCAAAAACATGAGATTAGACAGGTTTGTTCGAGAGATCTGGAGTCCCAACAGACCTCTCTTCTACTTTGAACTTTTATCGTCTGTAACTGTTTCCATTCATTTCCATCATTTAAGATCAAGTTTCTTTTCAAAATAAAAGCGTGTTATAAAATGGGCTCTGAGCACCATCTTGATCGGAGGAGTTTTGATTAAACAGCATCTGGTCTGAAGCAGAACGACACCCACCTTGTGTACTCATAACAGACGAGACGCCCAAATGTGATGTTTAAACGCTTGTTTCCGCCGCGGAGACGTGAGTCAGCAGCGTTTATCTTTCTAATCAGTCTGTCTGCTGGAACACAGACCGGTTCAGTCGAACCTCAGCGCTCGTCTGAACCTTCCTCCCGGATGATTTCTCTAAACTCTGGATGTGATCGATGGAGATGAAGTCATTTATTTACCTCTCTGTTCCACTCAAACAACGACAGGTGAAAAAGGGTTTGGAGGAACTCCAACAGAGCGCCTGTAACGGCGACAGAGCGCTCCCCGTCCGCTAATGCATCAAGTCTGAGTGCGTTCTTGGAAAGTGATGTTGATTTGAAGAGTTTGACGATTTTATAGGAGAACATCCCGGCAGAGATGTTCATTTAATTCAACGTCCCAGAGATTCCACCTGACAGAGGAGACGGCGGCTCTGATTGTTTTTTTTTTTTGCCTGTATAGTTGTGTGACTTTTGAAGACTGAGCGGAGATCTGACAAAGTCATCCACCAAAACCTACAAATCCAGGAGGAAACATTTGGTATCAAGATTAAATAACCGTGGAGGAGAGATGAAGCCTTCACAGATTTGTGATTAAAATGCAAATTGAGATTTAAGTATAAAAACATCATCATCATCGATACTGAACTATGGCTGAGGGACAGAATGAGGACAAGGACAGAAAGGCTGCAGAGATACCGGGCATTGTTCATTATCACAAAAGTGAAGCCAAAGGTCTCAGACCCAAAACCTGCAGGATCCGTGTCGGACACGTTCTGATAGAGTCGTGTGAAGCGAAAACATTTGAATCAACGCAGAATCGCAGACAAGAAGCAGGAGCGAACGAACGAGGATTAGGGCCACATGAAGAGAAAATAAATGATTACAGGAAGGAGATTAAAGTCGAAATTTTGAGATTAAAATTTGAAATTTTGAGATTTAAGTCAAATTTCAAGATTACAAAATGTCGAAATGTTGTGAATAAAGTTGAAATTTCGACTTTTTTGAATTTCGACTTTAATCTCGAAATAGAAACTAAAAATATCTCCCTCCTGTAGTTATTTCTTCCTCTTCTTGTGGTCCTAATCTTCTTTCGTAGGAGCGTCTCTATGCGGCTCTGCCCCAACTTCATCTACAGAAAGGGGCAGAGCCGCCTCTTCTGCCTGAGAAGACTCCGATCAATAGACATCTGTAGTTAGATGCTGCAGATGTTTTATCAGTCTGTGGTGTAGATCTACAGTGTTCTGTTCTACGCTGCAGTCTGCTGGGGAGGAAACATCAAACACAAAGATGGAGAACAAACTGGTGAAAAAGGCTGGCTCTGTGGTAGGACTCAAGCTGGACTCAGTGGAGGATTTGGTGGAGAGATCTACACTGAGGAAGGTGGAGACTATTCTAAAGAACATGGATCACCCACTACACAACACCTTGATGGACCAAAGGGCCGATGGTGGTGGACGGCTCCTCTCTCTTCACTGCAGGACAGAAAGATTCAGAAGATCTTTTGGACCAACAGACATCAGCCTTTATAACTCTTGTGTAAATAGTAGATAACTTTTAGAGACGTGAAGTGGGACAACAGACAACTGAATTTCCCTTTGGGGATCAATAAAGTTCTTCTTACTCTTATTCTTCCGCTAAAGATACGAGTCGATCTTATTGACGGAGCACGTGTCAACATGTCTGAAGGTACCAGCGAAGTGGAACATAGATTACTAAAGATGAGTAAACCTGCAGAGAACCAACCTTCAAAATCACGTCGCCTGGTTTTTTAAGTTGCATCTGTGATGCAGACGTTAGATCACAGGTCATCACTTTAAATAATTGTGATTTTTATTTTTGCCAGAATTACTTCATGAACTCTAATCTGGACTCATCAATAATTCATGATTTCTAGAGGAGGCTCCCAGACTTTGATCGCCGGTGTTTACATCATCTTCATGATAAGATCGGTATTCGTTCAGTAATCGACCATAAACACTCTCCTGATCATCCACGCTTTAACTTCTGCTCCCTCCATGTTTCTCAGGTCACTGATGTCCCTGTTCAGGGTTTCAGGTGGAGGTGGTTCTTACAGATGGTTCCCTGTCACTGAGGAACCCTCTCTGACACCGACACTAACTGGATATCAGAGGAGACAGGAGGTCCTTCTGTCTTTTGTGGCGTCTCTCCTTTCAGCTCATATTTTCTCTTTTGATGATTTTGGCAGCAGCCTCCTCTCAGGCCGGCGCTCCTGATCCCAACAGACAGCCCAGATATTGAAGGCAGCAGGACCGGCCAAAGCCAACAAACCTGAAGTGAGCAGGTCTTGGAGTCCGGCCCTCGTCCCTCTCTCTCTCTCTCCTGAGGTTGACTTTTTAATAAGACTCATCGACGGCCTTTCGCCTCCCGACCCTCCCCGGTTTCCTGGACGAGCCCGCCCGAACCGGAGTGTTTGATGAAAGAGACGTTATTAAAGTAGAGACGAGCAAATCGTAGAAGAAGAGTAATCAGGAGAGGGGGGAGCTGTCCGTCAAACAGTCTGCTGTTAGTCCACAAAGCTGTCTTTGAGGATCCAGTCCACCTAAAGTGATCCGGCTCACATGACTTCTTCTTAGAAGATGTGCCGAATTTCACTCCAAGACGATTTCTTCAGACACAACGGATCGATTATTGACCAGAGCGGTGGTTTAAAAAAAAAAATTAAGTTTACGTCCCCTCCAGAGATGAATGTTGCCGACCGCTTGCTTCTCTAGTTAAACCAACTTTAGTAACGACCGCAGGATAGCAGATTTATACCGGAATCTCTATAGCCACAAATAATGCTCAGAACAGCACCTAACTTCATCAACAGGACATATAGGGTCACAGACATAGTACTAGACACCAAACATCTTTTTAACTTTGACTCATTTCTTTAGCAAAGAGACTAAACACAACTCACCTACTCTCTTCCAGCAGCCGCTTGTTTGTAGTGAGACCTCAGGCCAGTCCATTACGGACTACAGCGGGGTGACGCAGCTCAAGGAGGAACATTTATGATCATTTCTTTATCATTTCCTTGAAGTAATAATCACCATATTAATCATTTTACAGACGCGGTAGTTCTTCTGTCTTAGCGTCTCGGTCTGATTGTATTTCCATGAAGAAATGATCATAAATGTTCTTCCTTGAGCTGCGACACCCAGTCGATGGACTCACCTGGAGGTCTCACTACCATCAACGGCCAAAACAACCTTTATACTCATGCTCTGTACTCTTCTTCAGCGCCACTTACTGTCTTGGTATATGCACTACATTGTTTTCAGTGGTTTGGCTTTGAGAGATGATAGAAAAACTTTTTTTTAAAGTGAGGTTTAAGGAAGTTGTCAATGAATAAAAAATTCAAAATTTTATCGGGATTTTATTTCTGGTCAAAATGGTGCCGCTCTAACACACACACCACCATTTACTGTCCGGGACCTCCGCTCTCCTGCTGCAGACTGTTTTCACACTCAGGAATTAAACCTGTCTTCAAACTAAAATCTAAAGTCGTCCAGTAAAGACAGTTTCAGGTATATTAGCAGCAAAACTACCATCAGTTTGGTCTTGAATTATGTAAATGAAGTCTCTAAAAAAGTCTAAAAAAGCTGATGTCTCCAGTCTTGTACGGACAGAGAATACTCTGGATTTTCATTGTCGCTCGTTCATGAACCAAAATCTCTCTTTTCTTAAATTGCTTCGTGTCCGTCTCACTCCGTCTCGCTCCGTCTCGCTCCGTCTTGAGTCTTAGCGTTTGCGACTCCATCCTGATTAACACGGATGCATAAAGAAATGCCTCCCAGCAGCAGAAACAGATGGAGGGCAGCGACGATCCGGCTCTTTGCTAAATGGAGGTCCACTGAAATGACCCCGGCGTCGATGCTGTCTGAGCCCCATCATGTCCCGGATTTCACCGTCTAATAATGACTAATGTGTTTGCAGACATCAGCCCGCACTCGTTAGGGTGATTTATTGCCTCCACAAGTTTTGGTAAACCAGAGGAGCCCTTTTCCAATCTATGGGGCTTCAAATTAACCATTCATAATTAGACGCCGTGACCTTTCCTGATCCCCCTCTCCGGCTCTGAATGTGCCGTACATACAATGCAAATGTTCGTTGTTTAATCTCGCAGGCTGTCATTAGGAGGGTTATGTAAGAATCTTCCCAGCCGAGCGAGAATCAATCTCCTAATGGTTAATAGCTAATGGGCTGATTAATGGCTGTTCTATGAAGGTGACGGCCCGCCCTTTCCTCTGAGTGTGGCACCAACCCTCCGGAGGTCCTCAGCAGGTTTCAGGGCCTGAGCCGCGCCGCACACAATGATGAGGTTTTTGTTTTCAAGTCGACCACTTTTTATTTCCTCAGACAGTCAGAGGGAGCCGTCTAACAAAGTGAAGAAAACAGACACAAACTGGAACAGGTGCAGGACGTGGAAGGACTGGTGGAGAACACTTGCTGCTCTTATTATTAACTCATTATCTCATTATCAACTACAATGATGAAGTATCTGCTGTATCTAGACACAAGAAAGGCTCAAACTTCAGTTCTCTAGTCAAAGAAACAGATAAATAACTAGTTTAACTGTCTTGTAGATTTGTTTGACCAAGAATGGTGACTACGTTTTCTCCTAAAGTTGACTCGAGTCCTAAGTTAACTCTTCTCTCTACCCTGTTAGAGCGTCACGTCTCTAAACGAAGCGTCATCACGCCGGTGAGGCCTGGAGGCAGGAGGATCTTTAAGTGCTTGTTAAACTTGTTCCTCTGTCGCCTCAGACTCTGGCAGTCATCGAGGAGTCTCTTAAAAGTGAGCTGCAGGCTACCGCCGAGCTCGACTCCGCCTGTAAAACATCTGCGCCGCGGGAAGAGAAAACGGGGATGAAGTTGTCAATCCCGCTTTTGATTTGCAGGGATGAAAGTCGTGGAAAGATTATTTTTATCGGTTTCTGGACGAGGAGTTAAAAATTGCGACAGCCAATAGGGATAATATTCCTGTGGTAAAAACAGTTAATCATCCCCCTGCTGCAGAGTTATTTATTTATATGTGTGTTAGATGAGTAATGGAGGGAGATTTTCAATTCAATTAACCTCAAATTACATTGGATCCAATATGGCATCCAAATCTTTGTCTTTCCAAGGTGCTGGATTACTTCCCAGAAGTCTTGGCTTGGCACCAAAGAGCCAAGCTGCTAATTTATTCCTGCAGAATATTCGGCTGCTCCTGTGAACTCCATCACACACACACACACACACACACACACACACACACACAGGCCTCGGAAACATTTGAAGCTGATTTTGTTTTTTTTTACAACCGTCATTTAAAAATAAAGGGAGAGTCTGTGATGATATGAGCCGGTCTGGAGGCGCCCTCCTCCTCTTCCTCCTCCTCCTCCTCCTCCTCCTCCTCTTCCTCCTCTTCCTCCTCACATAAAATACTGAAACAGCTTCAGAGGCGGCGATAAGAGTAAAACAGATATAACACAGATGTTCACGCTGCAGTCTCGTCGTAAAACGATGAAAGCGGTGTCTGATGCTGACACATGCTACGCTGCAGCTCACTTTGAGTCCAGATAAGGTTTTCTTTTTTCTTTTTAATCACAAATTAAAGAGGAATTTAAAAACACAAAGTCATACAGCCTAAGATTTGAACCCCGTCGTTCAGGTTCAACAGAAACGAGCATCACAGGACTGACCAGAAGAGTTCATCAAGACTCCGCCCGGTTTCCAGGAACTGTGACTCAGATTAAATTCAATCAGTCTGGATTATATCAGCTGATCTCAGGTCTGTGTGAGTGACTCACAACTGAAGCATGCGAGCATCCTCCCCATCCACAAACAGAAGCCTCTTTCTCATCTGTACTCGTTGAAATTAAACGAAGACGATCCGACGAACCTGAACGATCCAAGAGCTGCTGAATCAACATTCTCAGGACTCAGGATCGAGTTTTTCCTGTTGGACAGGATGTGACATCGGAAGAAGATTGATTGATAGATAGATAGATTTATTCGTCCCTGTGGGGAAATTTGTCTTCACTGACTGTACATCACATAAAAGGACAAAAATGCACATCACATATGACAGACCTTAAAGAACAGACAACTACTGACAAACACCCGGACAACAGCAGTCGGCAACAAGCAGCAAGGAGGCGACAGGACAGATTATTCACCGGGACGAATTTTCAGGGCGTCTGTAGCTGCAGGGACCATGCTTCTCCTAAAGCGGGCCTTGTGCTGTGGAAAGTTTGCTGTGCGTGTGATGGACCTGTTGTTCAGTTCTGTGAGGTTGGGTGTGGGATGACCACGGTGAAAGATCCACGGCAGATACCTGCAGCTTTTTCTGATCAGACTCCGAGCGTCCGCGGTTCCCAAAGACAACGTCAGACTTTGATCGTATCTGCGCAGAAACAACAACTAACTGTCAGTATGTTTACACGACACTCGAGAAAACCGAATTATCGCCTTATTCCGATTAAGACCGGACAACTGAAGGTCATGTAAACACTTTAGTCCGACTGCAATCGGAGTTTGAGAACTCTGATTAAGACACCCAGATAATGAGATTAGAATCTGATTTTCTCTACCATGTAACCAGCGTAGTCGGAGTATGATCGGACAGTACATGTGAGAGTGCGCCTTTGACTCTTTGGCGAACAAAACACAGCCAGCCAGCGAGCGGGCAGCGGGCGGAGTCTCGTGTTTGCTCACAGCGAATAAACGACATGTATTAGTCAGTCTTTGAATGAAATGAACGACTTCTGAGGCTAAGATAAAACAGGTCATTATAGCGTCTTTACATGAAAACACGTGTTTAAACACGTATTAAATACACAACATGAAAAGAAGTGGTAAATAAAAGAGAGAAGAATAAAAGCAGAAAAGAGAAATAGAGAAAATTAACAGGTTACAGGATGATCTATGGAGAAGCTCGGTGTGCGATTAATCTCTTTTTCACACTCCTAATTCATCACAGCTGAACGTTTCTGCAGATCAGGAGAAAAACCCACGGAGCAGATATGACAACGACACACATGATGATAAATAAAGCAGCACTTCTCTTTATTTCTTTATCTCCCTCTCCCCTCTCTTCATGCTTGAAGGTCTCCTTTTTTTCTCTCCAGAGAGGAGCGTTCAGACATGAAAATAAACATAATAACCACGAGTCTTTAGCTGGAGCTCTTATTGGCCTTTTCCATTATCATCGTTCATTTCGCTCTCCTTTTCCCCGCCGTCTAATGGTTAACTTGCATTTATGATTATTTCGCTGCTAAGATTGCCCTCATTAAGCTGGCAGGACGCCGGTTACATCCACATTTATGGACGCTAATGACGCTCCTCGGGGAGCAGATCCTATTCCAAATTTAAACTCCAATCAAAGACGAATAATAGTCATAACAAAAACAGCTTTTCTGCAATAAGGCAGAAGAAAAGAGCTCTGTGAAGTGGTGTCTGCGTGTCTCCGTGTTCGAACAGGGATGAAATTACAATTAAACAATAAAACAGCGCTACGTTAAACGAAGCCAATTCAATTTCTTTAAAGTCTGCTCTGAAAAAAAAAGGAAAAAAGGAGGAAAGAGGAATCCTGTAAGGAGCGTTTATGAAAGACAACTTTCCCAGCCTGCTCTTCTCTCCCCATCTCCTCCTCCTTCGCCGCGCTAACACGCCTGGACACTTACAGGTGCTAATGAAGTCAACCTCCCAGGAGAGCAGCTCTCATCTCCAAAGTACACTCCAATTAAAAAGGATGGAAAAAAATAAACACCAGCTACAACGCCGTAACGTGCTCGGCTGCTCGGCGCTGCCTCCTGAGTGTAAATCGACCACCGCGTTTTACCCCCGCGGCCCTCGGAGTGCAGCTTTATTAGAGGAAACTAAATTAGCTGAGAAGGTTTTAACCAGAAACAGACAGACGGACGGACGGAGCGAAGAAGAAATGATGATGAAACACGTCTCTGCTGCTTCACACAAAGAAGAACGACACAAACCCTGACCCTTCTGAGGAGCACACACAAACACACACACGGTTGGAGAGAAACTTCAAATAAAGAAAAAAATAAGTTTCTACGCTGCAGCCAAAAAGTTGGAACATGGTGTGACTTTATTTGGATACCAATTCATCTTTATCCGCTTTCAGTTTTTATGGTTCATGGGCTGGAGGCTGTTTGGGCTTTTCTGGAAGAAAGAGAGGACGACGTGGAGAAAAACGGCAGAGGCAGACTTGGACACTCGGTGCAGACACTTTAAAGATCCTCACAATAGTCCAGAAAATAAAATATCCAAATACAACAACATGAAACTGCTTCTCTGCCTCAAAGAAGAGTTTCCTTCAGTACAGACCGACCAACACTGACTGTCAGGGTTTGAAGAAGAGCTGCACGATTTTGACCAGAAATAAAATAAAATAAAAAACTTCAATATAATAAAAAGTCTTTTAATCAACTTTAAAATTAAACCACTGAAAATGATGTTAGTGAGACAGTAAGTGGCGCTGTAACGCTGCACAGGAAATGCACAAAAGACAGAAGAAGAGTACAGAGCATGTGGATAAAGGTCGTTTTAGCTGGACGAGATTTTTCTTGGGGGGATACAATAGATACAATAGAAAGGGAAATCAGTTTGAGGATTTTAATTTTTTTTTAATTTTTAAATTTAATTTTTAATTTTTTTAACATCTTCATAATCAAATAATCCGACTAGGATTTGAAATCGATTTATCGTGCAGCCCTAGTTTGTCGGCACACCTAGCTGTTAATCCTACATAAATTTGGAGCAGCTGCGTTCAGGTTCTGACTCGTATCATGTTTGCGGAGTCTGTGTCTGTAGAATGTAAACATGTATGAGACACTGCGTCTGACAGATTTCTGAGACGCCATATTTCCGATCTCTACAGCTGAGAAGCTTCAGGTCATGCACGGAGAGACGACTGGAACACGTGTCAGCAGTTATCGGGTTCAGAGGTGGTCTGCTGCAGCGCTGATCAGACTCTATTCCAGCAGCATCACATGATGGAGAGCTCACCTGGGCTCCCACACGCTCAGACATGCAGATTGACAGATGGCGAGCGGAGGAATCCGTGGAGAGCGCAGCCCCATTAGCTGAGCTAACCTTGAAAGTATCGGGGAGGTTGTGAAGTCTGAGCGAGCCGGAGCTGAACATCCTCCGTGCACGAGCTGAGGAAATTCAATTACAGCCTAATGAAGAGTAAGCTGACCTCCCCTCAGCATCCTCCCCTCCTCCCCTCCTCACACAGATGAAGCTCATCATGGACTGTAGCCGGGCAGGTTAGCAGGTAGACGCCGTTTCACTCTCTCCGTCTGATCTCTGTGTTTACTAAACTGTTTCCTCCACTGCAGTTTTCTGTCCGTCTGTTTCCAGCTCAGTTTAACCATCTCCACCTCTCTCTCTCTCTCTCTGAGTCCTGACACCATTGTGGACCATGTTTTTATTGTGCATGTTGTTGGATCTAGGGCTGGGAGATAAGCAGAAATTTACTGATACTGGAACTGGCCACAATAACTGGTGTCATTTTCATATTCGGTGTGAAAAAACTAAATTAATCAAAGTTGGTTTTGGATGTGTGTAGGTAGGCTATGGTCTCATGTCCTTTTAAGCCTTTTAAGACTCCGCCCCATCCAGTCCGTAACAAAGAGGGAAAGACAGGTGAGGAGATGGAGGACGGTTCAAAAGTTGGAGCGAGTGAAGTAGACGAAGTTAATGTGGGAGGGGGTGAGCAGCTTGTGGAGGACGACTTTGGCGAGCAACAGTATGTTAGCAGAGTCTATTGAGGAGACAGTAGCTGTTCTTATAAAATCCAGGGCAGGGAGAGCATCAGCAAAGACCCGGACAGAACAGAGCCGGAGCTAAAGAGCTAAAGCTGAAATGAGGCTGTGCTCGAGTCTGAGACAACAAAGGCTTTGAGCAAAAACTCAAGAGTTGTCCCCAATTTCCACCTTCATCCTGATCGTCTCCTAAAAGGTCGTATCCTCCGATCGTAGCTGATCGTAACCATTCAAGTTAACGTGTCAATTTACACCGACTTCTTTCCGTTCCTCTGCGGATCGCCGGACTCCTCAGCTGATCTCAAGAGTTCTATTTTTTCTGGACGCCGGAGCATGGCGGATAAATTCAGCACAGATTAACCCGTGCTGGAAAGGAAGTCGGGCACAGACACAAAATAAAACATCCGGCTTCTTTTTAAAAATTTCGAAAGGTTTTTAGACGTCATTTCACCCCGATGACACCATGGATGAGGAGATGCTGATTCTAGAAGTCTAGAAGTAGATTTCCTCCTCTGGAAGGACACAATCTACTGCTGATATGTCTATGTGTCTGTCTTTGTAGAGACAACTTATCGGGCGATTGCTCGTAAATCCGCAGGTTCTTGTGAGTTCTCATGATTCCCGCTGTCCGTAATCCGCCACGAAATCCGCCTAACGAACGGATCCAGTGGGAATTGGCGTACAGCGAAAATCCCTGCAGTTGAGGTCGTAGAATTTGGTGAATTTAACTAAACCATCCTCTCCTGTTTTTCTCTTACTTTCTCTTTAAATCATGACCTGATCCCTGCAGAGACAAACTCGAGCTCTCAGAGTAAATGTTCTCGACCCGGTGAGTTTATCTTTCATAGTTCATCTGCAGCAGTTAACGTATAATCTCATCAAGCTTTTACCAAAACTCTCCGAGCCAATTTTCCATGAATAAACCCTTCTCATAAAAACCAGGGCTCGGTTTCAAAAACACGGTCACCACCCTTTAAGTGGATTTACTGCATGCCAGCGAGTCCATCCATCAGGACTTGTTCTTCAGCCAAATTTCAAAGAGGTCAGCGCTGGTTATTCAGCCTGTCAGTATTCCTGAAGACGACCTCGGAGATCTCCGTCAGCGTTAGTGACTCTAAAGTCTGAAACAGCCGTGCAGCACATTTACATTAAAGTTGTTAACAGCAGAGAAGTATTTAATAATCAGGGTTCAGGTATCAACACGTGTGCAGCTCTTCTTCTCACTTCAGAACGACACCGATGACTTATGTTTACCTGTGCATGCTCCAAACCCTTCCCTATAATCGCACGTTTTATCGGTTAATGTATTCAGTCTTTAAATCTACAGTCTGGATGACAGACGCCTCTCTCACATTTCATTCCCCCCGTAATTATTACCAGTTTTTCTTTTGTGCCTCGATCGCTCATAATCAATTGCCTCCATTTAATTTTTCCTGCAGAGAAAACACGATGACTCACGCTGAAAAAAACACATCAACCCAAATTGCATGAAAAATTGGAATAATTGCAGCCTAGAAAAAAAAATCCATTCACGTAATAAAAGACTCGTGTGTGTGCGTGTGTGTGTGTGTGTGTTATTGGACTTTCTATTTTTGAAAAGCTTCTATTTGTCTAATTGACCCCGTCAGGGACCGGACAGTGACTGACTAATTGGACGATCAATCTGCGGACAGTGACAGCTCTCCGTGGCGAGAGGTGAGGCTGCAGAGCCGCTCAGCGATCCTGCAGAGAAGGATTGTCTCCGTCACACGGCACAGTTAACCATGATGGATACATCTGGGCTGGCGCTGTCCCCGCTTTAATGAAACTCTGCGATGAAGACATCCAAACCCAACAAGGTGCCAGAGGAGGAGATATGAGGAGGAAATATGGAGCTGTCTTTGAGGAGACAAAATATTCTCCAAACCGAAAGATTTCTTTGAGTTCTACTCAGGACGGTTTTTGGAAATCTGCTGATAAACGGTCAAATAAATGCAGTAACATGAATTTTCTGTTCAGGATTCAGAATATAAACAGGAGGCGAGTGACGACAATAAATATCGCACAACTCACAAACCAACACCCTGCATTCAACAGGTTCAGTGCAGTTCCCTCATGTTCTGCATCAGACTTCTAAGATGGGCTGTTGGTATCTTCACCCTCAGCTGCACAGATCTGCGCTGTGCCCTCTCATCCTGACCTCTCAAACAGACGCTAAGACTCATGGACACTTCCTTTCCACTCATGAATAATGTGACGTAGGTTTCACAGTGAGTCCCAGCCCAGTTCCTGGTGCTGGTCCACAATCAGAGGCTTGTCCTAATCAGACCAACAATCAGCAAAAAAACAAGACTGTATCTGTGGACAATTTTCACCGTAGACTAGTGTTGGGCAATAAAACGATAACGATATATATCTAAAATTAATTTCCCTCAATATGAATATAAAACATGGTCAATATGCTTTTTCAGTAGTCGGCATTCTTCTACGATTTTTTGGATGCCAATTTGATTTAAATTGCGTTTCTAGGACATTTCTTGATATTGAGTCTGTATTTTTAACTACAGTGAAACAGTTAATGATTATGATTGTCTACTGACAGTTCCAGGAACCATATGTCCCCAAATACACATCACATGTACGTCAGTTTTTAAGATATATTCTTAAATTTGAAAAAAAAAAAAGATTTTTGAACATAAAAATCGATTTAAAATTATAAAACAAAAAATCACGACACATGTGAATTGCCTTTTCTCCCACTCCAATAAAAAGGTGAGTTTCTCCGGATCTACTTCACACTGAACCAATCATGTGCTGAATTAGCACTAAGTAACAAACAACTGCGTCGTAGCAAACAGCAGCTACACCCAACCATAGCACTTTAACGGCACAACGCCTTACGACAAAACGTCAGAGACACAAAGACCTCACAGATGCAGGAGATTATTGTATTGCAAAAGACATACTACCAATAAACACTGATAAATTTCATTTTTATATCGTGATATATATCGGTATTGACATGACATGAAAAATGAAAAAAATATATTGTGTTAAACTTTTTCCCATATCGCCCAGCCCTACCATAGACCCTTTAATAGGAGACTACAGAAGTGAAGCTGGTTTGTGGAGCGTAGAAGACCCACTCCAACTGATCTGATGGTGTTCTCTAAATCCAGAGGAGGTTTCATTTTAAACTGTAGAAGAAACGTGGAGCCTTTACCTCCCCCCCCTGTGATGGATCTCCACCTCTATGACTGCTGACCGTCAGCGGGAACACAGAGAGAGAGAAAAGTCTAACCTTTGCTCTTTGATTGAGAGGCTGACAGCGACATTTACCGCCGCCGACAGTCTTCCACTGAGTAAAGTCAATAGCGGCAGAGATTAGCTGGAGAGCAGAAGTTGGGTCAGTAACATGACAGCCAACAATCCCAGCAGTCACTGCAGCTGACGGGTCTGTCAGGGCAACGATTAAGAGCTTTGTTGATCTCATACCTGCAGCTACACCCACATACAGTATGGATGTGGGCAGAAGGCAGCAGACGAGACTTTAAGAAGAGAAGAGACAGTGTAGGCCCGACTATTCACTCCGTTTACACGCTCTGATAAATCAAGACTAACCAGACTAGGACTGTTCTGTAGTCAGGGTTTGGTAAATAAACCTCAACCTTCAGTAAAACTCTACTTTATATTCAAACTGTTTGAACCCCATCCAGCAGGGGGCGCTCTCATCATAACCTAGCTAATCCAAGGGACATGAGACCATAGCCTACCTACACACATCCAAAAACAACTTTGATTTTTTTGTTTTTTGACACGGAATATACCGATACGGGCAAAATGACGTAGGTTATTGTTGTAAATTTTGGTATTGGTAAATTTTCGGTTTATCGCTCAGCCCTATTGCGACTTCTTTTGCTATAGGTAAAGTCACATGTGGCGCAAATCGCTGCTAAATGCACTTCAGCATGCGACACTTGGTGAGCGTTTTCTGGTCGGCCTGACTGGTTTTGATTGGTGGGTTAAAACTAAATATTAGCTGAACTGTAGTTTAGGGAAAACATAAAGAAATGACGAAAAGAATAGAAGTTTAAATCACAGACAAAGAAAGAGAAAACACCAACTAAATTCAAAACTTGCATAGAAAAAACAAGAAGTTATATCAGGTCATAAAACAGCACAGACGTCAGAACAGAGAGTGAGGCGATAAAGACATAAAAAAAACTGACAAAGAGATGAGGATGATAGGAAAAGAAGAAAAAAACAGGAAGGACAGCAAGAAGAGAGGAAGAACGAAAATAGAGATAAACAGTGTGGAGAGGAAATGAAGGAGGTAAAAACAGCCGGTTTCAGTGTTTGCATGATATCCATGAGTCAGAGTTCTGCCTGGATGAGCAGAGGTCGGTGTGGGGGAGGGAGACAGAGGCGAGGTAAAGAGAGTAAATAAAGATGATTTTACATTAATGATGAGACAGGAGGTGAAAAAACCCACCAGCGTTAATACTGCAGGTTGTAATTTCAGTCCTTCCACACTCGTGGGTGGAAGAGAAAATTGTAATCACCGCTCTGAGATCACAGGTGAGATTTTCTCCAAGTGTTGTTCTCCAACTGAGCAGATTGTGCAGAACAGTGTGTGAAGCCACTCTCTGCTAACAGGCTGTATTATTTGGCAATAACATCACATTATCCTTTTCAAAATAACTACTTAGATTGTGTGTTTGTGTTATGTTACTTCAGCATATGTGGAAGTGCTGGAGACATCTGTTCTCAAACCCCACACAGCTTTTCTTTTCTCCTTTGTTTGCTGAAGCATTTTTTCAGCCACACTGAAGTCAACAGTAAAAATGACGTTCACAGTTTTCTTTTAAATAGCAGAAACGCTCACGTAACATTAAATTAACCCATCCGTCTCAGGAGCAGCTTCTCATTAAAATTAAATTAAACCAGTCTCATAACCAATATTCATATCAACACAGATATCCATACCAATATACGAATACTGATATCAATACAGAGACTGATACCAATATAAATACTATCACCATGGCGATCCTGTTAACAATGCCAATACTAATACTGTAATCAATACTGATATTCATACCAATACAGAAAGCCTTACCAATACTGATATCAACACAGAGACTGATATCAATACCAATACTGATACAAAAACCAGTACCAACACTGATATTAATGCTGATAAACAGGCCAATACCAATATCATTGTCAGTTCCATCAGCAGTACTGATAAGTCAATACCAATATAAATACCTGTAGACTGATACCAATACCAATACTGTTCCCAATGCTGATACATCACTACCAATACCAATATCATGAACAATGTCGATCTAAATACTGATACAGACATTGATACCAATACTGCGATTAATATGGATACTAATGCCCAAAGCAATGACACACAATACAATACCAATATCAATGCTGATACAGATACTGATACCAATACTGATACAGACACTGATACCAATACTGATACATCACTACCAACACCAATACCATCAACAATGTTGATATCAATACCGATACACACTGCTTCCAATACTGCTATCAATATGGATACTAATACCCATAGCAATATCACACAATATCAATACCAATACTGATACAGACACTGATATTAATACTGATACACACACAGATACCAATACTGATACATCACTACCAAGACCAATACCATCAACAATGATATCAATACTGACACAGACACTAATATCAGTACTGATACAGACACTGATATCAGTACCGATACAGATATCAATATGAAATCTGATCTCATTCCAAGTCCATCATTTTCTTGTATAAACCTGCCTGTTCTACAATGAATATTTCACCTTATCATCCGTACATACCAATATTTTACCGATAACGTCATGCCTGCCAGGATCCAGAGGGTTCATTAGACTGAAGCAGACAGATAATCAATGCGTTTAGTCTGCATGCAGATTTGTTCTTTTACAACTTTGTGTTGAAAACAGATAAAACTCTGAAGTTGTTGCTGGAGTGCAGAGAAGTTCTTAACCTGAAAAGAAATGGAGAAGTGGAGCACAGCAGGGAGGAAACGTATACAGAGACTCCCCAGAAAAGCTATCTGACCCCTGCCTCGAACCTGATGATCCTCACCACACAACCCTCCCTGGCAGACTGCGTCCTCTTCTTCTCTGTTCACCTGAAAACACATCTTTAGCACCGTCTCCCACCTTCACAACACCGATGTTGTTATTATGAAAAGGTAAAACAGCCCACAACCCACCAGGGACGCTCCTGGACCCGGGGAGGAAAGTTTGCAGCGTGAACACAGAAGACAAAGTAAACTGGAGGAGCAGAGCTCACAGACAAATATAAATCATCAGGTATCCTTTGAGTCAAATATGAAATGTTGTATTAATTATGACTTTAGAAAAAGGAGAGGAGGCTGTGTCTCTGCAGCGAGGCTATAATTACACTACACAGAGACTCCGTACTAATTAGCACCCCAGAAAATATAACTGCGCTCTGAAAGCATCTCATCAATAGTTTATCTTCCTCATGTTGGCTGTGAGGTAGGAAAGGAAACAGCATTAATTAATGGAGCAGGGCGTCAATTACCCAGAGAGAGAGAGAGAGAGAGAGAGACTGTTCATCAGCATCAACAACAGTGACTGAGGAGGTCGACAGAAACGAGCGTCTGCGCCTCGCACCTTTACGCCACAGGTCCAATCATTCACGGCACAACAGCTGATAACAGGAAGCTAACCAGTACGGCGGTTTTACCAACTGCTGCGACGTAAACAGCTGATAATAATCCTTCAAACATTGTAAAAGAAGCACAAACACGAGTGAATGATTGATTTAACGGCTGAACGAGGCGCTGTGAAACAATATCCCCCCGTTTATCATCAGATCTGGACATGTGGATGTCTCTGTCGAGCATCAGCCAATACTCAAGTCCAGCTGTGAGATCGGTATCAGGAGGGAAACTAATGATGCAGGAACATCTCTGCCTCTACGACACAGAATGACATGGTTTTATTAAACCTGCTCTTAATGATCGATCTGGGGTCAAACATAGATCTGCTCAGCTCTAACTCAGATGTCAGACGACCAGGATTCATTCATTCATCATCTTTTACAGACATAAACAGAAGAATAAAACCCTTTAAAAATGCTGTTTTATTCTCAGACGGACAAAGTCTTGAAATCCAACATTAAATCTGGAGGCGGGGCTTTTAGCGGGGACTTGTTTTTAACATCTTTAAAACGACTCTGTAAAAACCTGAATCACATGAGATGAACCTTTGAAACAGTCACAGAGGATACCTGTGTTTTAATCCTGTGTGAAAACTAAGAGCGATATCTAAAAACTACGGCCAGACCGATATAGATTTTTTGGGGCCGATGCCGATACAGATTATTAGGGGGGAAAAATCTGATTACCGATTAGTTGGCCAATTTTTAAAATTTTTTATGAAGTTATAAAATATATATATACTGTAGATATACTGTAGGCTACTGCTCTTCACACCGACAGGAGGACCAACTGATCAAACTTGGACCAGAAAAGCGCTTTAGCCGTGACGCCATGCTGTAAAGTTCTGAACCAAAACACACTTTTCACGCACACGACGTCATCGCGCGTAAGAGGAACCGCTAAGCAGAATCGTTTAGGAGGCAGACAAACAATTCTTAGAAATCGAATCACTGGGAATCGGTTTTAAAAAAGAACCGGGTGTTGATTTTCATCCCTTGCAGATATCAACCAGAGCTACAGCCCCACCTAGTGGCAGGAGGCTGCATTACAGCTCAGACAACACATGTGACAGCACTTTAAGCCTATGATGATTAAAAAATAAAAATCATTAATCAGTTAAACCAGCCGATGATTGTGATGTTTGTGAGCGTGTGAGTTTGACCTCCTGTGTCCTTAAAAACCTCCAACAACAAAAACAATAACAGACTCAGTCGTGCAGAAGGGCCAATAAAAAGATCTCTTCATTTTCTCTCTTTCTTCAGATATTTTTAGAGCACAGTTTAATATCGAAGGAAATGGGAAAGTGAGCAGGAAATTATGCCTCAGTGACGATGGGCTGAGCTTCATGATAAATATCTTGTTCTCTCCTCGGCTCAGACCCCGCTGATGATATTGCACTTGGCCTCGGATTTATAATGTAAAGGTTCAGAGCTGAGACTGATTAAGCTGCCTGTGAGAATATTAACCACAGCAGCTCTCACTAACCTCTCTGACACTCACGGGTCACAGCCCGCCCTCGTCATCGCCATCTGCTCGGAGGTCACCGCAGCCTGCGGCTTCAAACACGAGCATTATCACATGAAGGGGACGGACTGTGGATTATTTTCCATCAAAAGGACACAAATCTGACGGATGGTTGAGGAGCGCTCTTCAAAGATAATCAAACAAACATGATAAAATTATAGATTTAGAGGGACGTTTTGACGCTGTTTACGACGTCGTTTAAATGTTTATTTCCATCAATAAAGTCAGCAGAAGCAGATGACTCTTCCTCGTATCTAAGGATGGGAATGGTTAAGAGTTTTTCGATTGCGATTCTTTTGCCGATACGGCTTATCGATACGATTCCTTATCGATTCTCATTGAGTGAGAAATAAGACGTTGAGATGTTAGCTCCTGCTTTTGCCTTTACCAATCTCGCCTTCAGTAAATAGCGTATCAAACACGTTACACTTCCGCAAATTAATTGCATGCTGGGTGGACAAACGTTTCCACATATCGGAAGTATTTCCCCTCTTGGTGTCGCTAGTATCTTCGACATCATCTTTTCGCGTGAAATACAGTCAAACTCTGGATTGCTTTTGATGCGACGCCATGCTAGAAAGTTCTAGCGTGGTGTCGCATCAAAAGCTAGAAAGTTCTGAAGAGACGTAAGAGGAACCGATAAGCAGAAGGAGGCAGACAGACAAGTCTTAGAAATCGAATCACTGGGAACTGGTTCTAAAAAAGAACCGTAATCGATTCTCATCCCTACTCGTATCACGCCTTTCACGCTCGCTAACTTCTGCTCTTTCAGTCGGCACGAGAGCGACCCTTTTTCAACATCATTCCTCGAGTCTTCCCGCTCCTTTCCCCGAGCAAACGCCACAGAAAAGTACATTTTGCATTCTCTTCATCTACTCAACTTTCTATGACTAAGCGTCTCTAACCAGGCCAACACCATCTCTGGGCTCCATGATGCCTCTGCAGAAACCAGCGGGTGATGTTGCTGCTCATGTCCATCTTTTATTCCTTCTATATGCGATAGATCCACACATGCACACTCTCACTTAAAAGCAGATCTGTGGGCTCAGCACTGCCGGCTGCTCTCTGGTCTGGGTGGTGAAAGTCAAACTGGGCCGCGGTGATTCGTCCCAGAACCACAGACTCCACGGTGTGTCTGTGTTTTTACTCTCTGTGTTTGTTTTTTATTTATGATGAACAAAAGCAGACCTGTGCTGGGATCAGACTCCCTTCTGAAGTGTTTTAACACTTACAAACACGTGACTCAGCGCTCGTCTATCTGTGTGTGTGTGAACAGGTGGGAGAGTGTGAGTGTGTGTCCTCGGTACCTTTGTCGCTGAAGTCATCCACCAGGATGATCTCTGCGATGAGCTGCGGAGGAGAGCGGTTGAGCACGCTGTGGACCGTCCTCAGCAGAGACGACCAGCCCTCGTTGTGAAACGGGATGATGATGCTGGTGTTGGGGAGCTTCTCTGCGTAGAGCTTCTTTTTACAGCTGCAGACACGAGGAGACAAATACAGATATAGATATAGATATAGATGTAGATGTAGATGGATATAGATATAGTAAGGCAAACATGGAGGTTAGTCTGTAATACTGAGAGCTTATTGGCTTCAAATCCGTATACAGGCGATAGGGGGAACCAAGTTGTCCGTAGTATATACAGTCTATCGATCAGACAAAAAACTTTAGTGTTTACTCCTGAATTTGTTTCCATTGTTCCATGGTTTGGGTCTTCCACCCATAAGGGGGCACAGTCAGTCAGTCAGTACGTTTACACGACACTTGAGAAAACAGAATTATTGCCTTACGCTGATTAAGACCGGACAACTGGATTGCATGTAAACACCTTAGTCCGACTATAATCGGAGTTTGAGAACTCTGATTGGATCGGAAAACTCCGATTAAGACACTCAGATGATGTGATTGGAGTTCGATTTTCTCTCCCATGTAACCAGCGTAGTTGGAGAATAATCAGACAATGCATGTGAGTGCGCCACGCCTCCGGAACAAAAACACCAGAGGAGTAGCGTGCGTCTCATCTGCAGAAAAAATAACGCGTCCATCATGGAGGACAAAAACGTCCTACATGATGGTTGTATGGGGTCGGAAACAGCGCCACTGAGAAGACCCATATCGCCCCCTAGTGTTGGGGAGGAGGACACGTTAAATATTAATTTTTGTCAGCTGCATGTAAACGATGACAAGGAGAGAAGTTAGACTTGGCGAAAAAAAAACAAATTATGAGCTCAGTCCGATTAATCTGTGCACGTAAACGCACTGATGTCATGTTGACGCTCGTTGACAGTAAAGAGGAAAAACTCTTTCCTGTTTGTTTTTTTTCTCCTTGTGTTTCTCGTCTCGCGCTCTCACAGCCTGAACATCGTGTTCCTCGTTTTAATACGACGTAATGAAGCGTGCTCCCTGCTCCCTCGCCCTCGTATCCTTCCTCCCTTTATTTAACCCCCTCCCTGTTCGGAGGAGTCAGGGAGGAATCTGTAGGGAGCGTCATTATCTCTGCCTCTCTCTCTATTGTGTCGTTCAGACGGAGGGAGAGTGAAGGCTGTTGGGGGGTCTGGGCTCAAAGAGGATTGATGTGGCCCCTGGTTGTCGGACAGCCGTCACTCTGCTGTCACTTGGACCAATCACAGAGACTCACCTGCTGTCCTCATCCACCCGAACCCAGAGGAGTCAGGTGTAGCTGGTGAGTTAGCATTCTGTCAGGTCTGGTAGAGGACTTTCTAAGACCTGGACTGTTTGGATATCAGCCTGTCCTGGTAGATTTTGGTCGCCTCTGATTGGTCGGTGTATAAATGAGTCAATTTTCATCACAGCGAGTTCAAAGAGAAGCTGTAGGAGAGTACGACCTGTGAGTCTGCAGGTCTGCGGATGTTAAAGAAAAAACATTTATCTATGAAACAGCCCACTGAGGACTGTGGAAACCTGCAGACTCAGACAGATGTTATCACTGTGGGCTTTTACTGATAATTCCCTCATGTCATGTTTTAACACAGAACATGATAACGAACGAGCCGCTGAAGAAAACAAACAGACTTTTTCCCTGACTAAGACTCTCAGTAAGTGATTTATCGGAGCACAGACACCAACACTCTGGACCACTGCTACACCCTTTAACACTTAGAACGCTGCTGGATCACCGGCGACCCCACGTGACACCATGAATATTGTTTACAGTTTCACAGGAACTATACCGTCTATCTCTACAGGATAAAAAGTGTTTAAAAGTTTACCCTTTTGGCGATCTATCGAGGGTTTCCAGACATTTCTACACCTGCCACAAGGTTTACAATCCAGACACAAAAATAGGTGTTTGATCAGAGACGTTTGATGGTAAATCCGCAGTGAGAACATGATTATTTATCATATTGCAATGGTCTCATATTCTTCTTCTATCGTTCCCTTGACTGTAGTGTCCAATAAGAGGAAGCCAAAGATCAACAAGAGAGGAGAAAGTTCCCTGCTTGTCTGTAAAATCAGAAATAATGGTCCTCAATGTTTGGAAACAAGCAGAGAAGAGATTCTGAGCACTATGATGTGGTCCTCTGTCTCATCCCAGGAGTGGCAGAAACAACTGTAAATAGTCAAAAACACCTGGAAGAATGAGTGTAAATATGTCAACAGTTTCTGTTGTGTGTTTGTTCCAATCCCAATATTTCTTCTCCTGATAGCCAAGACTTGAGAGAATGATGTGCAGGTGACAAAAGGCTCGGTCACTGTAGATTTATGTGTTTTTTGAGCAAAAAACTGTTGGGATCAATTTCCGTTTTTTTTTTTTTTTTGGTTGACTTTGATGGTTTGAGTTGTTACAGAGATTTTTACAAAAAAAAACAAAAAAACAGACAGACGGACGGACCAAAAATAGCAAAATATAGGCGGGAGTTCTAAGGGTTAACGGACGGTTTTTCTTCCAATCAAGAGCGCGCAGTCTGACCAATCAGCGGTCTGAAGTCTGGTGTGCTGCTGCTCAGTTGGAAGGAAAACCTGCAGCCACTCGGACCTTTGTGGAGTAGTTTGGACATGCCTGGTCTACACCCACCAGCTGGCCCCCATCTTCACTCAGATCTTGAACAGATCCCTGAAGTCCCCTCCTGCTACAAACACTCCCATCATCATCATCATCCTGGTCCCTCAGAAACCCTCCGTCACGGTGGGTTTAGTGACAACAGGCCACTTAGTGTGCAAACAGGGTCACCGGCTTCCTGACCGATGTATCCTGACATTTATGAGCTTGAATATCTATCCTAGATTCACCACAGTGGTCTCAAACCTGACTCCAGTCCAAACCCAAGCGGCTCCAGTTCACCAGAGGAGAAGAAGAAAAATCCATCATCACTTCTTCACACCTTTGGCTCGAGGGGGATCGTCAATGACACTGATAATTGCAGTCAAGAACAAGTTTATGAGAACATGCCTGTTGTGCCGAGAGTGTAATCAGCTCCTGTCAGTGTGAAGCTACATCTCCCCTGTGAATAGATCGGGCAGCTTGATAATTGGAACAATTGTTCCAATCAGCGCTCAACAGGGTAATGAGCAGGAATTGATCCAGAGTGGAGAGAAGGGGAAGTAGAAACCGAGGAGGAGGTGGAGCTGAGCGGATCATACGGTTTTTAGTTTGACGGATATTTGGACCAAACAGTCGTTAGAAAAAATATGATGTTAAAAACGGAGGATATTAGGGCTGAACGATTAATCGATTTTAAGTCGTAATCAGATTATTTGATTTTGACGATGGTAAAAAATGTAACATCATCAAATTAATTTTCCTCTCTATCTTGTCTCGCGCCTCCAGGCCGCCGTAGGTTCCCCAGTTCCCACACACACCAGTGTAAACAAACATGGCGTTTGCGAAAGAAGACGATAATTTCGTGGTTAAATAGGTCAAGAGCGAGTCAGTCGTGTTGAATTGGTACGACTTCACAGTTTCAGATGAAGAGTAAACCACTCCCCGCTGCAAAGTCTGTCTGAAGGCAGCAACAACCCGTCACCATGGTAACTAATTCAGGAGGAAACGCAAAACTTTTTTGTCGTATCAGCGTTTCAGGTGACTGTAAACGGTACTTTTTGAAAACGGGTCAGAGAGTGAATAAATCTGTAAACGACGACCATTTCATTACCGTGTGGATGTCTATCTGCATCTCTGGAAACGATCATTACAGCGCCACTTACTGGCTTGGCATATGCACTACATCGTTTCAGTGGTTTGGTTTTGAGAGATGATAGAAAAACTTTTTATTAACGTGAAGTTTGGTGAAGTTGTCACTGAATAAAAAATCGAAAATCGAGTTTTCAGAGAGAAAAATCTGGATTTTATTTTTGGTCAAAATCGTTCAGCCCTACTTCAAACCCTGACAGCCTGTTGGTCAGTCTGTTCTGAACTCGGTTATCCATCATGGAGAAAACTCTTTTATTAATGCAGATATTAACCTGATATGTCCTAAAGGAGAGCAGGTGTGCACATGTCTGAAAAGCTAAAGGACGGTGTGACCAAGAGGCTGCAGACGTCACAAACAAGAACGAGTGTTTATGAGTTCAGACTTTACGAGGACGTTGGTCTGTTATTATAATATAAAACTGATTCTTGATGTTTTAAAGACTGAAAAAGTCTGAATGGTTTATAAAACGGATCTCCTCCGTTACTCTCCTCACATGTTCTGGTTCTGTGTTTGTTCTGTTCGGGGATTTCTGCTGCAGATTAACTTCTTTTGGACCGTTTTTACTCTCCAGCCTCATGATTCGATTCTTGCAGCTGTTCTGTTCAGAGTCAGGACTCCCTCTGCTGAATTGAATTAGACCCAAACTAAATCTGACGGTCGGCTCAAAATCATGAATAAAATCAGAAACCACATTTCAGCAGCAGAGATAATACAGTAACTGTTCAAAGCGGGAGAAAACAGAGCAGCGTCCGTTTATCTCTCCTAGATTCCCTCCGTCGCTCCTGCTCTCAGGCCGGCCTCTCGTCCAAGAGTCAACCTTTTCTTTTGGAGAAAAAACAACCATCTGCCACCGAGGGCTGGGAGTCTTTTTTCAGTCCGGCCAAAGAGTGCACCAGGTGATTCATTTCTGCTCCGCACTTGATGGAGTGCCAATCTGTGAAATAAGCTGCTGCTGCTGCTGCTGCTGCAGTCTTTGGCTGGAATGAGAACCTGCAGACTCTCGGCCTTCTGAGACCCGTTCACTCCTGCCCCCGACTCACACCGAACCAACAAAGAAAATGGATTTTTGGAGGGAGAGAAAAAGACGTTTTTACTGGAGACCTTTTTTTATTTTCATCAAAGTCGATGAAATTATCGGAAGATTGAGAAGAGATTAAAAAAAAAATCAACACCATGATGCAAAAACTCAAAATCTGATTTACAGGAAGACGTCAAAGACAGATGATGACAGCTTATTAATATTTAAGTATTCAGTGAGTGATCGTGGGAAACAGAGATGGAGGTGAAGAGCGGTTATCTTTCTGCAGAAAAGATGGACGACGAAAAGCCAACAAGTCTTTTTCTTCGTTCATAGGAAATACGAATAAAGCAGATTTTTAGTCGCTCCAGTGTGGTAGACAGCAGCTTCATATGTCCCTGCAGAACTCTGACATGCAGACAGCAAGTGCTAGTGTTGTGTCGTTCATGAATGTTTCGTTGAAAATAAACAGTCAGTGAATGTCAATGAACGAACTCACCGCTGTGTCGCTCACTGGTGTACTGCAGCGGCACGACGGGGCTCCAAAGCACTGACTGATTTAGTGAACGAATCTTTTGAACGAATCCTTTTAATGAACGGATTCTAAAGATTCAGTCAAAAGAACTGATCTTCTCATCACTTGCGAGCGCTCACTAACTTTTAAAATGTGTGATTGTTTCACTTTGAAATCTAGAGTTTATTAAAAACTCAGTTTTTTCACTTTTGAAGATTTTATATTTGTATAAATCTGAGCAGGTCCACAGACCGAACTGTGGACTCTCCACTTCAGGTTCTTTGACTTGTGCATGAGAGTAGCACGGTCAGTAGTTCAGGGTTTTTACAGAAAATCTAAAATTCTAAAATTAAGTCCTAAAATTAACCGTATTTGGTCGCACATGTTCAGTATCGTACCGTTAAGTATCGTCGTATCGATTCAGAGCTGCACTGAGAAAAGACTGACTGCTGCATGTTTTAAAATATATATTCTCATTTCGACACATCCTACCTTAAAGGGAAGTTTTTCACTTCATAAACATCCTGAAACAACCTGAAATTAGGAAACCAGATCCAGTTCGATTTCTGCTCAGATCCTTTGTTATTGTTACAAAATTTGGCGTTTTAATCAGAATATTTTTGGTCATTAGCGGTTTCACACCTTCAGGACACAGATGAACTCGCTGCACTTACTTTGGATGTCTGATATCGGGGACGGAGCGGTTCAGAGAGATCCGATCGCTGACGTAAATATTAAATCCGTTCTCCCTGTAGGCCTGGGCGACTCTGTCCGCGTCTGTCAGAGGAAACGGCTTCCCCTGCTCGCCGTTACCTGCATGCATCAAACAAACACACAAACAAACACACACGTTTATGACAGGAATGATGCAAACTTCTGTTTCTGTAAACTTCTGATTCTGACCGAGTGAGAAAAGCAGCTTTGGGTTTGCTCCTAAAATGAACACAGAAAAACAGAACGAACACAAATTTCATCGGATAAAGAGCAGAGCGATCTTTGCCCTGTGGAGCTTTTTTTCACAGCTCTTCTCTCAAGAACAAGAATTTAGTGGGAAAAAAAAAACAAAAATTTCAGACTAAAGAAGAAAAGGAGAAAAATGAGCTCGCTGAAAAATCAAAAACACGTTCTTTTAAAACCGAGTTCCTCTCTTTCTTTCAGTTTGGCCTTTTTTCGCCTGTTTGCTCACTTCACAAACAAACTCAAGGTTTCCAAACATGACCTCCGAACAAAGACGTCACTGAGGATCTTTATCGGGGACCGTGTGATCCGGTCTTCAGCTGAGTTTAGTAAACCTCGTTAAACTGAAATATTCGTTAAACCGACTGGGATGTTTGTTTTTAGTGAGCGTCAGTAATCTTTAACCAAACATACATGCATGTTTACATAATGATTCGTAAAGTTTCACTCTTAAAGGATTAGTTTTAGTATCTAATGACAACAGTGCGATTGGTCTAATCCAGAATGTCCTTAAACCCCAAACCTGAATATTTGAGGAGGTGAAAGTGAAGATCTGTGCGTACGGGGCGACTTCAAGAGAAACTAAAATATCATTTCTTCATCTTTGAAAGTCACAATAATAAAATAATTATAATGCAAATAAAGATTATGGTCTCTTTGAAAGATGCAGATCTGTCCTTCACCTCTGTGTGAAGAAAATTAAGTTTTGTTCTTCTGGACTCTCCGGGTAGGTTGTGATTTTCTGGATTGCGACGGCACTGGAGGATGAAGAGTTCCTGTTCAGGTTTGATTCTTCTCAAACCTGTCGCAGGTCATTGGCGTCTTTTTATCTCGACAAGTTTCTGATGACGCTTTTTGGTTATTTGCAACAAAACGAAATACAGAAATTAAAGATAATAACCAACATCATTTTGCCCATATCGCTATATTCTGTGACAAAAAATTGATAAACCATCACTTATTTTCCCTGATCTTCTCTATAGGAGTAAAAAAATCCTCAATTTTGCAGAAACAATTTCAGAGTTTATAACGGAGAAGCTGTCGGTCTCACGAAGCGAGTGGATTTTACAGTCAGTTAGCTAGCCTTCTTCATTTTAGCGTCTTCTTTCTGCCGTGATAACCTCATTGGTTACTTTTGTGATGCATCATTTTTTAAGACATGCAAAATTAATGACAGATATCAGTGAGGGGAGCGTCTGACTAGGGCTGGGCGATAAACGGAAAATTTACCGATACTGAAATTGACAATATCCAACATCATGTTGCTCATATCGGTTTATTCTGTGTCAAGAAAATTAATAAATCAAAGTTGTTTTTGGATGTGTGTAGGTAGGCTATGGTCTCATGTCCCTTTAAGACGCTGTCCTACATCAGAGACGTGACTCCACCCCATCCAGTCTGTAACAAAGAGGGAAAGACAGGTGAGGAGATGGAGGACGGAGAGAAAGTTGGAGCGGCTGGAGTAGACAAAGTTAATGTGGGAGGGGGTGAGCAGATAGTGGAGTAGTTATCGTCCATTTATCGTTATCGAGGTGAACTGATCGATATATTGTGATATTGATTTGAGGACATATCGCCCAGCCCTAGCTGCATCTCTCTGAAAGACGGTTTATAGTTTTTGACCTTCAGAGTCTGTTAGGTCTCATTTCTGAAGAAAAGAAGCTGCCTAATAACCGAGCAGACCTCGTATGTTTAAATCAAACATGTTCGATTTTATTCAGCTTGGAGTTGGAAAATGAAAAACTGAGGATACGGTGAAAATATTCACTTGTGCACGTCCAAGACTTTAAATGGAGGAAGAATTCGTTTACAGCCTTTGAATAAACCGCTAAGAAATAAGTGAAGCAGGAAAAACCTGCAGATGAACCCGGACCACAGAAATACGAACACCTCGAGTCGACGTTTTATCATCAACTTTCATTCAGCGCAGATTTATTATCGAACAGAAGAAAAAAACAACCTTCATGGTTTCTGTTTCATTGGGCTGAAATTCTCCCCGTTACCTTCCTCAGGTATCAGGTTTAGAAATAAAAGAGCCTCTGCAGCTCTTTCCACGAATAAACCGACTCGCTCTAATTTACCGTGTTTGTATAGAGGCTGATTTCCCTGAGCAGGTGATTATTTCAGCTGATATAAACTATATTTATGACGCTGGAACTGCGTTCAAACTGCAGATTTACACCGCCGCCGCTGCAGAGCAGGGGAGCAATAAGTCCCACTGAGGGAAGAAGATGCTGCGTGTGAACGGATAAATGTGCAAATATGTGGATTTTTTTTCGTCTCTACAAACACTGTGGGCACGATGGATGAGACACACAGCTCTCGTATTTCCTGTGAGGAGGTTTGAACCCACCGTATCTGGAGGAATCTTTTTTGATGGCTTCATAGTCGTGCCAGTCTTTCCTCCGCACGCCGCCGTGTCCCAGCTGAGAGTCCTTCCCCACCCGGTTCACCCCCTGTGGAGAAACACAAACAGACACAGAGACCATCAGACACAAGAGAAGTCAAACCTTCGCTGTGACGTCTGTTTGAGGGGACGTCACACAACACAACACTCACAATCACACACCAGTGGACGACACACACTGGGAGTAAGGTGGGTTAAGTGTCTTGCCCAAGGACACAACGGACAAACTCAAGATAGGAGGGGAATCGAACCGCCAACCTTCCAGTTATTGGACGACTGCTCTACCTCCTGAGCTACTGCCGCCCCACCAGTGTCATTGTCTGAACCAGATCACGAACGGTCAGTGAGGAAAAGAAGTCGAGAGACGCACGACACGCCGAGTCAAGGGTTCGCTAACTGGATGGAAACCTGCTCCCCGCCGCTGACTTACGCACTGGCCGGCAGTCATGTCTAACCCTGACTTCCACCACATCCGGAACGGCGGTGAAAAGGCCATGTTCGCTGATCTTAACCATTCAAGTTAACGTGTCAATTTACACCGACTTCTTTCCGTTCCTCTGCGGATCAGCGGACCCTATAACTGATCGCAAGGGTTATGATTTTCTGGACGTCGGAGCATGGCGGATAAATTCAGCACAGATTAACCCGTGCTGGAAAGGAAGTCGGGCACAGACACAAAATAAAACATCCGGCTTCTTTTCAAAATAAAACACTCCGTGTTTCAGGAGGATCGTATTTCACACCATGCAAACGGGTGGAGACGAACAAGTGAAAGGTTTTTAGACGTCATTTCACCCCGATGACACCATGGATGAGGAGATGCTGATTCTAGAAGTCTAGAAGTAGATTTCCTCCTCTGGAAGGACACAATCTACTGCTTATATATCTATGTGGCTGTCTTTATACAGACAACTAAATAGCACGTGAATCTGTGGGTTCTGGTGGGTTTTGGCGATTCCCGCTGTCCGTAATCCGCCACGAAATTCGCTTCACAAACGGATCCTCTAGGAAGTGGCGGACAGTGAAAATCGCTGCTGTTCCGGATTAAAGCCGTTCTGGATATGGTGGAAATTCGGGGCCACTAACAGTTCTACCTGCATGAAGGTGTGTTTTGACCGACCCACTTGTCTTCAGCCCAATAAAGGTCCCCACGTCTCAGACGGTAGGAGGGCTTTTATTTTGAAATATTCCCATCTGAAAACAGGATGTTTCCAGCATCACTACTTTTAGGACTGCGCCTCAGAAAAAAGCCAGTCTGACACATTCATGTCTCCTCACTGATCTAGAATAAAAACAGACTTTATATCTAACAAACATGGAAACTGTGATATTTCAAACCGTCTCCATCTGGGATTATTTAATCTCAGCCGACAGATCAGCTGTTCCTCTCCAATAACAGGGACGTCTTATCACTGGCGACCGATCTAGTTTTAAACTCGTGTTTAAAGTGTATAATTTCATATATGAATCTCATTAGCAGGATAATTACACAGCTATTCAAACCGGTCTCAGAAAAACTAAAGATGCTCTGAACAGCCTGAACGGTCGATCTGCATAATCACAGATTACGGTTTGGGAATGTGCTTTTCTAAAATAAGCCTGTTAATGCAACGCTGTTCTGCAGCCAAGTCTCAAGTGCCAGATGTGGCTGATTCCTCCTCCCACCAGAAACCTCCCAAATACTCCACCGACTCAAGAGCACCGTAAACTTTGAGACGACTCTCAGAAGTTGTCAGAGGTTTTTATGATGTTTCTGTCGGGGGTAAAATGAGCGGAATGTCCCTTTAAAAGCTTTTACACAGATAAAGGAAAGTGCAGCTCAGAGATTTCTCCACAGCGACAGACTTCTGCAGAGTTTATCCTCAGAAAGCGTGCTCTTCTATTTCATGCTCGACGACCCTGTGAGGAGAATATCAACGCCGCGACGCTCGGCTCCACGCAGGCCTTAAATCTACACAACCGCACACAAACACACACACACGCACACAGCAGCTCTGACGCCGTTTCTGCTTCCACTTACTCATTCGACACAGACAGCGACTTCCAGAGACTGTGCGACGTGGAGTACAGGATCACAGCACAATGGAGGAATAATTAGCTCCGATGGTGATGGGCAATTAGTGAAACACTTTAAATACAAACGGCATCAGTGCCTGAATGAAACACTCTGAATTATTAGAGAGGGCTGTTTCAGGAGAGCATGACGCCAAAATGACTAATGGACCCTAATTTTTACACTCAGGGTGATCTGAGGTGAACGTTCCTGTGATCGAGAATCAGAGTCGACTGATAAACAACCGAATAACCTGATGAGGGATGAAAAGATATTAATATAATATAAAAATATATATATTTAATATTAATTAGGGTTGGATGAGCAGCTACCTGGTTGTTGTTTTCTCGACTGAAACTGAAACTTCATCATCTCTATAAAACAACTGTGGTGATTTAAGGTTTAATGGTTTGGGACTTTATAACGTTATGGATGACCTGTAAGATGATCTCAAATTAAACAGTTTTGGTACCATCTGTTATCTATCCATCATGTTGCTTCAGATAACATCAGACTTGATGTTGTTTCCTTTAAACAGTCGATGATTAATCGTTGATATTTCTAAATGTGACGGTCAGGGAGTAAAATCTGTGTCAAGATTCATTTCTAAGGGGAATAAAAAGTAGGCATCTGCACCTATTTCTGATGGAGGTTCAAAAGCGCTGCAGTTCCTCAAGTGTCCACTTGAGGCTGACTCCAAAAGACCAGGAAGCCCCATTGACCCTAGGGCTGCACGATTAATCGATTTTAAATCCTAATCGGATAATTTGATGATGACGCTGTTAAAGAAATTAAAATCATCAAATCAATTTTCCTCTCTATCATGTCTCGCACCTCCAGGCCACCATGAACCAACCAACAAACATGGCGTTTGCAAAAGAAGGCGATAATTTCGTGGTTAAATCGGACAAGAGCGAGTCAGTCGTGTTGAATTGGTACGACTTTACAGTTTCAGATGAAGAGTAAACCACTCCCCGCTGTAAAGTCTGTCTGAAGGCGGTATCAACCCGTCACCACGGAAACGAATTCAGGAGGAAACGCTAAAGTTTTTTGTCGTAACAGCGTTTCATTCACACGAAAACGGCGTTTCAGGTACTTTTTAAAAAACAGGTCAGAGAATAAATCTGTAAACGACGACCATTTCATCTCTGTGTGGATGTTTATCTGCATCTCTGGAAACGATCATGTGACCTTTACACACAGCGCCACTTACTGTCTTGGCATGTGCACTACATCGTTTGATGAAGTTTAATGAAATTGTCACTAAATCAAAGATCGAATTTGAAAATTTAGTTTCCAGAGAAAAAAATCAGGATTTTATTTTTTGGCCAAAATCGTGCGGCTCTAACTGACTCCCATTTCTCCTGAGGTACAAACATACAAACGGCCTGGTAATGTTCTGTCTGAGTGGTTTATTTCATCACTTTTGAGTAATTAGCATAATTGGGGTGTTCTAATGACCAAAACAATTAATGCATATATGTTTATTTTTAGACATTATTTATATATTTGACAAATATTTGAAGGTTGTGCGATGAATGATGGAGGTCTTTCTGTCGTCTTCACTCGTTCTTGGATCCATATTGTTAGTTTCTCTCGGTTGAAGGGTTTCTGTACGTTCGTCTGAAACCCTGAAATCCTCCCGCCTCTTCGTGTGACGGATGTATAACCCGTTCTTCCATCCCCTCTCTGGCCTTGGTTGTGACAAAGAGATGCCATTTAGCAGGCGAATATAAAAATCCATTCAGCTTTGCTTCTGTCCCCCTCTCACCCCCCACCACTCTTCTTCTTCTCCTCGTTCTGTCACAGGCAGATGCCCTCAGTGTGTCACACAAGGACCTGACAAGCAGCAAGAGTCCATCTGTGCAAATTTATACTAAAAAGAAGCGAGATTGTGCCGCCCCATTTCCCCCTGATTAAAATTTCAGCGCACGTCGCCATGATATTCCTCTGGGCCTTTTCTCGCTGCTCAACAAGACCTTGAAAAACAAGACAAGGAGAGAGGGGAACTTTTGCAGCTAATGTGTGCACATGTTTAGTTTGGTGGAAGCAGAACATGGGCGGGTGAGAGTAATTGAGACAGACAGTAAAGGAAGGCGAGCAAATAGAAGACAGAATCATCTGGAGTCTGAACAGATGGGGGCGCGATCACATGTGGAAGGAGAGTAAAAGGACGCCGACGGTGAAAGCCTCCAATTCAAACGCCTTCCTCCTGTAATAGCCACTTGACGTGCACGCATTTCTGATGTTCTCCGGCTGAAAGACTGTCCTACAACCGTTCATTATCTAGAAATGATTATCCTCTGGAGCTGCAGACGAACCGCAGTGATAATCAGACAAATGCTGGTAGAAGATCGACACAAGAACATGACGAGTGAGGAATAAAAACCAGGGAATATCAGCTCTCTGGGTTTTATTTTTACACCTGGATTAAAACTGACGCAGCTCAGCCTTACCCCCAAAACGCCGGAGCATGGCGGATAAATCCAGCACAGATTAACTAGTGCTGCAACTAACGATTATTTTTTTGTCGACTAATCTATCGACTAGTTGCCCGATTAATCACGATAAATCACTATCTTGCTTATTTATAAACACCTATTTCCGGGGTGTAGGCGTTTCAGGTGCTCATGCATCGCCGTGGTGCTCGTATCCGCCGATCGTAGCTGATCTTAACTGATTGTAACGTAAACGTGTCAATTTCCACCGGCCTCTTTCCGTTCTGCTGCGGATCGAAAGAGTTCTATTTTTTCTGGACGCCGGAGCATGGCGGATAAATTCAGCACAGATTAACCCGTGCTGGAAAGGAAGTCGGGCACAGACACAAAATAAAACATCCGGCTTCTTTTCAAAATAAAACACTCCGTGTTTCAGGAGGATCGTATTTCACACCATGCAAACGGGCGGAGACGAACAAGTGAAAGGTTTTTAGACGTCATTTCACCCCGATGACACCATGGATGAGGAGATGCTGATTCTAGAAGTCTAGAAGTAGATTTCCTCCTCTGGAAGGACACAATCTACTGCTTATATGTCTATGTGTCTGTCTTCAGAGAGACAACTCATTATCGCGCGATTGCATGTAAATCCTTGAGCTCTTGTGAGTTCTCGTGATTACCGTTGTCCATAATCTGCCACGAAATTCACCTCACAAACTGATTCAGTAAGAATTGGTGGACAGTGAAAATTGCCGCCATTCTGGATGCTATAAAAATTGTCCATGGGAGTCACGTATCAAACCAATCTGACCCTCCGGGACAGTCCAGATTTTCCGGTCCTTTCTGATTCTTATATTACCCGCTGTGTGAGGCTGAACTTTGGCTCCAGTCTGACACCAGCATGCTGAAAGGTTAAAGTCCGCCTCATTAGGGACTGACACCGATACGTGGCCCCGAGTCTGACCTCCAGTTCTGGGAAATGATGCGGAAAAACTCACAGATTCAAACTCAGAGTCACTGTTTTAACATCTCTGTTTCTCTCTTCAATAACAGGTGATTAACACCGACGCAGAGCGAGATGAGCAGAAACCAGCTGTGCGTCAGCGTAGAGGAGGGACGAGAAGGTCGTTTTCAACGTGAGACGTAGCACACCTGCAGAGGAGCATGTGTCACACGCTGCAGGTGCAAGGACACGATGGGAGACGAGGGAGCGTCTATTTAACAGATGGTCTACAGGTATAAAAACAGTGTGTGCAGGAAACAATTCAAGTGTCGGTCACCAAATCTGAGACGGGAGGCTACAAGCATGGACCAATCACAAACATGGGCCATCATGGGCACATCGGCTGCTTCTGGACACCTCCATCAGTTCATGATTGTATGATGAGATCATGTTCAGACACAGCATGTAAACAAACCGACAACGCAACAATCAGCTGGTGTTTACAAAGGGATCATAGGAGCTCATATCTGTATTAGACCATCCAGTTTGAAAAACGCTGTAATTTAGAGTCCAACTGAGTCATAAAGATGCATCTATGATAAGGAATAAGGAACTGCTAAAACATTAAATCCAAAATCTGAATTTCGGAGAGGACGTCTCCACATGGTATTAGAAAATTCACTCTGCACATGTGCTATAGGAAAAGCCAGCTCTGCCTCTGCCAGCTCATACCGATTCAGCTTCTCTGCCAAATCACACACACACACACACACACACACGCCGAGATGAGACACTGTAACTGAGCTGAAAATAAGTCTCTACCAAACACAGTCGTCTGTTCTTCTCTTCTGCTCAACATCCACTAACTCAGCTCGGTTAATATTCAAGATGCTGGAGGAGCGAAATTTAGGACCCGGGCTATATGGTCTCCATCCAACATGTCACTGACAGGCCCCAAAACGTCTTAAAGTGACATGAGAATAAAGCGTTGTAGGCTGAGATAATGGGGGAAGGCGTGAAGAGCGCCGGGAGAAGGGGGCTGTAACTCTGTCACCTGGCACTGAATCCCCCATTAAATTTAATGTAGCCTTTTAGTGCTCTATTTAACTGATGACAAAAGGCCACATGTCAGTCAGTGTTTGCACAAGGATCCACAAAAGACAGACAGAGTGTGTCAGTTACCAAATGTGTGGGTGTATTTGCATAACACGCAGAGACGGGCGCGTTAGCGTCGCCTAATCCAACTTAAATAAGAGCCGAACTTGTTCATCAACGGCACGTCTCTGCTCCTCCTACAAGAACTAAACCGTCGACTGAGAATTAAGAGTCAATTTACCACCAGATAAAACATTTCAGCCAGGACTACCTCAGTAAACAGAGATATTTACAAGCATGAAATAAATTAGATTTGGTGGTTTGGGTTTTTGTCCTCAGAGATCTTCTGTGAGTCTGTGAGGAAAAAGACTGAGGGAGAGAGAGAGAGAGCGCCGCAATAAAACGCCAAGAGCTCAGGAAATGAACATGATTGTTAGATGGACTTGTTGAACAGCAGACATATGATACAAGACGATTAAAATATCTAATAGAGCATGCAATTTCACCAAACAACCAGCAGAGGCAGGGAGAGCAACAGCAAAGATCTCTGTAACGACAATGGTGTATAAATAAGTAAAGCTGCAGGGTTAATCAATTTTTTCATCCTAATCGGATTATTTGATTATCCGTCCATCCATTTTCTATCGCTTATTCCCGTTCCCAGGGTCGCGGGGGAGCTGGAACCTATCCCAGCATCTTCGAAGGCAGGGAACAGTTCATCGCAGGCTGTGGCGCCCCGATTATTTGATTATGACGATGTTAAAAAAATTCAATTCCTTAAATTGATTTTCCTCCAGGCCACCGTAGGCTCCTCCCCCCCCCAGTTCCCACACACCCCAGTGTAAACAAACATGGCGTTTGCAAAAGAAGGCGATAATTTCGTGGTTAAATAGGACAAGAGCGAGTCAGTCGTGTTGAATTGGTACAACTTCACAGTTTCAGATGAAGAGTAAACCACTCCCCGCTGTAAAGTCTGTCCGAAGGCGGTATCAACCCGTCACCATGGAAACAAACTCAGGAGGAAACGCTGAAGTTTTTTGTTGTATCTGCGTTTCAGGTGACTGTAAACAGTGAAGTTGTAAATCGAAAATTGAGTTTTCTGAGAAAAAAAATCTGGATTTTCTTTTTGGCCAAAATCTTTCAGTGACAACAACGATGATCAAGGTGAAGTTACCCAATAATCTCCAACACCACTGAAGTTTAAAGTGGTCTGAGGCACCATCCACACCCAGCTGTGTCATCACTTCTAACCCACTCAGCGGTGATCCTCGTCTGAGCGTCTGATCCGAGGTTTCAGGATATTGCAAAAAACCTCACAAAGTAATTAAAGGTGTGGCTCTTTGCAAAGACATCTGTACACAAACAAGGGTGCAATCAGCTGCTTCTTTAACCCTCATAAAACCATCTTCTGAAACAGCCGACACAGACATGATACCCGGGTGGAGTAAACACGAGAACATTTCCACAAGTGTCAGCTTCCAGACGAAGCACCGGGCGGTTTTATCTCAAAGCTTGTAAATGAAACAGCCTGAAAAACCCACACCAACGTGTGAAAATGAAGTAAGAGGATGTGATGTTACACAAAACAGCAGGCGTGGGGACTGTGAGGTGTGTCTTTGCTGGGGGTGCAGGAGAGAACTGTGAGGCCGGAGGCAAAGTTACAACCGGAGCTGCAAAAGCCCCGTCTGAGTCACGGCTCAGTCAAATCTGAGAATAAAGACACGAAACATAAATTTAGACTCGATGTGACTTAGTCCTCCTGAGGATATCATCATCCCTCGTGTCAATCAAGCCGACAAATCTGCCTGTGAATCACAGTCAAAGCCCCGACTCTCCCCACGGTCGGGGATGTTCGTGTATCCGGAGTTAGTTCACAAACAAGAAGCGCTCACGGCTCATTTCGCGCACTTACAAGGGTCCCGAAATGTCAACAAATTAGCTTAAAAAGAGGCTCACAATGTAACCCGGAGCGAGCGCAGTGACACGCAGCAGAGAGGGGAGACGAGAGCGCGGAGATGTTGTTCCTGGATTAGATGGCGGTGAGGTGTAGAAGCTCTGCAGATTGAAGATGACAGAGATAAGATCGTCAGGATGAGAGTTCGCAGAGCAGCTCTGAGCAGCAGAGACGCTAAACGCCCGTCTATATTTCATACCAGAGACTCACCAAAACCGTGACGCAACAAGTGATTCGTACTTTGACGAATCAAGGTCAAAGCGTCCTGATGTAATCGCTCCAGTTCTGGACAGAAATCCCGCCGCGTTTCTGTCGTAATGAATCACTAAAGCTCTGGTCTGTCTTTCACCTGAACTAGGACACGGTGGCGTGAATTGAAACAGCAGTCGGTCACCGGTCCATCGGTTTTCCTCTGGGTGACCTCGATGGAGGGATTTGGAGATTACAGAGAGCTTCTTTGAAACGCTGGCTGCCTAACCTCATTTCCATGCTGCTGTGGTCCTCTGTTAATCTGCCCAACAGCAGATTAGGTTTGCTCTTCGCTCAGATAGGCCGGGATTGGTGCTGCTGCTGTGGGTTTAGACTCCTGGCAGCTGTTGTGGGACGCCGCGCGATTATGCGGCCCAGACGGGTCAGAGAGACCGCCGTCACAGATAGGCGGGATCTTTCTTTGATTCGGACGTGTCACAGGTGGCGTATTTACAGATTCATCAGAAACATTTTCTACGCCGTTCACGTCATGGATCGAGTTTTGTCCACACCTGCTGTCTGTCTGTCTGTGATTTTCAGAGCTACAGTATCCCAGGTTATATCTGACACTGACACCCATGAATGATCACCTGTAGGACACGTGTGAAAGGTAGAGAGAGAAACAGATTTCTGCAGAGTAATACAAGGTCTTTTTTCCTTCTCATTCACAAATTCATTTCTCGTTCTGTGACTCCTTCAGTGTTTTTTTTTTTTCTGAGTGAATCCTTGAGGTGTGAAGACGACACCTGTAAGAGGTCTGCAGGTGTCTCTGAAACTGGTTTAATGTTTGGAGAAGGAGGGACGGGGGGGAACATGGTCTTAAAAATCGATCTTCTCTGGGTGAAAACTTAGAGAATAGAGAGTTAAATGAAACAATCGACAATTTTCTCTTCTGGTCTTGAATGAACTATAAAGACCAAAATGTCAAAAGGTTCCCCGTGTAACAAGGAAACACCTGTCCGAGTCTGCAAACACCAAGAGGATAAACGCTGCGTTTGAGTTTCATCGGAAGTCAGAAGTCCGAGCTGAAAATGACGTCACACCTGAGTTACCAGGGTTCCAGTTAACAAGTCGGAAAAAAGCAAAATCGGAGTTGAAAACAAGATGGCTACAAAAGTTATTTTAGTGCTTACCTCGTCAGAATATAAGGTAAACGCTTAAGGTGCCTCGTCCAAATAAAAGGCAAGTGCTAAAGTAACTTTCCTCGATGAAGCCATCTTGTTACCATCTTCGATTACGGCTACATCTACTAAAGTTATTTTAGCGCTTGCCTCGTCTGAATATAAGGCAAAAGTCTGATTTTCTGCTAACTCATCCTGTGGACATGTGCAATATGGTCACTGGACCTGGACCTTAATCTAGCACTTCTGTGCAATATTAATTTGACAGTATTGAATGCATTTATTTATTATTTATCGCTATAATGCACATTATTATTTATTCAATTTCTAGCACTGACATGTTTACTCTGCACTCTGGTGAGATGTGAAAATACTTGTACTTGTACTGTACATTGACAATAAATTGAATCTCATCTCATCTCAAAAGTCTGATTTTCTGCTCCTCTAAGCGACCAATCACATTTGAGATGCTACCGAACGATTCAGTCCAACCTGTGTGCATCGTCTTGTCTTCAACAGTCTTCAGGCTTCTTGAGCGGTGGGTGGAGTTTCATACCGAAGCTCAGCTGAAGGCCTTCACCTGGAGCTCTGGTACGTCTGCAGCAGTCAAAGAGCAGGAGCCTAACCCGAGTCAATAAAAAAGGTTCTCGGGGTTTTTATGGAGAATTCTCCTCCACCCGCCTCTTTGCTGCAGCGAATGGAGAATTCCACGGAGTCGGCTTCATGCACAGCAGAGAAATGACCCATATTTCAGCTGAGTGTGGGCCGCCTTCGGCGAAGTTGAGGGGCCGGTGTAAGTGAAGAGGCAGAGCGTCTGATAAGAACAGAACCTCCCATTCATTCTCCGAGGAGGACGAATCAGATCACCTTGGGTCAATACTTCCCTCTCCTGTTTCCTCTCCTCCTGCTGAGCGCTGACAGCCGCTCGGACTAAGAAGACCGTTTTTTTCTTCCTCTCCTGCTTCTCCTGTTGTGGTAGATCAGAGAAAGATCTGGCTCGACCCCCCCGGAGACACAATTACCTGTCTTTCCTGTTCCACCTCACCCCGTGCCCCCGCCCTCCCCTCCACCTCTTCCTCTCCTTAACCACTTCTTAGACAGGTCCATTTGCCGAGGCTGTCCCAGCTCATCACACGCAAACATAACCTGGCAGTGCTGGGTGTCTAAAAATAGAACCATGTGCTCCGGTACCGACCAGCAGCCTCCACCTGCACCACCACCACCAACACAACACCTGTTCCCCTCTCTGCCTACAAGCTGTTACATGACCATTACAAAACAAGGTGCATCCTGCAAGGTGGAGAGCTGGAAATGACTCTCTCTGGTGTTTCAGGTTTTTCAGAGGTAAGCATGATATAAAAAAACAATCCTCTATTCTGTGGAGGCAGGGGGAGCAGGGCTGCAGGTATCCAAAACTTTAGTAATCGAGTATTCTACCCAATATTCCATCGAGTAATCACAACGCTTGTAAGAAAGCTGATTATGATGTTAGCTTTCATCATGTCCCTAAAGTCATTATTGTCCGAGAACTGAATAGCTCCGATGTTACCTGCTTCTTCTACAACACCAGCGATGTTAGGCTGCGGTGTGCGTCATGTGCGGAGCATGGCTGTCTCCGCCCACGACTCAGAGGTGAACTGCAAATGAGCTACGGGAGCTCTGCAGTAGGGCTGCAACGATTAGTCGACGTAATCAATTACATCGACACGACAAATTACTAAATTTACATCCCGCGAGCAAACACAGAAGAAGAGTGCACACATGATGGCAGAACAAACGGAAAAAGACGCTCCAAAACTCCGACCCAAAACTTCAAAAGTTTGGGAACATTTTACGGAGAACAAACCGAAAAAACACGTCGATCAAAGCTCAGCTTTCCTACCATGGCGGCACCACGACGACGCATGAGCACCTGAAATGGCGACACCCCGGAAATAGGTGTTTATAAATAAAGAAGATATTGATTAATCGTGATTAATCGGACGACTAGTCGACAAAAAAATAATCGTTAGTTGCAGCACTACTCTGCAGAAGAAAAGTTCGTCTCATCATTCATTTTTCCACTTTGCAAAACCAAAACGGCGCTTTCTCCTCCTTCTACCGTGGTGACGTAAGCACGTTGTGTCACCTTGAAAGTAATCCGTGTGAAACAGTGACGATCTGAGTTTATAAACGAGAACTAGAGGCAGAGAAAATTCCCCGATCATTTTTTGTAATCGAGGAATCGTTTTCAGGAGCACATCTTTAGTTTCTGTTTCGGTGCATGAAAAGTAAATTCAGGGAGAGCAGCAGCAAAGACAGACAGAGTTCGGCATCATTTCGATTTGAACGATTCTGGTTGCACATCCGATTCTGAATTCTCGCTTTGATTCTGGTTCCTAACGTTTCTCTATTCCGATTCTTTAAGAAGCAGGGTAAAAAAATGCTTTTTATAATGAGGGCGCTAAGCAGAGTTCTTCTTTTTTGGGTGAAAAGTCTGAACTTCTCCATGAATTACTAAACTTTACTATAAATTTCACACAGAGTTATTTTCAACCAGTATATAAATATCAATCTTTGTCGTCAGGTCGCTTGTCTATGAAAAGAACACGGGCTAACGTTAGTTGGATATTCAAGTTGACCCGTCGTACACAGTAGATTTTGTCCACTGCTTCAACGTGAAGAGAAGACAGACGTCGTTTATTGTTTGATTTCTCTGATTCTGATTGGTTAGAGGAAAACCTGCACAGCACGTCAAAAATAGGGCACTCCGTTATTCCGACTCCGTACATCCTTTCTTGGAGGAAATTGCTTTTTTGGCAGATGATGCACTGTGCTACTCCGTCCATGTTCAGGCGAGTAACAGACGACCCGAAATCAAACTAGTGCAGGTACGTTAGACTCCGAAATCTGCTTCACAGTTCCAGAACTGGACGTTAGAACCGGTTCTCGGTACCCAACCCTACAAACGCCACAGTTGAATTCAGAGGCAGCCTGAAAAGGCGCCGTGGTGGAGGTGGGTGACAGAGGAAGCAGCAGGACTTTGCAGGTTAAAACAGTTTAGATTTGACATTTGCCAAATGGATGTGTAGGCTGTCAGCGAACCCAAACACGGATACTTCAAAATCACTTCCAGCTCACTTTCTAACTCACCTGACTTCCCACACAGCAGACTTTTCACCCCACTATTGTCTGAGTGCACAAAATCTTGATGTGAGGGACCTAAATGATCTGACTCCCACCCCGGAGGTCAGACCTGCAAATTGGCTCACAGTGGCTCTGAATGTGAGAGTATCGCGCCATACTCTTCAGAGGTAAAAGCACAAGGAGCGACTGAAAACAGCCCGCCCAAGGCAAAGTCAAACAACTGAGAGCAGGCGATGGAAATACGGTTTCATCCTGCAGATGTGACGGTTCAGATGGTGGAAGAAAACGATGAGAGAGAAGAAGAAGAAGAAGCAGCAAAATCTTTAGAAAGGGCAAAGGAAAGACGACGAGAAGAGAAGAAGAAAAACCTTTTGACACCGTTAAGAAGTCGGCTCTTGGCACTGACTGCGTCGCTGAACCCATTCTGGTGTTTGGCGTTGTATTTTTTAAAGCCTCGCAGAAATATTGAGTTAAAGAAAAGCCAGTTTTTCACTGTGGATCTTTCCCAAATCTCCCATCCCCTCGGGCTCCGGCTCCACTGCTCTTTGCTGCTGAAGTTTGTGGATCACAAAAGCCAAGACTGGGGCGCTGAGACCGCCCTGGAAGAGGGGCCCAGCGGGGCTGCCACACAGCGTCTCATCTCCATACAGGAGTCATTATCCACAGCTCTGCTGCAACCAGAGATACCAGGCAGAGGACTGGACAAAGGCCATGACAGATGGCTGCTTCTCTGGCTCCTGCAGGCGCAGATCTCTGCTTAATTCTTGGACGCCTGACATCCAGACGAAGGCAATAACTGGCAGTTTTAAGACTTTCATGTTGTGTGAACACTTTCACCCCTCCAAGGATGTTTATTCTGCAGAAAACTGTGAGTCACTGTTTATCTCCTTCACCGTTAATGCCAACAACAAACCCTTGCCAAACCCTCACCAGCCTGCTGCAAAGCAAACGGCGAGCACTCTCTCTCTCTCTCTCTCTCTCTCTCTCTCTCTCTCTCTTTTTCTTTCTATCTTTGCTTCTGCAATATTTATGAGGCCGGCTATGCAGCACAACGTTTATCCTCTCCGGACAAACGCTTTTTTAAGAACGGTTAAACAATTTGGATGAAGTGCATCTATCTGAGGAGAGGAGACAATAATTGCTGGACGAGAGGAACACAGCAGTCAAACTGGGATATGACAGATGTGTTTAACAGAGCAGAACTTCAGCGTAATACGAGCGAGATTACACCGCTTCAGAATTGATTTTTAACAGGAGACGTAGCGTGATGGATGTGTGAGGGGGCTTCGGTGGTAATTTACAGCTGTGGTGCCGCCGCCGTGGTCACAGCTTCTACTGGCTCCGGTCCAAACCCATCTGAGCAGAGTGCTGCTCAAAGAAGCTCCTTATTATCATGTCTGAGGGAGAGGAAGCAGAGAGATACTGTACGCCGGCTATGAAGTGCTGAGTTGAGGCTCCGCCCACTCCCCGTGCCGCTCCTATCCTGTCCAAAATCAAAATACCCTCTTTAAAGAACATAAGGACTGACCCTCGGGACTCTGAGGGGTCAGGGAACCACAATCAGGTCAAGAAAATATCCCAACATACCAGTAGCTGTATCCCAGTTATTCTCTTCATTTTAACAACATACATTTAAGTGTTTTTCAGGTGTTGTAACGTTGAAAACTGAACTACGACAGCAGAGCGGTAAAACAGAGGCGAAGTATTCCTGATCGGATCTTAAAGGATTAAAAAGGAGGATGTTTGTCCACGGTCACACTGCTGAGCCGAAAGGCAGAGTTCTCGATGATATACCGGTGGATCTACGGTCCTACCTTCACCTTTGGTCATAACTGTGGGTAGAAACCGAAAGAACAAGATCGCGGGTACGAGCCGCCAAAACGAGTTTCCTCCAGGACTCCTCCAGGCTGAGAGGAGTCTGGTGAGGTGGTTTGGGCGTTTAACCAGGATGTCTCCTGGACGCCGCGCTGGTGAGGTGTTTGAGGCTCGTCCCACTGCTAGGAGACAACGAGGAAGACCCAGGACACGCCGGAGAGACACTCAGTGTGTTTACATGCACAGCTTAATCGGACTAAACTCATAATTCCGTTTTTCTCTGAATCAGACTTCTCTCCTTGTCCTCGTTTACATGCAGCTGAGAAAACTGAATTATTGACGTGAACGTGTCCTCCTCCCCAATCTAGGGGGCGATATGGGTCATTTTGGAGAAACAAGAAGATGGAGCATCGTACAGCGTTGTTTTTGTCCGACATGATGGACGCGCTACTTTTTCTGTAGATGAGACGAACGCTACTCCTCTACTCTGGGGTTTTTGTTCAGGGGTTACGGGGGCGTGGCGCACATGCATTGTCCGATCATACTCCGACTACGCTGGTTACATGGTAGAGAAAATTAAATTCCAATCGCATTATCTGGGTGTCTTAATCAGAGTTCTCAAACTGTGATTATCGTCAGACTAAGGTGTTTACATGACCTTCAGTTGTCCGGTCTTTATCGGAGTAAGGCGATAATTCGGTTTTCTTGAGTGTCATGTAAACAGACTGTATGTCTGGCTTGGGAACGCCGGGAAGAGCAGGACGAAGTCACTAAGTCTGGGTTTTCTTGCTTAGGCTGCCGCCCCCCTGCGACCCGACTCCAGATAGATGGATGAGCTGCTTGTAACGCCCAGAATCTAGAGTCTGAGTTCGGTCTCGTATCTGTACAACTTGAGTCCGAGTCCCATGCCTCTACAGCGAGAAACGGTAAATCTTCATTCATCCCAAAGTGGGGAAATTAGCAAAAGGAACATCTGCTGAGAAAAATCTCCTCCGTAATGTTTTCTGAAGTTATTTTCCTAAATTACACATAAAAGTGTCGCTCTAATATTCAACATTAAAACAGCTTTGATGAACACGACGGCGACCCACATTATCCGGTACAGCTCTAATACGGAGCAGATCTAACGGCACAGGTTTCACTGGCGTGTTGAGAGAAGATCGGGTTGTTATTGACTGTCGACATAAACAGAACAGCACTCCACAGAGAGCACAAACAAAACTGGCAAACACACCAACAAATAGAGAGCAGGCGAGCGAGCGAGCGGGCGAGTGTTGATAGAGGAATACTCCGACAGAACGCAGCAGCAGAATATCATGTCGTTACAGCTCTTTTGAAAACACATGATGACTCCAGACAACCGATTACTCATGTGAGGCCTTCATCAGGATGAACCAAAAACATTTCAGGGTAGGAGCTCGTCCTTCAATGGTAGTTTCACTGTCTACAAATGCTGGATGTTGATTTATGTAAATGAAAGACGATTTACAAGCGGAGTAATTCCTCAGACAGATGGATCAAACCACGTCTTGAAGGCTTTTATCCCAGGAAACCTGATTTACTGCGTCCGTCTGAGGACATTTGTTCTGGGATTGAGAGCGCTTGGCTGGTCACAGGAACACCGTTTTCCCGGTCGCTTCTCCGTCACAGACTAAGTGTTTCTGCGATGAGGAGGAGTGTGCTCACCCCTTCACCCTCTCCTCCCCCCCCGGGTTCCCCTCTGTAGGGTAATCTCAGAGCCGTGTCTCTTCATGTTGGCAGCGTCGTGCATGGGAGGCCCCGGAGCCACCGAGGGGACAAAGGACAGATGTGGCTTACATAATGATCAGCAAATCAGCTCTCTCAGCAGCTTTAATCCTGATAGCATCCCTCTATACGACTCCCCACGGCCGCCTCCTCCTGCAGAGCCGGGCTTTACTGCGAGAGAGCTGGAGGCCTGTCGCTGGATGGGAAAGAGGAAACAATGAGCTCAGCGGGGAGAGCTTTTTACAGCTCCACTGGAAGGCAATTACCAACATTTGTGAGCGAGGGGACGAGGAGAGAGCGGGATGATAGAGTTTAACACCAGAGCGATACATAAGACTAATGTGGAGTGGAGTCTGCGGCGCCGTATTCAGGGTCTGCTTCATAATGGATTAACATGTTAAATCTATTAACATGCTGCCTCACATCAGTGCTGCTAACAGAGAGTAATGACAGGCACCGGTTCACCTGAGGAGCTCACAGATCTAACAATAGCAGCAGAAATGAGTCATCCTCACATTCCACATCCTCGCTCTAAAAGAAGCGTCGGCGCCCTGAGAGCTTCATTCATGACCTCACGCCGCTCCGGCTGAACGAGCTCTGCAGACGTTTTTATTCTGTGTCGGTATCTGTGAGATCTTCTCTGATAACCTCATCAGACAAGGAAGCTAAACTTTGGTTTTCTGCTGCGATTACACGAAAAAGGAATATACTAGAAAACTCTTAAAACGATTTAAACTCATTTTTACGACGAACATATTCAGACTAGGGCTGCACGATTCATCGATTTTTATTCATAATCAGATTATTAGATTATGACAAAGTAAAAAAAATTAAAATCCTCAAATTGATTTTCCTCTCTATCTTGTCTTGCACCTTCAGGCCATCATAGACTCCCCCTTCCCACACACACCAGTGTAAACAAACATGGCGTTCGCAAAAGTAGGCGATAATTTCGTGGTTAAATAGGACAAGAGCGAGTCAGTCGTGTTGAATTGGTACGACTTCACAGTTTCAGATGAAGAGTAAACCACTCCCCGCTGCGAAGTCTGTCTGAAGGCGGTATCAACCCGTCACCACGGAAACCAATTCAGGAGGAAACGCTTAAGTTTTTTGTCGTATCAAGTGTCGTTACAGCGCTACTCACTGGCTTGGCATATGAACTACATCGTTTTCAGTGGTTTAGTTTTGAAAGATGATAGAAAAACTTTTTTATTATAGTGAAGTTTTGTGAAGTTGTCACTGAAAAAAAATCTAAATGGAGTTGTTAGAGAAAAAAAATCGGGGTTTCATTTTTGTCTAAAATTGTGTCGCCTTTATTCAGACACTAACAAAGTCAGCGCGGTGACATAAACCCCTCTAAACGTCGAGCTTTTGCGCCACAAAGCACGATGCAAAACACGTAAACGCACCAAATTTGAGGAATCTGCATCTAGATCAGAGTCAGGACGCTCATCACCTGACAGTTTGGTGTCTGTGGGGTTGTATGACGAGGTCTTTATATCAACCACGTGATGATGATATATCAGAATATTAAAAAATAAGCAGACAGTCATAATGCGCCTTCATTAATTCTCATCACATTGTTGGTATCGGCTTCAACATGACTGATGACGGTCGAAAACAAGAACAAGAACGCTGACGTCCTCGTTCAGAGTCCTGATGAGCTCCTCCCTGACTCCTCAAACCCTCAATCCTGTCCTCGTTCACCTCAAGACAAACCTGAGCTTCAGTATGACTCATTCATTACGGGCGTTGCTCTTATTGTTCTCTGCGCAAAAAATAAAAGATGTTTTTAATGTAGACTAACCGGGTTACCAGCCCTGACCTGGTTATTCAACTTCCTGATGAGTTTCTGATCAGACACAAAGCTAACCCTCCTCTCTGTCTCTGTAAAACTACGTCAGATTGGCAGACGCGAGGGATTTGGTTATTTTCCCCTCAGCGTGGCGTGTTCGTCATGAGCTTAATTCACATGTCAGTCACACGTCGGTGCTTAAAAGCAGCCGCTGAAAATCACATTTCTACAGGCGGCTACATCAGCCAGGCACAAATTAGCAGGGTGTCACATTTCCTCCGCCGTTTCTCCTTAAAGGAGTTCAGTGAGTGAAATGTGAGGTTCACGGCAGCATTAAGACGATCTCTGAGGTCTGAAAGACTCACAGAAACACTCAGGATGGAGAAGTGAGAGTTAGAGCTCATATGTTTGACTGACAGTTTCATACAGAAGAGGAAAAGAGGTTGTTTTGGATATTTATTCCGTCATATTTGCTTCTTTTCCACTCGATATTTCAACACTACAAACGAGAAGCAGCTTCTTCAATCTGACATTGTGTCTGTCCTTCAAACTGAAAGCACAAAAATCACACCAAAGAAAAAGTCCAACAAACAAACAGACAAACAGCAGAAACAGTGTGAAGCTCTGACTACAGAAGTTCTTTTCTCCGGCGAACATGAAACACATTAAAACAGCTTGAAGAGCGCGGAGAGTTTTGTTTTCTCTAAAGTGTCTCTGCTGGAAAACGGAAAAAATAACAACCTGCAGAAAAGAGAAAATCTGGAGGAAAGTTCGGATTCTTTCTGCAGGAACTTTTCAAACTGTTGAAAAAACTCATAATACATGTTTTATTTACATCCTGCAACTTCATGCTGACAATAGGGCTACCACGATTATTCGATTAATCGCAAAAGTAATCGTAGTCATTGCAGCCCGAGCCGACAAAGACAGGGCCGAGCGACAAAGTGCAAAAGTGTCCAGGTTTGTTCCAGTGTCTTCTTTCCATGAAGTCAAAGTGATAAATCCAAGCATTGCACCTTTAGTAGACTAACATATATTGTAAGCTTCCCGCCTCTGAAACATCAGGCTCATGTGATGTCAGAAAGCTTTTATTGTGAAAGGGTGTTAATATTAAGAACTCGGAGATTTCTTTGATTAAGGGTGCACAGAAAAGGTCAACATTGAAGAAACATAATCACTCAGAGCACTTAACCTCTTAAAATTAAGCTTTTAGTCATGCGAAGCAGCTTGCAACATTCTGGAAATCAGCTCCTGCTCCACCCGGGCATTGTTACTCCATCAGCGGGGTTTTAATGCCATGTTTGAGCGGGGTGAGGCTGAGTGTTTCAGGTGTGTCCGGGTGTAAAGTCTGACTCAGACACAGAGACGGAGGAACAACAACATCAGGGAGACGGCCGGGGAGCTATTAATAACTGTGCTGATAAGGTTCAGAGGACTGCAGCTTATCTGAGGAGGAACGGTTCTGCAGAGGGAACACGGACGCGTGGATTTTAGAGAAAACTGAAGAAAAGAGGAAGAGGTTTATGTCGCTGAAAAACAGGAGAGTTAAAGGGATATTACAGCGTAAAATTAGGTTAAGGTCAAACACACCGTAACACCGAGTCAGACCCCCCCTTGCTTCTCTAGTTATACCAACTTAAGAAATGTTCTAGACACCAAACATCGTTTTAACTTTGCCTGATTTCTTGTTTCACACAACTCTTCACACAACCTACTCTCTTCCAGCTGCTGCTTGTTTGTAGTGAGACCTCAGGCCAGTCCATTACGGACTACAACGGGGTGCCGCAGCTCAAGGAAGAACATTTATGATCATTTCTTTATCATTTCCTTGAAGTAATAATCACCATATTAATCATTTTACAGACGCGGTAGTTCTTCTGTCTTAGCGTCTCGGTCTGATTGTATTTCCATGAAGAAATGATCATAAATGTTCTTCCTTGAGCTGCGTCACCCCGCTGTAGTCTGTAATGGACTGGCCTGAGGTCTCTCTACAAACAAGCGTCTGCTGGAAGAGAGTAGGTGAGTTGTGTTTAGTCTCTTTGCTAAAGAAATGAGTCAAAGTTAAAAAGATGTTTGGTGTCTAGTACTATGTCTGTGACCCTATATGTCCTGTTGATGAAGTTAGGTGCTGTTCTGAGCATTATTTGTGGCTATAGAGTGGCGTTTTGGTTGAGCGCGTGGCTCTCTGTGGTCGTTACTAAAGTTGGTAAAACTAGAGAAGCAAGCGGTCGACAACATTCATCTCTCGACGGGGTTGTCTAACTCGGTGTTGCAGTGTACTTGAGCCATACTCAATTTTACGCCGGAATATCCCTTTAAGTGTGTCCAGAGCAGCAGCTGCGGGACATCCGACTGCAGCAAGACTGCCGCCGCCTCCACAGAACCTCCCGGCGTTTACGGCTTGTTCCGTTTACCTTTCTCCTCACCTGCACAGCTTGTCCCTTCACGCATCGTTTTACAACCCTAATCAACGCCAATGAAAATATTTTATAAGGCGAGGGTAAGAGAAGAAATTCCCCCCGACTATGATTCAAGATGAAGACAGGTGGGGGGCGGCAGCGGCGGCGTGCGTGTGTGTCTGAAATGATCAAAGCCTCGTAAACACCAACAATGACATCACCTGCTGTTCCTGCGAGCCGCTCACTAAAGAAGGCCACGGTCTAACAGAGCAGAAAAATGCAGCAATTTCTTCAGGGGACAGCGCGTCAGTCTAGGACCAGCTGTTCAGGAGCGACTGCAGTCTGATGTCTAAAAGAGCGCTTTAAGACTCAGGCGCTCTGAACTCTGGGAAACATCAGAATTATTTTGATCATCAGGTTAATGACGAAGGTTTCCAGCTGCCTCAGTATTGTTAACCGTTTCAGCCGTGACTCAAAATCCTTTCAAAGATTAACCTGATTTGGCTTTTTGGTACAAGATCAACCTTCAGCTTTGAAAGAGGAAGTAAAAAATCTTATTCTGTGTATTTTAGCCTTCAGATTCAGAGGACAATGAGGTAAACGACTCTAACTCATAATTTAGCTAATTTAGAGAGACTCTGACCTAAGAGTGAGGAGATCTTTGTGAATCAAGATACAGCTACAACCATCACCAATGTATCTGAGCATGTTTAGGTTCCTGTTTCTGTCTGACTGTCATCCATTGTGGGTCAAACTCACACTAACCCTTTTCAAAAATGCTGAAATGTCCCTTTAAGTAGCTGAACGTCTCTTTACGGTTAAATTCCACAGAATATGGAACGGCTGTGCTCCACTCCGGAACAGCAGCCTGATCAAATACGCAGGCATTATAGTCAAAGTGCGTGATTCCAAACAATCTGTCCACCGTCCAGTTACAGATCAGATAAGCAAGTCTTCTATTTTTGCCGGACGCCGCAGCACAACACATCAATTCAGTGCAGCGCAACACGAGCAGCAGCGGAAGTTGTATGCGGCTACAGAGTAACTGGCAATTTCCTCAACATCTAGAACGGCTACTAAAAGGTCGTATCCTCCGATCGTAGCTGATCGAACCATTCAAGTTAACGTGTCAATTTACACCGACTTCTTTCCGTTCCTCTGCGGATCGCTGGACTCCTCAGCTGATCACAAGAGTTCTATTTTTTCTGGATGCCGGATAAATTCAGCACAGATTAACCCGTGCTGGAAAGGAAGTCGGGCACAGACACAAAATAAAACATCCGGCTTCTTTTCAAAATAAAACACTCCGTGTTTCAGGAGGATCGTATTTCACACCATGCAAACGGGCGGAGACGAACAAGTGAAAGGTTTTTAGACGTCATTTCACCCCGATGACACCATGGATGAGGAGATGCTGATTCTAGAAGTCTAGAAGTAGATTTCCTCCTCTGGAAGGACACAATCTACTGCTTATATGGTTAGCCTCTGTGGCTAAAAGCCAACTTGTTATTGCGCGATTGCACGTGATTCCACGGGTTCTTGTGAGTTCTTGTGAATTCCACGAAATTCACCTCACCAACTGGTAGGATCTGGTAGGAATTGGCGTACAGCGAAAATCGCTGCCGTTTCGGATCAGAGCCGTTCTGGATGCGGTGGAAATCCCAGGTAAAATATCTGGTTAATTTTCAAAATAACATAAAGTCAATATGTTGAACTGTTCTTCACGTGATCATGGGAGGGGCCAGAGTTGTGGTTGTTTATATTCACCGCCGATCTCATTCAATGTCTTACCGAGAAACACACGAGATCTTGTCCAGTCTCGTGAAAAAAATCTGTAATATCGCAAGAGCTTCTCCTCCGCTTACAGCAGTGGATCGGATCCGGTGGGCGCTGTATGCTTGCGTTTTTAATCTGCCTCCCGTTCCGGATTGGAGCGCAGAGAATCTGTGGAATCCCTTTAGCTGTGTTACTTAAATTGGAAGAAGCTGACTGTTATTAAAGAGAGTTTCTAATTCGTGGAAGTAGAGCCTGATATCACGGTGCGGCCATGTTTGAAACAGATCATTCAGGGAACCTGGAAAACCCAGTCAGGATTTTGGACATCCAGCATAGTAGAATTATTGTATGTAGTTCAAATCATCATAACAGATCTCCTTTAAGACTTCGTCCCTTTTCAAACATCATCACCTGCTCTAATCCAGGTGTAATCCGGGTGTAATCCAGGTGTTTTCATTCTGAGTCTCATTTACGTTGTTGAGTTTTCGCTCAAAGAGAAAATAACCGAGTCACTGAAGAGCATGTGAACACATCCTCATCATCGTCGTGTGTTGTTAACGGACACGGCTGCATGAGAGGAAAATGCAGACGCACAAACCTGCCTCGGGTTAATCAGTTCATCTGCTCCCCATTTCCCATGATGCTCTGCTGAGTGTCATTACTGTGCCATGACTGTCATTTTCTTCCTCTCCCGATCATTACTGCTGTTCAGTCAGGCAGGAGATGTGGAGAGCGCCCTGTTTTTGTCTTTAGAGCACATCCTCACAAACGCCGCTTTTATCTCGTATGCACAAAGACATCAGCAGACCGTCTTTAAACGCTGCGGACAACCAGACGCCGAGATACAAACAAAACATGCTCTGTGCATCAAAGACAAAACAACCTCTCTGAAGAAAACTATCGCCATGCATCTCCCTCGGACAGGTCAGAAGCTGTGATCAACCACGCCGTTGACGGTTTACACAAAGACGAGGGCGCGGGGCCGTTTATCAGCCTGCAGCTAATAACATGTTCTCAACGCAGAGAGCTAATGAGCAGCATTTCACAGTTCAGGAATTTATCAGATGAGAAACAGTGATGATAACAGCAGTTAGCAGCAGGTGACCTTTAATTCCTGCTTCGTCGAGATTACCGGCGAGCTCTAATGAGGAGTGCAAAGGTCAGAGACGGTGTTACGGCGGCAGAACTTACAAACACACGCAGCGAGAGCACGTGGGTTCGAGATCCAACGCTGGAAAACTGCAAAACGCTCAAACTAGTCTGATGTTATGTTTCAGTTTCATGATGCTCCAAAAGTCAGGACTGGATTAGACCGGTTTCTCAGCAGGACTCTTCTCCTACAGAGCCATCATGTTGTAATCCCTGTTGTCAGAATGTGGTTTGGGATCATATGAAGGTCTTCCCTGAAAAACTCTTTGTCTGGATGGACGCAGATGTTGCTCCTAAACCTGGAGATGTTGTTTAAAACTGAGGATGAAGCATCTATGAATTCCAGTTCTTCGTTGAAAGGACTCCAGTTGTCCTTTCCAAAAGAGTGTTAGATGTAGCTCCATCAGACCTCAGGACAGTTCATGAACAAGTGATATTAAGCCCATGCAGTGACTCCAACTACAGAGTCCTGATGTGGAAGATACCCGTGACACGGACTCTGATGATCCCAGGACCATCAGGGATAACAAACTAGAAAGGACAGCACATCCATCATTTCCTAAAAGATGCTAAATTATGATTCGTCAGTCCACCTTAAACGGTCTCAGGTCCACAAAAGCCTGTTTCTGGGTCATGATTCTGACTGTTTTTACAGTATTAACCTGCGTTTGTTCACAGACGAGACTTTTGGACTGAATTCTAAAAACACGCAGAGTCATGTCTGTTTTTAAGACAATGCTGCATGAGGATCCGGTATCAGCTTTATCAAAGAGTTATTAAGACATTTTAAAGGTTAAAGGTGGTGTAGAATGTAAACTCTACCCCTCCAAACCAGTTTTCCCCTCAGCTCCTCCTCTCCCCTCAAGCCCCGCCCACAAACAGACGCTCCTGCTCGCTCGTATCGTTCCAGTTAAATTCAGATATAATGCAGATAAATACTTCAGATCATTACAAATGGGGCCCAGTCAAGGTGAAAGTCAAAAGCATTGGTGCTACTGTAGATGCCAACAGACTACCAGCAAACACAATGTTTGCAGGACTTCTACAACGAGGATAAAGTGACATAGTCCAGGACCCGAGGGAGGACAGTTTAGCGATGGCGCTACAACACGCTACAGCAGGTCCGTTTGACAAGAAACACTTCTGTTACAGACACTTGTCTTACTTTGTTAAAGCGGTTTACCTGTCCAGCAGAAAGGTTACAGGGTCACCAAGATCCCCAAGCGTCCCCCATGGTTTATGTTGACCCGGCTTTTTAGCTCTTGTCCGGTCTACCTCCGTTTTAAGCGCCCGTTATTCCTCCAGAGTCTCCGGTATTTACTTTGTTTTCTTGCTTGTGTCGGCAGTCGTGGCCAAAGGAGGATTCAGACAATTTTCCGAACTTTCTGGTTGGTTTCTACTGTCCGATATTGTAGCACGCTAACTTTGTTTGGGCTCCTGAACGACACGGGGGAGCAGTCGTCAATAACTAATAACTATTGACTGATATTAAAAGATTTTTTGTATAAACGCCTCTACAAAATAAGATGCGTCTTTAACTGATTCCTGCCTACTCCACCTCTAAGTGCTGTAGGACTGACAAGTGAACGGTTCAGACGTAAACTGAAAACCTCCTCCAAGAACGCTCAGTCTAACACACGTGTGCGCGGTGAGTCTTGTTCTGCCTGACCTTAAATTGGCGTCCTGGGATCCGCCTAATCATCTGATCATGAAGAGAGCGGCTCCATAACCCACGTGGCTGTAATTAAAAGCCTGACTCCTCGCTCCATATCCACAGGCCGTCTGCTGCACCTGTCCCTCATTTGGCTCCTCACGCCGATCTGGGCCAGCACATCCCTGACAGGCATACAGAGCAGCTCCTGCATGTGCTCAGAGTCAACGTCCGCCTTGTGTGAGGAACCTGGGGAGGAAACGCTCTCCAACAAAGTCAGCCTGTAAACAAACACGTCTTTCACCCGCTCACTCTGCCTTTTCCTCCCAAGGTGCTTCATCCTCTCTCTCTCTCTCTCTCTCTCTGCAGCTCTGACTGATAGAGTGCAACGGCTTAGGTCTGCAGCGAGTAACTCCACTTGTCTTTGCAAATGACTTTCATCCCTCAGTCTCCCTCCTTTCCAGAGGCTTCGCACATTAAAGGTGAAATCTCATTTCCCAGTCTCGCCGTGCAGCTCGGCGAGGCTGCATCAGGTACCCGCGTTAACAGCTTGTCTCCTGATCACTGAATTCCTGCAGCCGGCCTGCTGTGATGAAACCTCATGTCAACACAAGTACAGGCAGCTTTATCAGAAAATAAAAGACTATTGCTGTTTTTTCTTGTAGTGAAAAAAAAAACAATAACACGAGTCTGGTTAAATTGTCTCCATCCTTCTCTCACAGCCTCTCTAATTGCTCTTAACCTCTCAGGATTCGTAGAGTTGATGTGGTTTCCTTAATTGCAGAGAGCTCCTATTTCCCACTTGTTTGCAGAAAATTCACTGCAGCCTGAAATTACTCCCGGATCCAAAATACGCCTCGAGGAGGCTCGTTTCTCCTGCAAGCATGTGCGCTTACAATCCGGCACAGAGCTGTTTTCTGCCAGGGCAGCCCGGATCCATTCAATTTTGTTTCTGTGCACTTTTAGATTCACGCTTCCTGGAGGTGCAGCCTTGAGCTTTGAAATCGCTGCTCGCTATCGGCAGAAAACATCGTTCCCTCGCTCCCACACGATGCCGACGGAGCAGAAAGGAGGGATTTTTTTTAAAAGCGAACCACGAGGTAAACACTTAGTCAATTTGAATGTTTATCAGAATAGCAACAGAGAGGAAACAGACAGGCAGACGCGGGTCTGAGAGGCCGGGAGGAGGAGGAGGAAGAGGGACCAGGCCTTCCAGCTGACTGCACAGAGACGCCAGAATCTGGGACAGTCGGAGTAAAAGTCCCAGGGTTCAGTTTTAGCGATGAGAGGAACGTCAAAACCTTCACTGAAAATTTAATAAGAGAGTCGACGACACGGACGCTCGGATTGAATGAGGAGCAGCTTAAACACACAGGAAGTGATGCGGGCCTTTCCTCCAATATGAAAATACAAACTTCCTTTTAATAACAGAGTGAGCTCCGGGGCGAACTACGACGGGGTCTTATCATGTCGGAGCACATTTGCAGCTTAATTATTGAGCGCTATTGATGTTTTACCTTTCAGGAGTTTCCATGAGCGCCGTTTGTATTCGGCGGCATCACGGGCCGTACTGCGGCGATGTTGGGATCTGGAGCGTGCAAATACACCAGATCAGGACGGACGAGAATACACAAGAACAGAAAACACCGAAGAAGTGAAAAGATTTTAATCTGAACAGCAGGAAGTGGTCGAATAAATCCAATCAAGTGTCTTTAAAAGGACTTGAGAGTCAGAGTTTTAAAAGGTTGTTTCCTGTTTTTGTACTTGAGCGTCTAACCGTCAGAAACCAGAAGTTCTTGTTCTGTTTTATTTTTAGAAACCCGGTAACACCCAGAGTCCAAAATTAGAAAACTTTCAAACTGGTGGTGACTTTTATTTTGGAGTAGAGATGCTTCGATTTATTTTTTTCAGATCCAATCTGATACCGATACCTGGGCTGAGCGTATCGGCCGATATCCCATACTGATCCAATATTACTGTTGAATAAATGAACTGTATACCTGTGAGTGAAGGCATCAGGCTTGAAGGTAACAAATTAACACAGATATAAATTTACTTTATATTATTTTTTAACAAATTGCACATTAACACAAAAAGAAGTTTGACTTCCATGTAAACATTCAGTGAATCAGAATCACTGTGTTTGATATTAATTTAAAAAAACTGGATCGGCGTCATTCATCAGATATCCAATCCAGTTTATTTGTCGATATCAGAGCCGATATCTGATCAAATATCAGACCGGTGCATCCCTATTTTAGAATAAGACTTTTTATGAATTGGTATCTTTAAATCCATCAAAAAAGTCATTCTGCTTTGGTTTTTTCAAGATTCTAACACCAAATCCAACTTCACCTCTCTGACCACAGAAAAGTATGCAAGGCAAAAAAATGAAAAACGTCTGATCCTGCTTCCACCTCGCTCTCTGAAACACAGCGGCGTCGACAACCGCGTCTCCACTCAACAGCCATGAAAAAGCAAAGATTCGTCTTTCAGTGACGAGAAAACTGATTATTATCCTGAACGTGAGAAATCCAAACCAGATCAGTCACCGAGCGCCCGACGAGTCTGGGCAGCTGAGCTCGCAGTGCCTCCATATTTCCTCTGTCGGTTCTCAGAGAACCTCCAAACTGCTTCATCTGCTCTTTCTACGTTTTCCAGCCACTCGGTCCGTCTGTTCGGAAGAAAAAGACACCAGAACCAGACGGACCCACTTCAGATATCAGCGCCAGCATACGTTTCCATTTCCAACATGATTGAAACCCTTTTAACTTTGACATGAAGGAAACGTTTTAGTTATTTTGTAGTAGACCTATTACATCTGTTCTTATGACTTATTATGCAACAGAAGTTAACACACAGGATAATATCTGTATGGGCGTGAACACCCTGGCCACCCCAGTCAAAAAGTCTGAACCTGAATCACAGAGAAGGAAACTTAGCCGAGGAAGATAAACAGTCCGTCAGTCTTCAAAGTCGATCAGGATGAAGTTTAGAGTCAAAGTTCACCAAACCGACAGACGGAGAGGACTCTGTAAATAAAGACGATATAACATTAAAAACTAAGTATTTTTCTATGTTCTTAAACTACATCTCCAGGTGGACGATAAATTCATTCCCTCACAGCTGATTCGCTGTCTCTCAGTGCAGAAGCCCGTAAATGACGGATGACTGTAGAAACGGTGTCTAATTCTTTGTGTTATTGCTGCTAAATGAAGGTTATTAGGCGTTTAAGGCTGTTCAGAGCTGACGTCTGATTGTTTTATGACTGGAATCCTTAAACAGCCAGAAAAAAACACAGTGTGCCGTACAGACTGGATTTAAACCAAGGCTCCAGGCGAGTCATTTGCTTCCCGTCTGTTTTGTAAATCGAGCTCCTGGATTTACTCGAGGAATCATTTCATGTCTGTCAGGGTCTAAAGACGAACCTGCACAGATAGATGATCACTGAAGAGCGACTTTATATAAGTTTACAGAAAGAGTCTAAAGGTTTTCTTCATGTATGGAGCGGTGAAAATATTAGCTTGACGTATTAAAAGAGGCTTTAAATGACTTCTTGGCTGTTATCACGTCTCAGCACATTTGCAGCCTAATTAACGCAGCCTGTAGCCGGCGTGTGCTCTTCAAAAGGACACCAGCCGTTAAAATGAATGAATAAAAAAATCAAGAGTTGTTGTTTTTATTTCCTTCAGAAGGACAAATGTCAGACTCAGAGTGTTTTGAAGGCCGGGGGGAGTCCTGGAGGGCAAAAGAGGTCAGACAAATATCTGATTTGCATCGTGGCTGTGAGGCAGGAATACATCAGGAGCAGACAGCAGGGGAATTCACAATCAGACCCAAGCACTGTGGGTATTTATTCAGAAAACAAGTTTGTTCTGCGGTGGTCTGAGGATCTGTAGTTTCTGAGGCACAAACAGGAAGTGGAGGACCAGACCGTCGCTGACTGACCTTCCACCGGCTCTCAAAGCGGCGTGTAGAGCTGGATGTGTGTACCGCACATGTGTTAGAGGTCCCGCAGTGATGAATGAACACTAGTCCAGTCTGCAGTGTGTGCACAGAGTCCTGTATGATTCTCATTTCTCTGCGACAGAGCCGTGAGTCCCAGCCAACTTTGCTTTCAGAAGTGCACTTCATCTTCTGGACTTTTATCTGAGCTGATTTCATCCAGTAAGAGAGAGAGGAGAAAAAAACACCTGCAGGTTGGCCCAGAAACGGTTCCTGACCTGAGAACCCTCCACACAGAGTTCAGGATCCTGAGCTGGATCTGCTCTCTGAAAACATCTGGGTGTGGCGCTGTAGTTACCAGGAGTGTGTTAGTAAAGCAGAGGTACAGAGTGAGCACACTGAATGATGCCACGTACTTGTACAAGTCTCGATCTCTGCATGTGCGAAGGCAAAAACACAGGCTCTCAGGAGAGTCAGCCGAGCAGTCAGCAGCTAACAGGTCGAACTCTGACACCTCCTCTGACTCTTCCTTAGAGCTGCACGATATATCGTTTGATCATCGTCAAGGCGATGTCCGTTTACACGATTGTCACATTGCAGAGCCTGCGATGTCGGAGGCAAATGAACTCATCTAATTTCAAGGGTAGCTGACTGAGATACACTGCATGTGACTCTGCATGTGCTGTCCAATCACAATACCCTGCCAGCCATCAATCAAAATCAAAGAGAAGGAAACCACGCCCCTGCTTGGAGTGAGTCGCTGGCGCTGTTGTGCCGAGAAACGCAAACCTACCGAGAATTACTTTTAGAACATTACTCATCGCTGTTTAGCCCCACAAATAAGAACTGTATGGGTTTTAAATTGTACATTTCTTTGGACCACTCTACTATAAGAGGTGCACGTTTTGCAGGGTGGATGCAATTCTCTGCAGGCATGTGTTTCTCAGCATAACACCGGGAACAACAACAACAACGGTGGCAAAATGAACAACGAACAAGAGAAAAGAAGATGAAGACTTGTTGGCACAAAGAAAAGTAAAGTCGGTTATTTGGAATTATCTCGGTTATGAGAAGGATGATGTCAACTAAAATACATGTTCTGTGATCATCTGTTTCCACAATAACATCCCAGGACAATTAAAGCTAAAAATATCTCTGAGACAAACAGAAGCCAGTCTAACATCATTCATAAAAACAGGAATATCCTGCCGCCTTATTCTTCCTCGCTCTCGTCTCCTCTCACCTGAGCTGATTACGCAGGCAGGTGAGAGCTGAGTCACCGCTGCTCCAACACGTGTTCAGGTAAGAGTCAGGGAAGGCGTGAACGACTGTTCTGTCACCGCTGCAGTGAGCTCAGTGAAGGCGTGTCGTACTGATGATGTTTTGTATCTCTGAAAACCAAAGCTAAAGCGACCTGTCGTTGAGCGGTCGAAGTGTAAGGAGAGAGTTGTCAGAGAGGAGCGGTGTTTGACGTTTGTGAGCTGTGACTACACCGTGTCCTGTGGCCTTTTCAACACTCGCCATTTTCACCCCCAAATAATCCAATATGGCAGCCTTCAGCAGCACAAGCTCAGGTTAGCAATGATACATGTGCAAAATAAAACTTACAGCTAATCAGTTACAAAATCTAAATGTCCTGGATTTAGGGGGATTGAGCCTTTCTTTCCACCGAGCAGATCTCAGACCATCTGAGTGTTTCTGGCAGGTTCAGTTGGTTCTTATCTGACCCTACAGGGTGGAGTTGGACCAACTGTAATCTGTTAAATGGTCAAAAGAAGAGTCACTGTCAGTTTAAGTATCCCCCTGACCTTCCTCTGGGTCTTTGGTGAAGAAGAGGAGTAAAGAGAAGTGAACAGCGCTGGTAGGATCGAGAAAGTGCTCCAGTTTGTTTCAGAAAGGCCTCCCAGCAGGACCAGAACAAACGTAAAAGGGCCCCGGAGAACCATAACAGTCAGGAAGAACTGGGTCTGGTTTAGAACTCTGATGGATGCCATCTATAGACTGTTGGCGCTGAAACAGTCATGTGTTTTCTTTCTCCTGCTTATCTGCTGTCTGCATGTCAGAGCTGCAGGGTCCTGGGCTGACAGACACAGTTTTACACTAAAGCATTAGAAGAAACAGCAGACAACATCACGTAGTGCTGGAGGATTAATTTAATTTTAATCATGATTTCTATTTTGGCCTCTTATGATCATAAAAACATTATAATCGAAGAAAGACGATTAATGTGCTGCACAGTGTGGCATGTATATAAGTTCCTATGCTGGAAAAACACCTTAAATGCACCCTGTTATGTGCAGCTGCAGGAGTGCATGTAGATTGGGTTTCTATTTTTATGTATTGTTTTTATTGCTATTATTTTATAAATTTACTATTTTTTCACTTGTATACTTGTTACAAATTCATTTCTGGCTGTTCTTTTGAGTTGTATTTAAAGTTAAGTTTTGGTGTTTCAATAAATACTCGATTATTTCAATATCAGTTAAAATAATCTTGATTATTATTTTTGCCATAATCGTCCAGCCTTACCACCTTGACAGGCCGCCGTTTACTCAAACACTACCAGACTTACTCCCACCTCAAAACTTTATTTAACAGCTGATCAAAACAGGAACTTAACTTCAACTTTTGCGCTTGCCTCGACTTACAGTTGCATCTAACCCGAGTCGACTAATGTGAATGATACACATGATTTTTTCATCTACTTCCTGTGCGTTTATCAAACCACAGTATACGGTTATATTTCAGTCTGATATCCAAAAATGTTTCCAGGAAAGGAGAGAAAACTAAACAGTCCTGACAAACTCTGAGATGGAGTTGGAGTGTCAGTGTCGGAAGAACCGTGGACGGGTACAGAAGCTCCACATCACCCAGGAAAGACCACACGTCGACAGTGATAATGAGATCAAGTGTGTCAGATTGTATCAGTCTCAGCTCCAGCGCTGACAGTTGACAGACAGGATTAAACGAGAGCTGCACATCCCAATTACCCGATTTGATATTTTTGGAAAAAGCAATTTAAACAAACGAGTCTGAACTGTTTCTTTCGCTGGATTTGGTTTCACGCTTCCTCTCCGTTTCTGAGAGAGAGTTGGCATCTTCCTTTATCGTTCTATCCGTCTGTTATCAAACTGCTCTGGAGTTTGACAGCTGTTATCACACACTTTGCTAATATGTAACAGGCTTCCCCCGGCCTTGGAGACGTCCTTTAATCCCCTTCAGAACGGCTCCTGTTATTTTGACATGTCAAACTCGAGCTGAGAAGAGGTAATCCTCCGAGAAGATCTGTGCAGAATAAGCTGGCTCTATCATTCCCAATATTCAGTCTGCAAATTAGCCGGAGCTGCTGATAACAACACCAACAACGATGGGGCAGAGAAAACATCACTGAGGGCTTCTGATGGGGGTTTGTCAACATTCCCAGACTGACAGATGCGAGCGATAGTTTGCAGAGATATTTGATGCATGTGACGGGCAATTTACAACACAAGCTGACAGGCTTTTCCACTAAACTTCAACAATCAGTGCGGCCAAAAACAAGTTTCCAGGATTTGGACGGACATCAGCGGCTCCCAAACCTCACATTATCACACATTCACTCACACATACCATCAGTGAAAGCCTCCATTCAGCAGATCCGCCTCATTTGAATTCGAGGAGCTGCTATTGTTTGCTTAATAGGGTTCGTTCTGGTGACGTTTTGGAATCCTCATGAGGACCAACAAACCCACACAACCACACACACACACACACACACCGAGATCCTGCTCCAGTCCCCACTCTCAAAACAAGCTCCTGTTTAACTCAAAAAGTCCCTAAAAGTGAATCTAGAAATCCTCACGTTATAAAAAGTTATTTAAAATTGAGAGAAATGTTTTTTTACATTCAGTCGATAAATCTAAAACTTCACAAAAATAAAGTTTTACTGCATGAATCACAGTCTGCTCGCAGTTTATCGTCAAGTAGGTTTCTACTTCAAGCACCAGGGTTAACAACAGAAATAAAAACACAGAAATATCAAACAAAGTAAAGTCTGTATGACTTTTAAGGAACTTCAATTAGAATAGGCTCAGAAATTTAGCAATTTGCATAATGTCTTTGCTCAAGAGCCCAAATCACAGGACCGGATATGCAGGGGTAAAGCAATCTGAGGTATTAGCGACGTGCAAATTCATTCAAGTCAATGCAGTGATATTTGCACCAGGCATCACAAACACTGTGCAAAAAGTCCAATCAAAGGATCCTCAAAGAGCAGAGACTGAATCCTTTATTATATTTCAAAGAAGTCAAATGTTAAAGGAAGAGCAATTCTCCACGTAGCTTTACTTCTCCTTATGATGGAGGGAAAAAATGATGAAAACCAGAAAACTGAGAGAAGTTTTCAGGAGTTATATTTCAATATTTCACAGATGACTTCCTCTGCAAACAAAGGCCGGTAGGAGGTAGATTTGCATCCCAACTTATTGATAACTAGAGCTGTTTCCCATGAGTTTGAAGCAACATTAGCAGCAGCTAATATACCGATAGCTAACTGTAATAATTGAGGTGTGAATTTCTAAATATCTCATGGTTTGAAGAATTTGAAAATCCCTCATTATAACATATTTACTTAAGGATTTGTTTCAGTTGCTGTGATTTGTTGTCATATGACACGAAAAGAAAACAAGTTTTAGTTAACGCAGACTCGATATTTGAAGGTTTTTTTGGACATAATTGCAATAATGTTAAAATACGGAGGTAAAACAAAGACAAAAGGTCACCAAAACGCCACTCTACAACCCGAAATAATGCTCAGAACAGCACCTAACTTCATCAACAGGACATATAGTGTCTACCAGTCCATTATGGACTACAGCGGAGTTTCGCAGCTCAAGGAAGAACATTTATGATCATTACTTCATGGAAATAATCAGACCGAGACGCTAAGACAGAAGAACTACCGCGTCTGCAGTGAAAACGATTAATGTGGTGATTATTACCTCGAGGAAATGATAAAGAAATGATCATAAATGTTCTTCCTTGAGCTGCGTCACCCCGCTGTAGTCCGTAATGGACTGACCTGAGGTCTTGCTACAAACAAGTGGCTGCTGGAAGAGAGTAGGTGAGTTGTTTTTTAGTCTCTTTGCTAAAGAAATCAGTCAAAGCTAAAAAGATGTTTGGTGTCTAGTACTATGTCTGTGACCCTATATGTCCTGTTGATGAAGTTAGGTGCTGTTCTGAGCATTATTTGTGGCTATAGAGTGGCGTTTTGGTTGAGCACGTAGCTCTCTGTATTGCTATCCTGCGGTCGTTACTAAAGTTGGTATAACTAGAGAAGCAAGCGGTCGGCAACATTCATCTCTGGAGGGGGGGTCTAACTCTGTGTTACAGTGGGTTTGACCCTAAGTTAATTTTTTGCCTGAATATCCCTTTAAGGATGAAGCCTCTCCGCCCTCATGCTCCCTCTGTCCCTCTGCTTTGCAAACACACAGATAGAGGATACAGCAGGCCATGCTCTACAGATTTTTGGTGTCCTTAAACACGCAAACTTTTCCAGATCCCGGGAATACATCGCTCCAGAAAGCTCCTCCATTAATGTCTCCAGTTGAGCAGTGGTTCTCAACTGGTGGGTCCTGACCCAAAAGTGGGTCATGGACACCTTCTGGATGGGTCGCGAACAGCTGGTCAAAAAAGCACATAGTCAATGCACATCTAATGTTCGACATGCCTTTTATTTTGAAAGGTACAGGTTATGTCGTGGTCCTTCTGGGTTTCTCATTAATGTGGCCTGAATGCAGAAAAAATACATGTTTTTTTTTTTTTTTGGTCTATTTTGTGCAATTTGATATTTATTCACTTTTGTCCTCCTCAGGTTCTTCTGAATATGCTCTGAATGCAGAGATGCATACAAGTAAAAAAATTCACTTAGCTAGTCTCCATTTTGTGCAATTTGTTATTTTTGTATATTTCCTGTATCTGTATTTTTTGTACAAGCAACTTCGGTAGTTGCCATCCTCAGTTCATGTGCTCTAAAATGCACTCTACTCGATAAAATGGGTGTATTTATGTGAAAGATTTGAGTCTTCGAAGGTGTTTTTGTATAAGAAATAAATTTGCCTGGTTTTAATTTTATAAAAAAAGACCGTGGGAAAATGTGGGTCCCAGAGTGAGACCAGTTGAGAATCACTAGCCCTGGAGGGGGTCGTAGGTCCCCTTCATGAGTGGGTTTAGGATGCTACAGAAAGACCAATCCACGGTGAAAGGACTACTAGCTGCAGTAGATGCTAACATAGGCTATCAGCTCTGACACACAGGGACTCAAGGCACCTTAAATCACACACAGGGGTCGTTAAAATCACCCACACTGATGTCCACGTGAATCCACAGCTGTGGAAACTGACCCAGTGCTGCTCCCTTAGCTGTGAGCTGACGTCTTCCTGTCAACCTGTGAACGCAGCACCGCCTGCGCCGCATATTTTGACAACTTCCTGAAGTCTGTTATTGTAAGTTTACCGCGACGCCCCAGCTCCGCGTTAGCTACGTGGCCGCGCGGCGGTCACCCAGCTCCACGGCTAACGACACGGAGCTTTAAAACGGGTCTATTTAGCATGGCACACACACACAGACACAGAGACACAGACACACACACAGTCTCACAGACACACACACACACACACTCACACAGTACGGGAATGTAAAGGTTGGCGGTTTTGTGAGTAAACGTTTGAGGCGGATGAGAACTACGCAGCCTAACAGGCGGACAAAACTCAACATTAACGGGTCTCTGACGATCCGGTCACAACCGGACCGCACAGAAACCCACAACCGGAACCACCCTTCCCCGAGCCCCCTACCTGTATCTGAGGGATGCCGCCCGGACCGTCCACTGATTCGGGCGAGTTGTCAAACACCCGGTCCCGGTACAAAGACCACAATCCGACGTTCGGGAGGAAGAGAAGAGCCGCTATGAGCAGCCCGGCGAACTGCAGCAGCCTCTTCTCTTTCCGCCTCATCTCTCCGGGAGAAAAGCGTGAGAAGCAGCGGCGGTGGAAACGAGCGAGTCCCGGATCCCTGCTCTCCTCGGCGGAGACAACTTTCACTCTGACTGGGGGGACGGACACCGGCGCTGTGACGCTCAACGGCTGCGAGGAGCTCCGCCGCTAGGGGGAGTGGACCGCTCCGCTTCCGCCGGAGCAGGGGGGGGGAGAAGGAGAAAGGGGAGGACGAGGAGGAGGGGGAGAAGGTTGATCCAGCTGAAAACTATAGTTTTTTTTTTTAATTATTATTATTTTTTTTTTCTTTTAAATGGGAGTCAACCAGGGACGTGTGAAGAAATGTTAATGACCTTTTTTTCCCTTTTTCCTTTTTAATTAAAAAAAAAAATTAAGGGAGTCAACCAAGTATGTATGGAGAAATTTTAATAACCTTTTTTTTTTTCAAAAATTTTTAAAAAGGGGAGTCAACCAGGGACGTGTGGAAAAATTGTAATAACCCCCCCCCCCCCCCCTTTTTTTTTTTTTAAATGGGAGGCAACCATGGAGGTTGATCCAGCTGAAAACTACAGTTTTTTTTTTTTATTTAATTTTAATTTTATTTTTTTTTAAATGGGAGTCAACCAGGGACGTGTGGAGAAATGTTAATAACCTTTTAGAGAAATTTAAACCACCTTTTTGCCATTTTAAAATCTAAAAATAAAGGATTTTACACTCTGTGGCCCTTTCACACTTCAACTACTGCGAAAAAAAAAGAGAAATACTGACAAAAAAATTAAAAAAATTATAATTAGATTAGATTAGATTAGATTTTCCTTTATTTATCCCTCAGTGGGGAAATTAAAATTGTTTACAGCAGCGGTACACACAACATACACATTCATACTGGGTACAAAAATAAAAAATAAAAATGAAGTCAAAATTACATTATGACAACTGCTGATAAGCAGACTCTCTATGCTAATTTTAATCCCTTTTAAACATGTGACAACTAACCCCAAAATGACTGAGACATGTTGCCCTAAACAACCATGTTTGCTAATTAACTAATTTGCTTAAAGTTAGTTTAAAACAGAACAATGACTGAGGTTCGAAATGGTTCATTGGTGCTCATCTCAGCTCACAATGTTCTCCTCTCTTCTCAGACAGGACCCCTAACCATGTAGAGGAAGAAAACTATTTTTCCACTTTGAGTTGCGCCCTCTGGTGGTAAAGATAATTGCAACGTGACAACTTACCCATGTGACAACAAGCCCCGGTCTCCCCTACATTATCTAAAGTGGGAACCAGAGAGTAAGCCATGGTGCAAAATGAGAGAATTCACAATACAGGGCCCCAAAAAAACAAGATAAAAACAAAACAAACAAAAAATGCATCTTGATAAATGTCAGGATAATGGTTTGCTCTCTCAAAAAGTCCAGAGAGACCTCTGCTCTGCAAGGTAATAGTATGATTATTTTTTCAGTGAAGATAAATTATGAAGAGCAGATGAATAAAACTGATAAAATACTGCCACCAAGAGAAAAAAAAAACTATTTATAAGGTGAGATCACCTGAATAAATGCTCCTGTTATTCCTCAGTTCATTTATCTGTTATTGTCTCTGGAGGATCCACTCCTCAAAACTTTGAATTGAACCAGATTCAAGTTTATTTTTCCTGAATAACATCGATGGAAAAGTATGAAGTTAGGCAGAAGAAAGTTCTTGGACCAGCTGACAACACGGGCCACCTTCTTGACTTTACCCCAAACCTTTTTATTTTCTGCAGAAGAAGACAGAAGTGTGAGGCTGCACAGACCTGAGCTTACAGCCAGCTCACAGTAGACTTTGTTCAGGGTTTGTAAAATAGATGTGGAGGCTGTTTGGGTTTCCAGCACAGGCACAGCTGGACTTGATGTTCCTGGTTCTCTCACCGAGGCTCAGCTGCTGCAGGAAAACCTGAAGGAAAAGGTGATTGTTCTTTGGGTCTGAACTGGATGAGAGAGTTCCTTCTTCAAAAGTGTCTTTTGATGATATTTTCAGTGTGTCTTAGCTGTCCTGAGATTTGATGCTGGATGAGTGAAATACTTCAGTAGTGTCTTTACAAGGTTGTCTCATGGCCATGGGAAAGGAAAGCGTGTCAGTGTGCGATGAGAATTCACTGTACAGAAGGAGATCAGGGCCACTTCATGAAAAGATTGGCTGTGATTTTTCTTTTATTCGAGAAAAACGTTTGAATATTAAGTTTGAGGTTAAAATTCTGAGTCCAGATTCTGATTTGAGTCTCAGAATTCTCATTGTGATCGGAGGTTATAAGAAAACAACAGAAAAATCCAGACCCTGAAAATCAGAAATGTTTAATGAGAGTCCTGACTTCAATTTGAGAGTTCTGGGAAAGATTTAAAAATAGATATAAAGATATAAAACTCAAAAATCTGAGAAAAAAGTCAGAATCTACGATTTTAAAATGTTCTCAGAATTATGAGAAAGACGTTTTCATTTTAACGATATAGTCTAAAAAGTAGAGACTAAATTTAAAATTCTACATTTTATCCAAAAATTTAGACTCTAATTGAAACATTTTGACTTTAATATGAAACTAATGACTCTGATCTTCAGATTCGGACTTTAATCAGATGGTTTCAGCTTTGACGTTAAAAATTCGGACTTCAATCTTAAAATTTTTTTCATGATCTTAAGATTCCGACTTTGATCTTAAAAAATTCAGACTTTAATTCAAAGGACTTTGAAAAAAAAGTCAGAATCCAGACTCTAGTTTCATAATTCTTCCGTTGATCTCAGAATTTTTCATAATAAAGTGGATTAAAAAAAAAGAATCAGACATAAAAAATTTAAGAGTTTATTAAGAATTTACAGTTTGATATCAGAATTCTGGAGAAAAAGAATCGTAAAAAAAACACGTCAGACCTCGATAAAAGCTGTATTCTTAATGGTTTGATTTCAATTAAGTCATTCAGCAATTTGTTGAAAAATTCACAAACCAAATGTGTGAACAAAAGCAGAAGTTATAAGTTAAATATGAGTGGATGTGTTTGGAGTTTTTTTACACAGTATCACTGAAAACAAGAGAAGTGAGAATTGGTCCGAGTCTCTCTGCATCTAAAACAGCTGCTCTAACGGTAAATTCTCCTGCACAGACAGATCCTTTAGATTATTCAGTCAGAGGATTTTTCAGACAGAAAAGAGCAGAAAAATGAGTTATGTTGAAGAATCTACTTATGTAATTTGGTAATGATCTATAATGTCACATGCTTATAAAGAAAAACTCACTTTTAGATCCCTGAAATCCTGATTATCCGACATCCATACATGTGCCCTCGGGATCTTATCTGCACTGATAAGATGAGGGTCACACTGTAAATAAATTATTCACATGTTGGTGAGAACTGAAACAAAAAGCAGAAACTATAAGTGTCTGAGTAACATCGACTCTGTCGTTGGTTTTACAGATTCAGGAGCATTTATTTTTGTTGTTCATGATGATGATGTTGGATGAGAGCGCTGTCTGATGTGTCTGCTGAGTGAAATCCAACAGCGTGAGTCACAATGATTTTAAACTAAAAAAAGAAAAACACAGTGTAGCTCCTCAGTCTGCCCAGAGCATCCACATATGTTCAGTTTGACAGCCTGTTTCTCAAGAGTTCACCTCTATGTGTCAGGGACATGGAGCGAACAAAGAAGACGTACAAAAACCCTGATTTCTGTTTCTGTTAGATTACATTTTTGTATTTATTTGCCAGTTAGGCTGTAATAAATGTAAACATTCTCCACTAAATTACCTATAATATCCCTCGAGCCATGTGCAGAGTTGTGCACATGCATTCGTGGATCCATACATACATGTGTTTTATGCAACGGTCAAACCAGTTCATAGTAAACCGGGGTTATCCACTGACCCACCATGCAGAAGAGAAGCTGGTCTAAAATGAAGCCCACACAGTGACCCGGACTACTACAGAGTGCACTGACATTGTTCTGTGTCATACCACCTCACAGGAGAAAATAGTCCACAGGAAATGCATATCAGCACCTCCTTATATGGTATTCATCATCAAATCAGGGGCGGAGATTTGGGATTGATTGGCATTCATGAACTTCCTCACAAGCCTGTGTCCAAATCTAGGATTTTCACTGCAGTCATGAATCTGGAGTCATTTCTTTTTGCATGTGCGATAAAGATTCAACACTGCAGATGTCTCCTTTTGCAAATATAAGAATTAAAGATGTCAGAAAGAGTTTGTATACACACTATATGATTTACACTACAGCCAGAGAGTGGATTTACTGACCCGACACCTCATTATTTTGTACGCCTGGTTGATAACAGATCACCATGAAACGAGCAGTTGTTCCCTTTATTCGCTGGTGTCATTTTTCGTGGGGAAACAGATGTTACTACAGAAGGAAAGAGGTCAAACTCCCCTCCATGAAACCCCCTGAATTTCAATGAGATGCCTAACAAGCTCCTGAAGGTGTGGTGGTCAAGTGCACGCAGACTTTCAGCTCTGTGGTGTATCATACTGCATGAGATTTGCACATTTTCTTGGATACCCTGAGAACAGATGTGTTTTTTTCTCTCTCTTACAGAGGAAAAATATCCAAGATGAGAGAGGGGTAAAAGACGGTCCGTTCGATTTTTATTGTGATGCCCTGGTCTTCTCCCGCTGACTCTCTTTTCTTCAGAGTTTGTTGCATCAGTGTTCTACCTGCTGTCTGCGAGCACCACACCACAGCTGCCTCTGTGCGTCTGTATGCAACCTGCAGAGTTATAGATTAAAAAAGTGCTCTGCAAAAATCAATGTGAGTCCAGACAGAGGAGTCTGGCTGACACACAAAAAGGCAACAGATGCATGAGCAGAAAAGAAACCCTGTTCTGAGAGCTTTTGTGTGGAATCACAGCCAGAAAATAGAGCCAACACTAACAGATGTATGCACACTGTGTATTAATGGACCATGAGATATACTGCATGAATCAAACCACCTGATAAATAAACAGCACACAGATATGTACGGTGGGCAGCAGGGTGCAGTGTGGTCTGATCATCTGAAGCCCAAAGACAACATACCAAATGATGAAACTATTTTATGATACGACTGAAATTTGATGAAATACAAAAACACCAGGAGGAACATCCACCACCTTTTTACACTCACTTACAACAGGTTCTTAACTATGGGAGCAAATTTATATCATGATTGAAATGACAATAGATGAACAGAAACGCATTTGCATTTTCAGAATGTACCTGCACTCTTTGACTCATAAAGAAAATTGAAAATAAATAATTTTGACCAGGTAGCTGCAGGTGCCTCATTGGTTTGTCTTTTGAATTGTGTTAGGAAATGTGCAGCTCAGATAAGACAATGAAAATGCAGTTTGTATCATTTATTCTTAATCTTATTTCTGAGTCAAATTATGCAGTTTAGACTTCGGAACGAAAAAGACTTACTGCAAATACATTTGAATTTTCAGATTTGACATTTCGAATTGAGTTTCGGTTCATAATTCTTGGGACGTATTTTGAAGATTTAATCCTAAATGGCTTTTTTTCTTTTACATTTGAATTAAGTTACAGAATGATGAGTTTTGAAAAAGAAAAAGTAAAACACACGCATGACCTTTCACTGGAGGGGCAATCAGAGATACAGGCTGTGTCTCATTTCAGAGACCGCATCGGGATAAGCGCGCTTAACGGTGCTTAGCTGAGGAAAAAAAGACTTAATCATGAAGCACAGTTGTTTCACGGCTATTTGCGCGCAAGGGCTAACTTTGAGCCGCTTTGCGCGGGTTGTCGAGGCTGAGACCACAATCAAGGTTTTAATTTCTTGTATGACTGCCTATTATTTATTTTTATTTATTCATTTAGTCAAAGTGACAGTCTTTGTGGATGTGCTTGTGTTTATCAGCTGTCTAACGTGGCTAACAGACTCGCAGTGAGTGAGTCCAAGTATTACAAAGTTGACCCAGCAATTTTACATTAGTTGAAGAGACAGAAATGCTCTTTCAATTCAACATAAGTTGCACATGATTTCCAAGCTGTTTGGTTTGTTAAAAACATCTTAAATGGAAACATGAGGCAGAAATTTATACTGGAAATAAACATACATATATGTTGTTGTTATATGTTATTATAGTTATCCCTCTAATAGAAATATTACTAATATAACATACATGGAATGATTAAATGTTTTATATATAATCTATTTAATATAACTGCATTGTGTATGTCGGCCTATAGCTATTGCTCTACCTCGCTGCTTTGTGTTTATTTATGAAAATCTATGTTTAAAATTATTCTTGAGTATGTAGGAACATAACATAACTAATGGGTTCAAACCTTATTCAGGATGAATTTTAAAGTCCAGGAGCAAAAGTACCAAGATAAAAGCACGCAGAGCTCATCCCCAACTGTGGATGGTCTCCGGTGGCGCAGTGTGGTAGACATCTAACACCCGAATGTGAGCCATGTGTTCTGGTTGAAGACCGGCTCCTGGTTCGAAACCCGCTCAGTCCATAGGGGGGTTATGCTACAGGAAGTCAGACCAGGCTGAACTTTAGAGTAAGGGTGGGAAGAAGGGTTGCGGGGGGGATTATAGGGGGGGCGCGGCGGCCGATGGCCGGGGGCTGAGCAGAGGGCGTAGTCCCTCTGCTCAGGCGTTGGTCATCGGCCGCGCGGCCGATGGCCGGGGGCTGAGCAGAGGGCGTCCTACAATAGGACTGTGACTAACAATCATTTTGATAATCGATTAATCTTAATAAAATCGAATTTTTTCGTCACGACGAATCGACTTAATCAATATATTTTCATATATCACTGTACTTTGTAGACTCTAGACCTTCAAAATTCACCAAGAAGTGAGCAAGGTAGGACTTGAACCTATGACCTCAGGAGTCACAGTCAGCGTTCTTATCCCCTGAGCCACTTGGACACACAGGATTGTACCACTTGTTTCCTCTTTCACTTTCCTGTCTAGACACTAGACTTCAAAATTCACCTTGTCCCGAAAAAGGCTCGAACACACCACCTCAGGAGTACCAGTCAGTCTCCTTATCCAGTGAGCAATGTGGACACAGAAGAGAAAAGTGTTTTTTTTTCCCCATATATCGCTGTCCTTTGTGGACTCAAGACTTTAAAATTCACCTAAAACTATGTATGGTAGGACTCGAACCTATGACCTCAGGAGTCCCAGTCAGTGTTCTTATCCTTCAGAGTTCAGAGATCATGCTCTCATACAGCCTGAGCTGACTGTCTGCTGGTTTTGGATTTCTTCTATTTTCTTTGAAGACGCGCTGTGTCTCAAAGCGAGTCCAGCCTCTCACCTGAAATGCGAAGCTGTGCAGCGGCACGCAAAGCATTCTGGGATACGGCACGAAAGCGTGCATAAATGCAAATGCTTGAAAAAATGCTAAGCGCATCTCGTGCCAAATGGGACACCGTTCGCGCCGTCGTGATGTCATGCACGCTTCAAATGCACCGTTCGACGGTGCAGAAGTGCACTTAGCTCGATGCGGTCTCTGAAATGAGACACAGCCACAGAGTCTCTCAAAAGCAACAGCAAGAAGATTTTCCCCACTCTGTGAGAGACTGCGTGAGCACAGAGTCCCACAATCATCATCCACAGAACAGTTTTATTGAATGATTCAGAGAATCTGGAGAATTAAAAGCAGCAAGGACTAAAACTAAGACTGGATGGTCCTGGGGCTCTACTTTCGAGTCCGCCGGCGACGCAGCGGAGGGTGGCGGACCCCGCGCAGTGGTATTTTCGTCTGGCGGAGCCTGGTGTACAGCCAGTTTGGTATTTTCGTGGACTGAGGTGCACCGCGGTCCGCCAAGCTGGGTGTGGTGGCGTGGCAGGTGGAGGTGTCGACAGAATCAGCTGGCGCAGTGACTAAGTCCAGTTACCCTTTCAACGAAGAACTGGAAATCGTAGATGCTGCATCCTCAGTTTTAAACATTATGCTGAACAACATCTCCAGGATTGGGAGCAACATCTGCTGCCATCCAGACAATGAGCTTTTCAGTGAAGACCTTCATATGATCCCAAATCTCATCCTGACAACAGCATGGCTCTGTAGGAGAAGAGTCCTGCTGCTAAACCGGCCACTAGCTTTAGGACTTGTCCAACACTTGATCTCCAGTGTAGAAAACGGTTTCCTCTGAGTCTAACTCGCTACGTTTAGTAAACCTACAGACTAAAACAGAGAGCTGCTGACACTCCAGTGTTGTAACATCTCTGCTTGACTTTGTTGAGTGTTTGGTGTTATTTTCCCTTTCTTTTACAGTGGTGTTTCCATCACTGGCAAAGCTGGACAGACAGTTAAACCACAGAGACATATATTCTCAGATGGATGTCGTCCCTCAGGCTGGGTCATCCTTTATAACGCAGTGCAGAGATATCCCTCTGCTCTACTGTCAATCCAATAAAACCCTGCGGTAAGATCATCAGTGGTGACACACAGAGGGAACTTTTTGAGACTATTTCCCTTTTAAGCAGATCTCCCAGGACAACGCTGACACATTACAGTCTTCTGAGGTGAAATATTTGCACCTCTGTCCCTGCTGTGCCGCAGTTATAGATTATTCTGAGTGAATATCAGCCTCTGTTGTTGTAGCACTGCCGTGACCATGGTGTAAATTTAACCATAGTGAGAGCCTGGTCTAAATTTCTGCTTCTACATCCACAGAAATATTTCTGCTGCTGCAACAACACTTCCGTGTAGATGAATGGGCATCCAGGGTATCATTAAAAGTTTTGCTTTTCCTGCTGCAAGGAAAATGTCATCAGCTGAGTGGATGATGTAGACATGACTTTTTCCGTGCTGGGCAGCTGTTAGGCCTAAATTAAGGCAGAGTGGGGCCTTAAGCTGAATGCAACACATCCGACTTTATCCTGATGGCATGCAAATATGAAGAAATTAGCCCGAAAGACCAAATCAGATAACGGGAATGTCAGCGGTTCAGAAGTTATTTGAGGGTGCAGCAGATATGTGTCACAAAAAAATGGATTTAGACCTTTTTACGGAGATAAACTTTAATGGTTTGAAAATTAAAGTACAAAACCCAATTCTATTGAAGTTGGGACATTATGATAGACGTAAATAAAAACAGAATACAATGATTTGCAAATTCTTTTTAACCTATATTCAACTGAATACACTACAAAGACAAGATATTCAATGTTCAAACTCATAAACTTTATTTTTTTTCTTTCAAATAATAATTAACTTAGAATTTCATGGCCAAAGTAGTTGGGACAGGGTCATGTTTACCACTGTGTTCCATCACCTTTCCTTTTAACAACACTCAGTAAACATTTGGGAACTGAGGAGACGAACTGTTGAAGCTTTGAAGGTGGAATTCTTTCCCATTCTTGTTTGATGTTCAGCTTCAGTTGTTCAACAGTCCGGGGTCTCCGTTGTCGTATTTTACTCTTCATAATGCTCCACACATTTTTGATGGGAGACAGGTCTGGACTGCAGGCAGGCCAGTCGAGTACCCGCACTCTTTTACTACGAAGCCACTCTGTTGTAACACGTGCAGAATGTGGCTTAGCATTGTCTCGCTGAAATAAGCAGGAAGGGCGTCAATGAAAAAGACGCTGCTTGGATGGCAGCAAATGTTGCTCCAAAACCTGTATGTACCTTTCAGCATTAATGTTGCCTTCACAGATGTGTAAGTTAGCCATGCCTTGGCCACTAATGCACCCACATACCATCACAGATGCTGGCTTTTGAACTTTGCATTGATAACAGTCCGGATGGTTCTTTTCCTCTTTGGCCCGGAGGACACGACGTCCACTACTTCCAAAAACAATTTGAAATGTGAACTCATCATGTTGTGAAGCAGACGCTGCTCCCCCGTGTCGTTCAGGAGCCCAAACAAAGTTAGCGTGCTACAATATCGGACAGTAGAAACCAACCAGAAAGTTCGGAAAATTGTCTGAATCCTCCTTTGGCCACGACTGCCGACACAAGCAAGAAAACAAAGTAAATACCGGAGACTCTGGAGGAATAACGGGCACTTAAAACGGAGGTAGACCGGACAAGAGCTAAAAAGCCGGGTCAACATAAACCATGGGGGACGCTTGGGGATCTTGGTGACCCTGTAACCTTTCTGCTGGACAGGTAAACCGCTTTAACAAAGTAAGACAAGTGTCTGTAACAGAAGTGTTTCTTGTCAAACGGACCTGCTGTAGCGTGTTGTAGCGCCATCGCTAAACTGTCCTCCCTCGGGTCCTGGACTATGTCACTTTATCCTCATTGTAGAAGTCCTGCAAACATTGTGTTTGCTGGTAGTCTGTTGGCATCTACAGTAGCACCAATGCTTTTGACTTTCACCTTGACTGGGCCCCATTTGTAATGATCTGAAGGATTTATCTGCATTATATCTGAATTTAATTGGAACGATACGAGCGAGCAGGAGCGTCTGTTTGTGGGCGGGGCTTGCTGGAGCAGAGAGGGAGGGGAGAGGAGGAGCTGAGGGGAAAACTGGTTGGGAGGGGTAGAGTTTACATTCAAGATTTTTCCTAAAAACTGGCACTTCCTCAGATCCTGACTACACCAACTTTAACGGGTTTCTTGGCTTCTACAGTCAGCCTCCAGTGGACACTTGAGGAACTGCAGTTCTTCGCACCACTGGACACAACAGGAACATAACCCCTGTTCCTGTTCTTGTAATGTTTTGTAACAGCACTTCACTCTGAATGAAAATATGTTTCCATGAATCGATAGCTTTTATTCGCCCGACCCCAGCCGCTCTGTCAGAACCCCGTCTCCTGAAGCGGACTGATGCTCACTAATTGTTATCAGCCATGACTCGATGCCAGGATGAACACAGCTAATGGCTTTCAGCTCACAACAGTCAATCACTGGTGTGTCAGCGGGGAATAAAGGCTAACAGGATGCTTTGCTTTGATGCTTTGCAAATTACCTTGATTCCAGCCCCCTCAACCTTTTTCCAATCCACACTGAGCCTGAGACACGAGCAAGAGGAGGAGGAGGCTGAAGGCCCAGGGCTGCTCCATCACCGTAAATCCCCGCAACATTCAGAAGGTTACAGGGTTCATCCATAATTCATGCTGAAGACTCTGAACAGATTGAATTGTCACAACTCAGACGGGGAGAACGAGGCTGGAATGAGCTGATCGCTGTCTCTGTGAGTCCTGAGCGGGAAAAGGAGAGCTGGATTAGTACAGAACACATCCTGAGTTCATGTCCACTCCGGTAATGTGACTAATCCACGGCCTCGGTGACCAGAACACGTCCACATGTCAAATGACGGAGCTAATGTAGGCCAGGACCACAAAGGGCCGCCGTGTGACACCGCGATTAGAGGGAGCCCATTAGAACTGAGAGCCATGACGACACGAGGCGAGAAAGAAAGAGGAAATATTGGAGGATCCTTGTTACAGGACCAGTACCTTATGATTCTGTACTGTATCTTATTCTCTATCATACTGTGCAATAGTGATGGCATTGTATCATACTTATAGATTGATTTTGTATAGCACAGATTGCACTATGCGATAGACGCTCTCAATAAGTCGTCTAACAATAGATTACAATTCAAGAACTTTATTGATCCCCACAGCGAAATCCGTTTGTCTGGAGTCTCATCTCATCTACTATTTATCAAAGAATTAAACAGTCTGTTGGCTGCAGGTACAAAATATCTTCTGAATCTCTCCGTCCTGCAGGGAAGTGAGAGGAGCCGTCCACCGCTGTCGTCACCTCGGTCCATCACGGTGTTGTGAAGTGGACGATCCATGATGTGTGAAGTGAGGGCCACTGGTCTGTAGTCAGTGAGTTCAGCCGGATCTTCAGTCTCCTCTTCAGCTCATGTTGCACTTGTTTGATATATACTTGTTTGAGATTTATTGTATATATTATATATATATCCTATTGAATCATACTAACCGTAAATATTATTACAGATCGTATCAGAATTCTATCCCTATTTTAATGTACCACTACTGTCAAAGCACCAACAGTCCTTATATGGTCTGATCTACTTTACTCTTATTCAAACTGGTTGTATCAAATCATATTGTATCACATGGTATCATATACTACTGTATCGTATGGAATTGAATCGTATCGAACTGCATTGCATGATATCAGAAATTATATCGAATTGTATCATATTGTATCAAATGTAACTGTATTGTCTCATATTGCATCACATCATATCATGGGTTGTATTGTAATGAGTTGTATTGTATAAAATTCTATCATATTGTATTGTAGCCTATCCAATTACATTGTATCGTGTGGTATTGAATCGTATATAATAATTTTGTATAGTACCACATCATATCATATCGTATCATATCATATCGTATCATATCATATCAGGTAACATATCATATCATCATATTGTACCATATCATATTGTAACCTATCATATCATATCATCTTATATCATATCATATCATATCATATTGTACCGTATCATATCTTATTGTATCATTTCATATCGTTTCATATCATATTATATCATATTGTATCAGATTGTATCATATCATATAGTATCATTTCGTATATTATTGTATCATATTGTATTATATTGTACAACATCATATTGTGTCATAGCTTGTAGTATCATATCATATTGTATTGTATCATTTCATATACTGTATCATATCATCTCATCTCATTTCATTTCATATCCTATCATTTCATATCATATCATATTGTACCATGTAGTATCATTTTAGTTCATATCTCACTGTACCTTCTAAGCTGTAAATGAGTATTTTGATATGTGTGCTAAACTGTCTCTGTGTTGAACCCGGGTCCCGCCAGTCTTTTCATCTGGTTTAGTTTCTGTGTCTGTTTAAGAGTTTTATTCAGAGTTCTTTTTCTGCATATTCAGTTAAAAATTGTCGAAATTGTTTGATGTTGTTAAAAGAACAAGGGCGAGCTGTAAAATTCCAGTCTGGATTAGCATTCATCTGTCCTGTAATATTATGTTCTGCTGCTGCTGTAGAAGGACACAGTTCAGGGTCCGCAGGTGGAGTGGGCTGCTCAGAATATTTTTCTTTTACCAAACTTGATAAGATAAATCAGACAGAAATGCAAATAAAATAACAAGCCTCAAACTTTAAGAATTAAATTTGGGTTTTCTCTAACATACTTTTGTCCATTTTAAAAACGTAATGGCAAAAGCAATTTTCCTGAAACAGCACTTCTTGACTTCCAGGCAGTACTGCAGTTTTCATAATCCCATTACCCCCCAACATCTGATCTAAAGGCTTGTGATGTGTTTGTGCAAATACTGCGTATCTGAGTGTGTGTTTTAACCATCATTATCCTCATTCCCAAACGCTGTTCCTGCTTTAATCCGCCCATTAAGCTTGTATGATCCCATAAACACAGACGCATCTGAAGGCCAATCCTCTAATGGAAGCATTGCTCACTGTTAGTGACTAAACATGTTAGGTTTCATGTTTGTTCCTAATGAAGATTAAGGACTCACCTTCATTCTGCTATGACACTAATCAATGACGTCTCCATGGTCCACAGGTGCTCGGCAACAAAACAGAAAGCCTGCTACTGAGGCGCCATTCTTTTGTTGTTTAATGACAAACATTTTTGTGTTTTTGGTGTTTAGAGAAATATTTATTTTTTTGCAGTTGTGGGAAAAATGTGCCATTGATCATAATAGCTAATGTACCTACGCCCTCACAGTGGTTATCCACTCAGGCCCCGTTTGTATGTACCTGGTTATTGTTAAAAACAGATACATAAACCATTGATTGCAGCCTTCGTTAAGATGCAAACAGAGAACGATGGTTTTTTGGAAACTCTGTTTGCACGCTTGCTTGTAAAGAGAAAAACAGAGATAAATGAAAATTTGGGTAGCTGACGGCAGATTGTTCTCAGGAAAGAAGAAAATTATGTTATTGTTGTTGCTGCTATGCGGGATTCTGATTGGCTAACGTGGGCTTCAGCTTCTTGCTACACTGCCACCTACAGGTTCAGCAAGCTCTTGACAGTTTACATGTACGGGTTAATGTAAACGTAACTTTTCTGAAAACGTAGTGGTGTGCTCGCAGTTTTTTTTGTAAACAGAGAGAGTGAAATGTCCATGAATGAAAATAGCCGGGCACGTGTAAACATGGTTGACAATCTGAGAAGTCATTGGAAAAAACTGAGCCGTTGAGGCTCCACGATAACCCCCTCCCCCCGAACTTGTATCGCCCTCCCCACAACACACTCCCTCTGGTAGAGCAAGAAACCAGCCGAGTTAGACTCTTCGCTTGGTCACATTTCCTCTTCGTCGCCGCTCTGTCGGCTTGCGTCTTCTTCACACTTTTGGCGGTGGGGTGAGCAGAAGTGTTTTTTTTTTTGCGTCCTTCTCCATCACAGCTCCTGTAGCTAAGCTGCTACGCTACTTTTAGTCGCTCAGAGCTCTGAGGAGGGCCGGAAGAGTGGGAGGGGACGAGTTGGAACTACGGGAGAGGGGTGTGTCGAATACAGCGAGGTGATTGGATGGGGAGGCCGAGCAGGAGATTGACCAATAGGAGCTCTCCGGGGACGGATGGCTCCTATTGGTCAATGTTTTTGCAGCCCTGCACCTGGTAGGGTGAACGGATTTTTTCTGATCTTTTTTCTCTTCACTTTGTGGAGATCGCACTATAGGACCATGATCACCATGGAAACAAGGGTCATAGTAATTACCAATCTCTCCATATGTCAACCATGCCTTTAGAGGATAACTCTAAAGAAATCACAGGTCATTGTTTGATTGGTCTCCACATTAATTACAGCCTGTTTCATAACCACCTGAAAACTCGTCACAGGAGCTTTACAGAAAATGTGTCGTCATATCAGACTGTAAGAGGACACTCTTAGACTGTTTTTTTCTCTTGGATATGATGCAGATAAACCTGGAGGCGCTGAGTGAACCATTTCAAACCTCCCCCACGCTGCAGCGCCCGGCCACCTGTCCATTAAAGCCGTATAATCTGCTCGATATTGATGCAATAAAAAGGCCACGGTAGAAGTGCCTGATTAGATGGGAACATCTGCTCCATATGGTCATCTTGGCGTGAACACCGTCCTCCGCCTTCACTGTCACTATGTAACACAGCAGTCTCCTCTGAAGGTGGCCGTTCAGATTTACTGTTGGCATCTGGACTCCGTGTAATTTGACGGTCTGATTCAGCGGGATCTGCTCGGGTTTATGAGCTGAAGGAGCTGGAGTGATTCTGATGAAATTATCGATGCAGCTACAAAGTGAATCTGTGTTTTGATCATAAGACATTGTATTGATTTATTGACTCAATTTCACCTCCTTACATCTCTCTCTTTCTCCGTCTCTTTGGGTGGAATCTAAAAGGTCCTCTGAGAGTCGACCAATTCTAGTCACTTCATGATCGCCTGTTTATAATCGATTCAGGGGAAAAAACTCAAGAGGGCATCCATGATAAACTGAGTATCGAGAGAAAAAGGCTGAATTCTGGACTAATCCTTCACTCTCAGTCAGTTTGCATTCAGCTCTTCTGCGCACACATAAATGAGTGTGATAAAACCCAAAAGATAAATGTGTTATAAAGACATAAACAATGAAATAAAACTGGCTAATGTTGTTGATATAAAATCAGTCCATTAGTATAAGTGGCTCTTTTCTGTAAATGCACTCCATTTATTCTTTTACTGTACATAAAACATGTAAATTCACTTTAGAGCTCAGAGTGATCAATATTCATCAAACAGACTGGATAAAAGCTTCGCCTCCATATGTTCAGAGGAAGAAAAATCAAACTGCCTGACTTTACCAAATTATCAACTCACACGATTAACACCGTTACAGGTTTTCAGTCTCCTGGGCGTCTTATCCTGATGCAAAAAAACAGAGAACAAATCATAATTGGCCTCCAGTCAGACTGAGGAATACCATAACCTCAATGAGTGTGTGTAAATGGGATAATCAGGCACTTATACAAACACTTAGACACACACACACACACACACACAAAAAGATGTTAAATGAAATGCAAACAGTCATTTGCAGTTTCCTCTCAGCAGCTGAGCTGTTTGATTTAACAGCCGGCGTTCTCGCTGCACTTTGGCTCCCCTGTGACATCTTAATGCACAACATTTGGAGCTGCACAGGGCGCAGCGTTCAGGCGGCTCCCAGGCATAATGGCAATGCTGGCAGCTTTGTGTTTCATACATGAATCTGCACAAAAGTCGTCGTTCTCCTTTAAATAATGGCGCTCTGGTGCAGCTGGAGAAGGTACAGAAGTTGGACAATGAGACTCAAACACCTGCTAATTTAGTGTTGAAGGTTTCACGGCTAAATTTGACCAGCCTGGTGGCCAATCTTCAGTGACTGCACATTGCACCAGTAAGAGCAGAGTGTGAAGGTTCAGTTTGCAGAGTAATCGCAGTTTTGCTCTAAATTTAATATCAGAGTTCAAAAGAGGACAAATTGTTGGTGCATGAGACAGCAAGTCTTTGTGATGCATCAAAAACCACGGTATCCAGGGTAATGTCAGCGTACCACCAAGAAGGACGAACCACATCCATCAGGAGGATCATGTGGAAGCTGTCTGAAAGGGATGTCCGGGTGCTAACTCGGATTGTATCCACAAAACATAAAACCACAGCTGCCCAACTCACTGCAAACCTTTGGTCACTCATGCCAATGCCAAATGTCGGTTTCAATGGCGTCAGCAGTGAAAATCTTGGGATGTGGATGATGTGAAACATGTATATGTTCTCTGATGAGTCCACCTTTACTGTCTTTCCCACATCCGGGAGAGTTACGGTGTGGAGAAGCCCCAAAGAAGCGTACCACCCAGACTGTTGCATGCCCAGAGTGAAGCGTGGGGGTGGATCAGTGATGATTCGGGCTGCAATATCATGGCATTCCCTCGGCCCAATACTTGTGCTGGATGGGCCCGTCACTGCCACTCCCAATGGTTCAAACACTGTGTCCTGAAGGCGGTTCGGTGTATCAGGATGATAATGTACCAACACACACAGCAAGACTGGTGACAGAGTGGTTTGATGAACATGAAAGTGAAGTTGAACATCTCCCATGACCTGCACCGTCACCAGATCTAAATGTTATTGAGCCATTTTGGGGTGTTTTGGAGGAGCGAGTCAGGAAACGTTTTCCTCCACCAACATCACGGAGTGACCTGGACACTATTCTGCAAGAAGAACGGCTCAAAATCCCTCTGGCCACTGTGACGGACTTTTATCTGTCATTCCCAAGATGAATCGATGCTGTATTAGCCGTGAAAGGAGGCCCTACACCAAACTAATGAACTACTGTGGTCTAAAACCAGGTGTTTCAGTGTCATTGTCCAACCCCTGTACGATCACTCCAGCTCTACAGCTCAACCTGCAGGTCTTTTTTTTAACCAGCTGCACTCTTTCTAATCTTTATCTAAAATAATACATTAAAAACTGATTTCAGAGCTTTGAAACCATTTATAATAAGACGAAACCTTTGTCAGTATCCAAGCCTGACTCATTATTTTGATAGTTAACCACGTGCTGGAGACGAGAAAACAGCGTGTAAACAAGTTTAAAAAATAAAAATCCAGCCTTGAGATTTTCCGATTGTTTTCAGATTCGTGTTGTAAAAAGTGCGATTTTATCTGCAGCTTCAGAATCAAAGTGAAAAAGAAAAAAAAAATGTCCCGGAGTACGTTCTCGGCTGCCTCAGAGTGAACAGGTGAAGGTGCTGGAGTGGCAGATCCTTATCCACTCGTCAGTGAAGTTGTCATGGTGATCGATTGGATCCTGTCATCACCTCGGAGAGCCAATTAGCGCGGCTCTGGGTTTCTCTTCTCTCTTTTTTAATGTCAGAGATCAAACTGCAGAATTCTTTGGTTATGTATTTTTATAGGCCGACAGATGTGTGGTGGAACACGACGGATGATGAACGTATATCTTCAGATCTGACACGTCTTTTAATTATCTTCACGTCCGTCAATTACATCATAAAACTAAGACTGAGTGTTTTAAACGCTCACAAAGGTTCTTATATAAATTAAAGTTTAGTATTAGAAAATAATCATTCATCATTATTATTGAAAGGCTTAAAGGCTGGTGTATACTTACTAATAACAAAAAATCACATGGAATTCCCCAAGGCTCCATCCTGGGGCCTCTTGTGTTTCACATCTTTATACTCCTGCTGACTCAGATTATAGAAAAAAAAACACAAAATAACTTATAAAGACGACACACACTCTTTCTATTCCTCTGCGGATCGCCGGACTCCTCAGCTTATTGCAAGAGTTCTATTTTCCCGGACGCCGGAGCATGGCGGATAAATTCAGCACAGATGAACCCGTGCTGGAAAGGAGGTCGGGCACAGACACAAAATAAAACATCCGGCTTCTTTTCAAAATAAAACACTCCGTGTTTCAGGAGGATCGTATTTCACACCATGCAAACGGGTGGAGACGAACAAGTGAAAGGTTTTTAGACGTCATTTCACCCCGATGACACCATGGATGAGGAGATGCTGATTCTAGAAGTCTAGAAGTAGATTTCCTCCTCTGGAAGGACACAATCTACTGCTTATATGGTTAGCCTCTGTGGCTAAAGAGACAACTTGTTTTCGCACGATTGTACATGAATCTGCGGGTTCTTGTGAGTTCTTGCAATTCCTGTTGTCCATAATCCACCTCGAAATTCGCCTCACAAATGGACCCAGTAGGAATTGGTCAGTCTGTCAGTGACAGTACACTTATGATTTCAGATTTTACTCCAATTATTGCTTTTTCTAACCGGGTCAACAGCGACCCTAATATGACAAATGCCATCATTTCTACCAGAAGTCAAAGAAGTCTTAATGCAAAAATAATAATAATTTATGAGATTTTTTTCCGTATTTAAAAACAAAAACAGGTCTGTGCTGATCGTGACTCAGGAGGAGGGTTAAAGACTTTTAAATGTCATCTGAAATAATAAATTAGACTAAAATTGTGAATAAAATCACAATAAAAATCACAATTTTAAATCAAAGTATTTTCTCTCTCGTGCTGCAAAACTTCAGCTAATTTCATTACCAACTTTAAAATCTTGAGTATTGACTCTCTAGATCTTGCTCACTATAATTAATGACGTTTGTTTACATTGGTTCTCTCTCGCCCTCGTTGTTTTTCTTCTTCGTGTGAAAATTGTTGGTGGACCCGTGTTTAAATCGTTGCGTCTAAAGCAATTAATTTCCCTCTCTCAGCCCCTCCCGCTCCCTCTCATCAATCTGGACATTATCAGCATCTTGAAATAAGTTTTGTGGGGATTTCTTCTGCCCACAGCTTTCTCATTTCCCTCCCTTGTCACTCCTTGTTGTAGGTTTTATATTACTTTAATCGTCTCCCTCACTGATGCAGCTAAAACACACTTTCCCTAAATGTTAATCCCATAATCATTTCCCTCGGCTTCCTGCGAGCTCTGATAGTCCGCAGCTATCTCTGATGCCTTCATAGCTGGAGTGATATTGCTTTTGCAGCGTGGCCCATTTCCCCGAGTCTCATGGGATGTCATATAATACTCAACTTGTCACAGCAGCTCTAAGAGGAGAAGGAGGAGGGGGGTGTTGGATATATTAAAGGACGGCATTATATTCCAGATGATTTTAGAGCCTGGACACGAGTCCTGGAGGATATAAACCCTGAAGTGCAAAAGGGATTTAGATTTTTTTCCCCTCACTTTGAAAGAAAGAGAACGAAAGCGTCATTGTGTCTCCTCCGCTGCTGTTTGGATATCTCATTTAGAGTCTGAGAACTGAGAAAAAGTCGACACTCATGCTGACGGGGGCAACGATAATCCAACTGTTCACGTCTTTGGGGTCAGAAGGTCGTCAGATTTCCTCCAGATGTTTCTTTTCACCATTTTGTTTTAATGGAAACAGTAAACTGGAACTCTCGGCTTCTCTTTGGCACCACCTTCAACAAAATTCTCCAAAATGACCCCCGACTCTGTGATGATTGACCCCTAAAGAGTGGATCGAGTTGTCAGGAGTTAATAAGTCAGCCTTAAATGTTTCTGAGCTTTCATGAAGGTCCATGTTTCACCAACAAATCCAGATCGGACTGGTCTTTGTGAACAAAGGAGTCGTCAGTGAAGTGACGAGAAATTATCCGTAAATTAAGAGCGCTTAAAGGCATGGTTGAAATTTAAAAAAAGCGTCCCAACCCCCTGAACCTGTATCGCCCTCCCCATGACACACCCCCTCTGGCAGATCAAGAAGTCAGCCGATTCACCATGTCAGATTGTTAGTGACTAGCGGCAGTAAACACCAGCTCTGCTAGCGAGCGCCGTCTGCAGCTGCCTGGACAGCTCCCGTGTTGATATGTCAGAGACTAATCAGAGTTATTTATGTAACATGAGCCACGATAAAAGGAGATAAAAATGACCTGTTCAACTAAAACTCTGCTGTCTCAGCGCCTGTTTTCTCCACCGCTCCAAGGATGACCTGATGTTTGTTCACGTTAGATTCCTCGCTTGGTCACATTTTGGCTACGTCCACACTACAGGTTATGATCCGCAATTTGGATTTTTTGTTAAATCCGATCTTTTTGTGCGGTCGTTAACATTACAACAACGAATGCGGCATCTAATGTGATCGGAGTGAGTCCGTGAAGTTACCCGCATGCGCACAACTGGCTGTTCTCCGTTCCCTCGTCCGCCATTGCTTTCTGCGCGTGTTTGTTTTGTCGAACAATAGTGACGTGTGTCGCATATCGATGACATATAGGGGCGAGCAGAAGTGATTTTTGTGTGTCCTTCTCCATCACAGCTCCTGTAGCTCAGAGCTCCGAGGAGGGCCAGGAGAGTGGGAGGGGACGAGTCGGAACTATGGGAGAGGGGTGTGTCCAATACAGCGAGGTGATTGGATGGAGAGGCGGAGCAGGAGATTGACCAATAGGAGCTGTCCGGGATGGATGGCTTCCATTGGTCAGTGTTTTTGCAGCCCTGCACCTGATAGGGTGAACAGATTTTTTCCGATCTTTTTTCTCTTCACTTTGTGGAGATCACACTAAAGGACCATGATCGCCATAGAAACGAGGTTCATAATAATTACCAATCTCTCCGATCGTCAACCATGCCTTTAAGAGAAACTTTCCGAAGTGTGCGGTGAGAAGGACAGTCCGGTTTCTGATCATATTCATATTCAAACACGAACCGTGGAGAGCCGCAGCGTGATGTTGAATCAAATCTGAAACTGTCCAGTCGCTCTACACTCAAACATGAAACATCTGACACACCGTGAAGACCAGCTCCTCTTTTCCAACACGCATGCAGGATTTCTAACCAGCTGAGTCTGCGGTCTTTGGTTGGAGCTCTTCTTTTCCCACAAACACATAAATCTTAATTGCTCTCCAATAAGCAGCAAGTGACCCCCCGTGAAGCGAAAGCTGCACCGAGCACCCTCAGATCTTCCCTCTTTTGAACGGCGCGGCGCAGAGCGGTCGGCGAGTAAACACGAGTGTGCTGTGTGCAGTTTACTCAAGAGACGCTGCGGGATCTCCGGGTGTTACAGTTCAAGATTCCCCCCCCCATAAATCTCTTTGAGGAGGAGTCGACAACCGGACAGTTTTCCTCTGTGAGAGTGGCCCGGTGACTCCTCTGATTCCTGGAGATTTCCTCTGGTCAGCGAAGGGTGATACAAGCTCAGTCAGACAGAACTGACCGCCCAGCATCCCTCACTACATTTCAAACAGACCGCACCGCCGGATGAAGGTAAATTCACGACCACACCTGGCTGTTTGTGTGCCGGAATAAAAGCAGCAGCGTGGCGGGAGGACCTGCTTTAATGAGAGCAGAGGTGAGAGCTAAACTGCAGGTTTCACATACAGGAGGATGGCGCCGCTAAGATAAAAGAGGAATCACCTGTAGAGTTCGCCGCGCCACGCTGTTTTCTGTCAACATCAATCAGCTCGGGGTGCCGGCAAACTTTGCTCCTCTTTATCAGAGGAGTCAGGGCCCGTCTGTGTTTTCCTTCTTCTGTTAAATGGCAGAAAACCTGAAGGGAGCACACAGAGGCCACGATGCATTCTGGGAAATCCTCTGATATGAGAAACAGGAGGTTTCAGGGTGTAAAAAAAGATCCAGTGTACTCAGACACCATCTTTGCTTAAAACTAACCTCCTCAGAGCAAACGGGATATCATCTGCAAAGAATTTATGTACGACGCCATGAGATTTCATTAATATACCGGAGAGTAAGGCTGCACGATTAATTGATTTTTAAATCGTAATCGGATTATTTGATTATGACGATCGATTTTCCTCTCTATCATGTCTCGCGCCTCCAGGCCACAGTAGACTCCTCCTTCCTGCAGGAGCGTTCTCCAGTTCCCACAAACATGGTGTTTCCAAAAGAAGGCGATAATTTCGTGGTTAAATCGGACAAGAGTGAGTCATTCGTGTTGAATTGGTACGACTTCACAGTTTCAGATGAAGAGTAAACCACTCCCCGCTGTAAAGTCTGTCTGAAGGCGGTATCAACCCGTCACCACGGAAACGAATTCAGGTGACTGTAAACGTTACTTTTTGAAAACAGGTCAGAGAGTGAATAAATCTGTAAACGACGACCATTTCATCTCCGTGTGGATGTCTATCTGCATCTCTGGAAACGATCATGTGACACACAGAGTAAAGGTCCTTTTACAACCCGTATCCTGTCATTACAAGCGTTCACATCAGTTTTCCCGTCATGCGATGTTGCGGCCTTTATATTTTTATTTTTTCTAAAGTTTCCCATTTTGTGTGTTCACTTCCTACCAATCAGATTTTGTGTTGTTGCGAGGTCTGATTCACCGGTATATCCAACATGGCCGACCATCTGATCATTTACGTGTCGGAGAACAGAGTGATTTTTGATAAAAGACACAAACATTACAAAGATAACGACCTGAAGGACGACTTGTGGAGAGTCATAGCGTCGGATTTCTCATCTGACGATGGTTTGTGTGCTTTAACAGTTTGATAAACGTCTTTGTTTGAACTTTCATCTGTGCTAAGTAACTTTAGCTCGTAAGCTAACCTGTTCAGATACAACATACCATATGTATTTTCACTGTAAACTCAAACTCAATCACAGCATTGCTGTCACAGCTCCATTAGGTCTCGGTTGTTCCCTTATGTTTATGGATTATAGTTTCATGTTCTTATCTGGCCCCGACTCAGTTCATGCTATCATGACAGACAGACATCTCAACACTAGTGTCTAATCAGAACTGAAAACAGTCAGTCTGCTGTTGGCTCAGTCTTCTCACTTCCATCTGGGACGCGTCTTTTTTCACCCCCGGAAAGTCACAAAATCACATCGCGCTTTTTATGTACGGTCAGGCGCGTCAAAATTCGCCTCTGAATATTTCATGTCGTATATTTGCGTCATTCCCGGTGTGTAAGGACCTTAACTGTTTCAAGATTAATCGATTATCAAAATGATTGTTAGTCACAGTCCTATTGGGGACGCCCTCTGCTCAGCAGCTCTCTGTTTTAGTCTGTAGGTTTACTAAACGCAGCGAGTTAGACTCAGAGGGCTCACGCAGTCTCTCACAGAGTGGGGAAAATCTTCTTGCTGTTGCTTTTGAGAGACTCTGTGGCTGTGTCTCATTTCAGAGACCGCATCGAGCCAAGTGCACTTCTGCACCCTCGAACGGTGCATTTGAAGCGTGCATGACGTCACGATGGCGCGAACAGTGTCCCATTTGGCACGAGATGCGCTCAGCATTTTTTTCAAGCGTTTGCATTTATGCACGCTTTCGTGCCGTATCCCAGAATGCTTTGCGTGCCGCTGCACAGCTGCGCATTTCAGGTGAGAGGCTGGACTCGCTTTGAGACACAGCACGTCTGCAAAGAAAATACAAGATATCCAAGCAGACAGTCAGCTCAGGCTGTATGAGAGCATGATCTCTGAACTCACTAAAATCTGTAAACCAAACATTATAGATTTAGAGACGAACTGATCCGCTCTGCTACAACTATCAAAAACATTAGAAATAAGAAAGCTGACAAAACTACAGCAGAGGATCAGGACAACATCGAGTTTTTTTTTTTCTTTTAAAATTTAGAGATTAAAGTTGTAAATTTAGGAGAATAAAGTCATAAAGTAAATAAAGTCATAAAGCTGCTTTTGTGGAGGGGGAAATGACTGAAGCTGGTCATCTGCAGGGTTATCTGTGGATGTATCAGCGGGTCATTCAGAGAGATTTTGTGGTTTCTGAAGAAACAATCAAACTGATGATGATCAACATTTGTGATCCAGAGGGAGTCGAGCTCTGACCAGCACCACGTCTCTGTCACCGGCGGTAACCTACACCTGCAGAGACACCAACACCTTATTATGGCATATAATAATAACCCCCCGCCATCTTCATGCTGTGATTTATAAGGTTTCCTGACATGCGTCACACTTGGTTTTGCAGTATGAAGTTATTCTTTGTCTTTGCTTTTGGACTCAGATGTGGTTTCAGAGCAGCAGAGATCGACTGGGTCAGGTATACGACCTCCATTTGAGCCATTTTCACTCATGCATTTTTGGGCACCCCTTCTGAGACGATGAGATACACCCTGAAGAATGTGTGTACCAAATTTGGTGCTTTTATCCACCGCATAACAATTTGGCCATTTTTTCAAGTTAACAGACCCTACTATGAGGCGGTGTGTTCGAGCCTTTTTCGGGACAAGGTGAATGTTGAAGTCTGGTGTCTAGACAGGAAATTGAAAGAGGAAACAAATGGTATAATCCTGTGTCTCCAAGTGGCTCAGAGGATAAGAACACTGACTGGGATTCCTGAGGTCATGGGTTCGAGTCCAACCTTGCCCACTTCTTGGTGAGTTTTGAAATCTAGTGTCCACAAAGTACAGTGATATTTGAAAAAAAAAACACTTTTCTCTTCTGTGTCCACATTGCTCACAGGATAAGGAGACTGACTGGTACTCCTGAGGTGGTGTGTTCGAGCCTTTTTCGGGACGAGGTGAATTTTGAAGTCTAGTGTCTAGACAGGAAAGTGAAAGAGGAAACAAGTGGTATAATCCTGTGTGTCCAAGTGGCTCAGGGGATAAGAATGCTGACTGTGACTCCTGAGGTCATAGGTTCAAGTCCTACCTTGCCCACTTCTTGGTGAATTTTGAAGGTCTAGAGTGTACAAAGTACAGTGATATATGAAAATATATTGATTAAGTCGATTCGTCGTGACGAAAAAATTCGATTTTATTAAGATTAATCGATTATCAAAATGATTGTTAGTCACAGTCCTATTGTATTGCTCCCGTTGTCGAGATCGATAGGATGGTGCTATTCTGAGACAGCTGCAGAGCGTGATGGATGGTTGATACTTGCTTTGGACAGCCGTACCTTGGACTCTGTGTACCTCACCCTGATTTACTGCTCCGTGTTTGTTTAAACGCAGCACCACTTCCTTTTCGCTGAGAGTAAGATTAGAAGACTTTCCGTGTCTCTGCGCCGTAACACGGAGCTATAACCAGCTGAGCTGATTAATGGAGTTTTCCACATTAAAATCTTTGTTCGGAAACAAGAACCACACAAAAACATGCAATTATAACCCTCCGGAGGGGCTCCTGGGCCTATTTCCCTCTTTCATCACAGCAGCTTGTTTCAGTCATTGTTTCTGGTCTGAAAGTCGGGCTCTGATAATTGGCATCTGGATCTGACTTCAAAGTGAGCTCTGAGATATGAGAGTGGTATTGATCTGGTTATTTGACTCTTGGCAGGAATGAGGTTAAACACATTTCCAAGATTATGAAAGTCTTCTTCTGAATTTTTTAATTTTGAAAGTCTGTTCATGTGGTTCGAAGAAGACAAAGACGGATCATCAGGCGCCCGCTTTAAAGGACAGTTTGTGTGTTTTTTAATTAGATGTATCCTGAAGAATCCTGGTTTTTAGTCAGAGACAGAGGCTCCTGTTACGCTGTTTCCTCAACCTAACCACAGGACATCACATCTTAATCTATATTCAGAAGAAAAGAAGTGATTTAACCGAACTAAGACTTCGATATAAAGAGGGTAAATAGGTGACCGCTGTACTGGCTGAAGAAGGAGGACGTTTAAAGACCAAGTTAACCCTCGGCTCCTGTTCATTTCAAGCTCCATCCAGCCGACTTTGTCCCCAAAATAGACATGCAGGTAAGTACTCATAAAATAATTATTTTTAACATTTTTTCCCCCTTTTTTCAACTCAGATCTCTTAAACAACTTCAGCCCTTGCCATTAAAAACATAACATATACAAAATTCTCTGTTACACCCTTTTTATGCCAATTTTTGTGCACCATGTCACTGCTATTTTTAACGGCAAAAAATCACAAAATCACCATATTTCCCATATAAAATGACTGAGATGAATTTTTTTTAAATAAAAAGAGTCTGAGCCATGTCAATGATGAGAAGTTAAACAGATTTTGGTGGATTTAAATTATTTTTGCAGTGCCAATTTACCGTATTTTAGCTCCATTCAGCCTACTTTGTCCCCAAAATAGACATGCAGCTAAGTGTTCATAAAATAATTATTTTTTAACATTTTAACAACTTTAACCCTGCCCATTAAAAAAATAATGAATAGAAAATTCAATGTATTACCCTTATATGGCAGTTTTTGTGCGCCATGTCACTTCTATTTTTAATGGTAAAAAAACACAAAATCCCTGTATTTCCCATATTAGACAAAAAACTAACATGTTTTTAATGGAAGTCTAGTGTCCGATTTGCAGACAAAGTAGGGTGGATGAAGCTAAAATGCGGCGACGGAGAACTACAGGTGACACTGAGTTTTTTTTTTAATATGAATAAAAATAAGAAGTATCACCAAATTTGATGCTCCAATCTTAAAAAATGTGACTGTCAGCTCAAAATAAAGATGAAAAAAAAGACAAATGTCCTCAAAACAGACAAGTTAAGTCTGTTTAACATCAGCATTTATTTAAAACTGACTTTATTTCTGGTTAAAATGAAGTCTAATCGGAGAAAATAAGGGTCTGGTTCTAGTTTGTGGTTTCACTAACCCCTTTTTTTTTTAAGATAAAAAACATCTAAAGGAACTTTTTAAAGTTATTTTAAGTTAGTTTTGGATGTTTTAAGTACAAAAGAGGATAAGGGACACTTATTTTAATTATCTATCATCATTTTTATGAGGATTATTTTGTTGTTGTTTTCCTTATCCCTTCCTGCAAGCATGGTAAGTTAAATCTTACCAAGTGAGTGTCCTGCACAACAAGAATGAACTCGTCTAAGTGACACTTTGGGGGTCACTCAGGTCCTCACTTTGGCGAGGAGCAGCCCTGACCAGACCGAAAACATAGATCTAAAAACATAGATGCTGCCACGGTCACAGGATTTACAAGGATAGACGAGGACCGAACACACGTCTCTGTAAATCAAGGTGAAAAAAAGGACTTTTGCTCTCGTCCTCTTTCAAAGTCTTAACTCGGGCAGACTGCTTGATGAATGAGGGATGGTTGAGATTCTCATGCTGCGGTCAGTGTGTGTGTGTGTGTGTGTGTGTGTGTGTGAGCTGGGGCAGGGATTTGAGTAGCTGGATGAGTCTCCGGGGGCTTCACATTGATTCCTCTCCTGCCAGAAGTGCAGAGCTGTGGAGAAATGACAACAACATTCATCATCCTGCTGGTCATCTGTAAAGACAGGGCTGAAATACAATACAGGTGGAGGAGGAAGAGGAGGAGGATCTGCGGTGAAGGACGGGCTAACACGGTGGACGGACGGGGAAAGTGGGTTATAAGAGTTAGAGTGGACTTTGGTTTTCAGCGTGAAACTGTGTCAACCATAACAGACGCTTCCTCTACAGGCGGCAGAAGAAGTCGGAGATGTTTGATTTTAACGAAAAAACAGTTTTTTACAAACTGGGTAAAACAGAGATCTTCCCCTTCTGAAGTGAACAACCTTTCAAGACTCCGATGTGTTATCAGTCATCAAAATGGCATCAAACTAAACATTAAACGAATAGTCATGATATTTTCAGATCTGAATTATAAATAAATTAGTTCAGGGAGTGATTCCCCTGCAGGATGACAAAGCTGACGTCAACCCAACTGGTCCAACGTTAAGCAAACCAACAGAAAAGGGGGGGTCTGACAAGGAATCGATGAGTTTTATGTCGATACATTAAAGGCTTCACTCGAGGTTTTAAACCCGGGGCTTTGTCAGACAACAGGAAGCTGCTGAGGTCGAAGAAAAACTGACAGCAGACTGGACGTCAATAATCAAAACGTCCAACTGATCAGCATTGTCCTCAGTCCCTGCAGGCTTCCACATCTCTGAGCCTCATTTCAAATTCACCAGTTTAATCTATTTGTTGTTTATTGTCTCATTAAAATGGCAAATCTAATTTTCAACAAAGTGCAGAAAAGGTGTGGAAAATGTTGGTTTAGCCTTAGATGTTTTTTAAGATCGACATCTCGACGGTTCATCAGTCTGAGTGTGTCAGCTCATTAAGCGACACACAGCGGTCTGAGGAGCCATAAACAAACCTCAACCAAAACGCCACTCTATAGCCACAAAAGAGAGACTAAACACAACTCACCTACTCTCTTCCAGCAGCCGCTTGTTTGTAGCGAGACCTCAGGCCAGTCCATTACAGACTACAGCGGGGTGTTGCAGCTCAAGGAAGAACATTTATGATCATTTCTTTATCATTTCCTTGAAGTAATAAACACCATATTAATCATTTTACAGACGCGGTAGTTCTTCTGTCTTAGCGTCTCGGTCTGATTGTATTTCCATGAAGAAATGATCACGCCAGAATATCCCTTGTGCTCCGAGGGGCTGTTTTTTCAACCACCACCAGGGGTGCTATTGATCCAATTCCTCAAACAAATAATGGACACCCGTGATTTTTTCTTCTTCTGCAAACTTTCACAACTCTTGTGCTTTAAAGCCCTAAAAATAGAGACGAGACTCTGAATAATGATCACAAATAATCTTCGACATTCCGATCAGAAATTATCGGCACTTGGGATAAAACAAGACGTCACTTTTCAATGAAAGAGTCGACACACTTGGAGATAAGCATCATTTATTACATACTCCTCTTCCTGCAATGAATCATGGGAAGTGTGAAAAGTATAGATTTGTTTTCTATCTATACAATCAGAGTTATCTTTGCAACCACTTAAACTGCCCCCTGCTGGCTATAGGAAAGAATGCAGGTCTGAGATATCAGCGACTTCTTTGTACAAAGTTTTAACGTCCTTTTTCCTCGACAAATGAAAAGTCGAACTTTTACGAAGTTTTTGTGTGTTTGAATCCCAGAGCAGATCCTGCTCAGAACAGCTGTGACTCTACAGTTAATGTATAAGAGGAGGGAGAAGTCGTGGAAACTGGTATCTGATTAATTATTCTTTCACATGCTCAGAGATTTTAGCAGCAAGTCAGCCGCAGAGCACAAACATATAAACACTTAGCATATTAATGCTGGAGCCGGGATCCTGTGGAAGCGAAAGAGCAGGAAGGAGGTCATGAATTAATTATTAGTGCGCTGCAGAGAGAAACCACAAACAGATTAAAATAGTTTGAATTGTTTTTATAATGTCTCTTAAAAATGGAAGGTTTTTCATTTACTGTTCAGAGGGCCAAACAAAGTTAAATATTTACTGGAGATATTTCTGCTAATGAGTTTTTTCTTGAGATGGTGTTTAAAAGCTGTAACACATTTCAGAGTCTCCAAGGTCGGCAGCTCCCACGTGGTTTCGAATAACCTCTTCAAACTAAATTTACACTTTTGCATATTTAGAAATAAATAAAAGGGTTTTTAGTTGATGGTTAAGTCCTTGTAGTTTATTAAAAAAAACAGGATTAAGTCAAGTGAAGAGACAAATAGAATCATATGTATGAATCATAATAGATTCTAGGATTATTATCAGTATCTCCTTCATGACCGTCGTCTTTGTTGTGGTCACGAATCTCTGACTCTTCTAATTTTTTAACAAAATCCAAACATCCAAACTGGTTTGGTTCTCCTTCGACATGATTTGCCAACCTGAGGCCGTTCAAACTGGTCTAAGCTAGCTCATTGCAACCAGCGTAAAGAATTGTCTCATAAATCAACAGTCGTGCTTTTATTGAGATATTTTGTTCTGTATCGCATTTAGATTGCTGTACATAACTGTGCTTTTATTTTGAAGGGTACTACTGCAGTCGATTGAAAACAGTTAGAAGAGAAGTCTGAAAGTTTAAAAATTCATTGCAAAACCTGTAACGTTGTTTTGGAGTTCCGATTAGATCTCTGAATGTCAGTTTTTAAGTGTTCGATCTCAAAGAGCTGCTACAGCTGGTTTACAAGCAGCGACTGCTTCTTCTTCTTCTTGTTCTTCATTCGTCCTCCAGCTTATGTTGACAGGCAACCAGCAGAAACCACCACCACTCTGAACTTACAGGACGCGTATTTTGAAAAGATATCAACATTTCAGGGACTTAAACCAACATTTAATTCATGTTAGCCTCATACGGGACCAAAAGGAGATGTGGAAAGAGTTAATCAAGACTCGTAACTTTGTGGACTTGTCTTCTGTTTTTCAGCACAAGGAAATATTTCAGTTTTAGCATTTCTACATAAAAACAAAGAGGATCAATCGTTGGTCTCTTGGTGTCCATGTTGTCATCGCCTCACTGCGGTCTTTTCAACCTAAATCAAATCTGGTGATGAATAATTTCTGGTTTATCAAAAAGGGCGAATTAACGTCCAACAATCCCAAAAACTAAACTTTGTCGCTCCGGGACTCATCAGGAGTTCAACTTTTCCCTCTTGTCTCTTTTTCTCTTCTTATCAGAGTCGTCGCGTTTTTCTGCTGAGACAGGGAGTTTGACTTTTGCCTCTGAGACACTTCCTTCTGTTCAAACCATCAGACTGTGTCAACATCCGTCGGTGGGCGAATCACCGCGTCTGCTGCAGACACACAGAGACAGCAAAGAAAGGAGCGGAGAGGGAAAAGGGGCAAAGATGGAGGGAAGATGGCGGCGGGGTTAAAGAAAGTGTAAATTATCATTTGAAAAGAGTGAATGTGTTTTAAAATAGGATGAGAAAAGGAGAGAGGAGAGGAAATTCGAATATATACTTATCCTTAAGCTGCACCTGCTCGTCTTAAAGTAGTAGAAATGTTTTAGAGTCAGTGATCAGCGGTGACTCATTCAGAAGAGTCAGCAATGTGCAGTTTTCATGCGGCTGTGCAGCACTTTTATGTCAGCTGCATTTACATGTTCAAAGAATCTGTTCACTGTCTGAGTCCGACTGGAACTTTTAGACTATGTGCAAACATGGGAGTCCATGTTTGCACATTTCACCCCGATGACACCATGGATGAGGAGATGCTGATTCTAGAAGTCTAGAAGTAGATTTCCTCCTCTGGAAGGACACAATCTACTGCTTATATGTCTATGTGGCTGTCCTTAAAGAGACAACTCATTATCGCACGATTGCCTGTGAATCTGCGGGTTCTTGTGAGTTCTCCCGATTCCTACTGTCTGAAATCCGCCACAAAATTCGCCTCACAACTGGATCTGGTAGGAATTAGCGGATGGTGGAAATCACCGCCATTCTGTAGCGGAGCCGCTCCAGATGCGGTGTAAATTGGGTGTTAGTCTACTGTTAAAGTAGTTTTGAGATTGTTTTGGTACATGATGTCGATTTCCCAGGAGACCTTTAGCATCTGTAACGAGGTAGAAAGAGGGTCCTAGTCCAGGTCCTCGTGGCAGCCTTCTGTTAAAATGAAATTGTTATTTGTTGTGTGTTAGCTTTACAGACTGTTTTCTATTATCGATAAAACTTCTTTTATTGGTTTAACAGGAATATAAACTCCTCAAATATGGCGTACCACAGGGTTCTGTATTGGGGCCACTGCTTTTCATTTTGTTTGTTAACTTAAACCCCTCTGTTTGATGTAACATAAATGGGCAGGATATCGGTAGAGGAAAGGTTACAATATTCTTGGAAGTTCACATTGACGAACTTTCAGATTTCAGGTGCAAAGTTATCCTGGTATGTTGTCGTGTTCTTTTTAATCTCCGACATTTCCTCCCACTCTCAGCTCTTATATCCTTTTATAGGTCTCTGATTGAACCTCATTTAGATCACAGTTGTACTCTACGGTGTAATATTATAGTCATCCGACAGAACTACAGGCTCTGCAAAAGAAAGTGATAAAAACCACATCACGGTCTGAGGTCAGCTCTCCCATGGGTCCTCTTCTCCACGGCTGTGGTCTTCTAAGGCTCGCTAAGAGTCACATTTACCACGGTGCATGTATTATGTATCAGGTTATAAATCGACCAAACTGCAGTTCATGTGATCTTGTTCTGGTCTACTGTCCTCTGCACACATACACACAAAAACCAAACATCTGTATCTGGAGGAAAGAAAGGTCTGGATCCCGGATCGCGGTCTTCCATTTTAATTTTGCAGATGATGGTTAATCACGTCCGTGTTGCTCTGCGCGGTCAGACGTGGACTGATTATCGTGCTTGAAGGTCCTGATCTGAGTGAAATTTTTGACCTGGAAGATTTTAATGATGTTACACGAGATTAATGAACTCTATACGACTGGGCATATGTTGAGCTAATGAGGTGTGTGAGGACCGTAATTTAACAAATAAGATGCTCTTCCGTCATTAATGAATAACCCAACAGTGTTGACTTTTTTTGTCTATGGCAGTTTGAAGCATGTAGTGTTGTGTGTTCTTCGTACGTTGGAGGTTTCATGTGAGGAAAACCTCGACTGTAGAGGACCAGAATCGATAACCGGGTCCATCAAGCAGTTAACAAACAACAGTTTTTGGGCTTGTGAAGTCTCGAGGGTCTTGTGAGTTAAAGAGTTACTGAACGGTGGTGTCTGTCACATGTTTGGCTCCACCTGTTGAACTTTTAAACCCCAGGAACATGACACCGGAGAGGTCTGTAACCAGGGCCCTGGAGGGTCTCCACACCTTCAGCGAGGAGCAGGCCAAAAACGCAGGCAGAGATGAGCCCTTCTATGACAGGATGGAGACCCTGACCCGAGAATTTCACTGGATCCGGAACGGCTCTGCTGGCGGATCCACTGCCGCCATCGGAGGAGAAACTCTCGTGATATTACGGATGGTTGCCGCTGTCCTTGACACCAAGTTCTGATGGTCGGACTATTTGAGACCACCCTCCAGGAACCGCAGACTCAAACTTACCTCGCCTTGAACCAAACTAACCCTGAAAATGATGAGGTTTTTAGTGACGCCGAACCTGAAAAAGGCAACCCAGGCGACAAGACCGTCGCTTGGATTCTGTCAGGACACTTAACGACAACCGCCCGAAACCAGAGCCCGGTTCCTATGTCCGTGATGACGCTTTAATCCGGCACCACAATGAAGAGTATTCAGAAGATCCAAAGACGTTTTATTCCCCTGAAATTGATGTGAACAAGCATCGTTTAGTAACTACAAAGAAAGACATGACTGTGTATGACTGATGCTAATGCACCCTGCTGAGTTGACCATGTACGATGTGTATACAGACACTCCATAGATGGTCAATGAAGAATGACGAAAGCTCCACCCACAAGGAAAACATACAACCTATACAAGAAGACAACCCGAACATTGTCATCAAGCAAACGTGGACGTTTACATAGCTAGGGTCGATAAAAGAAGTGTTTTTTATCCTTTCATCAAACGTTTCTTTGAAAACACGGACATAACGAAATCCTAAAGTTTTTTTCTCCTTGGGTCAGGTGAACCAATCATGACCTCGAAGCCCTCGCAGCAGTAACAGAAAAGGCTTCACCACTCCAAAGAGTAAAGGAGACCCGTCATGTGAAGCGGACTCGATTGGCTGGTGCTGATGTGGAAACATACTTTGTTGAGCTCTTTTCCCGCTGTCTCTCTAAAAGACGCAAAAACAGGGAAAGCTCCTGAACGACCGGTTCTGACCTCCTGCAGCTTTCCTCAAATCCAATCCTCTGTTGAGTCCTCGTTGACTGCGTCTCCGTTCATTGGGTTCATTGACATGAGGTCATGTTCGAATACCAAGGAGTGTTTGCTCTGAACGAAAGAGTCTGTGAATAAGTTAGTTTTCATCACCATTTATTTGGGGGGCTTTTATTTTGTCGCCCAGGTGTAAAAAGCCGAGGGTCTCCTCTCCAGTCAGGGGGATCTTGAAGCGGTAATCAGATATCTGCAGCGAACTGTTTGATATTCAAGTGTAATCACGACAACGAGCGAAATCTTCCCCCCTGAAAAGCTTCATTTCACCAGGAGATATTCAGCGTTTGAAAATGGGACGCCTGTTCCAACAAAATGATTTTTGGCAAGAAAATGAGACTCTGGGTGGCAGGGGGGACTGAAGTGATTTGCAAAGTGGGACGCTTTAGTCACAAAGTAGAAACATTTTCAAAGATACAAACCTCTGCCGTGCTGTGGTGAGCCGCCGAGTCTGCAAGCAGCTAAAGCTCTCGGTCACGAAAACCTGCATTTCAAACACTGAAAATCCGAACCTCGAGCTTTAAAGAGAGAAGGTGGATTTGGACCAGACGTTATTATTGTAATGAGATGAATGTGGAAAATAAACAGATTATAGGAAACTTTAACCAGAGCCTGTGAGACTGTTCTCAAACTGCAGAAGATTCAGGCTCATTCGTAACCGAACAGATAGAAGGTGAAATCTGATCCAGAACCTGGATTGATGCCAGTGTTGAGCCCAGATCATGTCGTCCTCTGGAGATCCAAAAACACACCAGGTGTTGACACAAGTGCGCCGAAATGCAACATCGACTCAATCTCATCTTGCTAAAGCCGCACCCATGTATCCCTCAACTCACGGCGTCTTGGAAATGAAGAGAAGGATCGATTTCCTCCAGAGCGTCACATGGTGTCAGCTGATCTCAGCTGTCAATCATCATAACTACAGCTATAGTAGTTATTTCATGTATTATACCTGTTCACTAGTGTGTGTGTCTTTATGTGTTGTATATTTAAATATGTGTGTATATCAGGATAAAACAGTGGAAGTGTTTCTGTGATCCATGAGGTTTCTATGAGGTGAATAAATGTTGGTTCAGTTGATCTTCAGGACGGCTGCAGCTTTAAGAACTTCTGCTTGTTGGAGTTTGAGAGTCTGAAGTTCACAGAGACGCTCCTCTTCCTGGATTGTAGAAAAACTGGATTTCTCCTCCCAGATGTGATCAGGTGTACAATCTGAGGATGGGTGTAACTAACATCAAACGAGTTGACACGGGATAAGAGCTCAGACCAGGAAATAAAACTCACTCAGTCGTCGACAGCGAGTGTTGAAATGGCGCAGAAAGGAGTTCATCTGGACCGTGAGTCTCTCTCTTGTTCCATCTGTTTGGATCTTCTGAAGGATCCGGTGACTGTTTCCTGTGGACACAGCTTCTGCATGAGCTGTATTCAATCCTACTGGGATACTGAGGTTGAAAAGGGGATCTACAGCTGTCCTCAGTGCAGATGGAAATTCGAACGGAGGCCTGTCCTGAAGAAAAACACAGAGTTAGCAGGTTTATTGGAGGAAGTAAAGAAGAGCGGACTCCAAGCTGCTCCTGATGGTTCCTCTGATGCTGGACCTGAAGATGTGGCCTGTGATTTCTGCAGTGGGAGAAAAAAACTGAAATCTGTCAAGTCCTGTCTTCAATGTCTGGTTTCTTACTGCCAGATTCACCTCCAGCCTCATTTTGAATCACCTTCATTTAAGAAACACAAGCTGGTGGAGCCCTCCAAGAAGCTCCAGGAGAACATCTGCTCTCGTCATGATGATGAGGTGATGAAGATCTTCTGCCGCACTGATCAGAAGTCTATCTGTTATCTCTGCTCTTTGGACCAACACAAAGGTCATGACACAGTCTCAGCTGCAGCAGAAAGGACTGAGAGGCAGAAAGATCTGGAGGAGAGTCGAGAAAACATCCAGCAGAGAATCCAGGACAGAGAAGAAGATGTGAAGCTGCTCCAACAGGAGGTGGAGGCTATCAACGGCTCTGCTGATAAAGCTGTGGAGCACAGCCAGGAGATCTTCAGCCAGCTGATCCGTCTCATGCAAAAGTGCCGCTATGATGTGAAGCAGCAGGTCAGATCCCAGCAGGAACGTGAAGTGAGTCGAGTCAAAGAGCTTCAGGAGAAGCTGGAGCAGGAGATCACTGAGCTGAAGAGGAAAGACGCTGATCTGCAGAAGCTCTCACTCACAGAGGACCACAACCAGTTTCTGCACAGCTACCCCTCACTGTCAGAACCGGGTCAACCTGCAGACTCATCCAGGATCAACATCTGTCCTCAGAGATACTTTGAGGAGGTGACAGCAGCTGTGTCAGAGCTCAGAGAGAAACTCCAGGATCTTCTGACAGAGACGTGGACAAACGTCTCACAGGCAGTGACTGAAGTGGATGTTTTACTGTTAGAACCACCAGGACCAGCAGAACCCAAGACCAGAGCTGGTTTCTTAAGATATTCACAAAGAATCACACTGGATCCAAACACAGCAAACGAATGGCTGTTATTATCTGATGGAAACAGAAGAGCAACATTGACAGGAGAAGAACAGTCTTATCCTGATCATCCAGACAGATTCACTTATTATTTTCAGGTCCTGAGTAGAGAGAGTCTGACTGGACGTTGTTACTGGGAGGTGGACTGGAGAGGGGATGGGGTTTTTGTAGCAGTCGCATACAAGACTATCAGGAGAGCAGGAGACTCCCAGGATTGTGTATTTGGATTCAGTGACAAATCTTGGATGTTATTCTGTTCTAAAGACAGGTATAAATTTATTCACAACAAAGTCCGCACTGATATCCCAGTTCCTCAGTCCTCCAGAGTAGGAGTGTACCTGGATCACAGAGCAGGTATTCTGTCCTTCTACAGCATCTCTGAAACCATGACTCTCCTCCACAGAGTCCAAACCACATTCACTGAACCTCTACATGCTGGACTCTTCACTTCAGACTCTGCTGAGTTTATAGAAGTGAAATAAACAGAATTTTGAGTCCATCAGACCAAAATCATGAACTGAGATCCTTGAACTCTTGAAATGTTCTGGTTTGTAAATGTTTGTGGATCAGTCTCACCAAAAACTCTGGGTTTAGTTCTTCATTTCAGCTTTTTGATTCTTTTCTAAAGATGCTGATTTGGTCGCAGCTTTAAGGACAGTGATTGTGGAGAACTTTGATTGTTTGTATTTCTCATGTTGAAAAATCTTCATCAAGTTTGATATCAACAACATCAAGATGATGGTTTGTTCAAATCACCTTCAGTTGGTGCAGATGTTGAAGGTCTGAGACTTTAGAAAAAAGTGAGGTCAAAATCACAGAAAAAGGACGACCTTATTTCCTGTCCCAGATCCAAGCGTCTAAAGTCTTTCCAGTCGTCCCCAAAAACTCTTCAGATGATCTGTTTCTTTCTCTGTTTGCTGAATATTTGTGTTCATGTGATCGATGGATATTTCTGTCTGCTTCTGTTGGATCAGTGTGTTTGTAAAGGCATCTAGAATCAGACTTTGGACAGATCTACATGTTGTTATGAGCTTTTTAATCACTCTAATAATAATAATCACATTCATTAGTCCGACTGTTTTTCTGTTTCTGACTCAGCTCAGATTGTGGTCAAGTCTCTGATTGTGGGTGAAAACAATAAAAATCATCAAACTGAGTCACTGAAATCACCTCGTCTGTTTTTCTTTATTTGGTCTGTTTCTGCTGGATGTCATGTTACCGGTCTGTCTGGGTCATGGATTCATGTGGTCTGTAGGATTTCCATGATGTGGTCACTCACAGGTGTTACAGGTCCCAGATGTGGGTCCTGCAGCTGGATCAGGTTTTCTTTAAGTAAGAATAAAAATATTGAAAGAGATATAAGATGTATATGTCAAGACAAGCATTATTAAATCATTATTTGTTACTTTGAGTCGTTTATTTAAGAGTTTTGTACCTCTGCATTTTATTTTGAAAAGTCCGCGGACTTCCGGTGTTACTTATCACGCCAGTTGTGTCCGAGTTTGGCAGAAGCTAACAGTCCATTGGTAAGAAATCGCCTGCTAACAATGTGTAGCCTCTGAATTTATAACGTGTTGGTGCTTATTTCATTGTCCTTGGAGAGAAATAAGAGAATGTTGAATTAGAGAGTGTGATTAAGTGTCCGTGGTTAGCATTTGGTTAGCGCCGCTAGCTTCCGTTAGCAATCGCTAGCTCCCGATTAGCATGCAAGGCTAACTCTATTGGCATACTTATCTAGAGCTTAGCTGGCTGTTGTTAGCGTTTAGCTTGTAATGTAAGCTGCTACTGTTGGTACTGTGATACTGTGGTTAACCAGTTAGGTTCACTGTGTTTATTGCAGTTTATTACTTCAATTCATTTGAAGACATTTGACTGATTTATATTTTAAAAAATCTATGTTTTATTTAACGTAAAAGGTATCGTACAGAGTAAAAATAGCTACTTAAAAGTTGGAAGTTCATCAATATTATCATATGTAACCTGTTATATTTGGTCCATTATTTCAGGTTTATAATAATAATGTTATTTTTGCGGCACTTTTAAAAACAGAAGTTTACAAAGTTCTTTGACTAATAGTCAAACAGCACAGAACATCAGCGCATGGAAATAAAAACAACTAAAAACAAAAGCTCAGTTAAAACAAGGCCTCTGAATTGAAGGCCAATTTTATTTGTCATAAGGAACCCAGAAAATACAAGAACCCCACAACATAAAGTGAGACCATGAGGACCAGAATAAACACTTAAAATAGGTAAGAAAAAGAAATGAAATAAAAAGGGGGGTTAAAAGCAGAAAACAGGATAGTAATAAAAAGATGATATTAAAAATGATAATAAAATAACAAAATAATAATGATCAAAATAGTAATAAAAAAATAGAATAACAAAAATGAGCAAGAAAAAAACTACCAATAAAAGGCCTAATAGGTTAAATAAGAAAAGAATACAGTTATAACAAAGGCTGAAAAGACAGTAAGCAAAAACAAGATTGAGGTAAAAGAGAAAAAAGAGAAAAGACCTGTGTCACCTTTGTGGTCAAAAGATGAAAGAAGTCCAAGGACAAAACATTAGTTGTACCTTGAGTGTGCTTCCTGTCAAGCCTTTTTTGGAGGGCTGAGTATTTAATATCCGATCAGTATATCTATGTGTGTGATTGCTGATTGGCTTTAAGTTAAACTGCACTTTAAGTTTCATATCTTCTTTAACAGATCACAACATGACAGCATCTTAAAACAGACTGAATACAAACACATATACTGAACGCTCCTCTCTTGAAGGGTTAAACAGGTCAAAGCACCACCTGGCTGACATTCCTCTGAGGGAAAGTAAACAACATGAGAAACTGCAAAAATAACTTTAGAGGATTCATAAATATTACATGACACCCAAGAACATGCAACAAAATACAAAACTGCCTCATTAGACACACATGCACAGAAATGTGACACTATTTGGAAGTGTCTGTGATCCATGAGGTTTCTATGAGGTGAATAAATGTTGGTTCAGTTGATCTTCAGGACGGCTGCAGCTTTAATAACCTCTGCTTGTTGGAGTTTGAGAGTCTGAAGTTCACATTGCCGCTCCTCTTTCTGGATTGTAGAAAAACTGGATTTCCCCTCCCAGATCTGATCAGGTGTTCAGTCTGAGGATGGGTGTAACCAACATATATTGAGCTGACACAGGATCAGAGCGCAGACCAGGAAATAAAACTCAGTCGTCGACAGCGACTTGTCTCTCACACAGCACACTCCACTCTGCTCTCTTCACTTCCTGTTTCCCTCCCCTTCAGATCTGAAGTTTGAGGGCGGGTGTAGCCAGCGTGTGCTGAGCTGATATCCTGTTGACACACGTTGAGATCAGAGCATGAACTAGTTTCACTTCTGAGGAAATAAAACTCAGTCAGTCGTCGTCGACAGCGAGTGTTGAAATGGCGCAGAAAGGAGTTCATCTGAACCGTGAGTCTCTCTCTTGTTCCATCTGTTTGGATCTACTGAAGGATCCGGTGACTGTTTCCTGTGGACACAGCTTCTGCATGAGCTGTATTCAATCCTACTGGGATACTGAGGCTGAAAAGGGGAACTACAGCTGTCCTCAGTGCAGACGGACCTTCAGATGGAGGCCTGGCCTGATGAAAAACACAGAGTTAGCAGGTTTAGTGGAGGAAGTGAAGAAGAGTGGACTCCAAGCTGCTCCTGATGATCCCTCTGAGGCTGGACCTGAAGATGTGGCCTGTGATTTCTGCAATAGGAAAAAAAAAATGAAAGCTGTCATGTCCTGTCTTCAATGTCTGGTTTCTTACTGCCAGATTCACCTCCAGCCTCATTTTGAATCACCTTCATTTAAGAAACACAAGCTGGTGGAGCCCTCCAAGAAGCTCCAGGAGAACATCTGCTCTCGTCATGATGAGGTGATGAAGATCTTCTGCCGCACTGATCTGAAGTCTATCTGTCATCTCTGCTGTTTGGACCAACACCAAGGCCACGACACAGTCTCAGCTGCAGCAGAAAGGACTGAGAGGCAGAAAGATCTGGAGGAGAGTCGAGAAAACATCCAGCAGAGAATCCAGGACAGAGAAGAAGATGTGAAGCTGCTCCAACAGGAGGTGGAGGCTATCAACGGCTCTGCTGATAAAGCTGTGGAGCACAGCCAGGAGATCTTCAGCCAGCTGATCCGTCTCATGGAGAAACGCCACTCTGACGTGGAGCAGCAGGTCAGATCCCAGCAGGAACGTGAAGTGAGTCGAGTCAAAGAGCTTCAGGAGAAACTGGAGCAGGAGATCACTGAGCTGAAGAGGAAAGACGCTGATCTGCAGAAGCTCTCACTCACAGAGGACCACAACCAGTTTCTGCACAGCTACCCCTCACTGTCAGAACCGGGTCAACCTGCAGACTCATCCAGGATCAACATCCGTCCTCTGAGATACTTTGAGGAGGTGACAGCAGCTGTGTCAGAGGTCAGTGATAAACTCCAGGATCTTCTGACAGAGACGTGGACAAACGTCTCACAGGCAGTGACTGATGTGGATGTTTTACTGTCAGAACCACCAGAACCAGCAGAACCCAAGACCAGAGCTGATTTTTTAAGATATTCACAAAGAATCACACTGGATCCAAACACAGCACATAGATGGTTGTTATTATCTGATGGAAACAGAAGAGCAACATGGACAGAACAAGAACAGTCTTATCCTGATCATCCAGACAGATTCACTGATTATCTTCAGGTCCTGAGTAGAGAGAGTCTGACTGGACATTGTTACTGGGAGGTGGACTGGAGAGGGAACAGGGTTTTTGTAGCAGTCGCATACAAGACTATCAGCAGAGCAGGGAACTCAAACGATTGTTTATTTGGATTCAGTGACACATCTTGGACATTAGACTGTCATAAAGACAGTTATCGATTTATTCACAACAAAGGCAGCACTACTGTATTAGGTCCTCAGTCCTCAAGCGTAGGAGTGTACCTGGATCACAGAGCAGGTATTCTGTCCTTCTACAGCGTCTCTGAAACCATGACTCTCCTCCACAGAGTCCAGACCACATTCACTGAACCGCTACATGCTGGACTGTGGTTAGGCTACGGTTTTGGCGACTCTGCTGAGTTTATAGAAGTGAAATAAAGAGAATTTTGAGTCCATCAGACCAAAATCATGGACTGAGATCCTTGAACTCTTGAAATGTTCTGGTTTGTAAATGTTTGTGGATCAGTCTCACCAAAAACTCTGGGTTTAGTTCTTCATTTCAGCTTTTTGATTCTTTTCTAAAGATGCTGATTTGGTCGCAGCTTTAAGGACAGTGATTGTGGAGAACTTTGATTGTTTGTATTTCTCATGTTGAAAAATCTTCATCAAGTTTGATATCAACAACATCAAGATGATGGTTTGTTCAAATCACCTTCAGTTGGTGCAGATGTTGAAGGTCTGAGACTTTAGAAAAAAGTGAGGTCAAAATCACAGAAAAAGGACGACCTTATTTCCTGTCCCAAATCCAAGCGTCTAAAGTCTTTCCAGTCGTCCCCAAAAACTCTTCAGATGATCTGTTTCTTTCTCTGTTTGCTGAATATTTGTGTTCATGTGATCGATGGATATTTCTGTCTGCTTCTGTTGGATCAGTGTGTTTGTAAAGACATCTAGAATCAGACTTTGGACAGATCTACATGTTGTTATGAGCTTTTTAATCACTCTAATAATAATAATCACATTCATTAGTCCGACTGTTTTTATGTTTCTGACTCAGCTCAGATTGTGGTCAAGTCTCTGATTGTGGGTGAAAACAATAAAAATCATCAAACTGAGTCACTGAAAGCACCTTGCCTGTTTTTCTTTATTGTGTCTGTTTCTGCTGGATGTCATGTTACCGGTCCGTCAGTGTCATGGATTCATGTGGACTAACAGGTCCCAGATGTGAGTCATGCAGCCTGATCAGGTTTTCTGTAAATGAGATAGAGAGATGACAGCTAACTGCAGATAGATAAGAACAGAGTATAAGAGTGGAGTGATCCACGAGGAACAGGAGGAGGATGAACCTAAAGTCCTGTTGTGTTTTTTTTTAGTGTTTCGGTTTGTAATTGAAAATGCACCCCAGTCCGGCTTTGATATAAAAGCATGTAATCGTAATTGTTGGAGAGAGAAAGAGCCTCATCGAGCTTCAGTATGAGCTCTTTGTAAGTGCTGTTGTGGAGGAGATCGTGCTGCTGTGCCTGATTTGAAGCTTAAACCACAAAGAGAACAAACACACACTCTTTAAAAAAATCAATACCAAGGCAATTTAAGAAAAAAAAACTGACTCTGATTATTATTTTCTCCTCGTTTTCCGCAGGGTAACATTTATTCCTCGACATGTTTACCTCTCAAAGGCGCCTTTCTCCACGCTGAGTGAGGATTTCATCTCTCTGCTTTTAAACGCTCAGGTTTAGTCGTAGACTGTGATCAGTGTGAAGTTTCAGGACACTGTTATTCTAATTTTGTCAAAGAAAATAAAACTCTTTTTGATGATCTGGATGGATTCATTTATTTAAATTGATGTCTGAATTCCCACCTTAAAGTAATTCTTCATAAATTTTCTGAAACTGTCACCGAGCTAAAGTTGTTTCTTGTGCACTGGGTTTGCTTCTTATCTCTGGTAGCTTTAGGGTCAAAGTTCATCCCTGCACGTCTGCGTTCATGCACTTTGTTTGAGACCAGAACAGGCAGTCCTTCTTACCCCCAATTTCCACTGCATCTGGAAAGGCTCCGATTCCGGAATGGCGGCGATTTTCGCCATCCGCCTGCTCCCACTGGATGCGTTTGCGAGGCGAATTTTAGTGGCGGATTACGGACAGCGAGTCACATGCAATCGCGTGATAACGAGTTGTCTCTGTAAAGACAGCCACATAGACATATAAGCAGTAGCTTGTGTCCTTTCAGAGAAGGAAATCTACTTGAACCAGCATCTCCTCATCCATGGTGTCATCGGGGTGAAATGAAATTCACTTGTTCGTCTCCGCCCATTTGCATAGTGTGAAATGTGATTCTCCTGAAACATGGAGTGTTTTATTTTGAAAAGAAGCCGGATGTTTTATTTTGTGTCTGTGCCCGACTTCCTTTCCAGCACGGGTTAATCTGTGCTGAATTTATCCGCCATGCTCCGGCGCCCGGAAAAAATAGAACTTTTACGATCGCCTGCAGACTCTGACGATCTGCAGAGGACCACAAAGAAGCCAGTGGAAATTGACACATCAACTTGAATGGTTACGATCAGCTGTGATGGGCAGATACTGCCTTTTTGTAGCCGTTCCGGATGCGGTGGAAATGTGGGGTTAGAGACTAAGTCCTCCTTCTTTCTCAGACTTCCCTGAACCACATTAACAAACAGTTGCTTCGCTGGAATTTTGTTTCCCGTCGTGTGACGCTGCAGTGATTTATTCCGGCTGTTGTTGCTCAGCCAAGAAGTGACTGAAGCAGATTCGGGTTTTTATCTTTTCATATTATTCAGATCAAGTCTGTAAAAATGATATTGTTTTAAGAGACGCTTGGATCTGTTCAGCTAGTGGACAAACTCTTAAGGCGGCTGGATCTGCACACGGTTTCCTGTCCGACATTAACTGTTGTGTAAAAATATGCCTGACCTTCATCCTGACAGCTTCGACTCGCTGCTGTGTACTCCCAGAACTCTCAGAGGAGCTGAAGCCGCCACGTCTCGCCATGCCGCGTCGCTCCGCGCAGTGATGGGTTTTAAAATCACTCCTACATTGTTCTTGATTACATTTGTTGCTCTGTCTTCACTTTGTAGAGCTTTCTGCTTCGAAGAGAAGAGCTGCTGTCTCAACACCACCAAACAGGAGGTTAACTAAAGCAGGCTGTCTCTCCTCCTTCGCCGTTTCATCCATTTATTCAATCTCGTTGTGTCTTCCTGTCCCTCTGGGGGTGTAGGTGTTGTGTGTGTTTCATTGGAGGTGCGTTCACAGCTGAGTATTCGGCGCATCAAATTGGCTGGTGCGAGCTTTTAAAAGCAAAGTTTCTGTCTGGTACTTTTCCCCGGAGGACGGCAGCTCTGCCCTCTCCTTGAGCGTGTTCGTACCGTGTGATTTATCATCTTGATAACCCACGCCTGACCCATCTATGTGCAGAAACCACCATAATGCGGCATGTAAAACTAATTCATTAGAATTTCAATTTGGCTTCACCTTGAATATCATCATACCGCCGCAGAGCCACAGGTAAGATAATTCACCCCGAGCTCCGTAACCTTCCTCCTTTTCAAAGATAAACATGTATCTCCGTAAGTGGAGCACGCGCACGGCGTAATGAGGCGGACTAATCCATTTAAGTTTCAAGGTGTATCTGTTTAAAAACACTGTACACACTCAAACCTTGGGCTGTTTTTGCAGATGTAAGGACATTTCCAGTCCTCTGAAGTGGACCATCAAAACCCGAACCACACTGATAAACATGCAGTCATTTATCAGTCCCTTCTCGAACCTCATGTGAACATTCGGCTGCCCAGATTAAGCTGATCTCAGTTTGTGTACCTTCCTGTTTGACCTTTGCTTATCAAGACCAGAAAAACCCAACGGTAGAGCCTCCAAATTTGGGACCATCAAGGAGAGGTCTCGGAGGTTAGCGATCCAGAACCAGCAGGTGAGCCGATTGATCGTTACCTGAGGCTCTAAACGTGACGGTCAGCTGGAGATCTTCCATCCTCCAAAGGGGGCCTCACAGAAAAGTCTGAGGCATCGCTAAATACTTCACAACTCCAACACACGGAGTTCATATATCAAACTCAGAGTCAATATTAACACGCCATGACTCCCTGGTGACACGGCGTGTTCATGAAAACCTGGAAACACGGCTCCCTCTGCAGACAGAGTTAGCGGTCTCTAAATTGAAGCAGTTTCAGGTCATGTGGAAACAGTTTGAGCGCGCTCTGTTTCTCCGTCAGCGCTGCTCGTTATTATTACGGCGAATGCTTTTCTTCGCACAGACAGCAGGATCCCTCTGAGGCCCGGTTCAGCTGATGGGTGAAACTCTCATTGTCAGCTCATTTGCTAAACCATTCTGCCTCCAATTTGCCTGTTCGCTCGCTCTTTGTTTATGTTCCCTGCCTCTCCCTCGCTCTCTTTATCTCTCTTTCCTTCCCGCATGAAATGAATGCTAATGAGAATTACACAAGCCGTTTTCAAATAGCGAGTGTCCGTGAGTGGGCCGTGCAGCTTCCATTAGTGCCACCGCTGCTCTGTGAAAGCTGCAGAGAGTCACTATGGCATTAAAAAATAAAAGGCCTTTTCATTTTACACCCTAATTGCCTTTCAGTTATCAGAGGAGTTTGATGTTTGCAGATGTAAATAATAGTTCACAAACTCATTAAATCACTCGTTTAGTAACTCGGCATGGAGCTGCTCTTGATTTTTGATTTTCTCAAAGTAGACTGTTAATGTTTGTGACTTCATGTGCTCTCAGAAAGCCAACACGGGTCAGCACTAAAATCCAAATACCGTTCAGAGCTTCTTCTCTGCATGTCAAATGGATAAATGGATGTAGGACGAACGGGGACAGAGATATTCAGTTCTGGGTACGTTTCAAAAAGGAGCTTTGTTGGAGGGGTCTGTCTGAGAAGTGCCCATGAATGTGTCACAGTCCAGGGTTAAACAAACGAATTGCAGAACAAAAAATGATTTAATGAAAAAATAACTTAAATAAAGAGCTAAAAATGCTTACTAGAAAATGACCAACCAAAAATCCAAAAGGACAAAATCCAGCAAAAGGCACGGGGAGAAAAAATCACAAGGAGAGACTGGGGACACTGGCATCACACAACTTAACAAACAGACATTCACAATGAACCAACCAGAACAGAGGGGAAGACAGGGACTTTATACACACACTGGGAAACGAGGTGCGGCAGAAGAGACACAGGTGAGACTCATGGGTGATTAACGAAGGAGTGGAAACTAGGATTCAACTCCTACAAAATAAAACAGGAAACATTGAGAACAGGAGGGAAACAGGGTCAAAGAAAAAATGAAAACTCACAAGACAGGACTACAGGGGAACAGGAACATTAGGGCAAAATCACAAAACCAGGGAAAAACTAAATAAACAGAAAATATCATGACAAGAATTAGACGTTTTATCTGTCTGCACCATCTTCACCACGTCAATGACTGATGTAAACCTTTGAGTGCAAAAGCCAGCTGACTCTTGTCCAGGCAACATTTAATGTATTTATTTAGAGAGGGGACACTGCACATTCGTGAACATAAGTATAACAATACAAATATAAATACACCAGAGTTAGCTAAGATGCTAATTTACATCTGTAGTCCCTTGGCAGGTGATAGAGACACATGTAGAACAGAGAGTTCACCAATAAATACAATGTGCAAATACTCAACGACAGATTTAGTGTTAATTTTGTTGACTACAGTGCAATAATTCAAAGTGCATGTGAATAAATATATATTTTGTTCATATTTGTGCATATATTTTTAGCATATTCATTGCACTATATAGTATATTCAGTTCATACCTGCACTGCCCATATGTACATTCCTTGCACTTTACTACCTTGTACTAATGGTTAGATGCTAAACTGCATTTTGTTGTTCCTGTACCTGTACTGTTTTCAGTGACAATAAAGTTGAATCTAATCTAAAGTGTCAAGTTCTGTCAAAACAGGACTTTATAGCTTATAGCTATACGGGGTGGAGTTGTGCGCAATATTCTGAATTTCCAAAAAAATTAGGAAAGAAAAAAAAAAGATCTAATCTTTTTTTCCTTTTTTTTCCTCACTGGCAGAAACGGGCTTCCATACAAAACCCTGGACATTTGAAGGATTTTATAAACTCCCCCCGGACTGGCTGGACAGCCCCCCAAAAGAGGACATGTCGGGGTAAAAGAGGACATATGGTCACCCTATCACAAGTGTGCATAACAGTGATAGAATACAGAGCAGAGTGGTGCAGCGCAGACATACATGCACATATGAATGCATGTGTTTTTTTTTCCATCCTGGATGTGGATCATGGCTGTCACGTTACCTATACTTTTATTATGATTATTATTATCATTATTGTTTTAATTATTATCAGGCTGCCCTGACAAGATGTCCTCCAAAATGCTGCAGCCCGGGTACTGACCAGAACCAGGAGAAGATGGCACATCTCTTCATTGGCATGTAAGGGTGAGTTAAAAACTCTTCTGACTTACAAAGCTCTTCATGTTCAGGAACCATCATACCGTAAAGAGCTCGTAGTGCTCTATTACCGTTCCAGGAGAGTGTGGTCCTAACATGCAGACCCCCAGCTATCAGGCCCCTCTCCTCTGGAATCAGACTCCCTCTCTAGCTTTAAGAGCAGGCTTCCTAGTTAGAGCTGGTTCAGGTCTTGATTTCTAGAGACAGGATAGACAGGTTACTATACGGGTGGGTTACTTTTAGCTCTCGCATCAAAGACAGTGCTGTTTCTATTTCAGTTTAGTCTCAAAGCTCCGTCCAGAGTGAGAGCTGTGATGTAACCCTGTGCAGCAGAAGATTAGCTTTTATACTCTGCAGGTTACAGCTTGGAATTGAAGTCTCTTGGCCTGAAACATGCTCTCAGTCATGTGTCAGAGAAACGTTTTGCCGGCTGATTCCTCACCTCGGGCCTGAGCCGAGTGGTGTCTGAGGTGCAGCAGAGCATGAGGTGGACCGTCTCTGAAGACTGAGGACACTCTGTTGTTGCAGAAGATTGATGAGGTTTATTTAAAGAGAAGCTCTGTGAAGGCTGGAAAAACAGACAGAAACACAGAGGCAGAGGGAAGCTCGGGGCTTGGACTGGGTTTACAAATCTGAGGGGCTGCATACAAGATGTCAGAGTCAACATATGAATAGACTTTTATGTTTGGGTTTATTATCTCCAGGTCATCAGCAAATGCCTCTCTTATCAGTTTGTGTTTTTGTTTTTTTGCAATTGGGCCAATCTGCACAGAGAAGGAGTTATGATTAATGGAAAATTAATCATTTTAATTCCTTTTTGTACCTTTTGGCTGGATTGAGTTGAAAATAAAGGCTTGTCTCGAATATAGGCCTGTTTCATATAAAGGCCTGCACATTAGACAGTAAAAACAAATGTTGTATCTCAAACTCCAGCAGTCTTAGTTCCCCCTTTTAGGATCAGTGTCAAATAGTGTAGTATTAGTCCACCTTGTTAACAGGGTAAGCTTTGAAAATGATGAAAACTTCCACCTCTAATGGGGCGCTCACACCAAGCGCGAGTAAAATCATCTACTCGCTTAGTTCGCACAAATCTAGACACGTGAATAAATTGTATTTACTTGCTTCATTCACACATCAACGGTAATTTTAACGGTAATCCCTGCCAATTTAACCAGCAGGACCAAGTGATAGACAAAGTTTTTTTTTACAATTTGCCAGGTAATCCGACCTCCTTACTCACTTGCCTCCAAGGTTTCGGTAATTCAAAAAAAAGGTTATAATCCGGGGCACCCACATCGACATGATCAGTTTGTCCTCCATTTTAGATAGTAACGAACAACCATCCGTTTTCATACGTCGCCCAGCAACCTTCATGCTGATTAGTTATCTTCTCAAGTTGAGACATTTTCAGCTTCCGCCCAATTCGAGTCATTCGTGCCGCCAGAGTTGCAGGAGCGTCCAATCTTTGCATCGACTTAACATGAAATTCAGTCACGCCAAAGATTTTACTCGCGCTTGGTGTGTGGAGACAGTAAGGTGGACATGCGGTTACACCCAGTATTGATCAGAGACTCTGGAAGACCAGCTGTATAATCAATGTTCATACACAAGTCTTATTGAAAAGATGATGGTTTGTTTATGGCGTGGAAACAAAAACAGAGATAATAGTGACAAAGAAAACCTCTCTGGTTAAGTTAAGACGCAAGATCAATGCAATGTAAACCAGGTCTGCATCCAGAGGTCCCACAGTCTGCTTTTAATCTGGTGTTCCTCCTATTTGTGAAGGAAGTTTCAGTCTCAGTCGGCTCAATTGAATGAAAATTGACCAGTTCGGTGCTTAAAAACCGCATAGTGCAAATACCATTAAGGTGCATGAGCTGTCTTTATGATACAGATAGTGAAGTCATGGTAAGTCAAAGGTCACTTCCTTCACCACAGTGTGGATGACTTTAAGGCCTTGTATGATCCGCTATGACTTCCTCATCTCCTTTTCTTTTTTGTTTTTTTAGACAGATTTACATTTGTTCGTCGGTTCAAACACAAATCCTGTTTCAATGAAGACCTGCAGATACTGAGCTTTAGTTTCTCTGCAACAGTTCCCATTTTCTGTGGAGGAACAAGCAATATTTGGATCTGGGATATATTTAAAGCAGCTGTCAATCAAAAGTAAATCCAGCAGCCATCAGCTCTCACATATTGTTCCCTCAGCTGTGCTCGTTCAATAAAAAAAAACAGAGTGAGGAAGTAACTGTGCCAGATTCTGTATTTTTATTCCAGTGAACCATCACCATACGGATAAATGTGTGTGGGCAGAGTACATCTGTAAATTCAACTCTTGTTCGGGAAACTTCCAACCCCTGTGAGAGAGACCGATCACTTTTTAGGATAATTTAGACTTTATGTAAATGAGGTCTTATTCAATATTATGTAAACGTTTTTAAAAAGTTTTAAAAAAAAACTTTATAGAGCAGCTTTGTGATTTACTTCAAATAACTTTCAGTTACTTCAATTGCAGTTGGACGATCTCCAGGCATTCAAAACAGACACGACTCTGTAGTGGGAATCACCGCATGAGCTCACAAGTACTTCAAAAGTTTATTTAACTGCAGGTTTCAACTGCACCATGCAAAAAGAAATAAGAACTTTTTCCAATTCCAAAATGTCTCCTTTAAACTTTTTATAATCAAAAATAAGGGTTTATTGGGGCGCTGGCTGGCCTGGAAGTTTGGACACTTGTGGTTGCAGTGGTTGCTGGTTCAGGTCCCAGTCATAGGCCTTTAAATCCAACTTCTATCGCTTTTGTTTGCACTTTAGTGTTCTCAGCGGTCTTTAAATTGTGATTATGAAGTTTTTAGCCAAAGTCATGTTACCTGTGTCAGTTTCAAATGTTTTGCCTTCTGCATAGTGTAGTAGAAGTGGTGGATAACATGGGAGCTATCCAGCTCTTGGACACTTATGTCTTTGGGGACATGATAAAAGTTTGTTCATTTGTTTTCTTCCGCTTCATCCGGGTCTGGGTCACGGGGGCAGCAGCTTCAGGAGGGAAGCCCAGACGGCCCTCATCCCAGCCACTTCCACCTGCTCCTCCGGGGGGATTCCCAGGCGGTCCCAGGCCAAGCGAGAGATATAATCCCTCCATCTAGTCCTGGGCCGGCCATGAGGTCTCCTCCCGGTGGGACATGTCTGGAACACCTCTAACGAGAGGCGTCCAGAAGGCGTCCTAACTAGATGCCCGAGCCACCTCAGCTGACTCCTCTTGACGTGGAGGAGCAGCGGTTCTACTCTGAGCGCCTCCCGAGTGTCCGAGCTCCTTACCCTATCTCTAAGGCTGAGCCCGGACTCCCTGTGAAGGAAACCCGTTTCAGCCGCTTGTATCTGCGATCTTGTTCTTTCGGTCATTACCCAAAGTTCATGACTATAGGTGAGGGTTGGCATGTAGATCGACCGGCATTGAGATCCGCTAACAAATACATTTGTTCCGTGATCCGGGGGCGGAGCTTGTATTTGTGACGTAGGAAATCTCACTGTTTCTGAACATGCCGTTTGGGTCTGCCAGAGATTTTCAGCAATTTGAATGTAGAAATACTCAGAAATGCAATTTTGCACTTATTTTTCTCCTGATATGTCCTGTAGCATCAGAAAAATGAACATATTGACATCAAGAAAAACATGATTTTTATCGCAGTGGGTCTTTAACTCTATGTTGTCCCCCACTCTCTGTTTTCAAATATGGGAATTTGCAAACAAACAAATCCGTAATTAAGCAATGTCCTAACTTTTTTTGCACTTGACTTCTACGTCGTGCTAACGCCTCCACGTTTGAGGTTGAGGTCTGTTTGCATAGACTTGCTGTTGGTCCCCACTCTTGGTTTTATCACTCCACCTGCTGCAGGTTATCACAGAGGAACTTGTGTTGACATAAACAACATTTGCATAAAGGTAATTTTTATATTTTCTGAAGTGTTGGTGCTCATGAAGCGGAGGTCAGCTCAGCAGGCTGGATTTGCCGAGTTTGAATATCTCTCTTTCTGTTAATAATTCGTCCTTTACCCCATTATTCTCCCTGGACCAGAGGATGGAGAGAGAGAGAATAGGAAAAGAGGGAGCGAGTGGGGAGTCATTGGAGTACATGCATTATGTATCATATCCTACAGTGAAGAAGACAGTGCTGCGAGAGGGAATGAGAGCGACCAGCGGTGCAGCAGGATGAGTGCGGCGAATACTAATGAGGGAGCTGGAAGCTACATCTGATTAAAAGCACAAGTCCTGGTGAACACAGCACAGCGGTGTTCTCAGCAAAAACACAGACAGTAGAGCACATCCTATCAAAAGAGAGCAGGGGATGTTTGGAGCTGCTGAAGATGAAAGATCATGTGATCGTGATAAAAGCTGAGTCACTGATGGAGAGGAAGAGGAAGACGCTCGGCTCTGAAATGGGATTTGTCAGATTTGTCGGTCACTTAGTCGTGGTTAAAGGCAGTTTTCTTTGAGCACACGAGGTCTGGATCTGCAGTCTAATTGTTGGTCTGTGTCACAGCTTCACACCCACACATTAGCATACACAAGGTTAAGTGATTCTAGGTAGGAAGGGTTCATGCGGGGCTCTGGGGCTTAAAACCACATTTATTTTCTGCACAGAGTCAGTCAGACAGAAATAGGAACCTCTGGGCCAAGATCATTACGTTAACTCTTTAGAGCCCGCTCAGGTTTCAGAAAACTCCCGCAGATACTCTGACTAAATCAGCGTTTTTGACTCACATCCTGAGAATCCAGTTTTTTTTAACAAATGTGTCACATTTTCACGACATCTAACGGCGACCTTTTCCATCTTCGAAACACTGGAAGGATTTCAAGAGGGGCATTTCTTATTCGGTCCACTGAAAGAGCAGCAAGGAAGCACTTTGTTTACACTTTAACCCTTGGAGGTAATCCACTGGTTACTTTATCTACATTTAAACTACTTCGACAACATGCAGAGGGTTTTATTTGTTTTATTTGTTAATAGATTTTCATGTATATTTCACCATTGTTCATGTTTTTATCCACCACACAGTTATAAAAGAGGGGTGTAATTCCTGAGACTGGTGAGTCTACTGCTCCTGACCCAACGAGGAATCGCCGGGTCGCTGATAAAAAACAAGTTTTCTCAGCAGAGCCAGGTGAGTTTCTGCCTCAAAGCTACAGCAGAGGCACTTTGTCGGAGCAGAGTCCTGCGCTCAGAGAAAGCGCCGTCTCCCTGCTGGTACATGGAAACATTATCTGGTAATCTCTGCCCGTTGGCACAGACGACTTAAAACTCTCGCGGATCAACCTCCCGCTGCCGTCTTCCTTTATTCTCCTCTTTTTCTCAGAGTTAAAATGTGAATCGACTGCTGGGTTGATTGTGCTTCTTGTGGCTGCTATTAAACAGATAAACGCTGTGTGACTCGTGTTGCTATATATAAAAAAGACAAAAATCACAAAGACAATTATCATGTTGGAAGTAAACTTCTCTGAGGGTCAAAGAAATCTGAGGATTTACTCCAAGGTAAGGTTTCATTATCGGCATACATCTGAAAGTGCACCTTCTTCAATCTTTTCAATAAGTGTAATAAACATGCACAGAAAACTCCTGCGAGCTGTTAGGACCTGATCCGTCTCCATATCGTCAGAAAGAGCTGCGAGGTTCGAACAAAGAACCATCCATCCATCTTCAACCGCTTATCCGGAAGAAGCCCAGACTTCCCTCTCCCCAGCCACTTCATCCAGCTCTTCCCGTGGGAACCCGAGGTGTTCCCAGGCCAGCTGAGTGAAGTAGTCTCTCCAGCGTGTCCTGGGTCTTCCCCGCGGTCTCCTACCGGTGGGATGTGCCCTGAATACTTCACCAGCAAGAGGCATCCTGATTAGATGCCCAAGCCACCTCATCTGACTCCTCTCGAAGTCCAGCCATCCTGTGAAGGAAACTCATTTTGGCCACTTGTACTTGCGATCTTGTTCTTCCAGTCACGACCCTGAGCTTGGGTCCATAGGTGGAGGTAAGAACGTAGATCGACCAGTATATCGAGAGCTTTGCCTTTTGGCTCAGCTCCCTCTTCATCATGACAGATCTGTGCAGCCTCCACATCAGTGCTGACACGGCACTGATCCGCCTGTTGATCTCCTGCTCCATTCTTCCCTCACTCATGAACAAGACCCCGAGATACTTGAACTCCTCTACTTGGGGCAGGATCTCATCTCCGACCTGGAGAAGGCACTCCACCTTTTTCCAGCTGAGAACCATGGACTCAGATTTGGAGGTGCTGATTCTCATTCCAGCCGCTTCACATACAAACCAATTCAGTGAGAGCTGAAGGTCACGGCCCGATGAAGCCAACAGGACCACATCATCTGCAAATAGAGTGACCTAATCCTGAGGTCACCGAACCCGACCCTGTCCATAAAAGTTCTGAACAGAATCAGTGACAAAGGGCGGCCCTGGCAGAGTCCAACCCTCCTTGGAAACGAGTCTGACTTACTACTGGCTATGCAGACCAAGCTCCGGTACTGGTTTTACGGGGAACGAACAGCCCTGGTCAGGGTAAGTAAGCTTTATTCATATAGCACCTTTCACAGACAAAAAGCCACAGAGTGCGTCACATAAACAAACAGCAAAAATGTCCGTAAAAATTTAAAAGACAACAACATTAACAATCATGGCAGCCCCCAAAAAACTGAACAAAAGCCTGGGCAAAAAAATAGACAATGAATCTGTTAAATCTGTCCAAAGTTTTCATTAACATAAACATTATAACCTGATAAAGGTCAGGTGGTCTGTCCCCCCTACTTAAGAAGATTTACTTCAAACCCATTAAAGATAAAGATCCAGGAATGACCTCAAATCCTGGATAATCGTGTTATCTTTTGACATAGTCCACTTAAATACGTTCATTTTAAAAGCTAATGCTGTGGTGAACTCAGGGGCGGAGGTGGGGGTGGTGGGATGCCTTTCTGTATAAAATGTCCTATCTGCTGCCCTGTCCCTGGAAAATTCAGGAAAAATGACTTTAGTGAAGGATAAATCATGACAGACTGCTCCCCGGTTCCCTCCCAGTATATTATACTGCTGCAAAAGTTCCCTCCACGTGCCCTTCAGGTATATAAGATGCAGCAGAAGTGCCATGTCCATGCCCTCCTAGTTTATATATCCAGTAAAAGTCCCCTCTGCATGCCCTTCTGCAGATATAATGTCCTTCCAGCATATAAATGTAGTAAAAGCATGTTGGACGCTGGTGCAGAGCATTGCTATTAGAGACTCATCTGCACAGCATTACCTCTTCCTGCAGGCATGTTGTTTCCACAGCAACCTGTCACACATGTACTAACTAACCACTGGAGTACAAAAATATCTCTGAGTAAGACTCTGAAATCTCCGTCTTTGACTCGTTCTTGATTGGATCACACTTTTAACCTTTTATAAAATTTCACGTTTCTGTGAATTAAAAACGGAGGAAAAGTTGTTCAAATGGATTTCTCCAGACGAGACTTCATTCTTGTTTTGAGGTCATCAGAGAGGATTTCTTCTTTGTCTGAGTGTTGAGACTCGAGGCAAACCAGAGTCAGTTTGTGTGAGCGCAGCAGAACAACACTTCATTTGCATGCAGTTGCGTTTGCCATGAGTTGCATTAGCGATGCTACGCTGCAGCAGTAATGGATTCCCTCATTTGGGGTGAATGAACGTGGATGCGAGGAAGGGGGGGTCATATTTGACTCATTACTTTTGGTGGGTGGCGGACGCTTTCTTTACATCCTGGTCATTATGCTGAGCCATTAGGCTGCAGGGAGCAGCACATACTGGCAGAGATACTAGGTCTGCAGATTCAAGTGTAGTTCCTCTTCTTCTGCAGCCGGGCATCTGCTGTCACTCTCTCTCCTCAATGCAGGGGCGCAGCACCAAATTCCAGGCCCTGTACATTCTCGATGTCAGTGGGCCCCTATCCATGCCAGGGCAGGAAGCACATGAGCAAAAAAAAAAAAGAATAAATAAAGGTTTTTTTTATTAGGGCTCAACCTATATAGAATTTTTGGGGCTGACGCTGATACCGATTATTAGGGAGGGAAAAGATCCGATTACCGATTTTTAAAACACTGTAGTTATACTGTAGGCTACTGCTCTTCACGCTGCCAGGAAGACCGACTGATCAAACTTGGACCAGAAAAGTGTTTTCAACAACCACAACGAGAATAAAGTCAGAATAAAGTCCTTCTATTCTAACCTGCTGTTTAAGATAACAATTGTTGAAATGAGAGCCATGGAGCATTTTGTGAAAATATACTTTGATATATGTTTCTCAAACAAGGAGATACTTGATCTTTTGGCACATCAGCAACACATTATCATAATGATTTTAATAGGACTTTATTCTCGTGATTACTTTATTGCGACTTTATTCTTGTAAATTAACGTCTTTAATCTCGAAATCTACTTTTTTTTTTTCTTAATGTGGCCCTAATACCCTGTCGTAGTTTTAAGCTACAATCAGATCAGATTATATTGATGAGTGGTTCTAATAGCTAATTGTTCTCACTACCTACACCTCTCTTTCTCAGTTATTTAACTTGATTATTAATTGGCTTTGATAACATCATGAATTTATTGACAATATCTTTTAAGCACTGCAGCACTGCATGACAATGTTAAGGCTTTTTACCAGACAGAAATAATAAACTGCTTTATTGCTCAGTTAATATATTACTAGTGTGAACTTGAGCCGACAGTGATATTGGTAGATTATTGACATGTTGATAGATGCAGCAGAAATATTGCTAGATTGATCATTTATCAACCTTCAGGACAGAGTTTGACTTTGAGCTCTGCTGTGTTCGTAGACGATAGGCTAAAGGACACAAACTAAACCATCAAGAAAAACAGACGAGGTGATTTCAGTGACTCAGTTTGATGATTTTTATTGTTTTCACCCACAATCAGAGACTTGACCACAATCTGAGCTGAGTCAGAAACATCAAAACAGTCGGACTAATAAATGTGATTATTATTATTAGAGTGATTGAAAAGCTCATAACAACATGTAGATCTGTCCAAAGTCTGATTCTAGATGTCTTTACAAACACACTGATCCAACAGAAGCAGACAGAAATATCCATCGATCACATGAACACAAATATTCAGCAAACAGAGAAAGAAACAGATCATCTGAAGAGTTTTTGGGGACGACTGGAAAGACTTTAGACGCTTGGATTTGGGACAGGAAATAAGGTCGTCCTTTTTCATCTTTCGTTTCTTATTTTGACGTCACTTTTTTCTAAAGTCTGTGACCTTCAACATCTGCACCAACTGAAGGTGATTTGAACAAACGATCATCTTGATGTTGTTGATATCAAACTTGATGAAGATTTTTCAACATGAGAAATACAAACAATCAAAGTTCTCCACAATCACTGTCCTTGAAGCTGCGACCAAATCAGCATCTTTAGAAAAGAATGAAAAAGCTTAAATGAAGAACTAAACCGAGAGTTTTTGGTGAGACTGATCCACAAACATTTACAAACCAGAACATTTCAAGAGTTCAAGGATCTCAGTCCATGATTTTGGTCTGATGGACTCAAAATTCTCTTTATTTCACTTCTATAAACTCAGCAGAGGCTCCAAAATTCCAGGGTATCAGTCCAGCATGTAGCGGCTCAGTGAATGTGGTCTGGACTCTGTGGAGGAGAGTCATGGTTTCAGAGACGCTGTAGAAGGACAGAAATTTTTTCCAAATTTACAATCCTCTGACTTCCCTGCTCTGCTGATAGTCTTGTATGCGACTGCTACACCAACCCCGTACCCTCTCCAGTCCACCTCCCAGTAACAACGTCCAGTCAGACTCTCTCTACTCAGGACCTGAGGATAATTAGTGAATCTGTCTGGATGATCAGGATAAGACTGTGGTTGTTCTGTCCATGTTGCTCTTCTGTTTCCTTCAGATAATATCAGCCCTCTGCTTGCTGTGTTTGGATCTCAGTCCATGATTTTTGTCTGATGGACTCAAAATTCTCTTTATTTCAGTTCTATAAATTCAGCAGAGCCTCGATCAGACCAGAATGACAGTCCAGCATGTAGCGGCTCAGTGAATGTGGTCTGGACTCTGTGGAGGAGGGTCATGGTTTCAGAGACGCTGTAGAAAGACAGAATACCTGCTCTGTGATCCAGGAACACTCCTACTCTGGAGGACTGAGGACCTGAGACAGAAGTGCGGACTTTGTTGTGAACAAATCGATACCTGTCTTTAGAACAGAATAACGTCCAAGATTTGTCATTTAATCCAAATACACAATCCTCTGAGTCCCCGTCTCTGCTGATAGTCTTGTATGCGACTGCTACATAAACCCAGTTCCCTCTCAGCTCCACCTCCCAGTAACAACGTCCAGTCAGACTCTCTCTACTCAGGACCTGAATCCAGTAAGTGAATCTGTCTGGATGATCAGGATAAGACTGGTGTCCTGTAAATGTTCCTCTTCTGTTTCCATCAGATAATATCAGACATTCGTTTGCTGTGTTTGGATCCAATATGATTCTTTGTGAATATCTTAAGAAACCTGCTCTGGTCTTGGGTTCTGCTGGTTCTAACAGTAAAACATCCACTTCAGTCACTGCCTGTGAGACGTTTGTCCACGTCTCTGTCAGAAGATCCTGGAGTTTATCACTGACCTCTGACACAGCTGCTGTCACCTCCTCAAAGTATCTCAGAGCACGGATGTTGATTCTGGATGAGTCTGCAGGTTGACCCGGTTCTGACAGTGAGGGGTAGCTGTGCAGAAACTGGTTGTGGTCCTCTGTGAGTGAGAGCTTCTGCAGATCAGCGTCTTTCCTCTTCAGCTCAGTGATCTCCTGCTCTAGCTTCTCCTGAAGATCTTTGACTCGACTCACTTCACGTTCCTGCTGGGATCTGACCTGCTGCTCCACGTCAGAGCGGCGTTTCTCCATCAGACGGATCAGCTGGCTGAATATCTCCTGGCTGTGCTCCACAGCTTTATCAGCAGAGCCGTTGATAGCCTCCACCTCCTGTTGGAGCAGCTTCACATCTTCTTCTCTGTCCTGGATTCTCTGCTGGATGTTTTCTCGACTCTCCTCCAGATCTTTCTGCCTCTCAGTCCTTTCTGCTGCAGCTGAGACTGTGTCGTGGCCTTTGTGTTGGTCCACAGAGCAGAGAGAACAGATAGACTTCTGATCAGTGCGGCAGAAGATCTTCATCACCTCATCATGACGAGAGCAGATGTTCTCCTGGAGCTTCTTGGAGGGCTCCACCAGCTTGTGTTTCTTAAATGAAGGTGATTCAAAATGAGGCTGGAGGTGAATCTGACAGTAAGAAACCAGACATTGAAGACAGGACTTGACAGCTTTCAGTTTTTTTCTCCCACTGCAGGAATCACAGGCCACATCTTCAGGTCCAGCCTCAGAGGAACCATCAGGAGCAGCTTGGAGTCCACTCTTCTTCACCTCCTCCACTAAACCTGCTAACATGGTGTTTTTCATCAGGACAGGCCTCGGTATGAAGGTCCGTCTGCACTGAGGACAGCTGTAGATCTTTTTCTCATCCTCAGTATCCCAGTAGGTTTGAATACAGCTCATGCAGAAGCTGTGTCCACAGGAAACAGTCACCGGATCCTTCAGGAGATCCAAACAGATGGAACAAGAGAAAAGCTCATGGTCCAGATGAACTCCTTTCTGCGCCATTTCAACACTCGCTGTCGACAACTGACTGAGTTTTATTTCCTGGTCTGCGCTCTGATCCTGTGTCAGCTCAGTATATGTTGGTTACACCCATCTTCAGACTGAACACCTGATCAGATCTGGGAGGGGTTATCCAGTTTGTCTACAATCCAGAAAGAGGAGTGTCTCTGTTAACTTTAGACTCTCAAACTCCAACAAGCAGAAGTTCTTAAAGCTACAGCCGTCCTGAAGATCAACTGAACCAACATTTATTCACCTCATAGAAACCTCATGGATCACAGAAAAACTTCCACTTTTTTATCCTGATATCCACACATATTTAAATATACAACACATATAAATTCTCTCTCTCTCTCTGCTGCAGCGCCACTGTTTGTTCCTGAAACTGGTTAATGTTGACAGCTAACGTTAGCTAGCTCATAACTGTCTTCATACTTAAAGCCCCAAATAGCCTAGTTAGCAGCTAGTTAAGCTAAAGACTCAGGTTAGCATGCAAAAATCAGCAGCAGGTTTCTCAAGTGGACTATGTTGAAGTCCTGGTTGACGATCTGAGAAGCAGTTGAAAAAAGCGTCCCACTCCCCCCCACACACACAAACCTCTCCCATCTGTGCTCCACCATAACTCCCCCCCCAAACCTGTATCTCCCTCTCCACAACACATCCCCTCTGGCAGAAGATCCTACACTAGCTTCAACTAGGATTCACCATGTCGGATTGTTAGTGACTAGCAGCAGTAAACGCCAGCTCTGCTAGTGAGCGCCGTCTGCAGCTGCCTGGACAGCTAGCGTGTTGACATGTCAGAGACTAATCAGAGTTATTTATGTAACATGAGCCACGATAAAAGGAGATAAAAATGACCTGTTCAACAAAAACTCTGCTGTCTCTGCGTCTGTTTTCAGGACCAAATCCTGGCGGAGCTTTCTCCACCGCTCCAAGGATGACCCGATGTTTATCCACATTAGATTCCTCGCTTGGTCACATTTCCTCTTCGTCTCCGCCCTTTCTTCTGTCGGCTTGTGTTTTCTTCCCACTTTTGGCGGTGGGGCGAGCAGAAGTGTTTTTTTGGCGTCCTTCTCCATCACAGCTCCTGTAGCTAAGCTGCTACACTACTTTTAGCCGCTCAGAGCTCCGAGGAGGGCCGGGAGAGGGGTGTGTCGAATACAGCGAGGTGATTGGATGGAGAGGCGGAGCAGAAAGAGCTGTCCAGGACTGATGGTTGCCATTGGTCAATGATTTTGCAGCCCTGCACCTGATAGGGTGAACAGATTTTTTCCTTTTTTTTTTTCCCTTTACTTTGTGGAATTCGAACTATAGGACCATGATTGCCATAGAAACGAGGTTCATAGTAATTACCAATCTCTCCAATCGTCAACCATGACTTTAACTTTAACTGGACTGTGCAGAACAAACAAACTGGGTTCACCTTTGGGAAAGAAAGCGGTCAACAGCTGCCTCCCCTCATTCTGCCCCCTTACTTTTTCTTTCCTCTCTTTCTTCTTCTTCTGATTCCCTGATTTATGCTTTTTGGGACTGACGTTACACTTGTTGCCAGTCGCTGTCAGGCGGACGAAGCCATTTTGCGAGGGGGTCCCCCAGAATGTCCAATATGTTGGGAGGACTCTGACATAAAGTTCATTCTCTCAGTTGACGTTATCAATATCATTGAAATCAGTTATGACACCAGTTAATTGGAGGGCCCAATTCATTTGAAATAAAAACATCACATAAAAAAAGAAAATAAGAATTTCATAGGCGCACTTTTACTCCCCACTTCCACGCCCATGAGTGGATGTGACACTGAAACAAGCAGGAGAGCTGAACTGTCGCCTTCACCGTTATGACATTTCCAAGCAGCCCCCCCTCCTTTGGCTCCCTCGCTGTTATCCGTCCTGTCATATGTTTACCTCTTCACATGATTTACATTCGTGTGCCGTTGTTCTGGAAGATTGCGGGCTGCTCAGGCTCTCCAGGGGCTCTGATTCAACAAGGCTCTCCCCACAGTTCCTCCTTTCATGGTGATTCATTCACTGTCTAATATTTACTCCATCAGAGGCAGGTGCTGCCAGAGACCAAGATTTACTGCAGATTTAAAGTCCCTCTCCGGCTGCCTTTCTCCGGCCGGCTCGCTCTAACGACGCACACTCTGCCTTCAACAAATCAACTTCTTCACAGGCCCGACACAGCCGCCCATCACCCTCTAAGTTATGTGCCCCTGTAGTCCCGCCCATTTTCCCAGCTAGCATCTGTTCCACTAGCTTTTGTAGCTTAATGGACTTTTATAGAGAGACTTGGAACAAAAGTTAGGCAGAAAACTTCACTGAAATAAGATTGATGAGCGAAGCGTGCGCTGCATAACAAACCCGCTCCACAAACAAGCTCCAGATTCTGCAAGAAAAACAATCAAACCAGGATAATAATCTACAGAGTTATGCAAATACTCTGCCTCTAACTAACAGCCTCAAAATCATACCAGTGCCACAATAACTCTGTGCCCTAACCTTGTGCTTTTGCATGATATCAGGTTGTGTGGGCACGTCCTTTAAAGAAAAAGAGGCCGGACTCTCTGGCAGAGATCCCTGAAGGCAGACTCGTGCTGTAACTGGTCTAGGGTGAGTAAATTTCAGGACAGAGCAAAGAAGAAATCATTGAGGAGATCAGGAATCAGAAAACCATACCATCATAAAGTTTATTTACACGCAGCTCTTCTTCTTCTGAATGTTTATAGTCATATACTGACTTATGATTGGTCAAAACTTTTGTTCATTCTTGCTGAGCTAAATGATCTGGATTGCCTGGGAGTATCTACGCCCAGAAAGGAGGATCCGAATCCCATTTTTTCAAAGTAAGATGGATCACAGACAACTTGAGCAGGATCGAATAGCCTTTGCAGATTATAAGTAATTTCGGAATCTCTTCATGGGATCAAACCTTTGAGTAGAATTGGACTGTTATGGGGTGTTCACACCAAATGTGAGTAAAATCATCGACTTGCTTAATTTATGCAGATGGTTTGCGCGTCAACAGAGTGTGTAGTAGCCATGGATAGTCATTTCTGCTAAGTTTAACAGTGATCCTTGTCTATCACTTGATCCCAGTGGTTAAATTGGCAACAGTTTTTCACAGTTTACAAGATAATACGACCTCCTCACTCACCTTCCTCCAGACTGCTAGCCGTAGATACGAGACGGGGTAGAGTCTCCATCAAGCACGGTCAGAGTGAACCACGTTCAACAGATTGCTGATTTGTTTTTGTTGTTGAAGGTCCACAACTGTCGAAGATGTAGGCGCCACCATGTCTGGGTCTCCTTCAATAGCTGTGCCCAGATGACGGCCGTTCCCAGCGGTATTTTCGGGTTACTGGAACCCAATTTGATTACCTGTTGGTGAGGGTCGGTGCCAGGACATCCCTTCAGGATACCGATTACATCTGTCTACTGTGAGTAAAAGGATTTGTGTTTGTATTTTCCCACCGCTGAACATCTTCAGGTCCGTTTTCATACGTCACCCGGGAATCTTCATGCTGATTGGTTGTCACGATGTGTTATGTTTCTGCAAGTCCCATGACGTGAAGGACAGGGGTCACGGAGAGGGGTTGTAACAAAAGGAAAATCTGCTCCTTCAAACAAAACAAAAAATAGGCCTTTGGGTTCTAAAAGATTAAGTGAATTATGCTTCCCCACAGCCACCCACTAATTTTGCCCAAAAGTCGGCAAACCAAAGTAAACAGAGGTAGAATCAGTGAGGAGGGAAACACTAAGTTCAAAAAAATCTCCTTATAGATCAAAAACTCTAGAATTTACCCTCCTTCCCTCAAAACTCAATCACTCTCACAAACATTCATCACACAAACCAAGAGAAACCAACTGAAGGTGTTGCATCTTTGCTGTCACACACCTACTGAGTGAAACAACCTCCTTCTATAGACGACCCAAGGCTGATGAGCACCAGCTGACTGCAATGGGGACAGGTGAGCTGAGTGAGAGGCTCGTTAGGTGTGCTAGGGGTCACAGACTACCTCCGTCTGTAACAGCTGCGAATATCTGCTCAAGTTGGGATATCTTCAACTCCTGCATATTCGTGTCCACTCAATTCGTGTGAACAACTCGCTCAATTCGCGCGATAAATTCGCTCTATTCGCACCACCCAGTTCGTGTCATTCACGCCGCCAGAGAAGTACGAGCGTCTTTGTATTAACTTAACATGGAATTCGTTCGCGTGAATGATTTTACTCACGCTTGGTGTTAACGCCACTTTGGGACGACTGTCATTAACTACCTGAGTGCAGATGTTGTCCGCTGACAGAAACCGCTGTTATTAGTAAACAAGAAAAGTAATGCCAGTTATAATTATTTAAAGATGAATAGACTTGTGCAATAAAACCACATACTCCACTTTTGTAGTGAGAATTAGCTTACTGCCACGGTCCTACGTTATCCGTCTCTCTCTTTATCTCTTAGTCTGCGGCTGTTAATCGCTCCGTACTTTTATTAGCAGCATTACAAGCCGAGCTGAATTAAGAGACATAAATATCTCTCAGGGTCATTTAACAGTACTTATACAGTCTCACATTGGCAGATCAGCGTGGTGCAGTTATTTCCTCAAGGTTTTGAGTAACTGTAAGAGACATAAACACCAAACTCGGGCTCTTTGTTTTCCTTCTGTGTTTAATTTGTACAGTTTCCTCCCACCGCTGAGCTTTATTTCTATGGCTCCCTCTCCATCCTGCAGAGGCTCTTTCATGCTTATTCTTCCTCTCCTTGAAGCTGGTCATTGGAGGTAACAGCATGTTGCTAATCACTTCATCAAAGCCAGAAATGCATGTAACGGCCTCCTGAAGGGAGGGCAAAAACAAAATGAGATTTATTCAGTAAACAAAGGAAGTGAAGCCACATGCTGCGTAAGTGGGAGGAAGTGAGACAAGAGGAAATTTGTTCATTTCCCTCTAATTTTCTCCTTCCATCATGAGGAAATGTTGTTTTGGCTGCATGCTGTATTTTATGTCCACTTATAACCGCATAATTACCACAAACTGCTGCTCCAGAGCCTCCAGAAAATGATCTTTCTTACGCATCGAATCGTTTGTGAGGTGAATAATTTCGCTGTTTGGCCTCATTTTGCTTATTGCTCTTTGCTCTCTTGTGTTTCATCGACTAAATTTGTTTGCAGCAGTAATGGGACCCTGTTTGTCAGCATGATACCGCTGCATGCTTCTTGTAGCTCCAGGTAGCGGACATATTAGCCTCCCGCCGGAGACAAAAGTTGAAGATCTAACAGCTAATGAGATAAATATCTTGTGATTGAATATTTGGTTTCTGTCCAGGTCTCAGGCTGGAGCTTCAACGGATTTTTGAGGTAGAGGAGCACCAAAATATGACATACAGGCCCTTTTTTTAAAGGTGTATTCATAAAGTCACCTTTATACAACAATCATATTATTCCTTTCTGATCCACAGGGGCAGGTCACCCTCCATCTTGAACCGCCACCTTTCTACAGCAGCACAGAATGGACAAACAACACGCCATATGCAATCTCGAACCGAAAAACGCAAGAACAGAGGAGTCGTTGTTGTGCTCTGAATGATTCATATCGGTATGCATTTCCAATAATTAAATCTTAACAAATGTTTGTTCATACTGATCATGAATTGCAGTACCTTTTTGTTCTCTAAGGCCACCGTCACTTCACCAAGAGGAGGAAAATTTTTTAATGAAGTTATAAAAAATATATACTGTAAATATACTGTAGGCTACTGCTCTTCACGCCGGCAGGATGACCCACTGATCAAACTCAGACCAGAAAAGCGTTTTCAACTACGCCCCCACCCCCAGCCCCGATCGGTGTCTCCGCGCCTTAACTCACGTTCCTCATTTCCGGTCCGGTCTCATCTGGAGACATGCAGCTGCCTCAGTAAGAGAAGTAGCTTGATCACTAATGTGTACTGTTGTTTATTCTACTGTTACTGCCACGGCTAACAGTGTAGCAAGGCTAATAGCAGGTGGCTAACTCTAACTTTAGCTTGCATATTACATGGTGCTTCATCGTTAACTCGGCGTGACCGAGACCAGCACAGCGGGGAACATGGTGAAGTGGGTTGAACTGAAACTTGTTGACTTATTGTGTTTTTCACAAACTGGTTTATTTCCCGTTGAGGTGGACCACTCTCCTCCATGCGTCCCTCAGCTGCTGCTTCAGATCTGTCACTCTGCTGTGCTGTGAGGTAGTTATGAGGTCACTGCGCCATCTACAGGATAAGTCGGGGAACTTTTCAGATGGTGGAACATTTTTGAAGTGAAACTGAATCTTATTCTCCACATTTTATTTCTGAAGATATCAGTGAAAATTGGCAAGTTTTGGCCGATTACCAATTAGTCTCAAACGGGCTAAAATTGGCCTGGGCCCTACTACATACATACAGACATGAATCTGAAGTGGAAGTCACTACATAGGGTCAAAATCACTTTGAAAATTGTCAAAAAATATATCTTCTTTTTGGAAATCATGGACGCCACATGTCTCCTGGGGATGCTTGCGTTTCTGTACCAACAATGACCTTTCCGTAGTTGAACAGGACAATGCCAAAGCCGAGTCTGGTCAGGTACAACAGACTGAAGAGTCGAGGTGTTAATCTGGCCTTTCTGTTAAAGAGATCTGCACATATTACTTTATGTATATCATATAGTATAAAGGTTACTGGGCAGCATTACAGGAAACCTCATTCAGCTGCCTGAGCCCCATTTTAACACCAAACTTCATTCATTTTTTCAGAGAATTCATTATGGAGATGTAAAAAAGATCACTTCACATGAAATCCTGTATTTTCACTCTCTGTTCTCGTACCTGCACTCTCCCAACGAGTTCCTGTACATCCATGCAGGCAAATGAAAAAGCCACTTGAGCTCATGATCCTAACAACTTTCAGCCACCATCTCCCACTACACACCCACACTCTCACACACTTACCCGCTGAAAGGTCACTTGTGTTATTAAAGGTTGTTTTTCACGTCAGTTCGACTTTATTAGATAAGAAGTGTGACAGCGGAGGTGGAAAAAAAACGCTGCAACAAAGTTCATTTCTGTCTGCTTGCTGGAGGTTCTTGGTGGGAGCCCGGCCCTGCACGCTGTGACATATCCATAATAGATGTCTTCTAAATGGCAACAGGAAGCAGTGGGACAACCTTTGCTTCATCTCTGCTGTGGAGACGGAGGCAGAGAGACGTGCGAGGTGGCTCATTGTGTTCCCAGTGTCTGTCTGCACAGAATGATTGTGGTAACACAATACTGATGGCATATTTTCATGATGGATGGCTCCGCCAAGACGGCTGACTCTCCTGCTGCTTTTCTGCGCTGGCTAATTAAATGACAAATTGTCACTCAGGAAATGTGTGTTTGCCCCCGGAGTTACCAAACTTTTTCTCATTTGTTACCGGTTGGTGTTCTGCAGGCCGGAATAGAGAAGCAAATGCACAATTAACTTTTCTGGAGTCCGATTTTCTTATTTTTCCTCTTTTTTTTTCCTCTGCTGACCTGTATTTGAGCAGAGTTTGAAATGCGATTGACAATGTACCAAAGAAACACTCTTTTAGTGCAATAACAGCTCTTACTAATGAGTGAAAAAGCTGCGTGGATTACCAAGAATTAAAGATGTTTAATAGGAAGTATGAAAGGTTTTATATAAAGTTTTTGAAATTTAAAATGAAGCCAAAGAAACAAAAATAAAAATGACAACAGTTAGGCAAAAACTTAATATGTTAAAACAATTTAAATGGCATTACTCTGGAGAAAATCCTAGAACTACAGAGAGCAATTCGGCTTTGAATTCGTATAATGACAGGAGGCGGAGCCAAGTTGTTTGCACTGTATACAGTCTATAGTTGAAAGGGAGACAGCACCTCTGTCCATGGTGCTGAAGTTTTAACCGACCTGGATTCAACACTCAAACTCTTAAAACTTGATTTAGACTCGAGCTTCCGGAGTCACTGACAATCTTTTTATTTCGTATTTTTGTCTCAATAATAATAACAATGATAATCATAATAATAATAACAAGAACTTCATATCATTCCCTTTTTTCAGGGGTAATAATTTGTTTGCATAGGCGGCCACACCATAACAAGCACATCACAGTCAGTACGTTTACATGACACTTGAGAAAACCAGATTATCGCTTTACTCCGATTAAGACCGGACAACTGAAGTGCATGTAAACACCGTAGTCCTATAATTGTCCTATAATTGACTATAATCGGAGTTTGAGAACTCTGATTGGAGTCGGAGAACTCCGATTCCGTAACAAAAACACTAGAGAAGAGAAGTAGCGTGCATCACATCTGCAGAAAAAGAAGTGCGTACATCATGTATGACAAAAACAAGGAAAAGGAGAAAAGTCTGATTCTGCAAAAAGAAAACGAATTATGAGCTTAGTCCAATTAAGCTGTGCATGTAAACGCACTGACTGTTTCTTACACATAAAGAATAACTAAGAAAGGGTCTGGAAAAAGTGTTGAGGACCCCCAAGTCTGAAGATATCATGGGGGTCTTTGGAGACCAACAAAATATCATTTGTGTGTGTGTTTTTTTAATCTAATGTCATTGTGGGGCATGTTTTAGCCGCTGAATTCCTGTTGCATCAGTTTTGGCACTCGACCCCTTATTAACCTGTTTGTGAGTAAAAGTTTTTACGATCTAATTTCCAGTTTAAAGGTCTAATTTGGGTCCAACTTTATTTTTAATCCCAGGGTTTGGCCTCAGTGACAAAATAACCTGAAAACCTGAATCAGTCACTCTTCGGGGTTTACATGATTTTAGAGCCGTGGAGGAGGACGGCATTTCTCTAATTGGTGCTTAAGTTCAGCAAAGTTCAAAGTACTCAAACATTCACACTGCGAGGAAACAACAAGAGGCAGTTGAGTCAAATTTCATGAAATCAGATCAACATGATCAGAAAACAAACATTTAGAGTTGTTTAAAGCCGAGCAGAAGTTTGAGTGAATCAATCACGCTGATGAAGGAGGTCAAATCAAACCAGCTGTGTGAGTAAAAAGATCGTTTTCCTCGCTGCTTTATCCTCGCTCCTCTGAACATCACTGAGTCTAAAGAAAAGATCTATTCTGCTGACGTGTTGGACATATGGAGCTTTTAAATTGTGCAGAAAATATGATTCACCGTATTAATTTTAATCCTTTCCAACTCATTGAGATGTTTTAATGTGTCGTAGGTAATACCGCATTTTTAAAGACATGTGACATGGACTTATCTCATCACCACTGTTTTATGCTTCACTCTTATTTACTCCACATGTGTCTTATATCATTTCTGCCACTTCTTATTGGGCCTGTCGGGTCAGCTGACTCTATATACAGCCTTTGATTGGTTAAGATGCCCAAAACAAAAATCCATGGTCTACCAGCTGCAGAGTTTGGAGAAAATTCACCAAATGTTTTACACGGTTAACGTTCTTTGGGCCTTGTGTGTTTCGTATGGTTGTCATCGTAGGGTTGTAATGGCGGCTCAGACCGTCTTCTTCATTAACTTCACTCTGTTATCCATAAATTGCTGTTTAATCGGCCTCACGGTGGAGTGTGCGCTGTGATTTGTGAAAATCCTGCTCCTCAGAAAGTGCTGAGGGCTGCTTGAGCTCCACTTCTCCTGTTGGTAATAGTGATGTATGTTTGAAATCAATCTGACCTTCTACACTATTTAGCGCTGTCTGAGTGACTTTCTCCTCTTTTTTTTTTCTTCCCCTGCCTCCAGGAGCGAGCCGAGCTTCACAGTCTGCTGCAGGACAAATGGCACTGAGGCAGTTCATCATGGCAGGTTAACTAGCATCTCCCGTCTCGCTTTGACACCGACTTCTCGCAGTCCAACACTTTACTGCTGCAGCAAATACAGCCCTGCACTAAAACAGACAGCAGCTGTATGTCCTGGCTGTCCAGCTGGAGAGTTTATAGTCTGAGAATCCCACATGGAGGTGGAAAGGCTTGTAAATACATCGTCTGTTCAAATACATCCAATATGCAGAGTTAATTAAGCACACATGTTTATAAAACATGCGCAAACAGACAGAAAAATGAGCCAGTACCAGTGAAATGATTTAAGTCGCTATCTGCCTTTCCAGAGTTGCAGCTTCATTTTGAAGCTCTTCTTTACTCTGCAGACGAACAGTCTGGTTCAGTGGATGTCTGGTCCTCTGTAAAAACTCTTTCCACACTCCATCAGAGAAACTCCACTCTGAAAACGCAGTCATATCTCATTCTGCCGAGCAGGAACATGCAGGAAATGATGGTTCAGATAGACTTTAATTGACTTCACTGCCAGGAAAAGTAAAAACTCGGATGTGAGTCAGGCTGCTGTGGACGTCACCTCTTACCTCTTCATTTCACATGGAATCTGCACAAAGAGGGACATTTTCTCACTAACAGGCCTGGAAACTGAAGAGACGCAGGAGTCTGAACCATTCAGGTCTGAATCTCCGACTGAAAGCGTGACGTGAATTCATGTGGAGGTGATGAGCACTGGTGCGTTTGTCCTTTTTAAACTGCAGTTACAACATTTCACTGATGCTTCATCAAAAAGGAGCGTCTTCTTGTTGCTTACGGACAACTGTGTCTGAAATATCACGCCAATCTTTGGGCGCAATTTAAAACTCTATTACCGTCCGTTTAGATGTGCAACAGTTTTCTGCGACAGACAGCAGAAGATGATATCTAGAAATATCACGGCAGAGTTGCAGATTTGATCAGGGATGGGGGCCAAAACCTCGCTGCAAGTGTCAACCTTTAAGGTCAGTTGGAGAACGTCTGCACTCGATCATGAGCAATCATGGGTTTCTCAAATCAGAGTTTTGGGGTTTTGAAACCGGCACTAGATGGGCCGTCACCTTTGCCAGTCTGCAGAGGTTTAAAGAACTAAGGGATCCCCTGGATGCAGCTCAAGTCTCTGTCTGCACTAGAGCTGTAAAGTCCTTGACGACTGGTCGACTTCTTGGATTAGGTTCATTGTGTCTTTTTGGATAAACTACGATCAGATGCTCTGTCATACAGACACAGGTTCATTTACCTTGCTGACATGTTTCGACGTGCTGGCAGCAGTCTTCCTCAGAGCGTCACGTGATGGTTGTGTGATGCGTCTTACAACAGCCGATGTTTCCGAAGGCGTGACCTTTCCGTCAGTTTGACAGATCGGTCACGCCTTCAGCTGCCCGTGTCTCCAGGTGTGGGATAGCATATATGACCCTCATCCCAGTTGATGGTCCTCGGGCCTTGCTTCCGGATTTCCATTGCCTCCCTGATCCAGCGCTGATGTTTAGTTTCTTCAGAGTCCATGACGTGGTTCTCTCGTCTGTAGTGGTCTGTGAGAGCTGATTTGTAATTTTCTTCTTGTGCCTTTTCTTTTATCGTTCTTGTTTGTCTCGTTGCTGTCTCCTTCTCACACTCCTACTTGTGTTCATTTTTCCATCTTGTGAAACTCCTCCCTCTTTCTCCGATGTATGTTTTGTTGCATGATTGGCGTGGGATCTCATATATGGTGTTACATTTGTTTTCTGGGTGTTTTCTGTCTTTTGGATGAACCAGTATCTGCCGGAGGGTTGTGTGTGGTTTGACAGGTGTGTTGATGTTGTGTTTCTTCGTTGCCCTTTGGATGCGTTCGGTTACGCCCCTCAGGTGTGGTAAAACCACCACTCCCCTGTGATCTTGTGTGCCTTTTTGGCTTTCTTGAGTGTTTTGTTGTTTTTGACTTGTTGTGAGCCCTTTGTGATCACCCACTGTGGGTATTGGCAGGTTTTGAGTGCTTGTTGAATGTGTCTTTCCTCCTGTCCTCCGGGTCCGTCAAACCTGTGTCTGTATAAAGGAACATCTGATCGTGACTGGTCGACTTGATTTTTTCCGTGTCCATTTACAGTCTATGGTTCTTTTCATCAGGAGGAACGTACCAAGCACTAATAGGGGTGTTTTCAGAGCACCCTCGTTTCACAGGTAACAGCCTGTCTCAGAACACCCCTCTTGTTTTCACCATTTTGGATTCACCCAACCCACTGGAGACCGGCTGGGGACAGGAAGATTGAAGAGCGTCCACGTTAATCAACGTCCACTGGTTTGCTGAATATTTGTGTTTAGTTTCCTTCTTGTGTTGATATCAGTATATTCTCACCTCGCCGAGAAGCGCTCCACCAAGCCGCACCATCCTTCCGTGGCTAAAGCGTTTGCCGTCAGAGTCGGACCCCATTCATTCAATAAACAGGCTTTTTAGCGCCCTCCTGTCTTGGTTACAGCGTGTTAGAATTCCCCTGAAACACGTCACCTTCAACCTTCAGATTTATCAGAAAATATCCTCCTATAAACGCCATAATTACTGCACTCATGGTGCACATCGAAGCGCCTTTTTTCAGGTATACGATAAGACCTTAAATCTCATCTGACGCCTGCAAAGTAAAAGACAAGAGAGCGTGAGGAGACCCAGTTTTTCACTCACTCTGTTGGAGATTTAAATGAGCGTTTGACTTCAGGATAATTCTGCTCATGAGTTTAGAAAAATAAAACATCTTTTGATCAGGGAAAAACCAAGCACAGTGGGAAGCAGAGGAGAACGTCGGCTTCATGCAGACCAACACACCCATCAGCACGAGAAGAAATCTGTCAGTTTGAGTAAAAAGGTTTTCTTAAAGCCTTCTGCAGGTTCAGAGGGTAAAAAAGTCACCACGCAGGGCGAGAGCAATTAACTTTTTCCCACAGCGAAGGACGCGAAAGGTGACCACAACAGTCACCTTCTTCAAAGGATGCTGTCAGTCGGAGCAGGTTACTTGAAAATTTGGTAAAATTGGTTCACAGAATTTTTAAATTGTGGTTTTCTGAAGGTGAAGCACTCAGAGATTTGTGATAACACCAAAATCATTCAAAGCCTCGGCAATTTCAGCCGAACACAACAGCCCTGAATCTCCTGCAGGTCATGTCCTCAAAAATGCCGCTCCTGGACCTCTTCTTGGCTTTTTACCTCTTATCTGTGTTTGGCAGATGTTTTTGTGATTTTTCATGAAGTTAATATTCCTCTGACCTGCAGCACAGGTCGGAATCAATGAGCTTTCTGCAGCTAAGGGAGTCTTTTTAAACCGACATGTCAAACAGTTTTTCCAGAGGTAAAGATTTCCTCTGAACGATCTGTGTGTGTCTCCTGTCTCTCAGTGTTTTTCCCGCCCCCTCGTACTTTCTTTTGTTATCCAGGCTGCTGTCAGAGAGCAGAGCTGCAGTCATATATATATACAGGTGGAGGTAGATATGAAATATTTTATTTATCAGCTGGTGCAGGTTTTTTTTTTTCCCGCCTGGTTCTGGCTGGTCCTGCAGCCTGACACTGACAGACAGGTGATGTGCTGCATACTGAGATCAGCATCATCAAACACTCTCAGCCCAAACCCCAGAAAATCAATATCATCACCTTTTTGGAAACGATAAGAATAATCCTCAGATGGATCGACAGAAGCTTAAGGGAACCGTTTAGCCATCTGCTTCTGTGTGTAGGTGTGTGCGTGTGTATGTGTTGTTTAAAAGTCATGCCAGCTCGCCCGGTCCTGCAGGCGACCTTGCCTGGAGCTGCTCTGACCTCTGCTTGACTCCGTCCTGCTGAGTCATAGTTCTCATGCAGACAATAGCCTGTGGACTGGCGCAGTAGCCAGATGGCCACTGCTGCTCTGGTGCTTCCTCTGCAGCAGAGAGAACTACCTCAACACGACCTTATCCTTCTGCTGCTCAAACCAAAGGCCCACTGAGTGAATAATAAAACAGCACAAGAGTTTCAACAAGTCAGGGATAACAAGAACTTTGTGAAGTGTGTTTGGATTTTTGCTTTTAAAGCACATTTTTACTTGATGCATATTTTAGGGACACTCACACTGAGAAACCTGCGCTGTACTCAGGCACCTCTCACCTCTGAAGTCCAGTTCGTTTGACCAAAGCTTCCTCTGCCCTGGAACGGTATGGTTGCTCCTGTACGCACACGAATACAGAGGGAGATCTCCTTCAAATCTTTACAAAGAGGAAGACAGTCAGAAGGTGAGTCCAGTACTGGCAAATAGGGATGAGAATCAATAACCGGGTCTTTTTTAGAACTGGTTCCCAGTGATTTGAATCCTAGGAATCGTTTGTCTACCGCCTTAACGATTCTGCTTGTCGGTTCCTCTTACGTCTCTATGCGAGAAGTATGTTTCGGTTCAGAACTGTCCAGCATGGCGTTGAGGCTAGAGCAATCTAGAGTTTGCCCGGATTTCACGATGATACCGGAAAAGATGATACCGGGGTGACTTGCAACAAGCTTTAATTTCGTCGATGGGGGAAATACTTCCGATATGCGGAAACATTTGTCCACCCAGCATGTAAATAATCTGCGGAAGTGTAACGTGTTTGATACGCTACTTAGCGAAGGCGAGACTGGTACAGGCAAAAGTAGGAGCAGAGCTAACGTCTCGGCGTTATCAAGCTAACGTTTAACTCCTCAAGGTCGTGTCTGTTGTGCAGATGTTAGCGTCATGTCAACCCCCTTATACTCTTGATCTTCTTAAATTACATTTAGATGACGATGACTGCCAGAGTCATGCTAGATCGAAGTCTAGGTAGCCCCTTTCATGGAGGCAGGAAAGAGTAAAATGGCGGAGGTGAAGATAAACGAATGTCACCGATTTTTGGTCAAAGGGAAGGTCACATAACAAATTATTAGCGCATGGATACACCATATCTTCTGTCCAAACGTGACTATAGTAACGAGTTAACGAGAACAAACCCATCTGTATTCTCTTATTTCCCACTCAATGAGAATCGATAAGAGAATCGATAAGGAATCGTATCGATAAGCAGTATCGATAATGGAATCGTAATCGTAAATTCTTATCAATTTCCATCCCTACTGGCAAAATGGAGACTATTATATGTGAATGACTCGGCATCAGTCTGTGGTGACACTCCACCACTCTGACTTCACAGAGGAAGAGGAAGACTCTTCTGTTTGTTCTCGCTTCGCAGATGGAAATAAACATCGACACAACGTCAAAAACGAACGTCTTATCTCTGTTTCTTGTAGGATATGTTACGACCACGCAGAGGTAAACATGGAGGGTAATAAGACAGGAAGAACATCTCCTGGAGCACTCGCCAGATTCATTTAGAAGTTTTCCCGCCTCTACATTTGTCTTCGACCAGCCAATCAGCTCAGTGCACCATAGACAACATTTTATAGACTTCCTCTCCATGACCATACTCCCTTCAGAGTCTCTGTGACAAAGTAAACATTGATTTCCTGCTCTCAGAAATCTTCAGATCCATCAGTACTCACATGTCTGATCTCCAGGAAGCCGGAGCTGACTTTGACTCGGTTTCTCCACAACAATAATAATTCAGTCTGGGCGGTGACAGGAGCACAGATTCCTCTCTAAGTTATGGAAGGTAATTACTCTGCAAACCCATCAAAGTTCGTCCTGCACGGCGTGGACAACAGCTGTAAATTCAGCGAGTGTTTTCAGAGTGAATTCATACAGAGAGCAGATCTTCTTCATTCACTCTCCTCTGAATCAAACTGCGGCATACACTGACTGATGAAATACGTTTGACGAGCTGCTCCTGTCACCTGACGGCGAGCGGCACCTTATCTTGTTTCTCATCATAACTTGTATAAATGACATCATTACCTGCAGAGCGCCGCGGCGTCAGTCATTACAGAAACACCAGAGAATACACAGAAACATCATGTGACAGCTGTGATAGATCACCTCCTCTCTGCTGTCGCTGCTTGAGGAAAGATCTCGGCATAAATATCAGAGAAGAGCACATTTCCTCAGAACGTTGGAGCGGGGTTTGATGCAGATAGATCAGACGACAGCGTCATGAAGGCCGGTGGAGAAGCTGATCACCAAACTAATAAGAAGATGATTTAAAATGATTGATGATGAGGAAACAAACGCGGTCATTGATAATGCTTCTTTAACGTGTCTGCTCCTGAAACTCCTCCACAAAGGTACGCACACCAAAACCTCCTCTGCTCGAGTGTTTCTGCAGGATGATGTTTACTGAGTGTGTTATGTGGCTAAAAGCTGCAATAAAAACTGTTAGGGGAGGTAATTCCACCAAATGTTGGTTTAATTAACTCAAATGTAGCAGAGCTCAGTGCTGTGTCGGTCCTGAATGACGGCTCTGAAGAGATTCCTCCAGATCCTCTGAATCTGTGAACGATATTATAGACTGAAGATTGAACATTACTCTGTAGGGGTGTAACCATTCATTTTAACGATTCGTGGTTCCTGATTCGATTCAAGGACGATATTGTTTTCTTCTGCTTCATCCGGGTCCAGTCAGATAAGTCAAACTTTATTTAACTCATTCAATAACTCCGCGAGGCTAACTGCAGTGCTCCGACAAGCCAGCAGGCTGTGCGGCTTTGTGACTTACCGAAGTCGTAATAAAACATTTTGACAGATTTTTGAGCGCGGTGTACCACATAAGATCGGTTCGAGGTCAGTAAGCACAACCAGAATTCACACATAAGGTGTACTGAGGATTTTTGAGAAAATGAAAGGATTTTAAGTGCGCCTTATAGCGCGAAAAAATACGTTACGCTGTTTAAGCCGAGCATCATCACAGTGACTCTCCTGCCGAATGCTACAACACGACTGCACAATGTTGGTTTCAGGAAGTGGAGAAAATCCCGGAGATACCGAGAGAAATTCAGCTTTGATTCGCATAATGATGGAAGGCGGGACCAAGTTGTCCATAGTATATACAGTCTATGGCGATGACGTCACAGACAGATAGGCTAAATCGAGGAACGCTTAACGTCTTTATTATTAAAACAAAAAAAAAAACATCCATGAACAGAGCTTAAATCTACTGGGTTATTTCCCAGTATCGATAAAATCAAGTTATGGCATTTTAAAACAATGTTAGTCATTTATGTCGATCACAGATCGATGTAGTCGGATCACAGGAACAGAAAACCAATCCAACTGTTGAACCGTTGTTCCGCACAGCTGGAGAGGATGATCCCGACTCCATGGGTACGGTGGTCTTGCTTCCCAGAGTAGAGAACGCCTCTATATGTTAGTGGTCATACCTACAGTAACCTACATCTGTGAGACGTGGATGAAGACAGCCAGCATCACCAACAAGTTGGATGTCTTCCATCGACGGTGCCTCAGATCCATCCTGAAGATATCACGGAGAGACCACATCACCGATGAAGAGGTGAGCGAGAAGGGCAGGTGTAGCACCCTTGTCTGACATCATCTCTGACAGGAGAAAGAGAATAACCAGACATGGACTCAGACTGCCAAGAGAGAGACCGGCTAGTGTGGCAGTAGAGGGAGGCCAAAGAAGACATGGAGACAAACAGCCAAGGAAGACCTGAGCGAGATGGGAGTCAGCTGGCATGGAGCAAGAAGGGTCACTAGAGATCGGAGCAAATGGAGGGGACTCATCGCCCAATGATCCAATAGGAACAGGAGGAACTAAGTCTCAGTAAGTTGAACTGTTAGCTCACGCAGTCTCTCACAGAACGCTGAACCTCTTCCGTCTTTTCGCAGAGTCATGTGACCAACCTGTTGGACATGAACTTTATCAGTCAGGAGAAGTTCCTCCAGAGATATCACACCGATGTGCCGGACGTCTCCGTACAGACATGTCGAACAGCTGATAAGTTTTTATTCGCTTGTTTGACTGTGAAAAAAATCTCTTCTCTGTGGTTAAAGGTCATTCACAATCTTACCCAGCATGCTTTGGTATTAACAACTCAGTACATTCACATACAAACTGTAATGACATGCTTTTACCACCTCTTCTGGTGTTGAATCTGTAAATTACAGGCTAGAGAGCAGCACACAGATGCACCACACATATGTGTGAAGGGAAAGGGTCTCGTAAACATGCGCTGGATGTTTCCACTCATGTTCCAGTCCTTGTGATTTTTACAAATGTACCTTTGTGAGAGAAATAAGAGGGAAAAAAGAAGCTGATATAAGAGGCGGTTTATAACATCAAAGCTTTCACTTCCACGAGGCGGGACCTGGTCGTCTCCGTCCAGCTTCATGTTGGGGTCTCGTGGTGGTCGCCTGAACTTCTCAGTAGATCATTAAAACGAGTGTGAGCTCAAGTATCTTGTCGGGGTTAGAAGAAATCCCCACTTTCCTCAAAATGACTCGTGCTCACAGATATATCTCCCGGAGTGACTGACATCCATGAATCACCAAACATTTTAATTAAAGCACACAACATTTCCACACAAACCCCTCAAAAACACGCGGATCCAGCCGTGTGAGTTTGACTGATATCTCAGAGTTTAATTGGAAAATAATAGCTGCTTCGCTGTTGGCTGGAGGCCAGCTTCCTGGCTTCGATAGCATGGCTACGCTTGCCAGATACATATCTAAATTAATTTTCCTGGAGAGAGAAATGCTTATCATTTAAATTACGCTGCCTGTCAAAGTAGTCATTTGTCACCTTAAAGATGTGCGCAGACAGAAAAGGCCGCCTGTTTAGTCACAGTGCCGGTGTTTGACACCCTGAGTGTCGAGTCAGGGGTGAGAAATGATTAAGATTTAACCAATTAGATCCTGGATAATGGAAATAAACCCACACAAACCATTTAAATTATAGAGCAGTCGCCTTTTTACAGATAGGAGGGCAGCTGCACCACTGGTCTGCTAACACGCGCTTGTACAGCTGCTGCTTTCACTGCAAGGATGTTTATTGGATTAAATAAGACACGAACAAACGGCGTGTTGGCATGTCTGTGATCGCGGGTAAATAAAAAGAAGCATCTGATGTATAATCCCAAAATCAAATTAGGACTAATTTCCGTCTCTTAGAATTAATGAGCTCTCATTTAAGAAGGAGTTTGTATTTGATCTTTTCATTATGGCCCGTGGAGAGGATCAAAAGTTCCCTTGACTTCTCCAAATCCACTCACGATGAATGCAAATACGTTCAGAGACAGCCAGTGTGAGGGGAATGACGCATTCACACCATATTAGTATGAGGGCTCCGTTTGCAGACTTGGGAAAGTGGACCCTGACCGTTCGTCCCTAATCACTCCATCATTTCAGAGCAGAACTAATGCAAGGTGTTGTCAAATGGCAGAAGGTGCATTCTGCCATAAAACAGGGTAATTCCACTTCACAATAATCACAGGGGTCCTATCAAGTCAATAACTGCATTTACAGCCAATGTCTGTCAGCACAGACCGGGCAATTTTCTCACCCGCAATCGCCGGAAACCCATTTAACTCCAGGAGAAGAGGGAATTGGTAGGTGCTGAAAGTGAAATTTCCCAGGAGGACCGGGACATATTGTGAAAATCAGCCGTATTGGAATGTTTCCAACAGATTGACGCTCAGAGGAGAACAATATTGTGTTCGCTCACAGGAACAAATGTGCTCCGGGGTTAAGAGGGGCCGCGGTTTCAGCTCATTGCTGGTTTCTGTAACGACGCATTTGGCTGGAGATGTGATTGGCTTCAAAGTTTTGATTTGTGCATCCTGGATCTGTTTTCTGTCCGGGCTTCTGTCTCACATTTAATCAGTGTTGATAGTTTTCTTCAAATTAAAGGAGAGGTTTGAAAGAATCAGTCGACTCAAAAGAGCTGAGCTGTCTAAACGGTCGTTCACAACAAACACGAGGAAAATCATTCGCGTGAATCAATTACATGTGAAGTCAATGACATAAATTGGGCGGCACGAGTTATTCTAAGCTAGTTCTTCATGCAAATTAAGCTCCTTATTGGTGTGAATTTGCTAGAGTTAAAAATATCTTAACTTGAGTAAATATTCATGCTGTGAGAACCAATCAGCATTAAGATTCCAGGTGAACACATGAAAACAGACAGGAAGTAGTTCCCTGGTGTGGAAAATGGAGGGAAAGCTTATCATGTCCGTGTGCGGGTAACCCAGAGCTGTTTGACACAACATGCTGGAGGAGGTCGGATTATCTGGTCAGTTGATCCCGCCGGTTGAATTGGCAAGGATCACTATTGAAATTAGCATAAACGGCTATCCACGGCTATCCAGTGCTGGCACGGTGCACCAGCTGCTCAAACTATCTTGTTTGACATTCAACAAACAAACATGTCTGCATCGATGCTGTGGGTTTACTGGGGTTCTCTGTTTTTGTTCAGCCGCCAATAAAGCTGTAGGCTCAAGAACGCAACAACCAAAAAAGTCACTTTTCTCATTTTTCACCGATATGCAAAAAGACTATTTTGGAAATTTGAACATTCTTGATATCTTTTAGCTCTCAGGAAGTAAGGGATTAATTTCACTGTAATAAGAAAAAAGAAAATTTTTTGTCAAATAGTGCCACTTTTACAAAAAAGAGAACTTGGTGAAGATACAAAGTTGACTGCTGACTCAAGACGAAGTGTCAAAGTCGACACAAAAAGAAAATTCCTCACAGGAGCTTTAACTAACTCAGAGAGTTCTCCTGAATTCAAACTCATGAGTCCTTGAAAAATAAATAAATAAAAACAACAACATATTTTATCCACTTGAGGTCATCAGGGGTGCATTTATTTTTTTTTTTTCCACTGAAAAGACTCCCCAAGGAAACTTTTCATGTTTGATTGTCTGAAAAGGCGTTCAGACGACTCTGTCAAAAGTGAAATATTCTGACAGAAGATCCTGAAAAAACTGTTTTACTTTTCATGAACTGGAATGGCATCCAGACAGCAACTTTCAAGTTCTTTAAAAAAGTTTAATATGCTGGGAGATCATCCTGAGAGCACTTTTAACCTTTCTGTTGGACTACATTCAGACCCAGGCGAGTATTTTATATATCCAGAGGAAACGTTTTAATATTCATGAGCAGAAAGATCATCCTGAGGGCACTTTTTTAATGTCTGATATACTAGAGGAACATTGTCTTTACCAGGTCAGGAGGTCTGTAACGTCCCACTGAGGGTGCTTTAAAGACTGAAGAGCAGCAGCGGGTCCGGGACAAACCAGAACCTCAGAGGTCCATGTGTGATATCTGCTGCTCTACCATCAAACCTGAGCTTCTTTGTTGGTTACAGGTCCTTGAGAAAGATCCCAAACCTTTCCATTAAAATAAAACTTTAAGAGCAGAAATGATATTTAATAAAAGTCAAATTGACTCGGCTGTAATCTGTTATCCATCCCGCATCTATAACTCCGCTGCGTCTCCGATGTTTCTTCATCATCTCCGCTGTATTGACTCTGTCCTCTGAAGCCGAGCACCAAGTGTTCCTCTAAGCCGATTCCCTCAAAAAATCAAATAACAATTTGTTTGTTCGAAACAAACAGAGCGCCGCCGCCATCCCTCACAGCTCCTCCAACGAGGATTTTATCTGCTCTAATGCAATAGATAATTAAATCAATAATCCCCCGTCTGTGATATCATCTCATACTGAGTTTATATAGAAGATCAACACTGGTGATGTGCTGATCTACTACCAGCTCCTCTTGTTCGAACAAATAATTAGCAAACAGTAAACAGACTGGAGCCGTGACGAGGCACAGACCCATCCGTGTTTGTCATTAAAACTTCCCCAGAAACAGACGAGAATCTGACTCCAACATATGAGTTCATTAGAGACAGAAAAGAGAGAGATTTGATGCTGATTGTGATAATGAGCAGGATCTTAAGATGATTCATTCAGTACAGAAACTGACACAAATAACCATCATGTTTGTCATTTTTCCTCCTAAATGTTATTCTGGAAAAATCTGGAATTAAAGACCGAGGAACCGAGGAAAACACGAGTTCACGAGGAAACACTGGAGGATAATAAAAGTAAAAGAACGACTAGATAACAAATCAGCTAAACTAAGATTCGACACAAAGACCATTCAGAAAAATAACTGTATAATTAAATCGAGACAATAAGTGAGGTCCGGGGCGCAGAGACTCACTCAGGTGTGCCTGCAGATGGGGGTGTTGCTTTTTACACAGCAGGTTTCAGCTTCGCACTAAATCGTCATCCGAACCGCAGAAATGACGGTGACTCTCCTGACAAACCGCATTTGATTCTGGAGACTCAGCTGATCATGAGAAGTTTAGAAGTTTCTCCGTCCATGTGGAGGATTATTTTTCTGAGACGGCCCCTCTTACAGAACTTGAGGTGTCCCCCAGGGATCTGTTTTGGGTCTGATCTTATTTTTACTTTGTATATGTGTCACTCAAACATACATATGATGTCAGTAATCTTCGTGTATATAATTATCCCCTCTCTGGACATATACACCACTCTCCTACAGTATTAAACTTTAATCTATTATATTTTTTATTATTTTTAAGATATTCTCTGTATTTTTGCTCCAAAGGCTGAAGAGAAACATCTTTTTCAATTCCTGTTTGTTTTCTCACATATCGCAGAAATTGACTATAAAAAGCCAACACCTAACCCTAACCATCTATCCGTACCCCTAACCCTCTTTTTCAATTCCTATTCGTTTTCTCAAATACAGCAGAAATTTACTACAAAAAGCTAGCACCTAACCCTAACCCTAACCCCTTAACCTTAACCATAATCCTAACCATAACCCTACCCTATCCCTAACCCCCTAGACCTAATCTCTGCGACAGAAGAGGACAGTCAGCTGTTGCAGAGGCGTCGGCACTTCGCTGAAAACCCTGATCTTCTTAGGTGGAGCTGAGGTACCGACAGATTTGTCGTTTGGACTTTTATTATGAAACCTTTGCTGAAGTTTAACTTCCTGTCTCTTGTGTTATCTCAGGAGGTAGTTTGCTAGTTTTGCTCTCTTGGGTCTGATCTGGTTTTCTCTGTTGTGTGCGAATGTTCAGGGAGGGTTCCTGGTTCCTGATGAATGCTAACGGGTCACTCTTCGGTGTCTCTCTGCAGAATCCCTGGATCAGCGCCACCTTGCAGCCTGGCAGTGATGTCCTGCAGGCTCTTCTTACTTTAGGTGGACAGTCGCCTGATTCCTCTCGAACGGCGGCGGGTGAGATTTGGAGAGCGTGGGAGGTTTCTTCCGTTTGAGTCTGTTTTGCTGTTTTATAAACCCCTGACTGCATTATTTGCCGTCCGTGCATGTTTGTTTGCATTTTGATGAGAAACAATGATTTGATTTTCTGAGTAAGCTGGACGACGCCCTGTGTGTCCTCTCCGTCTGAATTTGATGAGCTGTTTTTGTCATGACTCAGCGTTTTGTCTCCGCAGTAACTTTGACTAAACCTCTGAGTCCTCCGTGTTCTTTAATATTTTAATTCCTCCTTCACTGAACTCACGTTGGCCTCACTGTCAGCCGTCATTACAGTTACACTAAAGCCCTAAATGCTAAATTAGAGTTGTGTTAGTCGTTGAAGATACCACCAATCCCTTTCTGTAATTGTTTAATCCTTCATGTAATTTTGACTGGGAGTGAATTAAATTAACGATACATGCACACTTATAAAACCAGTGATTCATTTCTTTTTACTGGGACTGTTCATTATAGATAAACGAGGCTTTTCGACTGTCACTGTTGATTTTTATTCAAACGTAATTACAAATATCTATAATTGAATGTTTAACTTTTACATTTTTCAATTTCACACATCTATAATAGAAAAAATGAGGCGGTATCGAATCCCAATTACATTTGCAAATGTCAAAATATCAATTATTGACGTCCAGATTCTCAGCAGTGGAAATGCCATGAGGTGACCTGAGGACGCCGCGCCTCGTTTTTGAGACTTCATGTCGGACCGCATTTTGTTAGTTAAGAGGAAGTTGAAGTTGGTGGCGAGCAGTGGCGTACTCAGGCTGTTTGAGGGGCGGGGCGATGAAAATGAGAAGGCCACCTCCTGTATGTGATAATGAAGACCCCTTTGTGTCAGGATTTATTCTTTATTTCAGGTCTGTTTTTATTTGGTATCCTTATGAGTTTTATTCTGAAGTTCTGCTGTCGGTGTTTCCTGTTTTATTTTGAAGTTACACTCCTGGTCTGGTTTCCCTCCGTCGTGATTATCTGAACCTGAGCAGTTTTTGTCAAACATGAACCCAGCAGACATTTTTAGATCATTTAGAGTTTTTACCGTCTGCTGAAGCGGCAGATGACGGTCTAACATGAATCTGGTTCTGCTCGAGGTTTCTGCCTGTTAAAGGAAGTTTCTCCTCTTTACTTTAACTTGATAAATGCCGTTAAGTGTTTCCCTCGTGCGGTTGAAGCTTCACCGAAACTAACACCTGATGTGAACCCTGCAGAGATGACGAACGGCGCACTGTTCCTCATCTTTCAGCTGAGACAGGAGCCGAGGTGCAGAGGGACGCCTGTCGTCGCTCAGGAGAGGAGACGAGAAGTGATGCGAGAACAAAGGAGGAAGGGAGGAAGAAAGGGAGGACGACGGAGAGGAAAAGAGGGACGCAGAGGAGAAGGGTGGAGACAGGGGAGAGGAAATGTAAGAAGAAGGAACAGAGAAGTTTGGGGGGGAGAGAAAAGTGGATGAAAAGTGGAGGGATGAGAAGTTTACAGGGAATACGAATCACTGAAAGTGAAAACTATCCACAGTGACAGCCTGGTCCTCTCTGACTCTTATTTCTCACTCTGTATCTGAAATGACAAGAGCTTTGAAACGTGGGATTTGTTCCATGTAAACTTTGAATGTTGTACCCTGAAAATTATTCAGCGTCCCAGCCGTCATGTGGATCCTGTCGAGAGGAAGATCCGTCATCTGAGCAAAGTTACAGTCCAACGACAGCGCCATTAAAATGAAGCATGAGCTTAACGTCTGTGCCTGTCTGCGGTCACGACCCGATCACAGCAGAACTCAGAGTCAGAACAACTCAACTCTGGGTCAACTTATTGATCAGAATCAAAGTTTAACTGGTGCTGGGTCTGATCCTGATATTCCAAACAGGAGGACTCTAACTGAACCTGGACTCAGGTGGCAAGGACTCAACTCAGAGTCTGCTTGGTTCTTCTTCACCGCATCTGGAACGGCTCTGATCTGAAATGGCGGTGATTTTCTCCGTCTGCCAATTCCTACTAGATCCGTTGGTGAGGCGAATTTCGTGGTGGAGTACGGACAATGGTAATTGCGAGGACTCACAAGAACCCATGAATTCACGTGCAATCACGCGATAACGAGTTGTCTCTCTAAAGGCAGATTACAGACAGCGTGCAGTAGATTGTGTCCTTCCAGAGGAGGAAATCTACTTCTAGACTTCTAGAATCAGCATCTCCTCATCCATGGTGTCATCGGGGTGAAATGACGTCTAAAAACCTTTCACTTGTTCGTCTCCGCCCGTTTGCATGTTGTGAAATACGATCCTCCTGAAACACGGAGTGTTTTATTTTGAAAAGAAGCCGGATGTTTTATTTTGTGTCTGTGCCCGACTTCCTTTCCAGCACGGGGTAATCTGTGCTGAACTTATCCACCATGCTCCGGCGTCCGGAAAATATAGAACTCTCGCGATCAGCTGCAGAGTTCAGCAATCCGCAGAGGACTTAACTTGAATGAAAACGATCAGCGATGATTGGCGGTGACAACCTTTTCGGGATGCGTTGGAAATTGGGGGTAACCCGAGTAAACATTCTAGATTTGACTCCTGTTTCGTTTCAGCTCCATGCAGGTCTGATCTGTATCCTCTCCAAACCAGAACAACATTTCAAACTCTAACAAACTTTAGAAAAACCGGTTCTGGTTTTCAAAAAATCGGTTCTGTAGATTTGCTTGTACAACCTTGGGGAAGCTGGGACACGGACATCAGAGTTTTACACATCCTCTCCTCTCGCTCTCTTTTTTTCGTTTTCATTACAGAACATTCAAACTTTTAAAAACGCCACAAAAATGCACATTTGCATATTTTTACATTTGTGCTTACAGAGACTTTTCTGCATACGAGCCCCTGCAGGGTTTTATGTTGCTGATGTGACCTAATTATCATGTGCTGCCTCCGAATTACATCACGGGCGGTTGACTCATCAACATCCCAGCAGCGCTCACTGAGAGACTCGCCCCCGTCACCGTCTAAACTGGAATTCATTATAAAGTGATTCACAACGTAAACTGAGCAGTAATTATGAACACATTTCTCCACGACTGTAATCACAGTCACAGACAAACAGAGGAAATGACTTCATGGACCCGGACTGTAAGAAAAGTGTGGCGTACATTAAAAGGAGGCGTATAAACTGTAAGTCTCCCAGCCATAGCTTACTTTTTACATATCTGAATGATTATTACGAATATGGAAGCTTTTTTTTCCTTTCATACAACCAGAATAAAAAGTTTGAATTCTGACAAAATTTCAGTTTTTAAAGCTGTTTGATCTTGTTTAGTTCAAGCTCTTTAACTCCCAGCTTCTCCTGCAAAGATCTCCTTTTGGACTTTTTTATTTCAAGTGTCTTCAACCAAAAACAGCATTTTTTAAGTAAGTTGTTAAAAGCTCTCTCTCAGACTTTTCCCCAGGTTCAAACACTTGCTCCTCTTCAGTTCATTAGGGTTTACATCATCCCATGAACTGTATTGTGCCTTAAGAAGCGTCTATCTCTTGCGTTGAAGAGGAGCTCGCTAGCTTAGGGTGACCATCACTCCTCTTTTACCCGGACATGTCCTCTTTTTTTGTCCAGGCTTGTTTATAAGTTTATAAATTCCTTTTAAATGTTTTTCACGGAAGTTTCGAGTCTGTGTCACGTGGACTTATTGAGTTAGAAGCGCGTAAAAGACACTCGATCCGACCCGAAAAACTTTCAAAATTATCTTTGTGCGACTCTGTTACTCTGCCCCTGCATAGTCGTGTCCTCTTTTTGGGAAGTCAGAACATGGTCACCCTACACTAGCTATAAAAAACACTCAGATTTGAACCGAAAGCTTTTTCATAAATTAGAAAACTTACCTCTGCTATTCTCGTCTTGAAAAGTGGTGGAGTGGATCTTAGTGCTCCCTTTTGATTAGCTGCTGAACAAGTTTACTATTCAAAGCAGCTGATTTGATGCTTCTGGTGAATCTTTCCCAGAGAAGTGCAAACATAGATGTGAAATACCATCTTTCAGCCTTTTTCCAAACAGATCTACATCTTTAGATCCGTCCCTTCTGAGCCGACCGATACTTCGTCCTTGTTGGCCACGACTGCCGTCACAAGCAAGAAAACAAAGTAAATACAGGAGACTCTGGAGGAATAACGGGTGCTTAAAACGGAGGTAGACCGGACAAGAGCGAAGCTGGATGAACATCAACATAAATCCTCAGATCTCGACTACCCAACCTTTAAATTAGCAAATGGCGACTATCGTTGATCGGCCTCAAAACTCATTTCACAAACTGTTGGGGGAAGTTAATGAGACGATGTCCATATTTGGCGAAGTCTGTCATGAGGACATACATTGGTGAATCTAGTCTGGAGATGTGAGCGGTGCATCTTGGGTGTTTCCATATTTATTCCCACAGTGAAAACGTGTCAATTGCAGAAATCTGAACGCCATCCTCGATTAAACTATAAAACCCCCACAGCCGCTGTTTAAGCCCACAGGGGAAGTGTGTTCAAACTCAAAAGACACATTTTAGGATGAATCTGTGTCACACCTCACAGTTGAAACAGGAAACTTGTGGGAAGAGAACGCCGCCGCCGCTGCCGCCGCCGGCTCGCAGTCTCCCCCGAGCAAACAGGGATTAGACAGCTGCGGCCGCGAGTGAAACAACAACAAAAGGCAGAATCTTGTTAGCATGTCTGCTGTGGTGTGAAATTCTCCTTTGAGAACCTCAGCAGATACGACGTACAACAGATAACAGCCTGAGCGTATCAGAACAATTACTCAGTGAATTACCCTTTGATGGAATTTACACAGTTTGAAAGGATTCACAACTTTCTCCGAGCAGAGGAGAACCGCAGGAGTTTGGTGAAAGTTCGATTAAATTTTTAAAAATCTGATGAAATATAGACGGAGGGAAGTTTGTGGATTTAGTTACATCAGTGCTGCAGAGACGACTGAAAAGGAAAATGCTTGATGTGAATATTGGTGATAGTAAATCATCAAACATTCATCCAAAGATCTGCACTCTATGACAGAGCTCCTATTATACTTACAAGACTTTTAATTATGTCTGAAACATGTGAGGAAACTTTGTCCTTCATTATATTAAACTGCTGTCCATGAAAACACTCATTTTTGCACTTTTTCGTCTTTGCGTTAAGAGCTCCTTTTGTGCCTCTTTTCCGCCGATTTAAAGTTAGACATTTGTTATTTTTCTAAAGTCATTAAACAACTCAAAAGTTCTGTCTTTACAGATTAGTCCGAGGTTAGCTGGAACTGTTCTTAGGCATCTGCCAACTCCAGAGTTCAGGAGTTTTTGTTTTTAGTTTTAATCATCAACATGGAGACGCAACATCAGCGCTATTATCACGAAAAGCTGTGTCAACAAGTGGCTCAGAAGTAGAGGGGGACTGTGTGGATCTAATCTAAAGGTGGGCGACTGAAGAGAAGAGCCGAGTTTGGGAACTGAGAACCTGTCGGGATGGAAACACGAGCAGGGAAACCTGCCAGTAAGGAGTTGCTGTCCTGATATGTTTGCATGATATTAGTTTAGATATTGATCTGTGATTGTATGAAGGGATCGGCTGAGATGACAAGAAGCTGAGTTTTGGACCGAAGTGGACTTCCTTTAGTTATTCACAGAGGCTACAGTCCACACTGCGGCACTAATCTTGTCCCTCACTCTCCACATTTATCATAACTCGACAGCCGTCCCTTCAAATTAAAACAGTGTGTTCTCATTTAATCCTTCCTCCGCTCATTCCTTTGTGCTGAGGCTTTACATTCAGGTCCACGCCCCCCTGCTGGGTTTGACAGGTCAGGACTGGAACCCTGTCGTGACGGTCCGCGGTAAAGGAAACCTCAGAGGACCCCACCGTCGAGTTGACGTGCAGAAACAGGACATTTCTGGGATCCGAGGAGTCACAGGAAACAACAGGGAAAGTCGCCTCCTATTTGCTCGTGTGTTTCTTTACTTAACGGCCTCACTCTTCTTCTCCAGACTGTTACTGACCTGAATACGTCCAACCGGGTCCCCCGTGACCTGAGTCTGCTGTTGCAACACTGCCACGGCTGTAATTTTCCATTAGTGTGAGACAGCAGGCCGTTTATAGCAGCAAAGCCCTGTGGAGAAGCAGGTTAGCTGTAATTATTCAGCTGATGGGTTCGAGGCGGAGCAGGCCTGTCATACCTCCCCTGACTCCCTGGACCAGGAGGAGCTTTCTCCCACCGTGGAGGCGACGGTTCAGCTTCACTTAGACCAGATTACCACTCCATAACCAGAGGGATTTGATGGAGATTTGTCCTGTTGAGGCTCTCTTAGGTCAGTGAATCAAAGACCTCCTCTCACCTCATTAACACAACAGGCCTTTTACGGTCCGGTTTTACGCCGGTACCTCTTCTTCTTCTTCTGTTCTATTAAAAGCTTTCACGGCTGAACTCTGGTCTTTCATTCAAATTTATGTCGGCTGAATAATTCCTCATAAATGTCGAGCAGGATGCTGTTTTCAAACCGCGCTCTTATTAAATATTTGCGGCAGGGTCCTCGGCGGTTTCACAAAGAGACTGTAAAATGAGAACAATGTCAAACTCGGATAATTCCCTCCAACTCTGAAGATGAATATGCTACGAGACAAATTTTCTACAACTGCGTCGACATTTTTCAACGTTTGTCTTCAAAGGTTTGAACAACCCTTACAGGAGAACAGACTCTGACAGACGCTCCAGATGAGTTTGATTTCCAAAGCAGACATCGAACACTAACCTGAATGTGACTTACACATGATCGGACCGGCCCCTAATCTTTCACGCATCATTAAGTCAAACAATGACAGGAGGAGAAAAAAAAATACTCTGCTTTACTGGAGAAGAGGCCGATAGCTCGCCATCTTGGGCATGCACACAATTTACAAACATGCACAAATTGAGGTGACAAACTTTCGTTCCTTCTGTCCACATGACAAGAGTCTTCACAAATCTGCACCTAAAGAGGCGTTTTAAGGAGCTCAACATGCAGAGACAAACCCATGTGGATGAGGTCGACATACGTCACCTCCTCTTTGAGGTCACATTTATGCCAGAGCTGTTCGGTCCACTTGAACTGAGAGACGGTTGTTCTGGAGTGGTGAAAAAACTCATTCAAACTCTTAGTTTAGTTCCAGGTGAACTTTGTTGGTTTGTTCGAGGAGTGAAAGTAAAGTGGATCGACTTACAAATGTAAAGTGCGTCTATGTAACCATGGATACGGGTCTAAGGTTCTTCTTCAGTACCGCTCTTTGGTCTTGAGTAAAGCACTTGACGGCTCGCCACTTTGTCTGCTGCTGTCAAACACATTTAATGTACGGACACTGAAGTGAAAGTAGAAAATTAGTGTTTCGTTCATTGTTTATGTGGTGGAGAAAGGATGACTTTCAAAACAGAGTTTATTTGGCAGAACACCGCCCGGAATGAGCCGACGTTATAACTGTCCGGTTTATTTGAAAGGCATCAAACCACATGAAGGTGCGACAGTGGCAGTTTTTCACCCCTAACCCGGGATTTCCACCGTATCCGAAACTGCTCAAATCCAGAACAGCGGTAATGTTCGCCGTACGCCAATTCCTACCGGATCCGTTTGTGAGGCGAATTTCATGGCGGATTTCAGACAGCAGGAATCGCAAGAGCTCACAAGAACCCCGGATTCCCATGCAATCACGCCATAATGAGTTGTCTTAGCCACATAGGCTAACCATATAATAACCACAAAATCAGCATCCTCTCACCCATGGTGTCATCGGGATGAAATGCTCCGTATAAACCTTGTTTGTCCCCGCCGTTTGCATGGTGTGAAATACAATCCACCAGCTGAAACATGGAGTGTTTTATTTTGAAAAGAAGCCGGATGTTTTATTTTGTGTCTTTTGTGTGAAAAAGATTTTAGCGTTGTTGGTATAAGGAGTATAGAAGTAATAGTAAAGTCTGAAGGCTGGAGGTTATTGAAGGTTATTTCTTTCTCTTCCCTCGAACAGATCATAATAAATATCCACATCAGGGGTGACTCTCCATGATTCCATTAAAATGAAAATATTTCCTTCAAACTTGTCCTCCATATTCAGCACCTTTGAGAACCACGAGATCCTCACCAGAGTGAGAAATAAAGTTGTTAGTTTGAACAAAGTTCGGCTCCACAGCTGTTCGTTCTGTCTGTCCTGTCTGAGCGCCGAGGGGATTTCAGGGATCAATTTCCAAAAAGCAGATTCAGACAGGAGTGCCATTGTCAGGGACTGTCAACATCTGTCAGGAGCGCCACTTTTCTCAGACTGACAGATCCGAGTGACAGTCTTCAGTCTGAGTGACAGGCCAGTGAGGAGAGTTAGCAAGAGCTGCCAAACATGAGTCAAAGTTTGGTAGAAAGGAGCTGCTGGAGAGCGAGAGTGACAGAGACGAGGTACCGAGCGACCGGAGAGAGGAACTGAGACAGAGATGGTGTTTGTTAAACTTGTTCTGTAATTGTCAGTAAAGCAGGAACTCCAGGCTGAGTCCTGAGAAGTCTTTCAACTGAAGACTTAAGAAAGAGAAAACTTAAGTTTGAGTATCACAGATTATCAGCTTTAAAACAGTCATGTAAAAGGCCGGTAACTTGGGGCCGGTAACTTTTGGTGTTTGTGTGTTTCTGCGACATCCAGGAGACCGAAGGTGGTCTGTGATGATTCAGCATCAATTTCAGTGAAACTGTCATTTCTTTCACGAGCAGATTGTTTAAGATAGAGGCGGCCATCTTTGTTGGGTCTGTCCAATCAGTGACTGTATTTGCAATCAGCTGACCTGTAAAAGTCTTGTCAGGGGCCAGGCTCACCCCAATTTCCACCACATTCGGAAACGGTTTCGCAACAGAACGGCAGCGATTTTCGCTGTCTGCCATTTCCCACCAGATGCGTTTGTGAGGCGAATTTTGTGGCGGATTACGGATAGTAGGAATCACGGGAACTCACAAGAACTCACAAAAACCCACAAATCTACATGCAATCACGTGATAATGGGTTGAGAAGACAGACACATAGACATATAAGCAGTAGATTGTGTCCTTCCAGAGGAGGAAATCTACTTCTAGACTTCTAGAATCAGCATCTCCTCATCCATGGTGTCATCGGGGTGAAATGACGTCTAAAAACCTTTCACTTGTTCGTCTCCGCCCGTTTGCATGGTGTGAAATACGATCCTCCTGAAACACGGAGTGTTTTATTTTGAAAAGAAGCCGGATGTTTTATTTTGTGTCTGTGCCCGACTTCCTTTCCAGCACGGGTTAATCTGTGCTGAATTTATCCGCCATGCTCCGGCGTCCAGAAAAAATAGAACTCTTGTGATCAGCTGAGGAGTCCGGGGATCCTCAGAGGAACGGAAAGAAGTCGGTGTAAATTGACACGTTAACTTGAATGGTTACGATCAGCTACGATTGGCAGATACAGGCTTTTTGCAGCTGTTCTGGATACGGTGGAAATTTGGGGTTAGAAGATCAGTGAGGATTAAATGTGTGTCGTAGACTGATTTGGACTTGAGTCAACTTGACTTTCATGTCATCCTCGGTTCTCTACTGTTAAAACTTCAGATTAAGTAAAACCAAAAAAGCCTCAAAGACTGGTTAATATTTCCAGACTGGTTTGTCAGACAGTGATTTTGGATATTTGGTCACAGTTGAGAGTTTTACCTCAGAGAAATAAAAAAAACAGCCAAATGGATGTTTACCGGCTGGTCTGACTCATCACTAAAAAGGTGAATGAGGTTCATGCAGGAAATGATTTAGAGCAGCGAGCCGATAATGGAGACAGACGATGTTTGGTGTTGTCAGAGCGTCTCACATCTCTCTGCTTTAAAATAAGTTAACTAATTAACAAGGAAGTACGCTGTTAAAGTTAGATGACCTCCATGCTAATAGGCTAACTACGGTTTTAGACCAATGACAGTGCAGGTTGGTCCAGCATCATCTCTATTGTACAGCCCTCTGCTTTCCACCACCTACTGGACTGGCAGTGTAATTGCAGCTACTGTTCTGCTCCTCCATACTTCATTGGCGTGATCTTCACGGTTCTTTAAGCTGCGGTGGAAACACGTTCTTTTGGTCCAAATGTGCCGAGTCGTACTCCAAATCAGCGGGATTTAAGAGGGGGAAAGTGTGAAATTGAACAAACAGGAGCATTTCATGGTTTGGTCCCAAAGGATGCTTTGGTATTTTATATCCCACGTCTCTGCTCAATGAGTGAAATCTAAGTGGTTACAGATCAGTTAACACTCGACCCTTCAAGAGCTTCTCACTGAGCTCTCGGGAGGCAAAGGAGTTGTTAAAATCTCCACCGCTATTAAATCAAAAGCTCTTTGACGCCGTTAGCCGCCGGGGAGCTATATCTGTAATCGAGTGGTTCTCCCAGCAGTGAATGCAAATTATAACCATAAGATGAAGCCATGGGAGTTATTCAGACGACAGCAGCTGAAGTGTCAGGACCCAGACCTGCAGAGTTTCACCTGTCACAGCTGTATTAGCTTTAACTTTGAGGATGAGGCTGCAGGAAGAAAGAGTTCGGCTCCAGTAGAGCGACAGAGAGATAATTAACGAGTGAAGTGAGGGAGAAAAAAGTGGGAGTGCATAAGCTCAAAATCAGAGGTCCTTTTTTTAAAAAGTTTAAAGAAGTTTGAGGCAGAAAATATTTGAGGGAACGCAGGGAGGAGTTGTGAGTTTAACCTCGTATGGACAATGAAATCGATCGATGATGATATCAGATTTTACTTTGATTCAAGAACACAGACTCCCAGAAACTTCTACATGTAAACTATTTTATCTAAATGAAAATAATTCTGACGAAAACTGACAATAGTTTTACCTAGAAATAATACATTTGTATGATTCAATCAGAACAGGTCCTATAACCCTCGGTTTCTGTTCATTTGAAGCTCCATCCAGCCGACTTTGTCCCTAAAACAGACATGCAGATAAGAGTTCATAAAATAATCATTTTTAAACAATCTTTTAAACTTTTTTAGACTCAGATCTCTTAAACAACTTCAACTCTGATCATTAAAAAAAGTAACAAATAAAAAATATGATGTTTTACCATTTTTATTACAGTTTTTGTTCACCATGTCATATTTATTGATAAAGTGTTCGTTCTAAACAGCTGACTCATTTTGAGTGGAAAAACACGTCATTTTCACCTCCATTCCTCGATTCTCGTCCTCTACCAAATCAAATGTGATCAAATTCATTTGTTCATAATAAATTAATTCTATATATTGACATATAAAATCAGGAGATATCTGTAAGATAGGAATCATTTACAAGTGTTTATCCTCCTCTAACCAAAATATGACCCTGATTACACTGATATAAAAATAACTGTATATTTGAGATGTGATATCTTCTCCCCTAATGATCTGAAGGACCTGTTCATCCTCATTCATGTCCATCTACCTGCCCTGAAGTGAGGACAAAGTTGAAACTGTCAAACTTGGACGTCGCATTTTCGACTGAAACTCCGCTCACGTCATGCCCGGTTCTAAACATGGACGCAGATTCTCACCCGTGCACACACGCAGGAGCACACAGACTTTTCCTTCCACACATATCCCACTCTTAGACATCCATATCTAGTGTCATGTAAAGTTTCCTTCATGTCTGATGATGTTTAGTGGATGAATCTTCAAACTCTCTCAGTCCATGAATGAAGACTTGAAGAATTAAAATGATGTGCGGCTCAGTCTGTTGTCTCACTGTGGGAAAGTCAGATTTAGAGCCCTGCTGATGGACTGACTGCAGAAAAAAGGTTTAATATGTTGTTATGGAGCCGTAAACACACGCTCAAAAAACCTGTTTTTAGTGGAAGTCTATTGGCCGATTTGAGGACAAAGGGGGGTGGGCGGAGCTAAAATGCGGCAACAAAGTTTTACGGGCGACATGTTTTTTTTTTAATGTGAAGAAAAATAAGATCTCTCACCAAATTTGAAGCCCCAATCTTTAAAACTGTGACTGTCAGATTAAAATAAAAATGATAAAAATGACAAATGTTCTCAAAACGGACGTAGCAGGAACCGAGGGGTTAACAGAGCCCTGAGGAACTCCACGGAGGACTGAAACTTTGACGTACTGGTCCTCCAGTGTTTCCACTAATCAATCAACGTGCTGGATGCTACAAATGAACAGTAAACAGCCGACCAATCACAGGGCTCCGTGTTATTTTGACAATCGTACACTGTAGATGAGGAGAAGTGATGAAAACAAGAGGAAAACTTCCCATAATCCTCCTTCTGTGTTTATTCAAACTTGTGTCCACACCATCTCGCTGCACTCAGGAGGTTAAAAAGATCCGGGATGTCAACGGGAAACTTCAGATTTCTCGTTTCCCCCTGAGGTTAAACCGCCTCGCTAAGTAAAGCTTCCTCATCTCTCCTTCAGCATGAAAGAAACACACTCAACATTCAGAGCCGATCCCCCACAGAGGGACGCGTATTGATTCTGACACACAAACACACGGCCTTCAGTGTCAATGAGAGGGATTCATAGAAAAGATGGAGGGAGTGTGTGAATCGAAGGTGTAAAGAGGAGGGAGAGAGACGGGCTGGAAGTTACACAGCAGCTGCAGAACAGAGCAGAAAGGAGACGAGTTTGGAGGTTCACTGTGACAGACACTTGAGGGAATAACCATCTGCTAAATATTTTAGAGCCGACTTCACTGAAATAAACTTTTTAAAGCAAATTTAATGTTGAAATCTGCTGAGGTTTGTTTTCTGGATGTTCTCTGAATGATGGTTCAAAGGATTAACCAAAAACTCTTCAAAAGTTTCCACACGCGGTCTGAAGTCAAAATGACGACAACGCCAGGTTTGACAGGAGTTTGGATATCAGGGGCGGAAGAGAAGTAGAGACAGTCAGGCAGGAGTTGATCTGGCAAACAAAGAGTGAAGAGCGTGAAGGTAGATGTACCTGCAGGAGGATGACTGATGAGAGGCAGGTGAGCCGATCAGGAGAGGTGACGAGCTGATTACATGCAGGTGTGTTTGTGCAGCAGAGCTGAGAGGAAGGAGGGGGGGGGATGCTGCTCATGTCATCACACACACACACACACACACACACACACTGGTTTCCATGGTTAAAGAGGACCGATGTTCTGATCATTACTTCCGGGGACCATCTTCTCTGAAGGCTCTAGAGGACTGAAAAAAATCAAGTGGACTAAACAGAGATCTGTGAACTCAGACACTACTTCAAATATGTTGTCTCTATCCTTAGTGAGGACCGATAAAAAACTGTCTGTGACGAAATTATGAAATATCTGGAGGCGAATATACGGACAGCGGGAATCGTGAGAACTCAAAAAAAAAAAACACATTCACATGCAATCGCACAATTATGAGTTGTCTCTATAAGGACAGACACATAGACATATAAGCAGTAGATTGTGTCCTTCCAGAGGAGGAAATCTACTTCTAGACTTCTAGAATCAGCATCTCCTCATCCATGGTGTCATCGGGGTGAAATGACGTCTAAAAACCTTTCACTTGTTCGTCTCCGCCCGTTTGCATGGTGTGAAATACGATCCTCCTGAAACACGGAGTGTTTTATTTTGAAAAGAAGACGGATGTTTTATTTTGTGTCTGTGCCCGACTTCCTTTCCAGCACGGGTTAATCTGTGCTGAATTTATCCGCCATGCTCCGGCATCAGGAAAAAATAGAACTCTTGTGATCAGCTGAGGAGTCCGGCGATCCGCAGAGGAACGGAAAGAAGGCGGGGGAAATTGACACGTTAACTTGAATGATTACGATCGGAGGATACGACCTTTTAGGAGACGATCAGGATGAAGGTGGAAATCGGGGGTAATTCTCCAGGTCCTGTGATTGATCTGGATGATCTTACAATACCTGAGATTCCTGATCAATGACTCTTTGTCTTTTAACTCCATATACAGAAACCTGTAAAGAAACTGAGGCTGAAAAATGATGGAAGCTCTAGTCTTTGCTCTGTGACCCAGGACCAGGACTTCCTTTTGCTGTCCTCCACTCCTGCAGGAGAATTTAGGTTTTGGAGGAGGAAATAGACGTGCAGCAAAGAGATGTTGCCTTGAATTACACCAGAGACCACAGCGCGGAAGCACACAGACCACTGGTAATCCAACAGGGCATCCATAAACACTCGGCATACGAGGGTCACGGGGTTCTCTGTGAAACATCATTAGACTGTAGATTTAATCCTGATGCTGATGATCCCATGTTCTGTTCTTCTGCACCTTTCTGCTCTAGTGAAGCTCTTTTACAGAAACAGACTGATTTAGAGCAGAAAAAGGAAACTCCGAGCTGACTTTCTGGTTTCAAGGTGAGGTTTTCTCTGTAGTTTAGTGTTTCCCGGTCTCTGTGGGGTGCACAGTTCAGTTTTGCTGCTAAATTCTCAGTGGTTGAAATCACTCAGCATGCTGAAGGACCCTCCAGCTTTTATCCTTCCTGCTAACTTAAGCTTCCTATCAAAACCTACATGATTTTATGAAACTATAGGAAATGCATGGAGCTTTTTTTTTGTCCACAGATTTTACAGAAACACGTCTAAAAAAATCGAAGTACAAACCTCCACTCCTGAGGTCTGAAATGATCAGATATGTCTTTACCTGACAGGTACAAAAACCTTCTTCTCTGCTTTTCTTTCAGCCTCACTTCTCCGTCTCCCACCAGCTGTCTCTGGACGCAGCACTGAATAATTCCATTTTCACCTCTGTTTGGCCTTGACAGGTAGAGGCAGAGACCCGGCGGCTGCATGCTGCTGAGTGTGTGCCCCTGTAGTACACACTGTGTCACTCTCCCTGCTGGTAATTCAGCTCGCTGCTGTTTGTCAGGACCTCTGCGCTCACCTCACACGAGCTAGCTACACCTGTTTTTAGCTTGTTTGCCAGTAGCTGATCTGCCGAGGATGAGGGGAGTTTTAAACCCACGGAGAAACTCACTGGAGGTGTATTACAGCTGGGTCAGAGACGTGCTGAAGCGCTTCAACTGAGAGTACCAACGAAGGTTTTTACCGTCATGAAGGTGGACAAGAAATTAAACTTTTTCTACTGTCTGTGTGTTAAAGTTTCTTACTTCTTACTAATGTGCTTATGTCAGATTATTTTATTTGACTTAATTAAGTTTTAGTCATTTTTTAAAAATTGGTGGTTAATTTTAGTCGTTTTTAGTCTTGTCTGAAATGTTTCCTCAATGATTCTCAAAATAAACGTTTTTTAATAGGAAAGAAGACTTGAAACTACCAGACCTTATACTCATCTCAACACTGTGTACTGAGATTATAAATTGACTGAAAACACAAACAACCCTCGCTCAATTCAACTCCATTTTGCCACCTGTAGTGTCGCCCCCTGCTGGCTTTAGGAGTATTGCAGGTTAAAGTCACCACTGCTCTGGTTTTAACCTCTTCAACCTAGGACGGAGTATTATGGCCATATTTAGAAAAAAAAAAATTCAAGACTTCGTGATTACTTAAGAGAATAAAGTTATAATTAAATCATAATTTATGAGAATAAGGTCGTAATAAAATCATTTCTTAAGAGAGTAAAGTCGTTAAATAAATGAGGTTATGGGGTAAATGAAGTGATGATTTTTTTACGACTTTATTCTCATTAGTAATTAATTAAGAAGTCTTTTTTTTTCTTAATGTGGCCCTTATACTTCGTCGTATTAACCAGCTCAAAAAAAAAAAAAAAAGTCAACAGTTTGATTTTCTGTCTCTGTCCACACTCATATAGGTATTTTCAAAAACTAGTTTGTTTCTCTTCTTTTTAAAAGAAAACTAAGATTGAAAAATGCCCGACTGAGCCTCTTGACAGGTGAATTTCACTGGTTTGACACCCTCTCATTGGTTGATTGATTAGTTGGTCAAAGAGCTCTCATTGGCCGACTAAAATGTTTCGTTTTTAGTAAATAAAAGTCTCAGTTTATGATTCACAGGAGTGGATATTTTATATGTTAAGTCCTTGTTAAGATGCAGTTAAATTAAATGTTATGCAGCAGTTTTAAAAAAACCTACGGTGGCCGAGAACCGCCACTACTTCAAATAAAAAAGGATAATAAATTTTTTTTTTAAAAAGCCACAACAGAAATTAATGATGCAAAAAAAAAACAAATATTTTTTTTAGCATGAGTAACTTCTGTTGAAGAGACCGAAACACTAGATTTTTATAGTTTTCACTAACGTATGAAGGGTCTTACATTGTCAGTAACCTCATCCATTTCAAAAGAAGTGCCGTGTAAAAAGCAAAATAAGGCACAGAAATACAAGACTGTATAAAAAGATTACCGTTTTGATGATTGTTTGTTTTAACATTGCCGGTATTTTTGCAGATGATCTCCAGCTGAGTTATTCTCTTTTTTTGCAGATGATGAACAGCTCGGGATCCTAAGATTGGGTTTCTACAGCAGATTGTATGAAGTGTTGCTCTCCACAGTCTGATACCACCGGGGAGCTTCTAGAGAACAAACTTCCCGTGTTTCTGTCCTACCCTGAAGCGAGTGATGTCCTCCACCCAACCTGCAACCAGGAGACAGCCCCACCTGCAGAGAGAGAGAAAGATCTGCGCTGTAACATGGACAGATGTGCTGAGGACAGGACATCGTTCATGTGTCGGTGCCTGCAGTTTTAATGTACAAGCTGCTGAGGAGCTGTGGAAGTCGGGGGAGTGTTTAATGGTGGGACACAAAAAGGGAGAGAAAGTGCAGCAGATACAGAAAAATGTGGGTGAGAAGATCAGAGAAAGAAAAAGAGATGAGAGGATGAGGGGGAGCAGAAAAAAACAACCAACAGGGAGGCAAGGCCGGCAGATAAAAGAGGAGAAAGGCGGCGCTGCCCTGGGAGAGAGGGAGGACACGAGACGAAGAGGAGTTTAGACAGAGAGAGAAAACGTGGAGGAGAAAGGATGTCAGCTGAAAGATGAGAGCGAAGCAGCTGCAGAGAGGGGGGGGATACTTAAAGAGTAAAAAAAACAGTTTAATTCAGAATACAGAGAGAGAGAGAGAGAGAGAGAGAGAGAGAGAGAGAGAGAGAGAGAGAGAGAAAGCACCATGTCTGAGTTTAATGATGGTCCGGCTGCAGAAACAGAAAATCACACCTGGATGTCTGGAGATGTTGGCTGGACTCTGACTCTGATCGATTGATTTTCACCTCATGATGATATTATCACATTAGGCTAATTAACTGTTATCTAATGCTTATAACTGGGACTTCAGTATAAAGTGTTCACCCTTATTCTTGTTAGAATATAACTTTATCCTCATTATATCACTTCTTGACTTTCTTAGGACTTCATCCTGCAAAAAAATAGTTTTACTACATGTAATTCTGATAAGAAAAAGACTTAATTTTTCAAAATCATACAGAAAATTATTTAATCTGGTTCTTTTATTGTGTAGTATTTTTCTGCATTATAAGACTGTGCTTTTATTTTGAAGTACACTACTATTTTAAAGTGTTCAACCACCTCTCAGACAGCTGTTATAATAATAATAAAAAAAAATTATAATTTATAAGCACCTTTCTGGACACTCAAGGACACTTTACAGAGTAAAAGCAGCAACATAAAACAACAAGATAAGAGCAAAAGAGAAAATAAAATGAAATAGAAAAAAAAATATTTATGTATAAATAAAATAAACAAAAATATGACAAGGTAAAATCATAGGGAGTGTGTTAATCTGAACAGGTGGGTTCCAGCTAGCTCGCTAACAGCTGCTGCTTCTTCTCTTCTGTAATTTAATCCACCAGCGACAGACACCTCCACTTCAAACCAGAGAAATATCCCTGAAATAAGTTTGATGTCTGTCAGCTGGTTTCAAATTCAGAGGAGGTACTTCAAACTTCAAGAAAACAAGTAAAACTCAGAGTTTCTGCTGTGAAATTCACATGTTTTTGTTTATCCTGCAGAATTCGCTGCACCGTTTGTGCACATCCACACCACGCTGGAGGAGACCGCCGCTCTCGGCTCGTCTCCTTTTTAGAGCAATCAGAGGAGAAATGAATAATGAACATGAAAGAGAAGACAAAGAGGAGAGACAAAGAGGCTTTTAACCAAAGAGGATTAGAACAAAAAGGTGGGTGTTTGGACGAGGAGGGGGCAGAAACTGAAAAAACAGCCTAAGACGTGAAACATACGGAGAGGGTGATAGCGGGACAGAGAGGGAGAGGTAGTCTCTCCACCTAGATTTGGCTGAGCGGGGTCCCTTGATATGTAAATGTGCTTCTGCTGTATAAATGTTTGATGGCTGCCGAGGCTCGACGTGCAGCGAGGGCCAACAAAGCATGAAATATACATTACAACTGCAGGCATTGTGTTGGCAAAGAAAGGTGTGAGGCACGCACCCGCATTCCTGCACACGCCTGTGAACACGCTCAGCGGGTCGCCGCTCCATATACACAAGGACCTGAAGGACAACAGCCTTCAGGAAGAAGGTCTGAGGACTTCAAGGAGAACATGTACATGCATGAGCGCGTGCAGAGCGAAGGCTGAATTATGGAGATGAGCCGCGAGTGTCCTTCTGCAATTAAACACAAGAGAATAATTAAAGTAGAGACAGAGGAGGTAAATGTTAATGATCTGTATTTGAACATACAGCCTGGCCACCCCGACTTATACCAGTGTTTTAGATGTGCCACCCCAGACTTAAAATCTGGAGACGCCCCTGCAGAGAGGAAACAGAAAGATGACAGAGTTTCAAGTTTTCATCAGAGTGTAAAAGGATATTCTGACGTAAAATTAACACACCATAACACCGAGTTAGAATGTTTCTGACCGCTTGCTTCTCTAGTTATACCAACTTTAGTAACGACCGCAGGATAGAAATACAGAGAGGTCTGAGGAGCCATAAACAAACCTCAACCAAAACGCCACTCTATAGCCACAAATAATGCTCAGAACAGCACCTAATAGCACCTACGGAGACCTAGCGGGGTGCCGCAGCTCAGGGAAGAACATTTATGATCATTTCTTCATGGAAATACAATCAGACCGAGACGCTAAGGCAGAAGAACTACCGCGTCTGTAAAATGATTAATATAATGATTATTACTTCAAGGGAAATGATAAAGAAATGATCATAAATGTTCTTCCTTGAGCTGCGTCACCCCGCTGTAGTCCATAATGGACTGGCCTGAGGTCTTGCTGCTGGAAGAGAGTAGGTGAGTTGTGTTTGGTATCTTTGTTAAAGAAATGAGTCAAAGTTAAAAAGATGTTTGGTGTCTAGTACTATGTCTGTGACCCTATATGTCCTGTTGATGAAGTTAGGTGCTGTTCTGAGCATTATTTGTGGCTATAGAGTGGCGTTTTGGTTGAGGGCGTGGCTCTCTGTATTACTATCCTGCGGTCGTTACTAAAGTTGGTATAACTAGAGAAGCAAGCGGTCGACAACATTCATCTCTGGAGGGGGGGTCTGACTCGGTGTTACCGTGTGTTTGACCCTAAATTAATTTTATGCCAGAATATCCCTTTAACTTCGAATCTCAAAAGGTTCAAAAGGTGACGCTGATAACAGTGAGGAGAAGATTAACAGTAGGTGGTATCGGCATTAGTCTAAATAAATATGGAAACATATAATTTAATAATAAAACAAAACATGAAGCTTGTAAAACATTTAGACAGCCGCAGCTCAGTCTGGTTCAAGTCAGGTTATAACAGGTTTGTCTCTCGTGGGTTTTTCGTTGGTAAAACATCCATAAGTCCTGATAAAAAGTTCTAAATAAGCTGAACTGAACACAAACAGGAGGGCTGCATCTGTTACTCTCATAATCTTCATGAAGTTACAGCCTGAAAGTCCTCCAAATAACTCCAGTGACGTCTCGCTTTAACTTTATGGAGAAACTCTTCCCAGCTAAGCAGATTTTCAACAAGTCTGCAGCAGCTTAAAGAAAGCGAGCGTTTGCACTTTCTGTCCCCCCCACCCCCCGCTCTGCACAACAAAACACCCCACTGTCCTCACCGTGACTCTGCTTCCTACATCTCCTCCTCAGCACACTGCATGTCAAACTCCACCCTTTATCCTCTCTTCTAGGTGTGACGCCAAAAAACCCCTCGTCCCATCCGCATGCCAAACATTTCACACTGCTCCTCCTCCTCCTCCTCCTCCTCCTCCTCCTCCCTAACTGCAGGGACCGTCTGTTTTCAGGGATCTGAAGTTTGATTGCCGTGCCTCCGGGATTATCCTGGAAGCCTTTCAGTCGTTTTGTACCAAGAATATAACCTTGACTCTGCCGTGTGGTACCTGCATGACGCAGCGATTCGCTGCTCTTTCATTACAAACTGACTCTGAGGAGGTGACTGGAAAATAGACTCAAATTCAAACTGATGCTTTTAGACGATAAAACAAAACAAAAACCAAGACCATCAGTGACGAGACAGGCATTTTTTAACGGCTGAAATTTCTGCAAGAGGGTTCAGGTGTCAACCCAGCAACTCCAAACAGATCAGTTTTAGTCATTTTCTCATTAAATATGAACAAAAATGTTATTTGTTGAATTATCTGAGCTTTGTGACGGCTGCTAATCAGACTCAGAATATTTAGTTTGAGGTTTTAAGACTCTTAGCAGGCTTAAAAATCACTTAACAGATGGTATAAATACATATCTGAATCTAAGGATACTGAAGGTGTCCCACAGGGTTCTGTTACGGGGCCTCGTCTAATCTAAAAACTGTACAAACTATCTGAAAACTGAAAACTGCAGCAACATTTATCACAACTTAGGGCTGCATGATTTTGGGGAAAAACTGATATGCACTAAAAAGTTATTGCATGATAAATGAAATCAGATTTTACACCAGACACACGTGATTAAGCATTTCTTCAAAGAGCACACCGTACCAACAATTCAAACAGGTTTACATCGTTCAGTGTAAAAAGTATAAAATACATCATTACGAAATAATAAACAAACTGCAAACATTCACATTGAAATGATAATAAAAGTGCCAAATATTCTGCAGTCTGGACTATGATGAGTTGTTGAATTTGGTTCCTATCCCATGAAAGTGACAGCGCTGTAAAGTCGTCAGTGTTTTCATTCTTTCAAATTGAAACTTTTCGCCTTTTGCTAACGTGTTTGTTGATTGTTTTGGTACATGAGGTCAACCAGAGTTAGAGTTAAGGTTTGGTTAATGTTCACTTGAAATAGTCCAGGAGTAATGAGTTGGAGGGATGCCACAGAAGGAGAAACTTCCTGTTGACAATAAATCGATCACTTGGTGCTTTTATATTGGGACAAACACAGATGATTTATCGTGAACAGGTGATTACGCAGATTAGAGACTAAATTTAACATTAGAGTCATAACAATAGAGGTGACCTCTTTCCATCGACTGATGTGATGAGGAGCCTGATCTGGTTTTCAGTTTTTGTGTTGGAGTTTTGACCAATCAGAATCAAGTATTTCACACAAGAACCAACTTTCCTACGTTTCTCAGTGGGTCCTAGATGGCCAAACAAATCCTGAATTCCTAGTAGATTACTTACTCTCTTCCAGCAGACGCTTGTTTGTAGCGAGACTTCAGGCCAGTCCATTACGGACTACAGCGGAGTTTCACAGCTCAAGGAAGAACATTTATGATCATTTCTTCATGGAAATACAATCAGATCGAGACGCTAAGACAGAAGAACTACGGCGTCTGTAAAATGATTAATATGATGATTATTATTTCATGGATAAAGACATGATCATAAATGTTCTTCCTTGAGCTGCGTCACCCCGCTGTAGTCCGTAATGGACTGGCCCGAGGTCTCCATACAATCAGTCTGTTTCAAGAAACTCTGGTATCCCCCTCACTGCAGATGTATAACTTCATATCTTTACAATTGTTCGTTTGTTTCTCAAAAGTGTGGCTCTTGTGTCTTGTTGGTGTGTTTCCCACAAAGGAAGACGGAGGGAGGATCCTGCTGCATCCATTCTTACATTCCCCCCCCTGCGCTCTCGCCTAAAGGTGCTCCATCGAGCCAAGAACCAATTAACCCGTGTGCACCACTGAGAGCCCTGACTGCTGTGACAAGCTCTCTGCTGCCAAACCACATAATGGTCCGAGCTCGGGGAGCGCTGGGAGCTCGTCCCCGAAGTGGAGCTGAATGAAACAAAGCGAGGCGCTCAGGACGCCGAGGACAAACGCCGTCCTGCAGAGCGTGGAGGACAATGTGACAACAGGTGATGATGGGGCCATTGTGCTGGTCCCTCTTTCCCTCGCATGCCTGCTGGATTGATTTTGCACTTTGACTCACAAAAGGAGAAAAAAGAAGAGGATGGCTGCAGGAAATAAAGGAAGGAGGGAAACATGTCTGCGGTTCAGAAATGAGGAGAAGAGAATATAAGGAGGTGTTCAAAAGTGGAGGTGCCGGCATGTGTGTCGGGTTCAGGAATAATAAAAAAGGTTTATTTAGTTTTGGAGTCTCTTGCAGACGAGTTGTAAACAAGTAGAAATCCTCACCTTTGAACAGAACCTTTCTTTTAGAGGTTAAACCCAAAGAAAGACATCTGCTAATAATCCCTCCGTCTGCAGGGTCAGAAATGAAAGATGTTTACGACAAACATTCAGGGACTTAATTTAATCACCTGTCTTTGTTTTCTCCTTCAAACACTGAGGAGTAACCTTCAGGTTTGTTTACCACACCTGTAATCATCTGTTTGCGTCTCCTCCGGCAGATGGGGTTGGCTTTTTCTCAAACTAGGTTACATGTGACGTGAATCGTCAAAACCTCCAAAGGTGGTTTCAAAGCAGCAGGAGACTTTTCCTTGACTTGTGTTTCCTGCGTCGCAGTCTTGTTGATTTGGTGTTCAGGTATTTCTTCAGACATTTCCTCAAATTTTCCTTCAGTGCCAGCAGAGTCGTTTATTGGATGACCCGTGCGGGAACAGTTTCACAGCATCACGATGACCCCGGCAGAGAAAATTGGCGAATTCTGAACAAAAGCCCTCTGGATGGTTCGGCAGTTTAACTCGGCGGTAAGATTGAGCGCCCCGTGTCTTTGACCTGTGATCGCAGTTCTTGGTCTTTAACCACATGATATTCCTGCTCGGTGTCTTTCACGTCGGAGTTTCATGTTCAGGAGGTTATAAACGTGCACAAATGTTGGACGTATGTTTGCACGAGGAAGTTCTGTTTATTCGGAGAGTCGCTGATTGTTTTAACAGAATCCATACAGTGACCTGTGTGTGTTTTCAGAGTTTGTAGAGGAACAGTAGAAGGATGAGAGTTAGGCTGAAGTGTGCTGTGTAAATAGTAACACACCTGTCATGTGACTGCTAAAGAGGATTAGAGCAGAAGCCCTGATTGGTCAGATTCATGTTAAAGCTATAGTGCGTAACCTCTTTCGCCCCCTAGAGGATTTCTGCATCGTTATATCGAAATGGCTGGTACCTCATTATGATGTATGGCCCAGTGTAACACGTACATGGAATGACTCCCAATTTCCACCCAATCGGAACGGCTCCGCTACGGAATGGCAGCGATTTCCGCCATCTGCCAATTCCTACAGTATGCGTTTCGGACAGCGGAAATCGCGAGAACTTGCGCACAATCTCACAATAACAAATTGTCTCTGTAAAGACAGACACATAGACATATAAGCAGTAGATTGTGTCCTTCCAGAGGAGGAAATCTACTTCTAGACTTCTAGAATCAGCATCTCCTCATCCATGGTGTCATCGGGGTGAAATGACGTCTAAAAACCTTTCACTTGTTCGTCTCCGCCCGTTTGCATGGTGTGAAATACGATCCTCCTGAAACACGGAGTGTTTTATTTTGAAAAGAAGCTGGATGTTTTATTTTGTGTCCGGTGGAAATCAACATATTAACTTGAATAGGTACGATCAGAGCAGAGATCAGTGTGAATTTCCCAGTTTGGGATCAATTAAGTCTATCTATCTATCTATCTATCTATCTATCTATCTGTCTATCTATCTATCTATCTATCCAGCAGTATCAGGGCAACATCGGTGTGGAACCTCAAGCTCCACCTTCTTCAGTAGGGTGACCATATTAAAGAGGACACGACTACGCAGGGGCGGTGTCGCATGAAGTTAAATTTGAGGTTTTTGGGTCGGATCGAGTGTCTTTTACTCGCTTCTAACTCAGTAAGTCCACGTGAGACAAACTCAAAACGTAAGTACAAGGATGGAAGATTTTATAAACTTTTCTGGACTAAGCTGTCAAACTCAGACAGCCCCCAGAAAAGAGGACATGTCAGGGTAAAAGAGGACGTATGGTCACCCTACCTTCAGGGCTCTTCATCAAGGAAAAGTGACGCCGATAGTCTTCTCTGTTTGTCACTTTCTTTCTTCGCTGAACTGGAGGCCTTTTTCTTTTTAGTAGGATCCACTTCTGAGCCTCTTGGTTGCTTCTTCGGGATCTCCGTCATGTTGCTTCCAGCAGCGCTCTCCTCCCCCCTTCCTTCTCGTCGTCAGGTAAAACCGAATACTGAAAAATATGTCCAGGTGTTAGAGAAGCCAAACGGCTTAATCAGCGTTGTATCTTCTCCTCTTGTAGGCTTTGGTAAAACGGATATTTACAGACATGTAGAAGTCACGCACTACAGCTTTAAACCGCAAACATGCATTATTAATAACGTGACTGCGCCTCATTACACCCTGATTCACTGTGTGAAATTATAAGGTATCTCCAAGGTCACATGACTGTCTGGTGACGTGAAAATGGATCTAAAGCCTGTAATATTAAGAGTGTTGTGTTATATTTGTCCTTTTTCCTAAAGTGGTAATCACATAAAGATGAGTTATCTAAACCTCGGTCCAGCTGCTTCTTTTGAGAACATATTCCCTTGCGGAACCTTCGGGCTTTTAACAGCCAATTTATGATAGAGCTAGAGACTAATTTGGATATAACTTTTTTTTTACTGCAGCAAATGTGATGAATTTTTTTTTCTAAGCTTAATTTGAAATTTTATTTGAAAACATGAATTCAAAATTTTCACCAAGTCAATAATAAAGCCAGGACAGAAAAACGTCCTCTAAAGTCCCTCGTGGCTGTTGAAAGCCACTTGTTTTGTCGGCTGTAAAATCATATTGGATTAATATTTTTTTCTGATTTTTTTTCACAAATCTCTTATTTTACTTCTGCCCTGTTCGAAACTAGCAAATGTTTCATTAAAAACAGTTTTTTTAACCCTTTAAGTGCCAATTTAAGACAAAAAGTCACAAATTTAGCAAAAATTGAGGGAAAATGACCCATTTTTTTAATAAAACATGATCAGAAACTGGTAATCTCTTGCAGGGTATTAAAGTCTTGAATATGTCAGAGATTAGTAATATAATTTACTTATATGCATTTTCAGTTTTTCTGTAGCATCAGATTTAATGAAAAACTGCGTTTGGCGCCTCCCAGTGGCCAAAACTACTTTGTCTGCTGTAAAATCATATTGGATTGATATTTTTTTCAGATTTTTTTTCATACATTTCTTATTTTACTTCTGCCCTGTTCAAAACTAGCAAATGTTTCATTGAAAATAAAAATTTTAACCCTTTAAGGGCCAATTTAAGACATAAAGTCACTTAAAAAGCAAAAAAAAATGGAAGGAAAAATTTAAGGAAAATGACCCATTTTTTAAATAAAACATGATCAGAAACTGGTAATCTCTTGCAGGGTATTAAAGTCTTGAATATGTCAGCGATTAGTGATATAATTGAATTCAATGCATTTTAAGTTTTTCTGTAGCATCAGATTTGATGAAAGACTGCCTTTGGCGCCTCCCAGTGGCCAAAACTGCCTTTTCTGCTGTAAAATCATATTGGATTAATATTTTTTTCAGATTTTTTTCATACATTTCTTATTTTAATTCTGCCCTGTTCAAAACTAGCAAATGTTTCATTGAAAATAAACATTTTAACCCTTTAAGGACCAATTTAAGACATAAAGTCACTTAAAAAGCAAATAAAATGGAAGGAAAATGAAGGAAAATGACCCATTTTTTTAATAAAACATGATCAGAAACTGGTAATCTCTTGCAGGGTATTAAAGTCTTGAATATGTCAGAGATTAGTAATATAATTTACTTATATGCATTTTCAGTTTTTCTGTAGCATCAGATTTAATGAAAAACTGCGTTTGGCGCCTCCCAGTGGCCAAAACCACTATTTCTGCTGTAAAATCATATTGGATTAATATTTTTTTCAGATTTTTTTTCATACAGCTCTTATTTTACTTCTACCCTGTTCAAAACTAGCAAATGTTTCTTTGAAAATAAAAATTTTAACCCTTTAAGGGCCAATTTAAGACATAAAGTCTCTTATGAAGCAAAGAGGTCATTTTCCTTCCATTTTCCGTCCATTTTTTTGCTTCATAAGAGACTTTATGTCTTAAATTGGCCGTTAAAGGGTTAAAATTTTTATTTTTAATGAAACATTTGATAGTTTTGAACAGGGCAGAATTAAAATAAGAAATGTATGAAAAAAAATCTGAAAAAAATATTAATCCAATATGATTTTACAGCAGACAAAGTAGCTTTGGCCACTCGAAGGCGCCAAAGGCAGTTTTTCATTAAATCTGATGCTACAGAAAAACTGAAAATGCATATAAGTAAATTATATTACTAATCTCTGACATATTCAAGACTTTAATACCCTGCAAGAGATTACCAGTTTTTGATCATGTTTTATTTAAAAAATGGGTCATTTTCCTTCTTTTTCCTTCCATTTTTTTGCTTTTTAAGTGACTTTATGTCTTAAATTGGCTCTTAAAGGGTTAAAATTTTTATTTTCAATGAAACATTTGCTAGTTTTGAACAGGGCAGAAGTAAAATAAGAAATGTATAAAAAAAATCTGAAAAAAATATTAATCCAATATGATTTTACAGCAGAAATAGTGGTTTTGGCCACTGGGAGGCGCCAAAGGCAGTTTTCATTAAATCTGATGCTACAGAAAAACTGAAAATGCATATAAGTAAATTATATTACTAATCTCTGACATATTCAAGACTTTAATACCCTGCAAGAGATTACCAGTTTCTGATCATGTCTTATAAAAAAAATGGGTCATTTTCCTTCAATTTTTGCTAAATTTGTGACTTTTTGTCTTAAATTGGCACTTAAAGGGTTAAAAAAAATTGTTTTCAATGAAACATTTGCTAGTTTCGAACAGGGCAGAAGTAAAATAAGAAATTTGTGAAAAAAAATCTGAAAAAAATATTAATCCAATATGATTTTACAGCCGACAGAAAAAGTGGCTTTTAACAGCCACGAGGGACTTTAGAGGGAGGAAAATCTAAAGGTCCCGGAAGGGTTAATAACAAGGACACGAGGTCCGTCCCATAAAACCGCCTGACCCCTTTTCAGGTCCTGTAAACACCAACCTCGAACATCATATTCTCTCTCTCTCTCAGGCGCTGTCTGTCCTCTTGACTCGGCCGTCACTCCTCTTTTCATCTGTGAGCGCTCGGCGCAATAAAATCCAGACAGAGTAATTACAGCCCGCTGACAAATAACACACAACCATCCGACACAAAGTGCAACTTCATATGCTCTTAAGCTGCTTATTTTCACCCTGCGGCAAATTAGACACTTTGTGTTAAATGGAGCGGCCTCATTTTGGTGTCAGCTTCTTGTCAGGGTTTAACCGAGTAGACAAAAGCCCACACAGTCTCCTCTCCTTCACCTACGTTTGACCAACATCTCTGTCCGATGGTCCAGAAGGATCCTTAACTCTGTCACATCCAAACATGCTGCATGTCGAGGCTCAGCGCAGTCACTGGATCATTGTCAGCCTCATGTTTGTTTAATGCTGCTGATTTGCACTTTTTAATTATACTCCCTGCTGTGTATGGAGGACATTTAGCTCATTACTGTGAGGCTGTTTTTTAGGCTCGCAGCATTTAAAGACTTGAAAAGTCTCTGCAGAGACACTGATACTAAATATGAGATTTGTTCTGCAAATCAGGAAAAACGGGGGATGAATTTTGAATGTTTTTTTTTTCTTTTTACACAATTACAAATGAACCAAGAATCCTTTGAAAAAATCAGAGTAAAAGACCACTTAAGCGTCTTTTTATTCATGTTCTGGGGCATTTTTTACTCTGGTTAATAGGATAGCTAAGGGGGGGAAAGGAAGTGTGCACTAATCGCCAAAAAACAAGAGTGCCAAGAGTTTGTGTAACGTGTGGCTCGGTGACCTGCGGAGATTCACGACAACTTTATCCTGCAGGATATCCTGCACTAGTGTGGAGAATGGCACGTGAAAAATACAAAACTGTGTGTCTGTGCTGTTTGGCACCAAAACTCATGTGTGAGTTTAACGCAGAGGTTTAACCCTCGGAAGTCACAATTTCACCCCACATTTACCCCAAGATTATCATGGCCACAAAGTTATGTAAACAATAAAACAACACTTACATGAATTACTCGTGAAGTAGCATCCGACTATCTTGCTAGCTGTCTGCTATGTCTTCTTCGTCTATTCTAAGTTTTATGACATTTGGAAACCAACACAAAAGGCCAACACTGTTAAGTCATGGTATTTAAAAAACGGTTACCATCAATAAGTCTGTCACTGAGCGCACCAACAGTGTCCTTAAAGTAAGCCTTCTGGGGTTGCTACTGGCCTTACAGTCTATGTGTTTGCAACATATATAACGTTCATCCCTCCCTGATCCTTCTCCCTGTTTCCTGCCTCATGTCCAAAAGCCTCTTAAAGGAATATTCCGGTGTAAAACTAATTTAGAGTCAAACACAGCGCAACATCGAGTTAGACCCCCCCCCTCCAGAGATGAATGTTGCCGACCGCTTGCTTCTCTAGTTATACCAACTTTAGTAACGACCACAGGATAGTAATACACAACGGTCTGAGGAGCCATAAACAAACCTCAACCAAAACGCCACTCTATAGCCACAAATAATGCTCAGAACAGCACCTAACTTCATCAACAGGACATATAGGGTCACAGACATAGTACTAGACACCAAACATCTTTTTAACTTTGACTCATTTCTTTAGTAAAGAGACTAAACACAACTCACCTACTCTCTTCCAGCAGACGCTTGTTTGTACAGAGACCTCAGGCCAGTCCATTACGAACTACAGCGGGGTGCCGCAGCTCAAGGAAGAACATTTATGATCATTTCTTCATGGAAATACAATCAGACTGAGACGCTAAGACAGAAGAACTACCATGTCTGCAGAGAAAAAAGATTAATATGATGATTATTACTTCAAGGAAATGATAAAGAAATGATCATAAATCGATCTAATATTGTCTAAAGATTCACCTGCAGCTTTGTCCAGAGGGGGCGCCAAAATCAACACCACCTTAGTTTCTTGCAGAAGCTTCGAGTTGGAAGACTTTGTTTAGACTCAATTGTTTTTTATGTTTTGTTTTCTCTCTTTAAAAGTCCGTCAGCGGTGGAAAAAAAACACAGAAAACTGTCCCCACACAGAAGCAGCACCTTTAATGAACCCAAAGTGACCACTTGGGACATGTTTGCTCACTGTACAGTAAATCTTCAGTGTTATGATCGTATATATTTACCTGGATGGTGAGTAGAGCCTCTAAGGGGGAAATTATGAAGCTGAACATGAGCAGGACTGGAATTATCTTTCAATAAAGCGAGGAGATGCTACTGTAGGCACCTTTTCCTCAGCTTAACGGCTCCTGTAAGTCACCCTGATGGTTTCTTTGCAATTTAAAGAGCAGAGCTGAAGTTCACACTTCCATTAAAAACTACTTTATGAAGTATTTTTAATTACTATCCCTGACTAGAGTCTCTGAAGAAACATGGAAACATGAAGAGTGTGCTATCGAGTGTCCTGCATTATTAAAAATCTAACTTTCGATGAACACAAACATGTCGCTGCAGAATGACACCACCTGATAACACGAGATCTGCATGAGAGCTGAGGAAATCAGCTCCAAAGCTTCGGTTTCTGGACACTTTTATTAACGCCTTTGCTTTCTGTCTCTTTCTTTTGAAAGCCGCCGTCAGCAGAATCTTATCGCCAGCTGCAGCCCCGCCATCTGCATGACAGAGATGGAGGCGAGGAGAGGAGGGAGGAGGGGATGAAAGGGGACAGGCTGAGATGAGAAGATAGGAAACAATTTGTCGGGATGGACAAGAAGAAATGAGCAGTAAGAGGAGAGGGATGTAATAATGAGCCCAAAGACTCAAGCAAAGATCAGAGAGAGAAAGAGGAGAGACGTGGGAAGGAATCAGAGCGAGAGAGACAAGGCAAATCACCTGAGGAGCCGATACAGAGACTTCTTCTTCTTCTTCTTCTTCTTCTTACAGATCCATCCCACATTGATCATCTCTGCCCAAGTGGGACCTGCACAAGTTGGCAGAGCCCTCATTTGGCTCCCAACTTCAAAGAACGAGAAAATGATGAGGTTATTAAAAAGAAAGGAGCTAATTAAATCATCAACAGCTAATTGGGAAGCTTTGTTGACATTTCAATTTCTGGACCTCTGAGTTATTTCGAGCATTCAGCAAATTTCAGCCGTCGACCATTTTCCCTCTGCAATTAAAGAAACAGAAACAAAAAGGTGAAATCAAAGATGAGGACGAACCTTTAGACGTGGACAGACTCTCAAACAGCTTCATAAAAACGTGTAAACTTCTGACTCTGAGACCTGCAGACGTGACGTCCTCATGTGTACCGCATAGTTCCTGCAGATTCTGCATAAACACATATTTTCTTCAGGCTTTAATCACTGAAAGTGCTCAGGGAAGGACAACAACGAGGGTCAAGTCCAGGTCCAGGTGGCGTCATTTGTCCCCATAGGCAGATTTGTTTTGCAACAAGCTGATGACGTTCAGTTTGACCCCAAATTTCAACCATATGCAGAACGGTGCAGATTTTCCCCGTCCGCCAATTCCTACCAGATGCACTGTGAGGTGAATTTCATGGCGAGTAGATCAGACACTTTTGTGGAGAAAAAATACTATGAATTTACAAGGCATGCTGCAGCATCGGTACAAAATAAAACCCTGGCGATCAGCTATGAAGCCCGCTGAACCACAGCGGAACGGAAATAAGCCGGTGGAATTTGACACTTTAACCCCCAATTTACACCGCATCCTGAACGGCTACGAAAATACCGTATTCGCTGATCATAACCATTCAGGTTAACGTGTCAATTTACACCGACTTCTCTCCATTCCTCTGCGGATCGCCGGACTCCTCAGCTGATCACAAGAGTTCTATTTTTTCCAGACGCCGGAGCATGGCGGATAAATTCAGCGCAGATTAACCCGTGCTGGAAAGGAAGTCGGGCACAGACACAAAATAAAACATCCGGCTTCTTTTCAAAATAAAACACTCCGTGTTTCAGGAGGATCGTATTTCACACCATGCAAACGGGCGGAGACGAACAAGTGAAAGGTTTTTAGACGTCATTTCACCCCGATGACACCATGGATGAGGAGATGCTGATTCTAGAAGTCTAGAAGTAGATTTCCTCCTCTGGAAGGACACAATCTACTGCTTATATGTCTATGTGTCTCTCTTTGTAGAGACAACTTGTTATCGTGCGTTTGCAAGTGAATCTGCCGGTTCTCGTGAGTTCTCAAGACTCCCGCTGTCCATAATCCGCCAAGAAATTCGCCTCACAAACGGATCCGTAGGATTTGGTGTACATGGAAAATCAAAGCCGTTCCAGATGCAGAGGAAATCCCTGTTTACGTGAATGGAAATGATCTGACCCGATCGGCGGTGATCGGTGCCGATGACCTTTTCGCCGCCTTTCTGCATGAGGTGGAAATTTGGGGTAAGACTCCTACCTGCTCACTATACAGTTTCCCTGACATCACCATGAACAGAAAGTGCTGCGCGTCCCTGAATGTGTTGTGCCGACCTTTAAAATGTTAAATAATCAGAGCTGCTCTCTCTCTTCTCTCCAGCCTTACCTAACTAATCATTATCCGTGGCCAGCCAGACAACAGTGAAGGCAACTTTCATTAAGATTGACGCTCCCTCCGTCTCCCTTATTCTCTCCCGAACACACCTCACCCTCACTCCGTCTCCTACTTTGTCTTCCTCTCCACCTAACTATGCCTCATCATTAGCTGCAGCCTGCCAGACATCAGACACAGCCGGCTTCGTTAAGACTGGAGATTGGCATTGGCTGTCCACGGGGCATCTCTTCTTTTCTCCTCTGTTTCTCATTCTATTTGATTTTTTGAACTACAGGCAGCCGAACCTCGACTCGCAGCGCCCGCTGATGAATGGATTCTGCCCAAAACATGGCAGCATACAGATGTAGCCATTATAATCACAGTTTTCAGGGCCTTGCTTACTCGCTGAAATGTGTCTCCAAAAGACATTGTTAAAGAAAAATCTGTTTTTTTTTCTTCACGCTGTGATAACTTTAAAAATAAAATAACAAGAAGAAGAAGAAATACTCTTTAAAAAGTTAACCCTTACTACTGAAACGTAGAGTGTGCAGGAACAGGAACATCTAGAACATCTATTGATATCTAGACTGAAACGGGATACGAACCTTCATTTGTCAATGCAGACATCGATCAAGACCAAAGCACATATGGGACTAACCAATGACACACATCATTGGTTCCAACCTTAAGGTACGACATTAATGTAGATTGGTTGGTTGGTAGAGGTACATGGTCCAAGGTTCTCAGCCGGAAAAAGGTGTAGTTCCTGCGCCAGGTCGGGGATGAGAGCCTGCCTCAAGTGGAGAAGTTCAAGTATCTCTTGGTCTTCGCGCCGCAAAGGTTTCAAAGCAAAGGTCTCGATATACCGGTCGATCTATAATCTTCACCTCGCCTACGATCATGAGCTGTAACCAAAAGAACAAGATCACGGGTACAAGCGGCTGAAATGAGTGTCTTCCACTGGGTGGCTGGACTCTCCCTCAGAGAGAGGTTAGAAAGCTCGGTCATCCAGAGCTGCTGCTTCTCCACGTTAAGAGGAGTCAGATGAGATGGCCTGGAAATCTAACCAGGAGAAATCCCAGATGGCGTAATAATGAGGCGTTAAGGGCAAGTCCCACCGGTAGGAGACCATGGAGAAGATCCAGGACATGCTGGAGAGGCCTGGGAACACCTCAGATCCCCCTGGAAGATGGATGGATGGATGGATGGATGGATGGATGGTTGGTTACCTTCGTTGAATAGTAACAGATTGCTTGGGTTTCTGTACCAATGTGACATCCATGCATCCATCCAGGTAGCAAAGAGAATAGATTTTCTAAGCTCACCTGCAGCCATCATCATTTATGACGTCTTTTCTTTATGCAAGTCCTTTCTTTTACCGAATACCCGCCCTGACTCCTCTTTAGACTAAAAAGAAAGAGATGACCAAAGGATAACTGGATGCATAATCAAAGTGAACTCACCTCTGAAATGACTAAGAGCTGGATTGAATCACTCCAAACAGACCTGACCCTGCTCTGCAGACTGAACGCTGAACCACACACTTCTAACGTTTCTGCATCGTGTTTGTATTAAAGGGAGAAAAACTTGCATAAACAGCCGTTCCACAGGCGCTCCTGCATCATGTTCATATCCCCGTCTAGTTTCCTTGATGAATCTTTGCAGGGCGGGATGCAGCCTGAGTGTTCAGCATCATTACCCCCACCTTTATTCCTCGTCTGCAGCTGGTTCCCGCTTTGTCTGCTAACTCATTACCTTTTGTGTTTCTTAGAAGAGCTGTGTTTATGTGTTTATGGGGCCGCGGGGTACAAGGTGCTGTTTACATATGCAGACACGCCATCTGTATCCACTGCGGCAGAGGGGAAAAGCGCTGAGCTGCTCCCACAATGCACCGGGTATAATTACTGTTTAAGAAAGACTTGTCATTACAAATCACTACTTGGCCTTTTTCAGTGATACACTTACCTGCTCGGCTGAAATGTATTGTTTTCTTTGTCTGGCCCTCACACACAGAGAGGCGCGGCTGCTCTAATTTCCATTTATTTAGTATACAGGGCTGTTTCCCCCGAGGATATCAGCTCTGCTCAGACCTAAAAATACATATAAATGTAGAATCCTCACAAGGTTATTGTTCAGATCGTCATTATCACTCGACTAATAATTCATCCCCTGCAAAGAAGAGAAAGGAGAGCTAGAGGGGGAGACACGTCTGAGGTGAGGTAAGTTAAGGCATATTATTATGTTTTAATAGCTTTTCCCGAGGAGAACCAGGCCCAGCTGATGGAGGGAGGGAGGAGCAGGTGGAGGAGGTGGAGAAAAAAGAAAAGAAGTAAGAAGCAGAGACATTAAACAGCTTGACTTCACAAACACAATGGAGTCCAGAGAAGGACTTTGAACAGGAATATTCAGTGTGTACGTTTACATGACACTCAAGAAAACCGAATTATCGCATTATTCCGATTAAGAACAGACAACTGAAGTGCATGTAAACACCTAAATATTGCGATCGGAATTCAATTTTCTCTAACAGAGTAGTCGGAGTATGATCGGACAATGCATGTTCGCCACGCCCCCGTAACCCCGGAACAGAAACCCCCAGAGTAGAGGAGTAGCGTTGGTCTCATCTTTAGAAAAAGTAGCGCGTCCATCATGTCGGACAAAAACAACGCTGTACGATGCTCCATCTTCTTGTTTCTCCAGCAGCAGTTGTAGACACTTCTGACGTCTGACACCGACCTGCTGTTGTTGTTGACGGTTGGATGGGGTCGGAAACAGTGCCGCTGAAAAGACCCATATCGCCCCCTAGTGTTGGGGAGGAGGACACGTTCATGTCAATAATTCGATTCTCTCAGCTGCATGTATAAGAGGACGAGGAGAGACGTCATAATTATGAGCTTAGTCCGATTAAACTGATTAACTGAGTGTTTTTGTCACAGCAGGAATGTGGTCTTTGGTGCCAATGAGAGCAAATCAGGATCCTTGTTTGTCTGAGTCTGCTGCAGTGAAATCCAAGCTCGATTATGATTGGATGTTGCAAAACTCAATGACTGTTCGTACTCTTTCTTAAGTAATCTGATCCTCTTGAATAAAAAAACACCTGGATGCAGCTGAAGGTCGATTATCTCCTGCATGTTTACGCCTCATTACCTCAAGTATCGGCGCTGATGTCGAAGATGAAATGTCACGTTCTGGTGACATCTGCCGTCAGAAATCCATCTTGTGTTAGCCAAAGTGAGGGTCAGAGCTCCACTGGGGCTCCTGCCGCTCAGTTTGCTCTTTTTTTTAGCTGCTTTGACTTCTGCTCTTCACCCAAAGACATACAAGAGATCAGATTCGAAGTAAAAGAGCATTTCTCATTCAACTGTCACAGCAGCTCTCCAAAATCTGGAGGTGGATCCGAGTGGATTTATGTCGATAATTAGGAAGAATACGGCTGAAACGTCTGAGATATAAATTTCATTCCAGCACCAGTTCGAACAGAAAGCGTCGACTCCTGCAGCTTATAAAATTCTGTCTCACATTTTGCACCATAAAACTGCGGGTACACCTTTAAGGCATGCTGCTCCGACTCTGAACCATGACAAAGTGCGCCCGCCGCTCGCCTGCAGGTCGCTGGCTGCTGACCGCTCTGCAGAGAACAGCTGGAGACGTTAATACTTCATCCATCCTCTCTCTCTCTCTCTCTCTCTCTGTGCATCGATTCAGTCAGGCGCCTTCTACCAGCCCGACAGAGGACGTGTTAGCAGAGAAAGCTACACTGACTGAAACAATGCTAATAATGAAACTACACACACACACACACACTTACACACTCTTACACACACACACACCTCTCCTCTTTCTCTCGCTGCCTGCCAGGGCTGCAAACGATCCCTCCTGAACAAATGAATAATATCCATGACAGCGCAGCTTCAATTCAGCGTGTTACTGCGCTTTTTTTATTGTGCCCTCCAGAATTATTGGTGGCCTTGGTAAAGATTAGCTCATTACGTTTACAGCTTTTTGGCTCATCTTCACCAAGGGTGCCAATAACTCTGGAGGGCATTATATATCTTACACTCCTACGACTCATTTCCATCCCCTCACTCCTCTTAACACGCTGCCTTATCTCACTTTGAAGCCCATGCATAATTCATAAACTTTTTTTTCTGCCCAAAAGAAATTATATTTCATAAAAGAGCAAACAACAGGGATTTGATTAGCTGAATGGGAGCTCCACAGATCAGCTGTTCGGTTTGAAACGCGCTCTCACTGTCAGCTGGACCCGAGCAGAAGAGATGAGCGTCAAGTCCAACTTTTGGCAGATCCTTGCCTGCAAAAATAAAGAAGCTGCAAACTTTGTAAGACAGTAAAGCAGTCTGCCAGAGGCCGGGTCAGATCATGCAGTATTGAGAGACTTCAGCTGTATTTATTTATTTTTTTGAGTGTATCAGGTGTTAAAGCAGGTCAACAGACCAGATTTCCAGTATGCTGTTCTCTTCAGTTTACTGCAGAATTTCCAAGCTGTATTTCTAACTCAACTTCCCACCCAAGGTTCATCTCTTTCCTTAGTTTTGTGAGGGCTTAAAGATTATTGCCTTTAAGAACTTAACTCATTCATGCCGGGTTCATTTATGAAACTTTCACCCAGTGTCACCATTGACCACAACAGAAATTCCTGTATTTTTTAGGACCCACAGAATATCTTGTGTTTGGACTAGAATTAGGTTTAATATCTCAAAAGAAAGAGGTGATTCTCTTCTTTCACCAGAAAAAAAAGTTAGTCTCTAACCAACTCCTGTGTTTAGTTATTGCCTGCTCAATGCAGCGTGGTCATATCATCTTTGCCGATCTGGGAAAAACACATTTTTATGAAGGAGAGACTTTCAAGCAGAACTCTGATCGTCTATTTCATTTCACTTCAAACTACTACTACTACCACTACTAGTAGTAGTACCTCTACTACGTGTTGGCTCTTGAGAACCTGATGCCGTAACTTAACCCACGGACTGCTCGTGTCCTCCTCGCCAGAACTGTCGCTGAAATTCTGACTCAATCTCACCAGTACAGGCAGTGGCGGCACAACGACATGCCGGACAATTGTTTCTTTGATTGTCTGATGATGATGTGATGGTCCGGTACCGGGATCTCCACTGGATCCAGAGACAGAAGCACCTCGCCCACGAGATGCGCCAAGACCGTTAGCTTTTGGCTAATGACTTCAGCATTTTCCTACTGTGCTCATAGACAAAATACACTCCACAATTAGGCTTACTGGCACACTTGATGGCACAGGTCTCACTGATGAGTACTTGTTTTTGTTACTGTAACATGGTTATGACGTATTTGTTGGCTTCTCTGCGTTAAGAACAACCCCAAACTTCATTGCATGTTGGGGAGAAGCGCCCTCTTGAAGAAAACAAAACAGACAAAAAAAATCCGTCAAAGGCACTGAATGTGTTAAGACCAGTAATCCCGCCCACTAACTGTTTCAAATCTACATGTTTTAAACCATGAAATCCTCACTGATGTTGAAAATCTCTCCTACAGTCGTGTCCTGAACATTTAACTCTTATTTCACATCCACACCAAGTCACGACCTCCAGTCTTGTGAAATGAAGTTGGTGCAGAAATGCTTGAAACTGCAATTCCCTAAGTGACCACTAGAAGCTGTTTGCAGATGCACCAAAAACAACAAAGTCTGAACTCTGTAACATCCTGGTTTGGGTCTGAAATAAACACAAAATAACGAACAGAAAATAACGAATAGAAACACAGTTGCGTCTTCTTCGCTCCTTCATTTTAATACACATGGACACCAGTGTGGAGGATCACGACTACGAGTTCTTCACAAACTCATCTTCCAACCCCTTAACGGTTAAAAAGGTAAAGAAGTTATCACTCTTTTAATGCACTGAGACACACACTGCTCCTCCACTTACACACTCTTTAACAATAAACTCTGCAGCTGGAGTCGTGACTGTAGCTCCAGGGTGCAGAGGTACACACTCAGAGACACACTTAGAAAGCGTATATAACTTACTCCCTTAGCCTCCTCTCTTCATATACTTTTTGTGCATTATTCAGCACCTCAGGAAATGAAGATGTGAGCGGGAAATTATGCATCAGGCAGAATGGACTCTAAGATAAATCTCCCCTTTCATGGCCTCTTAAATCCATGCAGCAATAATGCACTTGTCCCCTGATTTGTTTGTAGGAGTCTGGAGCTGCGTGTTGTCTCCATAGTTCAGTGTGATTAAGCTGCAGTGTTCGAACACCAGTGTAGAAAGGAGCTGCTTTAAATTTTCACTGTTAAGCTCCTCCTGCAACAAAAGGTATCCCTCACAGTTTCTTTGACTTCTTCATCTATTATTGTCGAAGCTGCTCACTGCTGTGAAAGTTAGATCTCAAGAAACGGTCAACTAGACTTTAAAGACACAGAGATTCAACGAATACATCGGAATACGCCAAACAATCTACTTTCAAATGCAAAGGCCAAGCCTGAGAGGCAGAGGGACTGCTTAAGTCAGTCTGCAAGACGCAGAACTGATCTAGACCTCTCAGGCAAAGACCACACCAAGACTGTGAACCAGGAGACCTCTAAGGACCAGCCAGCAGCTGCCAGGGTGACCGAAAGAGGTGTCTTCATCTACCGCTAAACCAATCCGTACCAGCTTCCTACTGATGCAGCAGAACCTGGAAAATGTAGATTTGCATGACCAAGAGTGAGAGAGGCTCCCTGCCACAAAGCCTATGAGATGACCACACTATGTGTTGAGCTTGCCTAAACCTGAGACGGAGCTTGCACCTGAGAGTTTGAATGCCTGACAGCCAAGACTTGAACAAGGGTTGTCCCAAATGTCTAGAGTCAGAACAGACGAAGAGCTGATGAGTTCTTGTAAGACCCTGACTGGACACAAGACACACAGGCGCCTCTCATCTTCCTGACATTCCTACGCAGTGGAAAGTGACCACAGCTCTACCGCCTGGGACAAGTGGAACTTGGACAGGATCTCAGGCCGAAAAACTGGATTTGGTCAGAGAACCAAGCTCGACTAATCCTGTGAAAACCTGCAGCACTCAGCATGATCTGAGAGTGCATGGAGCTCGCTGATTCGGCAGTAGAAAGGCAGCTTTAAGGGACTGCTATTTTAGGTCCATATCCCCTAGAGGTTCAATGGGGGTATGCTGGAGGGATTGAAAGTCCAGTACCCCTAAGGAACCTTCAAATCCAGGAACAGCCTTCTTCAGGCAGTGCATATCTGTTCATACAAACTGCCTCGATTGCTGCCACCATGCCCTACAGTGGAGTGGCAGACTTCAGATCCTCCAGCTGAGACTGCTAAAACTGTAGGAAACTCTGGGGTCCACTTGGTGGGCCTCATAGAAGACCCCCCATGGTAGGAGTAAGCAGGCCTGATAAATTGCCCAGGCACAACATGCTTTTACCATGCCCATCATCGATCGCAGAGACTGGGAAGCCACCAGAACTGACAGAGAGGCGAACAAAGTAAAAGGAAAACAGACCTCCAGGGAGGCTGCCTGCAGACAGACCCCCGACCTTACAGTACAGGTGAGTGGATAAAACGCTGAACCCCACACTCCTCTGCAGAGGGCTGTATTTGGGTAGCCAGTGTGTCTTAAAGTGTTATCCACAGTCCGTGAGAAGCAGGAGATCATACCCCATACATGTTTATGTATCAGGGTGAAGAGAAAGTCTCGAGATGATCAAGAAAAACAAAAACATCACGTTGGCAGTATTTTATCTGCATCACGCAGGTCGTGTTGTTCACACAGTTTTTATCTGTTGCCTCTTGTCTTCTCGGCTTTTTCAATCTTCTACCTACTCATCTTCCTCCTCATCGCAGAGATCTACGACCTTGGAGGAGGCCTGCAGCGATTGATTTGCTTCCTTATATGTCATGTTTTACTGTCCGCCCTGAGGGGTGCAGATAGGATCACCGAGGACTCTGAAATTCTTCAGGCTCTGAAATGAGAAAGATATGGATTATATGATGGAGGAGGGATCTGGATTTCAGAAGCGCCCCTCTGTCTCCATTAATGATATCTCACGTTTATCTTAGTCTACTCCAGGTGGGTTCAATGTTCAACTGCACGGACCTGGGAAACATGTTTTCTGATGTTCTTCACGTCCTTACAGTTTGAGGCTCCTCGATGGTTGGTCATTTTTGACGGTCTTAAACAGACACGTCAGTATTTTTGAAGTAAGAGTTGAATGAATTTTAGCTTTAGATGGATTTAGAGGAAGAGAAACACCAAATCAAAATGGCGAGTGCTCCAGAAGAACAAAGGCTTGAAGATCAAGAACTTAAGCCTCGGCCCCTGGATGGACACGCTGGACAAAAACTCAATTCACTGCACTCTAAGCTGCATTTTTATCTTGATCAGTAGCAAAAATGCATTCGTAGAAGTTTATGAATGAAAGTGAAGAAAAGCACGCAGAAGATAACGGACCATTAGCAGAAAAGACAATAAAACAAAAGAAATCAGTCATTTTGGCTGGACAAGCTGACCAAATCGAGAAAGCTGAGCGCTTTGGAGATAATGACTGATGTGCATTCAATAAATATTGGTACAAAGTGGTGAAATGAGCAAGACGACATCCCCAGCAGGCAACCAGTTCAGTTTATGGGTAAAGAAGACGTGATAGGAGCCGAGTTACACACATTTAAGTACAATTAAGGCAAACTTCATACAAGCACTTACAGGACAAAAACTGAGAAATATAACAAGAAGTCAAGCAATAAGAGACTTTAAAGGAAATCAATACAGTGGGGAAACAGCAGAGTCCACAGCCATAACTTTTGATTAAGACGAGTATTAAACCTAACAGCAGGTTCGAAGAGGCCGATCTGAGCCCCCAGAGTTAAAGTCAGACGGATTTTTAAGGTTTATAGGACTTATGACCCAGAGCACCGTACTTCTGCATGAACACAAACAGAAGATTCCTATACGAAGATGACTCAAGTCATAGGAATATGGTCTGTTGATGATACAGGTTGGGATAGGTGAACTGAAGCTGGATCATATTTTGACGCCCTGTAGTGAGTCTTTTTTTAACAGGCAGTCATGAAAGAGAAGTGTATCGACGTCCACTAAATATCTACACCTTTACATCTCATTCCTCAAAACTACATGAACAATATCAGTCTGAATAACAGGATTGGCAGTCTTCACATACAGTGGGACAGTGGTGTGTTTTTAGTTCATGGTCCAAGATAAAGGGTCAAAAAACTAGACTATCTCACTGCCCTGGGACGCCTTTTTTTCTGCTCAGAGACTCACATTTAAAGAAAAAGATGGATTTAAGATTCAATCCAATCTATTTCCCATCTCAGCCGGCCTGCTCCTCTGGTTTTCCTCCTTAAATGGATAAATCTGCGCTGCTGAGACCTGCAAGTTTACACAAAGGGAAAGCGCTCATCTGTTTCACGCTCGGCGGCTCTGTGAGGAGAATATCAATTCTTCACTGATGCACACAGGTGCTCACGCTGCCTGTGTTATCTTTGTTTTCAGCAACTACGCAGATACAGACGTTTTCACCACTAAATGGTTTTACACCGCAGACAGGACCTTCAGCAAATCTACAGTAGACTGACACCTCCCTCGAGGAATTAACTCACATGTAAAAGGATGTAATTAGAGGAATGGAAGAGACTGAGATCTGCCTCAAGACTTCATCTCGACAAGTGGAGCATGATTGCATTGAGTCCATTCATTTTCAGCATGTGTACTCTGTATGTAAAGTCATTTTTAAGACATTAGAGCGAGAAAAAAAGCCCCTGTGTTAAACAACAAACAGATATATGTCAAAGATGTCTTTTTCATCATTCAAGGAGACTTTTGCCACCAGTCAAATAGTTTAAAATTTATATATAATCCTTATTAAGATACAAAATAGTGGACAAGACCACCAGCAACACAATCAACAATGTTTTATAAGGGAATTCTGGGTAATCTAGGAATTAAGGACCGTCTCAGTTTTGGTGATCCAGCGCGGTATACAGCAGCTTCACGTAGTTTCAGTTGTCTGGCACAGTCCTACTTTGTGCTGGGCTCTGAAAACCCAGATAATGGTGGTTGATGGATGAGGGAGGACTAGTCAAGTATTGAGGTCCTTACACACCAGCGAATTTGCGGAGCGAAAGGCATGGGCATCTGTGACATCATCAACAACATGACTTTTGATTGGCCAGAGGTCTAGCAGGTCCAGATATCCGCCTGCGAATCTCAGAAAAATTTGGCACAAGAGAGAAAAAGCTTGCATTGTCTTTATGCTGTTTTAAAAAAGGCGAATAAGGCGAATAATTCACTTGGCGAATTCGCGCCTGGTGTGTAAGGACCTTTAGACTTTATGATGCTTTGAGAGGTAGTCTACGATCTTGTCCTGGACTAACCTTGTGGAGTTCTGGTTTGAGATTCTGCAATTCGGGATAGTAAGTGACCAGCAGAGGGGGGATGGCATGAAACTCTGCATTAAACTCAGGAGGTCTGTTCGTACCTCAGGGGTCTCTAGCTTTCCGACAGGGAGCTACACATTTGCATAAAAACTGAACATTTCTGAACACAACAGAGTTCTCATGCAGTGACCTGCTTTAACCTTTTCCTCTGTTTCTTATCAGCCAGTGCAGAAATGAAGAAATGTGAAAGAAGGAGCAGTTCACCCACCAAAAATAGAAACAGTTTGCTGGTCAAGAGCAGCACTTGACCTGATTATTTGTACCAAACACGGTTTCCTCTGTTTTCCTGTAAACACTTGTGGTGCAGAAACCCTGCAGCGCAGAAACCTGACCCTGGTTTATTTTAGACATAATCACATCCATGGCCTGGTGCTCCTGTAAAGCCCCAGGCTCTGTGCTGGCACAAAACCACCTCCCTCTGGGCTCTTTGCCATCTTCTTATTATTTAAGAAACAGCACAAACACTTCAGCCGGGCATCCAGGCAGGAGCTGTTCAATGAGCCAGAGTCGAGTTTGTCTCTGTCAACAGAAAACAAGGGCTCGTAAATTGTGTGTTTTTAGAGTGGTAGGGAATAAATTTTAGGGAAATCAATAATTCTCATAAAACTACAGATTAGAGGGACTCCGAGGCCTTATTAAGAGCGAAGCCCTAAATTGGAGTATTTGCAGATTTAGATTGCATCCAGATTGATTTTGAGAAAGTGCGGACGACAAAAACAAAACACTTTTTCCAAATCCAATGAAAGCCCCATTTGTGGCTGATTGCTGAGGATTATCAACTTCACATCAAGACCAAAACCACTGAAGCCACAAAGCTGAGCAGAATCACTGATGCTGCGTCTGTAGCGTTTTTCAGATGACAACAAAAAGACGACAGAGCAGATTTGAACTGATTTTTGGAGGAGAGTTGATGGATTTTCATTTCATGTGCTGTCTCGTACCCGTCACCAGAAAAGATGGGAGGTGATAAGATTTTAATTAAACCAACGCCATCAGGATTCTGCTAATCCTTCATCCTTCCTCCGATTAAAACCTGTTTGGACTTTCTGTCTTTTTCTTTCTTCAATAACAGAAACTTTATCCCGAGTTTCACTTCTGTCACTGCTCTGCCAAGATGGGAAAGTCTGGCTTCAGATTCGGCCTGTAGAGGTCAGCTGGTCGTAGATACAGACTCTGATTGGTCAACAGACTGAGACAAAGATAGCAGCCCTCCATTAGCACAGAAATCACAGCATTTCTCTAAGATTTTGAGCCAGGGTACCAAGAGGAAGATCTGTCAGTGAGGGTCCAAACCAGTTAGAACTGGTTTTGATCTGAAACCAGTTTCATTCCCACTGTCACTCACTTTTCTAAAGATTAGAGGACTGTAACCACTAGCTATTTAATCTACTTTTTCCACGGCTTCCTGAGACTGACCAGCTCTCTGGTATCCTCCTCCACTGTTGCCATGCCTTAAAGTCATTGCCATTGTGTTGACCGATGGTTTTTTCCTACTCAAAATGTCAAATTATAAAATATGGCCAGATGTTCTGGACCCTGAATCTGACTGGAAAGTTCAGAAGTATTACCCCCAATCTTCACCACATCCAGAATGGCAGCAATTTTCGCCATACGCCAATTCCTACCGGATCCGTTTGTGAGGCGAATTCCGTGGCCAATTACGGACAGCAGGAATTGCGAGAACGCACAGGAACCCGCAGATTCACATGCAATCACGTGATAACAAGTTGTCTTTAGCCACAGAGGCTAACTGTATAAGCAGTAGATTGTGTCCTTCCAGAGGAGGAAATCTACTTCTAGACTTCTAGAATCAGCATCTCCTCATCCATGGTGTCATCGGGGTGAAATGACGTCTAAAAACCTTTCACTTGTTTGTCTCCGCCCGTTTGCATGGTGTGAAATATGATCCTCCTGAAACACGGAGTGTTTTATTTTGAAAAAGAAGCCGGATGTTTTATTTTGTGTCTGTGCCCGACTTCCTTTCCAGCACGGGTTAATCTGTGCTGAATTTATCCGGCATTTATCCGCAGAAGAACAGAAAGAAGCCAGTGGAAAATGACACGATAACTTCAATGGTTATGATCAGCTACAATTGGCAAATACGGCTTTTTCGTAGCCATTCTGGATGTGGTGGAAATTGAGAGTTACATTATTATTGTTGTTGTTGTTGTGCTGTAATGTTTTATCCCTAATTAGCGTATTTATTCCTGCACTTTATTTTGGTCAAGTTGAAGTGCTTTAAATTAAGACCGTCTTCATTGAAAGCGTGTCCGTACTCTTTGTTTGTAGTGAAGTTAAATTCGATAACGTCGACGATCCTTTGTGAAGCTGTCGTCTTCTTTGATGTAGTTTCAGTTTTTTCCTGACATAAAGTTTATTGTTGCTTGAGCGTCTGTGAACATAATCGCTGATCTCTGCGCCCTCTCTCTGATGAATCTCTCTCTGAATGATTGTTAAACATCGGTATGGTACAAAATAGCAGCTCTTAAAAGCCTTTCTTCCCTTCTGATAGTGAGGGACTGGCAACAAAACCGGCCATTTAGCACTGCTGTTTTGATGAAAAATGTTATGTTATAAAAGCTCATTGAGGCGCAGATGAATCACCGGCAGTGTGTTAAAAAAAATCCTAATGGATTCCTCTTTTCCTTCATTCATCTTTTCGCCGTCCTGCTCGCTTTTATTACGGCATAATTCAGTCTTTGCAGGATGTTATGTGACTTTGTGAATTACAGCTCATTTTCTCAGCCCACTTTACAAGAACGAAGAGAATAAAACCTCATACTTGGATTTTTGTGGTACATCCTGCAGTCTTGTGTTGTGTCTGTGTGTTTTTCAGAGATTCAGGATCAGACTGTGGAGCTCTCATGAGTTTGGATGTTTAACAAATAGAGTCTAAACCCCCGTCTCTGGATAACATATTTCCTCTGTGGTCTGGACGTCTGTCTACATGGAGATGGAGTTACAGGTCACTGAAAAACTGGGTCTACACCCACTGGCTCTGTAAGCTAGCTCTTCTACATTAAGTGCATAATAAAGGGCTAATTGGTGGATTAAAGAGTCGATTCCATGGACTGTTTATACTATGGACAACTTGATTCCGCCTTCTGTCATTATATGAATTTGGAACCGAATTGCTCTTGATATTTCCGGGATTTTCTTCAATTCCTGAAACTAACATTGTGTGCATTCGGCAGGAGAGTCACCGAGTTCTTGCAGAGTCAAATCATCTGGATCACGATGATGTGCCTGAATTCAAGGATCTGCACTGAGCTTCACCTGAGAATGAAGACGGATCCCAGACAACTTGAGCTCGATCATACAGCCTTTGACGAGTTAATTTAATCTGTGGTGCTACATGGGAATAATGTGTTTTTAAATCTTTTACTGGATTGGATATTAACTTTGGTTCATTTTGAACAGATATGATTTTGGATTAATGAGCCCACCTTGGGTCGTAATCGTGTTGATGCTGAAGTGTAAATACGCCCTTTTAAACTGGATTAAAATGTGGATTTATTCCACATTAATGGTTTAAATGCATCCTTATTTATTTGAAAACATGTTAAACTTTCTCCCAGCTTTCTTGTTAAAGAAAAACAGCAGCTTACTGTCCCGTCACAGCTGGACTCCTGTCTTCCCCGTCTCCTTACTTTTACTGCGGGCGGAGAGCGAATGGGATGTCAGTAAACTGTAAATGTTACAGCAAACTAAGAGTTTGTCATAGAGTTTGCATGATGGGAACAGCTGTGTCTAAAACGGTTCGAATATATCCTCCTTGATTATGTTTGACACAAAGAAAATATGTTTAAAAACTCCTGTGTCGTACTGATGTCGCTCATGACCACCATGTTTATTCTCTGGAGACGCACTCCGGCTCTCTGAGAGCTGATGTCAAATTTAGTCGAGAACATTTTGTCTTTATTTCAGCTAATTTAACCAGGACAAGATGTCCAAGAGAACACACACATATTTGTTTATTTAATTATCCAACTTTTGGAACGGCGAGTGACATTAGCTGATAATTTTCATTATTTAATTATTTTCTGGTGACTTTTTTTTGGACGCATGCACATTGAGTTTTTCCAGAATAAACAAGAACGATTAGATTAAAGTTTTAAATCAAACAAAGTTAGTTATTAATGTGATCGAATGCTCAGCGTGTTCAGCACCAACAGTCTAAAGTTGCCCGTAGGACACCACTGTGAGAGTCGACTGGACTGTCATTGCTCGGAAAAGGTTTACATGCAAACTCCGAAGATGTCAATGTCTCCGTCAGACTCCTGGTAAAAGAAAGACTGAACACTGGCTCTTTAGACCCCGTCTCTCCACATCTGTCCGTCTTCCTCTCCTCCAGAGTCTTGTTATCTCGGTCTTTGGTCAGTGGAGGATGTCAGAGACCCAGCGTGAGACAGAATAGATCGCCTATCAGCCTTGACTTCAAAACAAACTAACAAGCAACACAATCAAGCCTCAGTGAAGACTGAAACACTGCCGTGCTCACCATCTTCACAAACAGAAAAGAAAAAAAAAAAAACAGCAGCAGCAGAAGTCAAGTGGTTCGTCGTCTAATGAGCCTGAGGGGCTGTAAAGCAGCACCAAGCCCCTAAATAAGCAGCTATTGATTCTTATACTCTTCCTCACCGTGAAGGAAACAGTGGACGTCTTATCTAACAGCCGAGGTGATTAAAGGATCAAAAGAGGAAAAGAAGTCTTGGTTTTGCATATCTGCTGCATATCATCAGCAGGCGTCTCTCAATGAAGTGAAACAAGTTTGACGTCCTGCTGCTCATCAACACCGTTAATGCTCACATGTCGAAAAGACGGTGATTTTTGATCACATGTAAAAAAGTCTTTTAGTAAAGTTTAAGGTGTCACTCGTTCCTCCTCTCGTCTCTTTATTCTGATGTTTAAGTGTTGAAGCTGCTGTCTGCAGGGCGGACACTGTGTGATATAAGAGGGAGGGGTTTGATTCAAACAGAGCCGGACCAAACCTCAATGGGGCCCTAAGCAAAATTTGATTTTGGGGCCCCTCTATTTCTGCCAATAATATTGATTGTTGATCATTCACAAATCTTATTGATTAACATTCCGTGACATGCAAACATACCTTTAACTTGGCGTTTTTTCTCTTCTTTCTTTGTCTTTTCTCTGCTCTTGTCCTTTTTTGTGACATTGTTTTGTCCCACAACTACCTGCTCTTTGGATGCCCAGTGCACATTTCACAGCAGGAGGAACATAATGGTAGCGGCGCTTTGACATATCGGCAGGAAGAATCATAGGCCTACATCAGCAGCAGCAATAAAATGTTTTTACTATTTTTTATTTTTACAATAATATATATTTGATCATACAGAAAGCATTGCTCATACATGCAAAAATAAAAAAAATATTACTTATTATATATTTTTTTTTTGCTCTTGGGGGCCCCCTATTGGCCGTGGGGTCCTAAGCAGGCGTTTAGTTCGCTTATGCCCTGAACCAGTTCTGGATTTAAAGGTCCACATTATAAAAAGTAAAAATGTGTTTGGAGCTGAAATAATCCTTTAAATAAAAAGCCTTATTTATACTTCTTACAATTTCAAATATTACATATATTGTGCTAAAAATGATCAGACTGTCATGTCTCCTACCTAACAAGTTAGGTTTGTTTTTTTCCTACCTTTTTTTTGTATCATGTCTTGTCGTTTTCTGTTTTATTTTGAAAAGTCTAATTGGTCTCCCTTGTCTTCTGGGTTTGTTTCAGTCCCTGACCCTTCCCATCAGGTCTTTGTGTATTTGAACTCTCTGCACCTCTCCCTTTTTAAGAGATCTTCTGTTTCCTTGTTTGCATTATTTTCAAGCGTTTTATTCGTGTGCCTGACCTTTGATTTTGTTCATCTGCTCCTGAGTTTTTGCTGTTGTTGTACCTCTGCTTGATTCCTACCAAAGTTTGTAGAATATAATGTGGCCTTAATGCAAGACAGGAACATATCAAAATAAAAGCATGATAAATGAGGCGAAGTCCCCGGATAGATCATAAATTTAAACATTAAGTTAAAGTTAACTACATGTCTACTTGTTTATATTTTATTTTTCTGATGCTACAGGACATATCATTTGAAAAATAAGTGCAAAATTGCATTTCTCAGTAATTCTTCATTCAGATCTCAGTGAATCTCTCACAGACTCAAACGGCACACTCAGACACGGTGAGATTTCCTATGTCACAAGTCCAAGCTCCGCCCCCAGAGCTCAGCTATGCAGGCCAGACTCAGAGAAGTAGAGAGGACGATCGCGAAACAAGCATGTTCGTTAGCGGATTGCAATACTCATAAAAAGCTAATCGTGATACTAACTTTCATCATGTCCCCAAAGACATTTGTGTCCAAGAGTTGAATAATTCCTACGTTACCTGCTTCTGCTACTACACAGGCAACTCTCAAAATGCCGATTTGTGTTGAGCATGGAGGTGTGGCTAATCCTCCTCATGCTGGTACAATCGTCACCTTTCTACCCTCTTACTAGGACATAAATTGAGTTTCCTTTCTGCAGCTTTTATCACGTAAACTTTCAAACCCTGACAACAATCAGATCTTTTTGTGTGTGCACTCAGATTATTTGTATTAACCCTCTCTGTCTCCATTTTTTAATAAAAATTGTGTTTATTGTGTTTATTTTGTATTTTTTTACACCATAGATAGAAATCATGATGTGTGTTTCTCTCGATCACACAGTCCTGGTCTGTGTGTGCGGTTTGACTCCGCTCAGTGTTGGTGTGTGTCTCATTTCGAAGTCAAAGCAGCTCGCTCTCAGATCCTTCGAATGCGACCGTGGTTATGTCTGCGCTCATGCGTGCGTCTCTTTGATCAATGTGAATATCAGCGATGGCGTTATTGTGTGTAAAGTTAGGAGGCGACATTAGGAAGCAGACAGGGTGAAATTGGTGTTGAGCACAAAGCTGGTCGGCCTCTTGAAGGGCCATTAAAGTGACACGGGGGAAATTGCAGCGACTCAGCGGCGTGAATCGTAGCTTTCTCGCTCTGAATGCTGCCCGTGTTGTTTTGAGTTTGGAGTTGATATTGTTATTTATTCGTAGAGGAACTCTCATGACCATCTGGAGCTTGAAAATTATTCAACAAACTCGGCATCAAGTAGGAAGAACTGGGAGGAACACATCTGCTGTTGTGGAGCGTAGGAGAGATTTAAGAGAGCTCATCAATTTTCATGGACTTCGGACTTTTAATTTCAGCCGTTTGGAAAGATTAGATTCAAAAAGACGTGTTTTCTTCATCTACGTGTCTGAATTATGTTTCATTTAACCATGAGGGGTGAATTTTGATATTTTTGCATCTCACTTTTGCCTGATGTTTACCTCCAAATGTGTCAGATCCTCCTGCAGACACAGTGAAGATTTAAGGAAAAGATTTGGACTCACAAGCTGTTGTTACCTGGTCAGAGGAGTCCTCTCCTGCACCATCAGGTCACCACTCGTCCTTCTTCAAACCTCGGCCCATGATGGCGTCCACATATTAGCTATCGGCGCCGTCAACCTCCCTTTAAAAACACAGAAGTATCCCTTTAAAGACGGAGAAAGGAGTGAAGCTCGAGGAGGTCCTAAAGTTTTCTCGTCGGATCGTTGAAATCAAACCGATGCACTCCTGGAGAAGTCTTCATTTAATAAATGGAAACGCTGTCATTTGATAACTCAAGCATGGATACAGCTCATATTATAAGACTTACACACACACACACACACACACACTCGTGTACACACAGCTTCTCCTCCTAAATCAGCTCATTTGAATGCAAAGCTGGAGTTTTCTTTCCAATTACACACTTGCAGTGGAGCAAAGTAAATCTGGGAAGGCTGTTCGAAATTACAGTTATTAGATTATGATGAGCAAAGTTCAGTTGAAAGGCTTAAGCCTCTGCAGCTTACATGAAAAAAGAAGTGCTCCACTCTGCACTTGCAATACACCTCAACCAGAACCCTGTTTAATCAGAGTGTGCACATGCAGAGAGGGTCAGAATGAATCTGTTTCCTCTATTTAAAGAACCAAGAAGGAACATTTCTCATGAAGTGATGGATGATTCTCTCCTCTCCTATGCAGCATTACTCCATACATTATTATTCTTACATCGGTATGTCTTTTCTGCAGGAGGACAGCCCACAATGACAATTCTGTTCCATCACTAATTACGGTGAGCTTGGTCTCCCATGTTTTTCATTTTCTTCCTTTTTTATTACAGCTCTGATTCAGGGGGAGGTGGAGCGTACAGTCTGATTTGGTAGGCATAAACCCCGGCTCATGCTGGCTTTTTACTGTGGCTCTTCCTTTACAAACTCTAGTTAAAAGTGTTTTATCTCTCTTTTCATCTACTCTCCCCTATTACTTAAGTCAAGCAAGTCACTAATTCGCAAGAGTTGAAGACATCTCAACTTGAGCGAATAAATGCGTCACGATAACCAATCAGCACATAGATTCCCTTGTGTCGTATGAAAATAGAAACAGAAATCCTTTTACTCACAGTCGACAGATGGACAGGCGCTCTGCAGCTGGGATACAGCGCCTGTAATCGGTATCCTGGAGGGATGTCCTGGCACCAACCCTCACTGACAGGTCATCAAATTGGGTTTGGGTAACCCAATAATACCACTGGAAATGGCTGTCATCTGGGCGCAGCTATCTGGAGGAGACCCAGACACGGCGATCGCCACATCTCCGATGGTTGTGGGCCTTCATCAACAAAAACAAATCAGCAATCCGCTGAACGTGGTTCACTCCCACCATGCTTGAGGTGATGATTTTACTCGTGCTTGGTGTGAATGAACGCCCTATTATGAAAATGGGAGAGCAGAGGGAGGGAGGTCATACAGCTTAATCTGGTGGGGATAGTTTAAACTCAAATAACCTTTTTAACCCACAGACACGAGAATCTCAGGTTTTGATTGAGTGTTGAAAAAGTCCCGGTGCAGTCTGCGATAACAAGTTAGGCTACAGAGGCTAACCATATAAGCAGTAGATTGTGTCCTTCCAGAGGAGGAAATCTACTTCTAGACTTCTAGAATCCGCATCTCCTCATCCATGGTGTCATCGGGGTGAAACGACGTCTAAAAACCTTTCACTTGTTTGTCTCCGCCCGTTTGAGCACTTGTGATCAGCTGAGGAGTCCGGCGATCTGCAGCAGAACGGAAAGAAGTCGGTGGAAATTGACACGTTAACTTGAATGGTTACGATCAGCTATGATCAGCGGATACGACCTTTTTGTCACCGTTCAGGATGCGGTGGAAATTGGGGGTTACCCTGTCCCACTAACCATGGCGGAGTCTCTTCACCACAGCAGTCAGGTTTCATATTTGTTGTCAGTCCCCTCTCTGTGGACATAAACTTGAGCATGTCAGCGTGTGATGGAGCTGCAGTGATCTCAGGTTTTAAAATGACTGTTGATCAAATACACGTGTGCAGAAAGATGCTGTAACCTCAGGTTCTACTATCATGAAGCATTTATCCGGCCTCTCATTGGAAACTGCATGTGGATATACAGCAGGTTCAGGTAGTAGACTGCAGACATGATGGTTGAGAATAAAAGACTGAAAATTCATCCACCCACACAGGGTGAAACATTTAACTTTGCCACCTGGCAAAAAAATCTCACATTGACCTTTTTTAAAAAATTTGGGTAGAAAACGAGTGAATCAGAGAGAACAAACATCGTTAAACAGTGGAGTCTTTTTTCTCTTGGAGGTTTTTGTGCCCAAAGTTATTTCGTTGCCTGTGACTCAGATGCATCTGGCAGCTTTTGTTGTTTTCTGAATTTGGTGTTTCAGTTTTTTAAAACCTTTGGTGATGACATTTGTTTTCCTCGACTCAGACCCGGTGATGAACTCAAAGGACAGGGAAACAAAAGTTTTTTTGCCATTACTGGAGACATCATCACCAAAATTATAGTGCAACTCAAATCAACTCTTGAAAGGACAAGATTGTGATATTGTTCTGTGAAGGCTGAACAATATGGAGGCTCTGCATTCTTCCTATAACAAAGACTGAGATTTTAAAAGCTTCTTAATCGGCTTATTTTTAATAACAAGCTGTTAAAACTTTACGATTTGATGTTTTTGTAGTTTAAATTGCAGATAAATATGTGTGTGTTTTTTTATGGTAGGGTGAAAAGCTCAAAGCGAGCGTTAAAGCCGTCAGAGAGTGGGTGTATGAACAACGTTTACAGCATCTCTGCTGTGGATGGAGCAGCAGCCTTTCTAAGGGTTGTCCGCCTTTTGCACTTTTCCTGTTTCTTATTCTGGTTTCATGTCATACATTTTCTTTGTGTTGATTATTTTTGTTAACCTCGTGGGTGTTTGTGTTTTGCATTTATCAGGGAAACTGACCTTTAAAAGGAAAAGTCAAAAAGTTCAAAAGACTCGATTCTCCTCTGAGTACAGAGGAGAGCGCGGTGAAGTCAACAGCAGTCAGCTGGTTTGTTAAAAGAAACATTTGTGACCCTGAACAGAAGAAAAATAGATATTTAATATTCCTCATGATAAGAACATGAACCCAGGCAGCTCCAGATGTTCATTAGAAATCTGGGCCTCTGCAGGATCTCTGCCCCGCTTTGGGCCTCTGACTGAACTAACCAAAGGAAAATCACATTATCATTATTTTAAAACCAAGTTTTTCCATTTTCCATGTTCTCCTCCAGACTCAGTCCATGTTCTTTCAAATAGTGAACTTATTCAGGTTATAGATTAGGGGAGAAAAGGGTCCTGTTTGCAGAAATGTATAATTTATTTCTAAGGTATTTCATTTCTTAGGACGATCCAGATATTCTCATTCAAAAGTTCTCATACCTACAAACTTCATGCACTAAAAGTCCTATGTAGACCACATGGTACTGAGTCAGTTTTACCCGTCCACAGAGTTATGATAATATGAGGTTATGAGGTTAAGAATACGACCTCATCCATCAAGAATTGACCCTTGTCCAGACAGACTCCTCATTGCCTTCTTTATCATTTCTCATCTGTTCTTCATTAATGGAAATGGGAGAGTTAGGGTGGGGGAGGCAGAGCGTACAGCCCAAACCATCTCCATTGGCTCTCAGATGACCGTTACTCTCTTTTGTCTCTTTTCCTCTGCTCTTCTTTCATGAATATGGGAAAGTATGAGAAAGGGAAGGTAGAGCGTACAGCCTGACTTACCCAGGATGAGTGTCCACCCAAAGAGGCTTCTCATCTCCTCTGTGGAAATGTCGGGAGTAAGGGGAGGTAGAGAGGAGTAGAGGGGAGGTAGAGCGTACTGCTATCAGGGCTAAACTCTAACCAGAGCAGGCTTGGCTTCCTTGTCCTCTTTTCAGTTCCTCTCTACAGACTCCTAACCTAACGTCTGTCAGGGTGTTGGGGTACAAAGGAGCTCATGTTGGTTTCAGGTTGTAAGTGGTTCAGGTTTCTTTTCTCAAACCTCATCTTTGTCTTTACAGCACAAGGACCTTGTTTTTATCTCATATTTATTTCATTATGGATAATCAAATGTCTTTTTTTTTTTTACAGAATCTGCTGTTGATCACGTTAAACCTTTATTCAATAACCCTCATTTTTCAGGTCTGTAATAATAACTCGTGAAATGAGGTTTGAAATACACCATATCATCTCATAACTTCTCATACATGATTGGTTAAACTGAAAAGTGAGAAGACATATATACATTTTTTTTTATCATATAGCTAATACGATGCTTTAAAATAATAATAATTTGAATACTCATTTTGACCTGAATTTTACTGAATAAAGACACCGGAGAAGTTCTTTTAATTTGTGGGATTGCTGAGGTCAATGATGGAGAAAGAGGATGAAGAATGTGGGACATGTACTCGGCTCTTTGCTAAATAAAGTTCCATCTACTGTGACACACCAAATGGAAATCATCCATCATAAACACTCGGCTGATTACATTAAGAAGAGAAAAAACCTCCTTTTACTTAATAACTCCATGTATTCACTTCAACAATCAGTGGGATTGAACTTTTCTGAGCTCTAAACCGGCAGAGACGTGGTCTTTCCTGAACTTCACATTATCAGAAACTGTTAGAGACGCACTGGAGGCTTTCAAGTCTCAAATATTATTGTTATTTTTTTTTAATTTTTGTCTTGTAGTTTATGAGCCGCTGCTGGAAGCCCTGATACCGGACATGTGGACTAAAAATCCAACAAAAATCAGTGTTCAGTCTGAACCATCAATGTGCAGCAGGTATGTTTACATTCAAGTCAGTCAGTCTGTTTACATGACACTCAAGAAAACCGAATTATCGCCTTATTCCGATTAAGACCGGACAACTGAAGTGCATGTAAACACCCAGATAATGCGATTGGAATTCAATTTTCTCTACCTGTGTAGTCGGAGTAAGATCGGTCAATGCATGTTCGCCACGCCCCCGTAACCCCGTAACAAAACCCCCAGAGTAGAGGAGTAGCGTTCGTCTCATCTTCAGAAAAAGTAGCGCGTCCATCATGTCGGACAAAACCAACGCTGTACGATGCTCCATCTTCTTGTTTCTCCAAAATGCCCAGCTGCAGTTGTAGACACTTCTGACGTCTAAAAAGACCCATATCGCCCCCTAGTTTTGGGGAGGAGCACACGTTCAACGACAAGGAGAGAAGACTGATCCAGCCAAAAAACGAATAATGAGCTTTGTCCGATAAAAGTGTCCATGTAAACGCACTGACAGATTGTGGACTGTAGGATCTTTGACAGAACCTGTCAGGCAACCACAGATGGAGAGAGAAAGAGGAAGGTGTGCATGTCTGAAAAGCCAAGGGACGAGCACAATGAGAGAGAGACCGGGTGTACACACGTACTTCTGTGGTCCTCCCTCAAAAAGGTTGAACTATTTCTCTTCCTCTGTTGTGGTTCTTTCCGATGATTTCAGGAATCAAATCGTCAGTAATCATGTTAAATAATCTTGAGTTTGAGTTTGAGTAATCTTCAGTTTTCATTTTCAGCCACAATCCTGCAGCCCCGGATCCACTCTTGTTTTAAAGTCCATGCCGTACTCCAGATCGATGTCCTGAGGTTCTGGGTTTGACTGCAGTCAAACTTTTGTTTGTTCTCCAGAGTAAAACTTTCAAATCTGTACTTATAGAAGCAGATTTGCGCTGGTTCACCCAATCCTCCACCTATCTCTTTTCCCATCAGTGGAGCAGCCATACTTCGTCCATCCACACAGGTAAACATCCACCTCCCTCTTTACCCACCTACCCATTCATTCATCGGTGTAATCTCTGTCCACCCGACCACACATCCGTCCATCACTCACTCCTCTTATCTCTGCGAGCTCGCGCCGAAGCCTGCCTGAGGAGAGCGTTTTCTCACTCTGACAGCCCAAAAGTCAGCGTGCTCTTGAGGCTGACAGGAAGCCGGTCAGATAGGAGCAGGTAAGTGGCACCTTGTGTTCATCACTGACAGCAGGGAGTGGACCGGCTCACGCTGCGCCTCTCATCCTCTGCCTGCATCGCTCCATGTTAGCAATTAGACGCAGAGTGATTTCAGCCTGAAGACCCTCAGCTGATCCGCCTCAGACCTCCACTCCTCCTTTCAGCTCAGTCTCATTAAACTGTATTTAAACTCTCACAGGCTCTCACATGTGGATTCCTCTCTCTCAGCAACCTTCACATTTTATACCTTTATAGGTAAAATAAAGCTTTTATTATTGATGCAAAAGAGTCACAGTTTGGACAAAGACTTGAGTTGATTAGTATGAGATTTAGATCTAAAGGTGGTGATGAAGGTTCAGGACCATGAGATGTAGGTAATAGGGATGTGGAGATGAATCGATGTGGATCGTGGTCGCGACACAGACGTGCGCGATGCGAGTGCATCATTTCATTCAGTGTGTATCGGTACAATGACGGCTGAAATTCGTGATGCTTCGTTCGCTGCGTGTCTGTATCGGTCATCTTCACAGCTGCATCGGTTTTTCCATGTTGTTCTGCAGTCTATCGTGTGTTTCCGAGGCATCTTGAATGCACCATCACCATTTCACGGTTTGTTTTGAAGACAGACGGAAAACGGACAGAAGCCGTGCGCGCGCACACTCTTCAATAATCATGGCGGAGGGAAGAAGAAGAGATTTTTAATGCTCCGAAAAAGTTTAAACCCGTTTGGATGTACTTTGGATTTTACAAAAGAGATTGTAAACTTGACAAGACGCGCGTTATTTGTAAATAACACCGTGCTTCTAAACCTCACGACAGCAGCACAACAAATATGGCCGCTAACTTGAAAAACATGGTATCGATGTCACGAAAATCACTGCTACCGGAGTGCAGGAGGAGGCGAACAGCAACACGGGTGAGAACGAGAAAATCACAAAACACTCGGATTTGAAAAAATTAATTAATTTCTTTACTTTTCAAAAGTCAAACATGCTCAATGTAAAAATCAGAATGCAGAAAATGTAAACACAGGTTGTAAATATGTACATACAAAAGTATAAGTGAGATAAAATTAACGTACTGGGATGGACGGTGAATCATCGTATCGTATCGAGAACAGAGGTGAATCGTATCAGCAGGGATTCAATGTTTCGCAAATTATATCGTATCGTTGGCAGAGCATGGAGATCTAATCGCCACAGTAATGGAGATGCACGTCCCTAGTAGGTAACATTAAAACCGCCCAGCAAACATGCTGATATATTTTTGTTTACGCCGCTGCTACACTCCAAATATGGATCCTGTGGGCATTAGACGGCGCTGCTCCACGGAGCAGAGACGCCACGCTGATGAAACACGCTCAACATGGACCCTGTATGTTCTCAGCTTCACTTCATGACAAGTTCTCTGGTACGAGAGCGACATTTCCAGGTTAACCAGCCGCACAGAGGACCAAGAATATCCTCTTCACTACGTTTTTTTTTTTCATTCATCATCAGTGATTACTGAAATAAATAAGATCGCTCATCTACATCATATTAATAAATGATGAGAGAAGATGTAAGCTGGAATAAATATTCATTAAAAAGATTATTTACTGATGTAACGTGCACATGGAGGCAAAATGCAGCTGTTGACTTAATATGTTAGAATAGTGTTCCTGCACAAACATGCAGCAGATACAGTCAACTCTTAACACTACAGATGGATTCAGTGTCTGATAGAACAACTTTTAATTATCCTCCAATCATGTCATTAAGGTTCCTTCATCAGCTGCCCTGTTACATTTTTAATCCAGAAAAACAACAAGATTACATCAGCGTGGCTCTGTACGAGGAGAGTCCTGCAATGTCAATTTATTTTAATAATACAACAAATACACATTTTAAGTCTTTACTTACGTTTTATATTAGATATTTAACAAAAGATTCATGTTATGAACTGATTTTCACCAAAAAAGACCAAGACTGACGGGGTGATGAAGCGTTTCATCTCCCAGCCTCCTTAAAGCGAGGGTCTGCAGGAGCTGTTCAGCCTGTCTGGAGGCTGATGGAGGTATTAGGGCGGCACTGAGAGGAAATAAGTCAGAAAATGAGAGAGAGAGACAGAGAGAGAGAGAGAGAGAGAGAGAGAGAGAGAGAGAGAGAGAGAGAGAGAGAGAGAGAGAGAGAGAGAGAGAGAGAGAGAGAGAGAGAGGCTGGATGTGTGAAAAGGTGTGACTGAAGGAGTTTGGGAGGAAAATGAGTCTCATTGGTGAGAAATCGAGGAGAGGAAAGAAACGCTGAATAATGGTGTAAAACTCTGACTGACTTCTCTGTTGGAGATCCGCTGAACTCTGAACCCCGAACACCTCATCTGGTTTTATGTCTGTTGGCCTCGTGTATGTTGGCCTTTTACCCCGGTGCATTCTGGGTCAGCATCTCCTAAACTGCCCTTAACTGGTTTTGTTCCTACACCTCAAACAGACGATCCACCGTCTCCAATGGAAACTCATCTTCCAAACCAGTTAATATCACACGTGGAGTTCCCCTGGGTTCAGTCTTTGTCTCACTAACCCTAACCCTTCAGTCTGTACATGACCGCATTAGGAGTCACCAGCTGGACTCATATCTTTGCAGATGACTCTCAGATTTACTCTTACAGCCCCTCTTCAAAAGTACAAAACTCTCTCTATAATGTAATAAACCAAGAATTAAAGATAAATGTTTTCAGTGGAACGAAATGAAACTTCATTTTTGCAGAGAGCGAGGTTCATTACTTCTACATTTTCAGCAGCCGTCACTTACTCTGACACCTCACACAGAAGACATTATAGATGGATTTAGCAAAGTGAAAGGAGCGCGGCACTGATTTGCAGATTTTTCTCCTAAACTCTTAAAGTTGTTTTTGTTGTTTTTCTGCTTTCAAATGGACAAAATAACACAAATGAAGATGATTTAACTTTACACTTACTAAGGCTGAAAGTGCGTCTCTAAATACGCCTCAAAGACCTTCACAAAGAAAAGACTGTCGATAGCTGTGTCTTTGTAACTGCAGCTGTTTTCATACTGTCTTGAGCTTAAAGGAGATCTGTGATACTGGGACAACTGAAGAGTAGTTTTGCATGATTTGCATTTCAAAAATATCTCTATTTATCATAACCAGGCCTCTCTAAAAACTTTATTTTAGATAATATTCAGTCTTTGGCTTCAGTGTTTTGTTTGAGCTGCTTCACTGATATTAAATGAAATGGGTGTTACTTTTTACACAGCTTTGTATGCAGGAACTGACCCAAAAGTTACGCCTTTTCCAGCCAGTCTTAAACTCTCATTTTAGTCTGTTTGTTCTGCAAAACAGAAGAATATAATAAATATAAACAACTTTTAGCTGTCCGGCTGTTAGCGGGCGACACCACACTTCAGCGAGAAAAATATAACAGCGCCATAGAGCCACAACAAAGCAAAAGCATTAAAAAGTTGTCTGATGTTTTTGTAGAGCCCATTACAAGTCCACCTACCAGATGAAGGGGATGCAGCATAAAATCTGCAGAGGGCGCCATACTGCCGTTAGCGCTGGAATCCCAAAACCAAATACTTACCGGGGATTTCCACTGTATCCCAGACAGTCTGATCCAGGACGGTGGCAATTTTCACTATACGCCAACCCACGGATTCATGTGCAATTGTGCGATAACAAGTTGTCTTTAGCTACATAAGCTAACCATATAAGCAGTAGATTGTGTCCTTCCAGAGGAGGAAATCTACTTCTAGACTTCTAGAATCAGCATCTCCTCATCCATGGTGTCATTGGGGTGAAATGACGTCAAAAACCTTTCACTTGTTCGTCTCCGCCCGTTTGAAGCCGGATGTTTTATTTTGTGTCTGTGCTCGACCTCCTTTCCCCGGACTCTTGCGATCTGCCGCGGAGTCCGGCGATCCGCAGCGGAATGGAAAGAAGCTTGAACGGACAGAAGCTACGATCGGTGGATACGGCCTTTTCGTAGACATTCCAGATGTGGTGGAAATTGGTGGTTAAGCTCAGACCTCCCTTGTTTCCTTCGCTTTAGTCCACCTTAAATGAGCTCTGGTCTGGAGAAGTTGGTCTTTTTGGCGTGTTACTGCATCATATTTACATAAAACTCTCAGAATCAGATTTACAGGTTGTTCAAAATAAAAATCCAGACACAGCTGCAACAATCTGTCAATCTAACTTATTTTCCCCCTTCGGTCCGGCACCTTTGATTCTAAGCTCTATTGAACGCCGCAGCCTGGAGGAGCCCCTCACAGATGCTGTTTTCTTCTCTGATCCGCTCACACGATGCAGCCGTCTTGAGCAGCATTTGTGTTTATTTCTCACTCTGATTGTGGGATGCCTGATTCCCTCCACCTGTTGGGCGATGTCAAATTTTTTGCTGCTTTAAAAGCGGATAAAAGGTTTTGAAAATGAACTCCCTCTTGCCGCTCAGAGTTATTGCTCGTGCTGTTTCCTGTTTGTGCTGAGGTAGAGGTTTGCAGATATCCCTCTGAGACTTTTCCTCAGGCTATCAGACTGTGTAAACATCAGTCTGAGGTGATTAATTATGCCAGGCAGAGAGCGATAGAGGAAGAGGGCGGGAGGAAATGAAAGGAGAAAAGAGATCATATAGATTAGACTCTGGAGTCTCCTTGACCCGGCTCCCCGGTGGTACCTGCTTGTCTTTACAATAGGAAAGGTATAAATATTTCAAGTCAAATAGAAAGTGGAATAAACTGAGCTTTCATCTTTTATTCATCAAAGCCGAAGGATGTCAATGCATATCCACCAGTCTGGATGCCTGCAGGGCCAGATGCTCCGACAGAATGTATGTCTGAGTGTTTGTGTGGGTGAGGACACAGTCGGGGCTTTGGATGAGGAAAGACTGGAACCAAACAGGACTGAATGTTTTAACGCACTACAAAAGAAACCAGACCGCCGAGTAAAGAACTGCAGGAGGTGATGTGCTGAACTGAAATGTAAGGGATAAGAAAAAAGGTTAACTAACAGTGACTAACAATAGGAAAAATGGTTGTGATTTGTTTCTGTTTTGGCGCCAAAAAAGAGCAACAGAAAAATTCATTATAACCAAAAGTATTTGAACATTAACATAATAAATGAAAAGAGATTACTTATGTTACCATTTACGACTTTGACAGTAAATCTACTCAGGTATAGGAGAAGAGGCCAAGCAGCAACCGTCACTTTTGAGAAATGAAGCAGTTCCTTCAGCGTCCACTAGAGGCTGGCTGCAGAAGAAGCAGAAACCACATACACACTCATTCAAAAAGGCCAATTTTAGAGTAATAATCAAAAAGTTTACAGCTAAAACATTCAGTTTTGGGGTTAGAGTTAGGGGGTTAGGGGTTAGGATAGGGGTTGGAGGATATTATTTTTTGTTAGCGGTTAGGGTTAGGGGGTTAAGGTTAGGGTAAGGATTTAGGGTGAGGAGTTAGGGGTTCAGGGTTAGGAGTAGGGGTTAGGGTTAAGATAAGGTTAGGGTTAGGAGAGGGTTACGGTTAGGCTAAGGGGTTAGGGGTTGGATAGCTATTAGAAAATATAAAGGTTTTTTGTTAGTGGTTAGGGTTAGGAGTTAGGGTAAGGGGTTAGGGTAAGGGGTTGGGGTTAGGGTTAGGATAGCTATTGGAAGATATTGAAGTTTTTTGTTTTGTTTTGCAGAATGAAAGAGAATGCTTAGGATGACACAGGGTTAAGGGTTCTGGAGAGGGTTAGGAGGTTAGGGTTGGGGGTTAGGGTGAGAGGTTAGGGGTTAGGGTTAGGATAGCTATTAGAAAATATAAAGGTTTTGTGTTAGTGGTTAGGGTTAGGAGTTAGGGTAGGGGGTTAGGGTAAGAGGTTAGGATAGCTATTGGAAGATATTAAAGTTTTTTGTTTTGTTTTGCAGAATGAAAGAGAATGCTTAGGATGACATAGGGTTAAGAGTTAGGGTGAGGATAAGGGGTTATGGTTAAGGGTTAGGGTGAGGGTTCGGGGGTTAGGGGGTTAGGGTGAGGGTTTGGATGCCTATTAGAAGATAGAGACAACTTGTTATCCGGCAATTGCATGTGAATCTGCGGGTTCTTGTGAGTTCTCGCAATTCCTGCTTCCGTTATCTGCCACGAAATTCGGCTCACAAACAGATCTGGTAGGAATTGGCTACAGTGAAATTTGCCAACGTACTGGATTGGAGTCGTTCTGGTGACTCAGCTTCAGTCCGCTCTTTGTGAGTTTGGAGGGTTTACTCATGAGGTTGTATCTGAAGCTGCTAATTCTGGGTTTCTTCTTGGCTAACTTTCTTCATGAAGGTTCAATAAAGTTGAGTTGATATTTTTCTTTATTTCTTATGACCAACCTGAGATGGTGGTGGAAAACACAACCCTCTCAAAGGAGACAAAAACAGTCCAGATTTCAGAGTTTCCAGCATAAAAAAGTTTGGCAAACTTCTGAGTAAAACCCGCTCTGTTTATTTTCTCTCTGACTTCTTTACCTCGCAGGGTGTGCAGAGAGCTGCAGTCATGGAAACGTACCCCAGGAGTCCTGTCTGCACTTTTCTTCCACAATAAAAAAGGCCAGTGGACAACTAACGATATTACTAAACACCCGGCTTCCTCTACATCTGCCGCGCTTTACTGCTTTCATGGTATGTAAACCTCCAGAGGAAAGGAGAGAATGCACAGAGACAAACATGAATAAGTCATAAATTCAGGATTTGGCAGGAGAGGAGAGAACCTGGATTTGTCTGAGAGTCCTGTTAGAAACCTTGGTGATGTTTAGTCCTCAGTGGCTGACATGGATGTGGGTTTGACCTTGAGGTAAAGATTTTGTGTTGCAGTTTTTCACCCATTTTAGACTCCTTCAGAAACCCGGAGAAGGACCTCTGCTGACTCAGATATCCAACATTTATCAGGATTTCATGGAGCGTCAAGCAGAAACCAACATATCAAGTCTCAGGTATGAAAACAGCAGGTAAAGGAATATTTCTTCAGATGGAAAAAAAAAAGCTGAATTAGATATCGATCCTTTGAGAGGTTACAGACAGAGATAAAAATGAATTACAAAACTTAATCCTCTCTTTAGAGAAGTCGAACAAGAGTCGACAAGTCTGTAGGAAAGATCTTAGAGTTTAAAACCTCAGGAAACGTTGAAACCAGTCATCAAAATAACTCCGTTAGAGGACTGAATAGACGGTGGAAACTTGACGTTCTTAACGCCGGATGTACTGGATGTGTTTTATTCCGCTTTTGTTGTGGGTTAACAACATATCGACGACTGCTGTTGTGCGCTTTAACCACAAATGCATCTGTTCTCCAACGATGAATGCCTAAAGAGATATGAGGGAGCAGTTATGGAATAAATACAGCTGCGACTACACCCTGTGTGTTTGTTTGCAATCAGTCAGTCAGTCAGTCAGTCAGTCAGTCAGTCAGTCAGGAAGACTTCAGGGAGGTGAGGCAGCGCACGTCTCCAGGGTTTAGCGGTGTCAAAATATCAGCCATCTCTTTATTATTTTCTGTCTGCTGCCCTGAAAGCTTCTCCATCGTTGGTTCAGAGGGCGTTCAAGAGCTCGAAACAACAACAAACAACTTTTCTCCTCACACAGCAGAGGACCTGGACCGAACCTGACCACCGAAGAGAGTGGTCTGCTTCAGACTTTCACCGCTAACACTTTAAAATCAAAGTCACATCACAGGACGTACGAGTCACGAGGATGTAAGTATGGACAGGACAATAAGAAGTCACTGTGCTCACACAGACCCCCTGGGCAAATTCCAGCGTTGGTCACAGTATTTCTATTTATTCAATACATCCGTCTTACAAAGTGCAGTGTTTCAAAGCAGAACATTTATGACCTTAAATGTGCAAATTAGCACGTTAAAAACTAGTAAACTAGCACGCCTGATATGGCGGCCTTTCCTTGTGTGCTAACGTCCACATGTATGTGAGCTCTTTTGACCATTCGGCAGTGAATGAGGTCCTGGGCACCATTGTGAAGTTTGAACCCTGCTGATGCCTAACCTGGGATTTCCACCGCATTGGAACAGCTGCAATTTTCCCCGTACGCCAGTTCCTACCGGATCCATTTGTGAGGCAAATTTCATGTTGGTTTACGGACAGCGGGAATCATCAGAACTCACAAGAACCCGCAGATTCATGTGAAATCGCACGATAACAAGTTTTCTTTAGCCACAGAGGCTAACCATATAAGCAGTAGATTGTGTCCTTCCAGAGGAGGAAATCTACTTCTAGACTTCTAGAATCAGCATCTCCTCATCCATGGTGTCATCGGGGTGAAATGACGTCTAAAAACCTTTCACTTGTTCGTCTCTGCCCGTTTCAAGCCGGATGTTTTATTTTGTGTCTGTGCCCGACTTCCTTTCCAGCACGGGTTAATCTGTGATGAATTTATCCGTCATGCTTGTCCAGAAAAAATAGAACTCATGCGATCAGCTGAGGAACGGAAAGAAGTCGGTGGAAATTGATTCTTTAACTTGAATGGTTACGATCAGCTACGATCGGCAGATACGGCTTCTGTGTAGCTGTTCTGGATTCGGCTGAAATTGGGGACTAGACTGAAACACCATAAAAAAAGCTAAACCAGGCTGACCATCCCTGGTTTAACATGTCATGTAGCTGCAAGAAAGTTCATCAAACTTTCCTGTCTTTTAAAAAACTTCTTTACGCTCTTCGGGCTCATGAACGGTAGAATCCGTTTCCCCTCCTTGGCCTCCTCCTCCTGAATCCAGCATCGAGCCGCTCCCTCGCCTCCGTTTCATGGAGCAGCTGCTCTGCCTGTGCTCTCCCACTCTGTGTACCTGTAGGCAGCAGTTGTGAAATACAAACAAACCCGAGTTTTAACCTTTGCTACAAGCTCAGAACGTGTTTCTGTCAGAGTTGTCGGATGAAGGGTGAAGGCGGAGTTAATGCTCCACAGATGAAGAGGAGAAGCTGTTGAATATGTATGTGTGTAGGTCGGCATGTGAACAATGCGGTGCAGCAGCAGCAGCAGCAGCAGCAGCAGGGCCTGTCAGCCTGTCTGCCTCATTAGCACTAACTGAAACAGACATGCTAGCACTGCGCAGCGTAGCATTCAGCCTCAACCTGTCTGTGGTCAGCACTACAGGAAGCAGCATAATATTTCCATTGTTAGGGCGTCTCTTTGCTCCCCGAACTTCCCGCTGGTGAGTTTTGTGGTGTGGAACTTTTCTTTTTTCTGAGGGAAAGTTTGTGCAGAAGCAAACAGCGTCGTCTGAATTCAAGACTCGAACAGAGACAGAGGAAAACTTTGCAGTTTGGGCTGATGTGGGAGGAAAACGCGGAGAGCTTTTAGTCGTCCTCTGTCAGCAGTTTCTGCTTGACACCGAGCTGCGCGCGTGGGTTCAATGAGCTATCTGCACAATGAAAAACTGAGATCTCCGTGACACAAATATCAGAGCTTTGACTGAAGGGAGCTCGCTGTGCAGAGGGCGGAATGTTTTACAGCATCTTTGTACAGTGTTCCCGCAATGTTACACAACACCGCGCCGCGAGTTCACAAAGTGTTTGACGTGAATGAAGAAGTAAAGAGAGCTGGAAACTAAAAGTGAACGGAGGGCCAACCTCACCGTGAAAATACTCTTGGTCTCATTCTTTCAGTCACTCGATTATAAAAAAAGCCTTGAGGCAAATTATCTGCTTCCATGTTTTACTTTAAAATTCAGACAATCCAGCCCGCGGTGCTCAGAATAACGACCGTGAAACAGCCGCTCTGAATATTATAATGTTCAACTTTAATTTAAATTTCTCATAAAGGGGTATTCTGCATTTTTTCAGACTCTAATCGTCCTCCTGATTCTCACTCTGGTGTATTAAAATATCACTTTTTCAGCCTCCTTCATTTTGGCGGCTAATTTTGGCATGAAAGCTAATCCGGCGAAAACCGTCCAGACCAACCACAATCTTCCACGTCATCCCAACCAACTTCCAGCCAATCATATAGCATGACGTCATCAACAGGCACCGGCCTCGAGCCGATCTGGCAGCCTGAACACATCTGGTACCAACACCGGATAGAAAATACAGTCCATTTGAACATTTAATCAAATCAAAACTGTGACTTTATATATTAAAAACAAAACTGTGTGCAACAATGAGCCATCAACTGTGTTTTCAGGGGCATTTTATCTTGTCCTGACTTTGTGGCTCTCTTAACGCCGCCACATCACATTTCCCAAATTGACACCATTACTTCCAGCCAACCTGCAGACCTGCTGTTTTCTAACCGGAGAGACTAAGAGCAGCTCCAACAGCTCCAGCAGCAGCAGCAGCAGCAGCTCTGCGGTATTTTTCAGAGGTATGTGACTGAAAAGTTTGGTGCACACATATTAAAACCATATTTCATTTGAAGCACACACCTGTCTGGCTGCAGAGGCATTTGTCAGCGGCTCATGGTACAGAGGTCTTTTAATCTGGTGCTCCATCTTATGATGGTGCAGGGGCGGCCAACATGCCTCTCCATGCATATGTGCAGCATTAGTAATAAAGACAAATCCTCGTGCAGAGCCAGAGTTGACAAATTTCTCTCTAACCTGCAGAATTTTTCTTTAGCATGAAGCAGAAACGGTGATTTTTAAAACCATCTGTATCTGCGGTTCTCTCTGCAGACGTCAGAGTCAGCCGCTGCAGCTTCAAGCATTTTCACAGTTAGCATATGTGTTTGCTTAATTGTGTTTAGCTCGTTTTGCATAATTATCCTGTTAATTCTATGTGAATGACGGTTTTTGTTCACTTTACATCTTCATTTAGTCTTCATTATTCGTCATATCTGTCTAATGAAGCTGCTCGTTATTTCCTTTTATGCAGCGTCCTTTCAGCAGCTCTCGGGGAGAGGAGGCTCGTCATCGTACTTGACCTGAATCTGATCTGTTTTTTCTGCCGGAGCTTCTTTTTCTGTTAGTCTGCAGGTATGTCTGTCTGTCTGCTTCTTAACAGGTCTTAATGTCAGGAAACAGGGCCTGAAACTTTGACGATATTTGGGAGCATCTGTACGAGTAAAACTGATCGTGGTTTGTGAATACAGGGACCGATGGTTAATATGTGATTTTCCACTGACACCAAAAAGAAAAGTTGCTTTCCCTGACGCTCTGATGGGACAGACGTCTTCTGTCTTGTTTGTTCTCTCCTGTCTTAGGCCCCGTTTATACGTACCAGGTTATTTTTAAAAACGGAGACATTAACCATCGTTTGCACCCTTCGTTTAGACGCAAATAGAGAATTTGCCTCTGAAAACGATGTTTTTAAAAAGTGAAGATTTGGGAAAACTTCATTTGCATATTAGAATGTGAACAGAGGTAAACAGAGATTTGGGTAGCCAACGGCAGATTGTTCACCAGAAAGAAGGAAGTGACGTTGTTGTTGTTGCTGCTATGCGGGATTCTGATTGGCTACTGTGGGCTTGAGCTTCTCACTACACTGCCACCTACAGGTTTGGCATGCTCTTGACGGCATATATACATGGGTTAGTGTAAATAAAAACTAAAATGTAGTGGTGTGCACAGCTTTTTTTGTAAACAGAGAGGGTGAAATGTCCATTTATGAAAATAGCCGGGCACGTGTAAACGCAGTCTTGATTTCCTCACATCTCTTCATGCAGAAGGAGGCAAGGATCGATAAGTCCCTGATGTCGCTGTTTCATTCTGCTTTTATTGAATCGGTCATATCTTTTTGTATTATCTGTTGGTACGGCAACCAGAGAGAAAAAAGCCCCGGACAGGATCGTCAAGGTGACGAGTAAAATTGCAGGCGTGCAGTTCACTAGTTTGAATCATATTTTTAACAAGCAGGTTCTTAAAAAATCTGTGTCCGTTCAGTCTCATAGTGACCGTCCTCTCTGCTCAGAATACGATCTGTTACCTCCATGGTCTGTTACCTTCTGGACATCAGCTGCGAGTTTCTACAACCACAAAAAAAAGGTATAAAAATTCCTTCATCCCAGGATCTATCAGAGCCCTGAATGATCCTGCAGGAGGAGATAACTGTTTCTGATATTAGAGGGTGTATATTATTATTATTATTATTCTGTATGGTATTGAATTACTGTGATCTTGCTGTACGGGGTCGGGGTATCGGCTCTGGGTCTGATGGGCCTGATCTCGCTGATCTTGGAAGGATCGAGCTTCATCTCGGGGTCTTTTATTGGTACACAAATCGCACATTACACTTTGTTTCTGCATTTTATCTCATGCACTCTGCTCATGCAAAAATACTGGTATGACTGACATGTTTTTTTTACCTTCTAAATCATCTTAAATGCTTTTTACCTCCTGAATTGTTTTTTTATGTAAATGTATTTAACTTTGTTTTTTTCTTAGATAATGTACGGCAGTGTTTTAAATGCCTGTGCCTGCTGCTACCTGATTTAACCTGATTAAAAACTTTAAAGTATGCAAAAGCAATATTTGAAAGAGTTCAGATTCTGCTCCAGATTCACTGCTTCATATTACTCTCATGAATCCTCCTCCTTTAGCGAGTACAGAGTCGCCTCTTTATCCTCTCATGTTTTGAAAATAGACGAAGACACGTTGTCTTGGCCGAGCAAACTGAACGTCCTTAAAGGTTCATGTGCGTGTGAGACCATCCAGAAGTCACGCTCTCTCCCATCACTCTCTCTGTAGCTCACTTACGCTACAAAGTCTGTTTTAATTTGGAAAATTAAACACAAATTTTCTAGAGCGAGTGGGGTTTCCTCGACTTTTGGATTCATCGCTGTAGGTCCCCCCTTCTAATAAACACAAAATAAACATATCTGTAAAGTTTTTGGAGGATATTTGACCCTCAAAGACACACAACAGCTGAGCTTCATCAGCGCCGGTACGAGCCGAGGTGACGCTCCGCCTGCAGCTCTCTGGTTTGAGTTAATTTTATCCACAGACATCTATTTTGGAGATGTCAGGCAGCGTGCACAGCGGCAAACTAATGTATCATCCCAGAGGTGGGGTCTTCAGACGGGCTGATTCAGAGAGCTCACAGATGAGACCCTATCATAGCTAAAGGTCATCCCTGCAGGTTGTGACCCTGCAGCGTCTTTACCTGTTGAACCGTGATTAAAGCAGACTGGAGAGGGATTCACACCTGCAGCCGAGCCGTGACTCAAACACCAAAGACGAGCGCTAATGTGCGGGAAATATGCTCCGGCTTTCAAGTGGGAAATACATTTTGAATTAAAAATAACTTAATGAAACGTGTTATCTCAAGTATGCAGCTTTTCCCTTCAGACTAACAAACAAGTTGCTCTGACAGATTAGTGCGGAGTCTTTAAGAGAGCCAGAATCTAATTAGTGACATTTTCCAAGTGTTTAATTGAGTGAAATGACAACCTGCAAACTCTCGACCCACTCTCAAAGTTGTGCACGCAGCCATTAAACAAGACAGATGTGACACGTCTCAGGAAATAATCCTGTTTTTTAATTCAGGTACTTTTTTAGACTTTATTAGGCGCAACCGAAACAGAGACGCTGGAGGTGAACGAGGAGGCAGCAGGAATCAGTCCCACCTGTAGCTCCCAGCTGGTCCTCATCACCCAGCAGGTATATCAGCAGAACCAGTTCACTCACTCATTGCCAGATTGTCGTCGCTCTCATGCCCGACTCCCCAGCACTTATTCCCGGACGGTTTACCTGGTATTGACTCAACTTTCCTCCGACTGTTGCTTCACGTCTCAGCCCCGAAAGATCCACCAGCCTTCTGTCCCCGACTACGAGTACTGCCTGCCTGTCTTCTGCTCCTCGTCTGCCTGTGGTTGGTCGGCTCTCAGCCTGTTCCTGCTCCGTCAGAGACCCCCCTCGTCGGCTTCACCTCCTCTGGAGCCGTCAGCCCTGTCCACTCCGTCTCCAGGTCCGGATCCACACCCTGTCCTCATCTAAACCACTGTCCAGCAATGAGTTCTTTGCGCCTTTTCCCTTCCACACTCGCTGAGCCCGTAGTGAACCTTTGGACAATTATCTGCTCATGAGTCCCCTACACTCCCTGCCTTCGTGGTCTAACCCGTGGTCTCCTGCCACTCAAGAGACCCGGGTTCGAATCCAGCCTCGTCTGCTGCATTATTGACTGTGTTTCTACCTTACCCGCAAAATAAAGACTGTTTGAAACGAGAGAAAACCTAGTTCATTTGTGCTGCAATTGGGTTCACTCTATACCTGTTACAGGTAGAGCATGCAGCCCAATCCTCCACACCTGTGCTGCACTAACACTATTCCTCTACAAGGATAACACGACATAAAATATATGCTACATCGAAGCCTCGTTCAACCTTTACAAACAAAACTAAACCCAGCCAAAAACAAGAAAATTGCAGCCGTCCAATTTTGATTTTCTTTATCAGATCTCAGAATCCATCAAACGGCTCTTTTTCAGAAATCTGAACTAGAAACACAACTTTTTTTTGGTGACAAATGTTGAATCTTTGCTCAATACGAGATTATTTATGACTTTGATTATTTCTTCTCATCAGGTCTGCATACTCGTTTTTTAATGCTGTCATCTTTAGGTATTTCTTTCATTTGCATCAGCTCGGATATCTCTCTCTAATCGGATGTGGCAGCTGTTTTGTGCGTCCTCTTCTCTCATTGGCTGAGCGCTGAAATGAGGAGTTAAGGAACATGTGCTTCCAACCTCGGGGTAAAGAGAGAGAATCAGTAATATTGCAAAAAGCAGATGTGCTTTTTCTTGACTGAGTGGAGATGACAGAATTAAATAGCTAAGTCACTTCCACTGATGGTAATTTCACAGTCGGGGGATTTTCGGAGAGCTTGTTCTATTAGCTCGGGGCGCGTTGGACATGTGCAAGACCTATTGGGCACAGCTGCCGGCAGTACAGTTCTTTTAACCTTTATCTACACAGGAGCAGGATTAAAAGGGGATAATGTATGCACGTTTGCAGCAGCAGCAGCAGCAGCCTGTTCGACATGCTGACATGCACACCTGAGATCTGCTTGGTTGAGCCTGAAGGGTTCGTCCCTGTCTTACCGTCTTAAATTAGTCGTGTCAGTCTGGGTGATAATGTTAGGAAAACGCTGGAGATTACGAATGCAAAATCCAGATTATGAAACGCACAGGTGTATGAAACACAGGGAGGTTCCCAAAAAGAGGTTTGAAGATTTCTTCTGCAATCAGTGAAACTGTCTGGTGCACTCTCTTTTTGTCAGTTTAGTGTGCGGGTGTTACTTTTTACACAGTCACCAAACAACCTAAAACTGCTGAAAACATCTGAAGCTAGCTGTCAGCTCTCATGTTAGCAGGGCTGCCAAGTTTCAGGAATGATAAGAGTGACACTTTAGCGTTATGATGTGTTTAGCGAAAAAAAATCGGCCTTTTTTAATGTCTGTTTATTCTTTAAGACTTACGTCCTCACCTCCATGTCAGCTGCTCTCCCTAATACTTGTCTTAATTAATCAGAAATGAGAAATAAAAAATTGTAACTGGAATTTTGACAAAATACATTTATTTGTCAATATTGTATTTCGACCAACTCTTCGTCATTTAGCTGGGGATAAGGCTGGAGCATCTCAGAAATGTAAGGTGGAGCAAGATTGTTCGGAAGTCAGAAGTCGGAGCTGAAAATGACGTCACACCTGAGTTTCCAGCGTTTCAGTTACAAAGTCTGACAAAAGAAAAATTGCCTTGTCCGAAGATAAGGTAATTGTTAAATTGCTAATATACACTGATCGGCGGCTCTCATTCAATGTCTCACAGGGAAACACGCGAGATCTTGTCCAGTCTTTCAAGAACTCTCGGTAACATCACAAGAGTTTCTTCTCCGATGGCGTATCCGTCGGGCGCTAAATGTTTGCGTATTTGATCCACCTGCTGGTCTGGAGCGAAGTGGAGCCGTTCCGGATCCATTTGAATTTCCGGGTCAGTCCATGCGACACAAACTCAAAACTTCCAGACAAAACCGCGGACATTTGAAGGATTTTATAAACTCCCTCGGACAAGGCCGGACATCCCCCAAAAAAGAGGACATGTCTGGGTAAAAGAGGACATATGGTCACCCTGTTGAAAAAAAGTTTTAGAGAATAAAACTGTTAACTGTACTTTAATGAAATACACCCACAGATTTAAAAATGCTCAAACCAAATCCAGGCTTGTTTCTCTCAGACTGAACACGCCAGGAGGAACCAATCAGATTCAACCTGCACATGTTTCTGTAGAGATTAAACATCACGGATCTTTAACCGGCTCTCCGGTCCGCTGAGACGCTCTGTCTAAAAACGTGAAGTTCCATGTGACAGAGAGGAAAAGCATAAGAAAGCTGTCGTGAGCGGCGTGAACGTCCTCCTGTCTCTGTTTGTGTGCAGAGACGTGAAAAGGACTGTGGAGGTTAACGCCTGCTGACTCTCTTCATGTTTAAAAGGCGTACCGTGTAACGACACCGCTGCTGCTGCTGCGGCGCTCTCGGGACGCCGAACTCCCAACAAAGACTGGCTGTGATGGGCTTTGTGTGGAACTAATTCCGTGCAGGTTTCCTCTGGGTTTTTAAGGCGGTATGATTCTTCTAACTCGCACCTCCTGCCACACGTCCTCGTGTTGTTTTTGTTGAACGAAATCCCCCCGTGGCCAATGAACATCTGTTTCCTTGGATAAGATATGAGCGAGGTGCGACAGTCAGCAGTGCTTAAGGAATCGTTTCACATTTAAGGAGACAGCCAGAGGACGGCGGCGGCCCACGAGCCCACCGATGAGCCCAGAGAGACCCTGCAGCAAAGCACATGTCCCTGACACATGAAGCGGCGCCCGTCGATTACTAATGTGTCTGTTTGAGGCGACTACGGTAACCATGTAAGGACAAAATCCAGATTAAAAACCACCATTAAAACACGAGCAGGGTTTTATCGTTATCAAGGGAGGGCGGCGCGTTTGTCCTCTTTTTTTAGCCTTTTCATAGACGTGCTCTAAAACCACGATGAACTACTGAAGAACTACGACTGGAACATCCAATCAGGATCTCCTGGACGCCTCGCCAGTGAGGTGGTGATGGGAAGAACCGTTCTTTTGACTGAATCTTTAGAATCCGTTCATAAAAACGATTTGAATCAGTCAGCGCTTCGAAGCCCCGTCCTGTCGCTGCAGTACACCAGTGAGTGACACAGCGGCGAGTTCGTTCATTAGCCCCTCCCCTCCCCTGCTGCTGAAGTCACAGCGGCGTTTGCTGGGTGACACATGTCGTTCATTCGCCAAGTCCTGAAGGAAGAATCACTCCCCTGCCCTGAAACAACACAGCAGCGAGCAGCACGCTGCTAAACGAGAGCGAGTCAGCCTGAATAAAGTCATTTGGAAGTCGTTCGTTTCGTTCACAGTCTGACTGATACATATTGTTAATTTGCTGTGAGCAAATCACAAGACTCCGCCCGCCCACTCGCTCGCTGGCTGTCTGTCATTCGCCAAAGAGTCAAAGGCGGCAGTTTCACTCCCGACCGGCACGCCAGGCTAACGGCTGAGCTCAACTGAACTGAGAAAGGAACGAATCAGGTCTCGGAGTGATTCAGTTCATGTCGTTCACTCAGCAGTTCTTTTGAACGAATCGTTCATGAACGACACAAACACTACGGTGAGATGTTCAGGGCGCACCAACAGGAGACCATGAAGAAGATTCAGGACACGCTGGAGAGATTATGTCCCTCAGCTGTCCTCGGAACATCTCAGAGAAGAGCTGGACCAAGTGGCCGGAGTGGTAGGTGGATTTTTCGACGTCCTCCTCTGTTAGTACCCTCAGACTTTTTCCTCAGGTGCAAAAACTCCAAAGATTTACTGCAACACTGAATACCTCACTTTTCAGGTCTCTCTAGACCTTATTCCCGCAGAAGCTCTTCCTGCTCAAAGTTGGAGGTTCTAGTGTTTCTATGTCTAACTTCTATCTCAGCTTCATGACTGATGAGGCGTCACAGAGACAGAAGACCAGATCCAGAAGGCTCCTTCTCTCACATCAAAACTGGAAAACTAATCTGGGCCACAACTTGAAAACTGATCTGCTTTCATTAACGAACCTTTAAACGAACATTAGAGTTCAGAGGTCAACGCCAAAGTGACATCATAATGTCTAAGAAAAGACTTGCCTGTCTATTCATTTAGCTGATTTGCTGAACTTGAAGATAAACTTGTTTGATTTGGATGAAGACTTAAACTCAGGTACTCCTGTAAATCAAGTTTGGAGATTTCAGCCGCCAGGGGGAAATTTTACGATCATTATTCTTTATAAAACTGAGAAAAATTCCCTTTAAACATGTGAATTTCACCCTCAATAGATTGATTTAAACCATTTCAGGGATTCATTGACGTATTTTGCTCAGAATCACTCCAGTCGTGTTTCTTCGTTGGAGTAACTTTGGGAGAAAACTGGAAGTTTGTCACTCGAAAACAGCTCAAAAACACAGATTTAATGGCTCCCTAAAATAGGTTTCCCAGCATGCATCACTGCCTGTGCTGTGAGAAACACTTGAGTCTGACTTGAATGTTTAAGTTCCACTTGAAATAAAAGTCGAGATATTTATATATTTCTGTCTTTTGAAGCTCAAGTTTTTCTTGTCTTTGTAGGATCCGTGTGATGATCTCAAAGGACACGAGTGAAACTGTTCACAGCACTTTTTGGTCTTAAACTTGTTTTCCAGGGATTTCCTCTTTTTTCCAGGAGTATTCAGGATCTACAAAGCAGCAGACAATGAAGATGAAATCTAATTTGATGGAGCGGAGCCGGAAACTTCAGCGACACGAGGGACCTCCCCCCCACGGCGCCGCAGCCTCGTCCTGTAACTGAAATATTGAGTTATATTCCTCAACACCTGTTCCTCTGAGTATTAACAGACATATATACAGCGTGAATATGAGTGTGTGTGTGGGTGTGTGTGAGGTGTTGGAGATGAGCAGGTTAATTTAGAGGTGGAGATCCTCTGGAGACGCTCTCAGGGCCTTTGAAGGTACTTCCTCTTATTCTCTTTGCATCACCTCTGGGACCGCGCGCGCACGCTCCTGATGGATGAATCCATCGTCAAAGAGAGCGGCGATGAGGGGAGATACTGATGAGCGTGATGATGATACAGCGTACTGCAGAGACGCTTTTTAAAAAGCCTTAACTATATATTACAAATATGATGTGAATGTTGCTGAGACTTGCTGTCCTGGATGATCTAATATAAACATCTTTTATTGATCATTTCTCCAGAAGTTTCCTGCTCGCTCCAAAGATCATCGTCTCCTTTCCTACTGTGTGTTTAAAAGCCGGACCGTTTCAGCCTCATGTGGAGCTCACCGACAACCTAAGTGACTAAATGACTGACAGTTGTGCTGTGTTGCCTAGCAACAAGAAGATGCCCCTCATGACACAGAACAAAGGAGATCAGGATCAGGACTGAAGGGATCAGGCTTCAGGGCGAGCAGCTCTGAGAGAACAGTGTGTGACCATCAGAGTCTCAGATCATTATTTATAAAGTGTCATTTCACCAAACTCTTATTCAGCTCATATAAGATGAATTTTTAGAGATATATTTTGTGTTTTTCTTCAATTTCTGAGAAAAATCAGAAGCTGAAGCTGAAAATGATTCTCCATCGTTGAGCAGCGGAGCTGAAAGCTGAAATGTCGCCACATCGCTGGGAAATTACAGCTCTGGTGCCTCCTCCAGCTCTGCACTCTGCACAAAAACCTCCATCAGTGGGACTCCTGCTCCGTCTCCCCGCCGAGACCCCGCTCTGAATCACCACAGACTCCACCAGATTTTTACAGAGAGGGACTCTGCAGAACGTGGGGCGACGGCGCGCTCGGCAAACCCTGAATCATATCGATCTGATCTCGACATGGAGCGGTCCAGTGACGGTTCAGCCACATGCTGCTGGTGGTCAATGAGAAGCTCCAGGGAGACAATGTTGACGGCGTTTATCTGCTGTGTTTCCTCCTTACACAGAGCTGAACCAGAGCTCCTCCTCCTTTTACGGGGGAGGGGAGAACACGCTCAGGTATCGTTGGTATCGTCAGTCAGTCTAATTTTGAAGGTACAATCCCTATTTGCTATTATTTTACTTCCCGTAAGCGATGACTGATGCCCTTATTTTGAAAGGAAATTTCGGTAACACTTTACTTGACGCCTATTCCTATAACAAATTATAAATATATGTATAATGTGTTATCATCACGTTATAGCACTGTAAAAGTATAGTTATAAACACTCATAAATGATCATAATACTTTATAACAACAATTAAAACACATTATGAAGCATTTTATCATGACTTACAATGTCAGGTGTTATAAAGTGTTATGCTTTTCGTTATAAAGCCTTATGATAATTAATGAGTGTTTATAATGATAGTTATACAAGTTTATAAGCTAATTATAACACATCATAAATACATGTATAATGAGTTATTTATGTGGGCATTGTTCATACAGTTCGAACACATTATAATACCTGACTTTGTAAGGCGGATCGGAGCGGCGTCAGCAGTGATGCAGACGCTTAACCGATCAGTCATGGTGAAGAAAGAGCTGAGCCGTAAGGAGAGACTCTCAATTTACCGGTCGATCTACGTGCCGATCCTCACCTGTGGTCATGAACTTTGGGTAATGACCGAAAGAACAAGATCGCAGATACAAGCGGCTGAAATGGGTTTCCTCTTGAGGGTGTCCGGGCTCAGCCTTAGAGATAGGGTAAGGAGCTCGGACAAGAAAACAACGACAACGACGGCTAACTTTTGCTAACTTTTCCACACCAAACTCGACACACTGGTGAAAACAAACTATAAGAGTTATAAAACAAGCCACAGAGTCTAAGACAGATCACCTAAGAGTTATATTAGTTCCTATGAGGTTAACCAGACATCATGAAATAGATGGTAAACATGAATCTAAACTAAATCAGATGGTCCATATTTCCCAGCAGACATCAGCAGCATCCGCAGATGTCCCGGGGGGGGGGGACCTCCGTGAGAGGACTGCTGGGAAAAACCGACAAATGAGCCCGTTTCCTCCTCTGATGCTATCAATATTATGAATTTCCTCTTCATTGAACCGGTCAGCTTCATTTTAGGTTAACACAGATCACGTTCCTCTTTCTCAGATTCATGCTGATAGAGAGGCTGAGTGAGGGGGAGAGACGAGGGGGGTGAGGGCAGAGGTCCTCGTTCATCTCATTGGAGTTCTGCCGCTTGATTAATGCGGCCCTTCAGTCCAGATCGGGTATTCACCGAGAATTCTGATGAGACAATCAGATTCTCACTGTAAGATTATTCCTGAAGCACACTGAGTGGATGGGCTTTAAGCAGGGCCCATTGTTTAATGATGGATCACAGGCTTCAACGTGGGAAACGGGAATATATTAGAGATCGGGTTTTAATAAGAAATGTCTCACAAACACGAGATTAAATCAAAACATACACCTGCACTTTTGTTTTTGTCTACAAACATGAAGAAATGTTGTTTCAGAGAACAGAGCGTTAAACGTTCAGCTCTTTATGGATGACTCGGTGACAAACTGACGGCATTTTTTTAACCTTTGACTTCAGATTTGTTTGATTGAGAGTCTGTGAACTCTTATCCAAAATTAAAACCAAAGAAAATAGTAAATAAAATACAAAGAGCATGGTTAGCTAAAGGTTTGCATGTGTCAAGACGTGATATCATCTGCAAAAAGATGAGCGAACTCATCTGCTACTTAAGTGTGAAAGAGAACATGTGTCGACCATTTCATTTACTTCCCCTCATGAATATGCAATTTGATCATTTCTACCCTCGTGTGTGAAATACTGGAGGGACAAAATGCAAATAAGATAAGATTAGATTCGCTTCAGTGTCCCAAAGGGGAAATTTACCGTGGGTAATGGTGCAAGGACCATATCAGTTTGTGCAACCGAGTTAAACCTCTGAAGATAAAGCACACTAGACAACGCTATAAAACAATCAATACGTATAAAACATAACGAGCAGCATCAATTTGCACCATGACGAAAACATAAAAATGGTCGCCAGGCTAAGAAGCATGAAAACGTGAAATATACTTCTAATGATTTGGACTGAGACAATCTGATCAAACATACATTTATCACGGCCTTCATTCATGACTAAACACAACTAAACAGTGACATTCACGGCCTCTTTAGCCTGAAGAAAAGCTAAACTGACATTTACGTCTCCTTACATCTCTCAGTTCCCCAATCTGACTTTCTTACCTGCAGGGTTTCTTCTTCTGTGGGATTCATGGAGGATGACACTGCTTGGACCGTACCTTCGATTTTCAGACCAGGTTCATCACGGATCACCTGTCAGACGTGTGACAAGTCAGTCTGTTGTCATGTACAGTCAGATCTCCTCTACGGTCGCCAAGCCTCCTTTTGGTTCGTCGTAATCAGATCTTCTCCTGGTTGACCTTCGATAGGATTCAGAAACAAGTTAGCAAGACGACATCTGTTTGTGTGTCGAAGGGCAACAACATTTTCAACATAAAGCCTTATCTCATGTCTCATAATGTTTTATTTATTAGTACTTATGTTTTGTTTTTGTGAAATTAGATAAGTGGTTTATGTTGTACTGACCAACGTCTAACTGTGAACACGGTGCTCCGGTGTTTGTAAAAGTAAAATACTGTGTTATGTGTTGTTTACAACTGGTATAGCTAACAACAACTAACAACAACTTATAACGGCTAACAACAGCTGGCAATTGTTAACAACACCTGACAACGGCTAACAACTGACAACGGCTAACAACAACTGACAATGGCTAACAACTGACAACGGCTAACAACTGACAACGGCTAACAACTAACAACAGCTAACAACAACAAACAACAAACAACGGCTAACAACAAACAACGGTTAACAACTAACAACGACTAACAACTAACAACGGCTAACAACTGACAATGGCTAACAACAACTGACAATTGTTAACATCAACTGACAATGGCTAACAGTAGGCGTCCATCTTGGTTTTCTGACTTGTTTACTAAAACGTCGTCAACTCGGGTTTAAAATCATTCCCAGCTCCGACACCCGACTTTCGAGGTAACTGGATTATTACATACGAACGCTACAGCATTTCCACCATCTTTGCTTCCTGTCTTCTTCTGTCAAGGTTTTTGTTCGCTGCCTGTCCACCGTCAACGCCGACTCCTGGGTCAGCACGTCGACTGTGGAGGTATAATTGAGTTATCATGACCATAATAGTGCTGTACTTCAATATGGAATAATAAACTGAAACACAGAATTAAGTAATAAAATGAAACTTATCAAAGCTTCTCAAAGTTCACCAGTTCTTCTACTTTACATCTGATGGGCCCAAAAGGTGAAAAAAGAGTCAAAATGTCGCAGAAATGTATGAAAACAACTTTTTTTTATGAGAGGCTTTTTCAGAAAGACGCTCCGACAGACCGGCAGTCTGTTATTTCTGGAGCCAGACTCTTAAACATGTTTATAACCAGCCGCCCATTGTGGAAGATAATGAATGTAGAAACGTGTTAATGTGTAGAACAGCTGATTTTAATACGCAGGCTCAGGGGAGGTGGACTCAGCGAGGGAGGGAAGCTGTAAATCTGTATCATTATTATTATTATTTTTTTTACCAGGACACTCTGAAGTTATCTATAAAAGTACAAACTAACAAACACAGGCTCCCTGCTGATAAGTTAGGTTAAATGAAATGCATGTTGGGTAAATGCCCAGCGTGATGTTTGTGTCTCTACCCGTCCTGAAATACAGACACAAATGCCTCCGCCGCTTTCTTAAACCTCCAGGGAGAAAATGAGAGGTGCCATCAGATGTAACGCGTTTGTTTGATGGAGATTGAGCAATTTGCAGGTGAAAGAAACATTTTTATCGGCTCAGCCAGCTGTGGCTCTGGACTGTGAAACATTGCCAGCCTGAGGAGCTGTCAGAGGAAATCTGCGCCGGCTGATTTTACTGATAGAAACACCTTTTAATGACAGAGAGGGCTAATCAGGGAAAATCGCCGGTGGGTTAATTGGTTTTTGCTGCAGTCTCACATCTTTGCATGAGCTCCATGAAAACACATTTTCAATACTTTCAAATCAGACTTAGAGCTCATTTTCAGGTTTCCATGATTGATAAGTCTAATTTAGTGGCTGCTGCTGTGTGGAGTAAATAATGCAGGTTTAGAATTTTAAACATGTGTCCTTTCGTTTTTCGTTCATCTTAATTTACTTTGGTTCTCTGTGTGAGAGAGAGAGAGAGAGAGAGAGCGAGAGAGAGCGGCGAGGGGGTGTGTTGACAGATTCTCGCTCAATTAAACTTGCCCATCCATTAATTTTGTTGTTCAATTAAACAAAGTAAATTGATCAGAGTTTAATAAAAGTTCCTCGTTCACCTGGGGGAAACAGTGTGAAATGGCTCCTGGTTTTTGAATCAGAACAAATAGATATTGGAAACGGGACCGGTTTGTATTTTCTCCTCAGCTAATCAAAGTTTGGGAAATGAGGCGTGCTAATGGGACTGACAGGCTGCCTCCTGCAACATGAGGGAAACACTTTCCCATCATGCTCCACGTCTTATTATGATTTTACAAAATATTTAGATATGAAGTACTCGTCATAGTATTGAGTAGTCTTAATGTCTGTTTTAATATAAGACCACCTTTATCTTTAAGAAAGCCTCTATAAAGACCGGATCTTGGAAAGCCTCTTGATTCCCGTCTCATGGAGTGAGTGGATTTTACTGTAAGTTTGTATTAGGAATGGGAATTTACAGAAATGCCATCGATTTTTGATTGATTTTTTAATGCAAATGGAAGAAAATACAAAATAACATTTTTTTCCTCATTGAACCCCCCCTTAACTGTTGTTCAGGACTGCGCTTGTTTCATGTTCACTTGCGCTTCCTACCTGCCCAGCTTCCATAATAACTGTTACTCAATTCTACACGCAACTTTTTTTTTTTTCATTCATGAAACACTAAAATCAGGGACATTTTGGGGGACAACTTTAATCAGGGACAGGCCATCCAAAAAGGGGACTGTCCGAAGAGGTTGGTACATCTGGTCACCCTACAGGTTCCTCCTTACTAGGAAGGAGCTGATGGTAGGTTGAGACTTACTCCCAGTTTCCATCACATCTGGAACAGCTACGAAAGGCCATATCTGCCGATCGTAGCTGATCACAACCGTTCAAGTTAATGTGTCGATTTCCACCGGCTTCTTTCCGTTCCTCTGCGGATCGCCGGACTCCACAGCTGATCGCAAGAGTTCTATTTTTTCCGGGCACCGGAGCATGGCGGATAAATTCAGCACAGATTCAGCCGTGCGGATCGTATTTCACACCATGCAAACGGGCGGAGACGAACAAGTGAAAGGTTTACAGACGTCATTTCACCCCGATGACACCATGGATGAGGAAGGACTCGACGTACGGTGATAATCACTGCCGTTCCAGATCGGAGCCATTCTGGTTGCGATGGAAATCCCGGGTGAGAGGCCTCGGAGGATTCATTAACCTTAGTTTGATGTATGTGGATCAAGTGGTCCATCATTGGGGTCATTGTCGTGTTGTTCTTGTACACGACATCACGAACCTCATCATTTTTCCACTTGTAATGGTCCCACACCACAGCATGACTGGTGGTTTTCTGCAGAACCCTTATAAGTGGTTTCCTGCCTCTGAGTCTCTATCAGGGGCCTCTGAAACTCTTGGATCCGTTGACTCCAGGCCTCAGTCCTGATTTGTTAGTGTAGTTCAGTTAAATACAGTCCGGATAACACATAATGGTACCTTCTGTGAGCTGCTCTGGGTTTAGTTGCCAGGTTTCCCTTCAGTGACCCTCCGAATCGAGAGCAACAAATACACGCGGAGTCTGATCATAGAGGTACTTTCACTCTCCTAATCATTCGGTGACAGTTTTGTTATTTTGCAGACTCTCGCCTCTAACTATGTCTGCAAAATGCCACCAGACCTCCACGCTGTCAGACTGTATGCTCTATTTTTACATGTTTCCAGTCCCCTGAGTATTACGTCAATAAGGTGACAAGCCGTCATTCGGACTGGCATGAATAATCTCTGTTAGAGCAGACAGCACAAGGACAACAGTGTTCTCCCTTGTCGCTTTTTGACCTTACGTCAGGATGTCACGGTTGTCCGGCCCTAATGGAGTCATCATGTCTGCCATCTGTCAGACAGCCTGTGAGCTGTGATGCCGTGCTGGTGGAGAGCTGGGTTGGTGTAATGAGCCAGAAAAGCTGGGACAGAGGAGACGCTATGTGCAGGAATCTTAAATCAATCTCTGTCAGCAACAGGTTACCCGCTGACCTTCATGGGCGTCTTCCTCAAACTCACGTGTTGGAGAATTTTCAAGAACATGAGACTCCGGATGAGTTCACGTCTGTGTCTGAGAATAAGACAGTCAGGGCGCAGCGGGACATTCATCTTAATCCAATCAAATCTGATCGTTGGGAAGTTTCTGGGCCATGATGATCATGAGGTCAATGAGTCATGACCTGTAATGGGCTCAATGTGGTCGACGCTTATACCGTATAAAAAAGGGGCGGGGCAAATATCGGTATTAGAACCAAGTAAGGAAATGTTTTAAGTGGAGTTACCCCCAATTTCCACCGAATCCAGAACAGCTATGAAAAGTCCGTATCAGCCAATCGTAGATGATCGTAAACATTTAAGTTAATGTGTCGATTTCCACCGGCTTCCTTCTGTTCTGCTGCGGATCCCCGGACTCCTCAGCTAATTCCAGGAGTTCTATTTTTTCTGGACACCGAAGCATGGCGGATAAATTCATCACAGATTCATCCGTGCTGGAAAGGAAGTCGGGCACAGACACAAAATAAAACATCTGGCTTTGGAACAACCTGCCTTTGCGTATCTGCTCTGCAGGATCGATTGAGGTTTTAATCTATTTTATTTCTATTTTACAGCACTGTGTTTTATGTTTCTGTATTTTAGTATTTATTTTATTTATTGTAATTGCTGTAATTGCACTTTGATCATCCCTTCTGCTTTAAATCTGAACAACAATTTGGTTGTTTTAAATGTGCTCTATAAATTAAGTTTGAGTTGAGTTGATTTGTGTGTACACAGACATCACTTTGTCTTTATTAACATCCTTGAGTATAAAAGTTGGCGGCTTTAAAAGTCGGCAGTTATTAGGGTTTGAAAACACCTTTAAACTGTGTTTGAGAGAGAGAGAGTGCGCATGATGGAGAGCTTGATGATGGTCCTGATGAACCTTGTTCTAGTATACTTAAATCTGCACCATGGACCTCAGAGTGAAGATCAGCTGTTTGTTGGTCTGAGGTGCAAACGTTATCTATGACCTTGAAATACAAAGAAACCACCTTGAACAGACGGTTAAAAGTGGATATAAAACCGTGGTGTTCATCTTGTGAGTGCTCCTGTAAAATAACAATGACACTCGACTGTAGTCCACAAATGATGGAGCTCCTAAACTTTAAGGTCCAGACCTTCAACCTTACTCCACTGTCTCAGGCTTTGTCTATCCTTTAACAGTTTTAGGTCACTGAAATTTGATTTTCTTTTCATTGTTTTGTGTTTTTCGTGGATTATTTCTTAAACAGAGAGAAAAAAACTGCATTTCTGTCTCAATCAGCACATGTAGTTTTACCTGATTGCCGTGGAGTCAGATCTCATCGAGCTCGCGTCACATCAGAACAGGTCCTGGGTGATCTGTTTAACCTCGGTCTCCTGGAAGCCCCTCTTTGACTCATAACGCCTTTAACAAGAGAAACCATGAGAGTGATTACACAGAGTCACATAAAACTTTAACTCAACGACCCGGAGACATTTTCAAACAGTTACAGTCCTCATAAAACACGTCCAAACAGTCTCTGTGGTCAAATACAAATGAACAACTGAACGAGAGGGACGTCCATCCTGCTCCTCGGTAAAACCAGAATATTCAGACTGTTTCGCTCGTCTATGAAGAATATTTGAGACCTGATTCTGTAAATTAGCTGCAGGTGCTTCATATGGATACTGTACTCTTCCATATTCTGCTCTATCACAGCTGTGGATATACAAATAACCCCCACCAGATCCCACCCACACTCACATGTGACTCCTCTGAGCTCTCTGACCTCTCTCTTTTTGCATGGCCTTGCCTGGAGGCATCTCTCTCTCTCTCTCTCTCTCTCTCTCTCGCTCTCTCTCTCTCTCGGATGATATGAAGCTGCATAATTACCCCTGAAGGCACATTTTGCTGCAGAGTCTTTGGGTTATTTTGGGGGGTCATAATCAGCTGATGCTGCTGCGAGGCTCTCTTCCTGTCGTGTACGATAAGACTTCGGACGTTCTTCTTTTTGACCCTCTTTGCTCGAGAATGCAAAGCAGAAACCTTTTAACTCTTGAGCTGATTTTTGTATAAACACACATCCTTCTTTCAACATAAAAAAATCAACTTTCTCAGACGGGAACTGTAACCCTCTCCTTTTGAAAACTATCCAACAAAAACCAGGACTCAGATTCAGATTCTTGGTTTCTGTTTATTCCGTATAGTTTGAAAAACGAGTTTTTGCATAAATTGAAGATTAATAAAAGAAAAAAAATCAAAGTTTCCGCCTCAGTGTGTTTCTACAGAATCTATCTGTGGGGGATTGGAATGGCGTTATTCACTCCAACAGACACGAAATAAATAAATAAACTAGACGTAATAAAATCCCTGCAGGCGTTCGACCTTTGACCTTCTATCTGTTCAGACTCTCCAAGTCCGAGTGGACTCTGTGCCAAATTTGAAGATCTCCCTCTGGGCGTTTCTGAGATATCACACTTTAGTTTAGAAAATACTGAGTTTACAGTGTTTGTCTTTAGTCACATGTGCCGCAGATACAAACAGACGTCTCCACGCTGATGCTAACCTGCCCGGTCCTGGACTTTAGACCTGTCGTCAAAGTAAAAATGCAGATTTTGTCATGATGTGTGCTGTTTAAGTCAGATTTTCTCTGGTTTTCTTTGTGATTTTTCCTAATGTTTCTGTGCCCTGTTGTTCCTGTTCCCCTGTCGTCCTGTCTTGTGAGTTTTCAGTTTGTGTCCGACCCTGGTTCGCTCCTTTTTTAGGTGTTTTATTCATGATCAGTTTTCAGTGTTTCCTGTTTTATTTTGTAGGAGTTTATTCCTGCAGGTCATTCCTCCCTTCTGCAATAAGACTTTACAACGAACTGCAATAAAACTGGACTCAGACCACTGCTTTTTTCTGGTACTTAAATCATGTATATTGTATATAGTTTTATTTTTTCTTCTCCCTTTTTCCTTTTCTATTTTTTTTCTTAATTAAAACATTTATTTAAGTTCTTAATATTAGGATCTTTATTTTTATAACTGCGTTTTTGCACTTTGTCTGTGATGCTGCTGTGACAAAAAAATTTCCCCCATGGTGGATCAATAAAGGAATATTCTATTCTATTCTTCCTCCTTAGTGATTGTCTGCACCTGTGTCTGTGTCTCACCTGCCTCTCGTTGCTCGTTTCTCTGTGTGTATATATAGTCGTTGTCTTCCCCTGTTTCTTAGTTGGTTCATTGTGAATGTGTGTCAATGCTTCTGTGTGTGGTATCCCCACTGAGTCTCCTGTGATTTTTTTGGTTCCTTGGATTTTGCCACTCGTGTTTTAATCACTCGTGAGTCTCACCTGTGTGTCGTCTGTCTCACCTGTTGCTCGTTTCCCTGAATGCACACAGTCTTTTGTTTCTTTGGATTTCTACTCTCGTTGTTTTTGGATTATTTTCAGTTGGACATTTCCTGTTGAAGAAAGTTTGTGTTGTTTCTAGTTTAGTCTTGTATTTAATAAATCATAAAATGGTTTTAATGAGGTCCCAAAGTCCTCTTAGTTTGCATGAGCAGTTCTGCGGATCTCACCAGTTGAACCCTGTTCAAACATGTCTTCATATACCGTCAGTTCTCTCTCTCTCTCTCTCTCTCTCTCTCTCTCTCTCTCTCTCTCTCTCTCTCTCTCTCTCTCTCTCTCTCTCTCTCTCTCTCTCTCTCTCTCTCTCTCTCTCTCTCTCTCTCTCTCTCTCTAATGTTGGTGACTGTCTTTAATAACGTCCTCCTTGTGCGTCCCGGTGCCACGCTCTCACGGGAAGTCTCCAGATAATCTTCTTCTCTGTAATTAACGGTGTCCAGATGCAGCAGGCTCTTCCTGTTAGTGGAGCTGCCCCCTCCTCTTTCCTCTGAATGTTTTTATTTTAATACACGTCTCTTATTGTTTAACATGGAAACACTTTTCTCCTTGGGCGCTGATCGTTAAGGTGGAAAATGACGACACTTGCTCTGCACGCCGTGACGCTTGATCTCAGCTCTGATATCAAACCTCTGATTCCCGAGTCTGAAGCGTCTCGACCGTACGTCTCCAGCTGAGAGACAGGAAGCTCTTCTGTATCTATTATTTAGTCCCTCTCTCGTCTCCCCTCCCCCCTGAGCTTCTTTCTAAGTTTAGCCAAACTGGGAGGTTGTGTTTACACCCAGCTCCGCTCTGATATCTACGCAGGATAATCACGTCCTGTTCACGTACGTGTGTCCTGTACGTGAAGAGCTCGTTTGGACTCGCGGGTCGCGGCGTCACATCGTCCTGGTTGCATCACATTTTTCCTTTTCTTGGGTTTAAAAGTGTTAAATATTTAAAGAGCTGTCTCAAACAGTCAATAACTTGTATTTTCTGATGCGTGTCGAGTTTTCAGTTTCAGACCAAAAATCGTTTTTAGTTTCCTCGATCCAAACGCGGCGCAGCGTGAAATCCAGAGGTTCAGAAAGAAGAACCAGTCTGCTGACGGAGGAGAAATAAACAAACATCAAAGCAGGTCTGCAGCAAACAAACACCGACATCACAGACAGGAACACAGTCAAGAGAAGACAATTTTTAGTTTGTGATGTATTTCCTTATGCAGGGCTAAATGAACCTCTCTCTCTCTCTCTGACTTTTTGGACTTTGAAGGAGGTGGAGTCTGGGATCTTGATTCAGCCCCTGAAGTTCAGAGAAACTCTTGTTTTAGACCCTGAACTTTGTTCAACATTTAGAAAGATTAACTATGAATGTGAACTCGTACGTTTGGTGAGCTGAACTTTGAGTTAGCTCACCGTCAGAGTGAAACTGTGCAACATCGAAAGCATGGAGGCGAAGAGGATTACTCCAGCATTCATTTACCAACTCCTAAACTGACTGTTACAGAAAGAAACTGCATGTGTTTAAGGTGACAGGTGAGATTAGAGTTGGGCATTGAGTCTCGAGCGTCGATGGGGGACGATAACGTTCCGATTCTATGAAATTCACCTTACAAATGCATCCAGTAGGAATTGGCACATGGCGAAAATCGCTGCCGTTCTATAGCGGAGGCGTTCTGGATGCGGTGGAAGTTAGGGGTCAGTTTAGCTAATCGTCTTGTCTTCGCCATGGAAAAAAAATGGTTGTTAATGAACATTTATTCCCATAAATTTGGATAACAAGATGAAAACATGGCTCAAACAGAAAACACTATAAACAAACAGATCTGAATTGTTTTGTCTTAAAACTTCGCCCGTTTCGACTCTGCTGTCTTCATTCAGGTTCTCACTCTGTTTCTTCGCTTTAACGTTACCTGGAATTTCTCCGTAAAGTTTGATTGTTTTTTTCTTTCACAAAAACAGACTTTAAACTTTAGCGTTAGAATTCAGAGCGCTGAGGTTTGAAGTGTCAGTCTGACTGAATTCAGACAGAAATAATCCTCCAAATATTCTCCTGCTAGATCTGATTCTGACTCACTCCCCTGAATAAAAAAAGGATATCTTTCTAGTCGAAGGTACGTCTTCTTTTAAACTGTTCTTCATCTGAAACTGAGCCGCTCCTCCTCCTCCTCCTCTTCCTCCTGTGAGGCCTGACAGAACAGAGACACTGACAGACAGCTTGGTGTAACACTGATTCCTGTGAGCAGAGAGGAGATGAAGTGAGAATCTGTGACTGTAGCTACGACTTCAGCTCACCTCCGCTCAAAGAACACCTTCATTTCTGAGCTTCTCCACTTTTCTATCATGTCTGATGGACCTGAACTCCAGAGAAGAGGTAAATACCGGAGACTCTGGAGGAATAACGGGCGCTTAAAACGGAGGTAGACCGGACAAGAGCTAAAAAGCCGGGTCAACATAAACCATGGGGGACGCTTGGGGATCTTGGTGACCCTGTAACCTTTCTGCTGGACAGGTAAACCGCTTTAACAAAGTAAGACAAGTGTCTGTAACAGAAGTGTTTCTTGTCAAACGGACCTGCTGTAGCGTGTTGTAGCGCCATCGCTAAACTGTCCTCCCTCGGGTCCTGGACTATGTCACTTTATCCTCGTTGTAGAAGTCCTGCAAACATTGTGTTTGCTGGTAGTCTGTTGGCATCTACAGTAGCACCAATGCTTTTGACTTTCACCTTGACTGGGCCCCATTTGTAATGATCTGAAGTATTTATCTGCATTAGATCTGAATTTAATTGGAACGATACGAGCGAGCAGGAGCGTCTGTTTGTGGGCGGGGCTTGAGGGGAGAGGAGGAGCTGAGGGGAAAACTGGTTGGGGGGGTAGAGTTTACATTCAAGATGTCTCCTAAAAACTGGAACTTCCTCAGATCCTGACTACAACACCTTTAAGTTGCTGGAGTTGACATTTTTGGGGTCTACTTTCAGCGGCGGATTAATCCTTCATCAGCGTAAGTCTCTGATGTGTTTGAATGTTTTTCTCACTTTCCTCCTCCTTCCTCTTTTTCGGTCTGTTTTCTCGTGAATCAGCTCCTCTAGGGTGGAAAAAAAAAACATTTATTTTTCTTTTCCTGCGAGAAAATGTTCAACTTTCTTCACAGACTGGAAGCAAACTTTATGTTTTGCCATTTGGTTCAGAGCGCGGAGCGAGTTGATTAGAGCTTGTTTGATGAAAGCAGCCGCCCGCTGTGGCAGGAATTGAGGACACAGAGAGTCTGAACCGAACAATAAATGAGCTGTAAAAGTCAAACTACGAGGGAGCGGAGGCCGCGCCGATTCTGCTCTGAGGCTCGGGTTTTCATTCACCGCTCGGTTTGTCATAATTACCGGTAGATGAAGGGTTAACCCTCAACGTATGTTTCCGTGTGTGAATCTTTAGGCGCCGTGTTTGAACACGACCCACTTAGCGGAGTTTCATGCGCCTCATAAACTCATTAATCCTTCATGGAACCATTTTGATCACACGCATTCAATCAGACGCTAAAAACCCGCCGTCACACACTCACACACATGCGGCGTAACCTTCAGGAACTCATTTCATGTTCGGCAGCATGAATCTGTCACATACGGAAGCGTGAAGAGTGAAAGGACTCTCTAATGCGTCCGCCTCGCCTCCGCTCTGTGTCCCCGAAACCGTGCGCCTTGTCAGAGTAATTTTCTTCACTTGAAATTAGCTGCTTCTAATAAAATTTTAATTCAGTTATTACAAGCACAGTAACGCCTCAAGTGCTGCCCCCTGAGCCCCGTCTGGCTCATGGAAATGTAGCCGCCAGATGCACTGGAGCCGCCTGCAAATGAATTTTAATTTGGGTGGAAACGGTTTCTGTTCATTAACGCGACATTACGCCGCCGACAAATGGAATTCGACCATTCGTCTCTTCGCGTTGACACCAGTTTGGCCGGAAAGAGCGCTCCGAAGGACAAAGAGGTCGCTCAGCCTCGTAATACTCACAGGGAACCATAAAGTCAATCGCCGCATTCACACTTGGAGCAATTTCCTCTGTTCCTCTCTCCCTCCAGTAATGGCCTCGGGGTCTTTTGGAGGAAGGAGAGAAGCTGTGACAGATGAGAATTAAATTTGCCAGGAGGTGTGACAACATGTGAACTTGTAAGAGACAGCATCAGAGGAGTTGGAGGAGAAGAAACATGATCAGGAAGACGAGGAGGAGGAGGAGGAAAAACAGACGCTCAAATACGGCGATCGCAAACAGACACGCCTGCATCAACACTCAGACGGCTCGTTCATGATTCGTCACACTCCGGCTTTTCTTTCCATAAATTCGAAGTGTTTACAAATACACCAGCAGCTCGCAGCACGAGCCGCCTTCTGTTTTTACGCTCTGAAATATTAAATATTAGCACTCGTCCTCATGAATACGAGATGGATTCTCACATCGGCGCCGCTTTCCCAGAAGCTGTCAGCGTGTAAAGTGAGGAGGGGGGCGGGGGGGCCTCAGCTGAACAGCGAGGCATCATTACTGTACCCCGTTCAGTCGTTGAAATGAGTCATTGTGGCCGTGGAAATCAGAGTGTGGCGCTCTGAAGCTCATCTCTAAAACCCTTTAAATTTACTTATTTAAAAAGAAGAAGAAGAGGGTGAATTAAAAGTCTCATCGTTAGTGAGAGGATGATCATATCTTAATGACAGTCGGCCGTAAAGTGAATTTAATGATGGATGACATTACTCTCCGGTTAAGTCATGCTCCTGCTGTCAAATCGCCGAGATCGGTCTCTGGTGGAGCAAATAAAACGCAGACACGAGGGTCCATTTTCATTAAGTCCTGAGTGGTCTCATCACTGAGATTACATCTTCATCCTCTCCATTCACAGAGTCTTCAGTCCCAGAGTGAAGGAGGCCGCTCTGATTCATGAAGAAGAAGAAGAAGAAGAACCTCTTCATGGATGAAACCAAAGCCCAGAAGATACGATTTATCGCTGACTTATTATATCTAATTTTGTTAAAGCTTCTGTTGGTAACTTTCTATTTCAATCTAGTCTGGCGCCCCCTGTGGAGACATGTCACAGAGGAAACACTTCATGACTTTTGGATCCCACACTAAAAAAACACTCCACAGAGCCAAAAAAGTGTCCAAACCAGCAGAATCCTGACAGTAGGACACTGTTGGGACTCCTGTGGTGGGCTAGGAACGTCATCAATACTGGGTTTACTGGTTTTCTATCACTGAACGTTCATCTTTTTTAATTTCCATCTTAAATGTGAACGATCCTCTGGTTCTGCAGATTTTTCTCTTTTCTTCCTTGATCAGAAAAGTTGGTTTCACTCCGGCTCACGAATCTTCCTGCACAAATCAGATGACGGGTTCTTTTCAATAAACTATTAGTAACTTCTGAGTCGGTGGGAGTCGACTATTGTGGTGCAGTCAGTTGCATTAATTGATGTTCCTCAGTGACTGCAGCACAGCTGCTGTGAGGAACATGCGTTGGTGGAGGATCAGCGAGGTGGAAGTCCCGCGAACATCTCTCTCCAACCGTGTTTCCATATTTCAGCAGAAAAAAAAACACATTTCTCTGATTCACAATGAAAACAAAAAAAAAAAACATTTTTTAACTCATTTACGAGGTGAAAGAAAAAGTCTGAAAAGTCTTTTTTTAAATATAGAAAGTAAAGATTATAAAGCTGAGTTAATTTTTCTGAAATCCACTGAACTACCACCTCTTTTCCTAGTAAACTGAAACTTTTTCACGAAGAATCTTAAAAGACGTCCTTTTTAATCTTGTAACTGAGATTGTTATCTCGTGTGCGTATTTCTGGATCAGACATTTAGCATTTACCATCGCCAAAACATGTTTCAGTCTCTAGGTGGATGTTTTCTGGATACTTATGACAATGTTGGTAAATTTCATCCATCACTTCAGACGAACTCATTTTCCCCGTTGGCCAAATTTCTGGTTTCTGCAGAAGTATCTAAGAAAGTTTTAATCACATTTCTATAAAATCTGGTCAGTAACATTCACAGCCTCAGGAGAGAAATGTCCTCAACACAAGTGCACATAAATGACCGACTCTTGAAGGCTCCTTTGCTGTTCTTCACGTTTACTCATTCACTATTCGTAGACATTTCCTTCTCTTTACTCTTAATGTGTAAAACTCTCTCTCTCTTTTCTTCTTCTTTGGTGTATTTAGAGCGATATTTCCTCCCTCTCTCAGACCGGTGGATAACTACCTCACCTCTTGATTACCTGTGGCTGCTCCTGATTGAAAATCTGGTCCCCTGGACTTGTTTTCTGTTTTTACCGTTGGTGTGCAGAAATAACCTAATCTGGGCGGTCTCTCTGCTCTTTAACACCTTGGTGATTGTGTTTCAGTTTCTAGTTTGACTCAGGTTTCCTCCTCTCCTCTTTTCCAGATGCTTTAGTGGATAATGTGATTATACGGCTCTGACTGCCTGAACATTTAGCCCCATAGCCTTGTCAAATGTTCCTTTTTAAATCGAGTCCATTTGAAAAGCACATTTTCTCACTTTGGCGTATAGCGAGAGAAAATGAGCGTAATATGCTTCTCATTTCTGACTCTGGTTTCTCCGACTCTTTCTTGAGATTGGCCCTGATTACCTCCTCTGAAAGAGTGAATATCCTCCTTTTGATCCCACCTGTGATTGATTCTTTTGTTGGAGGGACGAGCACGTCTGCGCACTGAAGGCCAGATATAAAATAAGTAATGACCTTCACTGGTGGGTGAGGGCTTGAAACAAGGATGTGGAGCGAGCACAAGAGTCATTGTTTGCAGAGAGAGGGGCTCGATGGCGGCTGTGGCCGGAGAAAACCAATGTGAGAATTGATTGCGATTGGCTTAAGGTTGCCAAGGAGACAAGACTATAAAATGTCAGGCAGTGGGTTCATGAAATGAATATATAAGTTATCTAAAGATTCAAGAGGAGTCAGCAGAGATTTTGGGGGTGCGTGCTCTGCTCAAATAGACTGGTGGCTGTTGAAAGGCACTCTGGGAAATGTATGAAAATTACTATCTGAAGTGGCAGTAGACAGAGCGGTTGGGGTATAAATGGGTGCACAGAGAGTAAATTGCACCACTTGATCACAAAAATAAATCCTGGAGTGCGGCGAACATCACAGAGATGATGATGTATACGGAGGTGAGACGCTGGATTTCTCTTCAGTTTTCATCGTCTTTTCAGAGACGGCCCTCCAGCATTCGGATAAACGCTCCGCATTCAAGATCCTGCAAATTGCACGCCATGAGATGTGGTTTCAAACAAGATGAAATGGGATTAAAATGATAGGCCATGACTGGAGTGCAAGAAGAAAAGTTTCCTTCTTAGGTTTTCAGGTTTCGAGGGGCTCTTCGAGACTCCGCATCCATCTCAGACGAGACGGCTGTCAGTCAAGAGTGGACTGGGGAGGAAATTAGCTCTGCAGCGACACCGAGAACTTCACAAGTCGGTTTATACGTTATTACTTCATCATTGGCCAGGCTGTCAGACATTTAATCACAAACTTCAAAAGTGTACTCACGATTAATCATGATTGTCCAAAGTTGCTCTTGATTAATTACAATTAATTATGATTGTCTAAAGTTTACTTTCAATTAATCAGGATTGTCCAAAAGTTTTATACTTGATTAATAACTATTGTCCAAAGTTACTCTCGGTTAATTGCAATTAATCCCGATTTTCCGAAAGTTTACTCTCGATTTATTACAATTCTCTAAAGCTACTCTTGATTTAATATGATTAATCAGGATTGTCCAAAGTTTACTCTCGATTAATCGCAAACTACTTCATCCTCCTGTCAAAATGAGTCAAAAGATATGTCTGTAGGAAAGGACTTAACTCTATAAACCAGCTCTAAGAACCGTTCGGCAGCTGAAAGACTCTGTTCTGGCTGACCCAGATGATCTTGATCAGCCTTAACTGGGAGTGTCTTCGCTGAGGTTGTTTACTTGAGGAAGAAGAGGGATCCAAACCTGCTCTTACTCGGTAAGAGGGATCACAGAAAACTCGAGTACGATCATGCAGCCTTTGTAGATTTGAGGTCATCTGGATCTGTCTTCATGTCACACCTTTGGACAGAGTTAAATTTGGATTCCGTATCAGAGCATCTGCCGTTGTTTCGTTTGTGCGCCGTGTAACTTGCACTGATCCATTTTGCACATGCTAGTCCAAGTTTGCACTTTTAGGCTCTTTCTGGTTCTGCATCCTCCTTTACTTTGTGAGTTTAATGTCCCGCTGCTCTGGAGAGATTAGCCGGACCAAAACAGGCCTAAATACACCACAGCGGTAAAAAAAGCTGATTTACAGTCACTGGGCAGAAAACGCTTAAGCACCGGTTCAGACTTGTTGTGTAATGTTAACTCTAATTTACTGCTGACGTCTCGTATTGCCTTCTCTCAGCTGAGGAGTCTTTGAAGAGCAGTTTGGCTCCGGCACACAGGCTGCTGTTGGACGTGCGCCTGCTGGAGGAAAAACCTGAACTGAATATATAGCGGGCTGTGTAAATCTGTGGTGAGACGGAGGTGACGGCGGCATATGTGCGTCTCAGACACTCGGGCGAGTATCTGACTGCAGGACGATGAGCTGCAGTAGAGTGAGAGTAACCTTCAGTTCCATTTTCTACCGCTTATTCCCGTTAGGGGTCGCAGGGGGGGCTGGAGCCTATCCCAGCATCTTCGGGCGAAGGCAGGGGTGACCCTGGACAAGTCGCCAGTTCATCACAGAGCTGACATACAGAGACGAACAACCATCCACGCTCACATTCACACATACGGGCGATTTGAAAGTGGCCAGTTAACCTAACCTCACTGAGGCATGTTTTTGGGATGTGGGAGGAAAGCGGAGTACCCGGAGTAAACCCACGCAGACACAGGGAGAACAAGCAAACTCCACACAGAAACACCCTGAGCCGGATTCGAACCCAGGACCTTCTTAGCCTGGCTGGGCCATCCAGTTGCGTGAATCACTTGCCGTTCCTTCCCACAACAGTCTGGACTTCGGCCATTTGGGAGCCCTAAAAGTGGGCGGGAGTACTTTCCTTGATAGACAGACGACTGTAACCAATCACCGTAACCAAACATCTGACGTCATCACAGTGCGCAGTGTGACAACAATGTCTTTTACGTCTTCTTCTGCCGATTTTGCAAAGTCAACTGCAGAATTAACGGCGTTCTGAATGAACGGCGCTTTGAAAAGTCCCGCAGCATGTGTTAGACGTCACCATCTACACATAGACCAATCAGGGGCTGCCTTTCCCTGTTGTCCTGGGAACAGTGGAAACACAGTCACTGATTGGCCCGGTTATTTTCTGATTTCTAATACTCGCTCCCAATTGGCCGAAGTCCAGACTGTTGTGGGAAGGAACCGCAAGTGATTCATGCAACTGGATGGCCCAGCCAGGCTAGGACCCTCTTGCTGTGAGGCGACAGTGCTAACCACCGCACCACTGCGCCGCCTTCAGCCTGTTAACATTGTGGCAAAACGGAACAAACCAATCACAGCGCTCCGTTTAAATACATGTTTGCATCAGTCGGACTTGAGTCGGACTTTCAGCTAAAGGAAGAGAAACCGCACTTTGTCTGGGAATCATTCCTTCCTCTCATAATCCTTCAGTTCTCCCATTGTTCAGTGTTGGAAATGAATAAGTTGAATCACTTTTTAGGCCTTCTTTTTAATTAAGTCTCCCCTGATTGAAAATCCCTATTACACAGCTAATTGAGTTTTGACTGTTCACCCTGGTAATGAAAAGTCTAAGAGTAATAAATGTTTATCACTATCTGCAGGGCATCAGAGCGCGTTCATATCCAACCTAACAAAAAAAATGTACATTTAACGTCACTGCTGATGCGTCTGACAGGCAAAAAGAAGCTGATGAAGATTATACCGAATATTTTAAAGTGTGAAAGACTCTGATTTGGTTATATGACGGACATATAAGGTGGTTAGGTGTGAATCAATAACGTTTTTTCATCCCCAGGTTTGTCTCCGGCTCGCACTTATCTTTTCATTTCATGCTCTCTGGTGTTCACATTACACACCATCAGAAGAAGTGGGTGCAATTTGCAGGGTCATAACATGATGGAGGGGATCGCGGCGCCGAATGTCTTTGAAATGGAATTTAAATGACGGCGAGCTGCTCTCTCTTTGTAAAACTGTATCACACACACGCACCTCCAAGAGCATCTCTGTAATAACCACGATTACTCGCCATTCACCGCTGATTGTCTCTGTTTGGAGCTGAAGACGTCAAAGTTTCAATCACACGTCTTCTCAAAAAACACTCAAACTAAAGAGGAGACCGAGATGAAATATTCAGAATAATCAGAGCATGTCACGTCAGGCGCTGAACTCGCAAACAAAACCACCCAGTCATCTGTTTTCATTGTAGACCACGTTTTCTCTCATGGTGAGTCGTGTTTAATCGTTCTGAATTGTTTCTGAAATGTCCTTATCCGAGCTGGAAGAGCCGAGCTGGCTTTGATACCGCTGGGTCGACGTCAGGCCGAGTTTTCGTTTACATGCTGATCACTGATATCCAGCACTTTGGGGTTTTTGGCAGGCGGACGTTTGCTGCAAAATGTCCCGAGTAAATGTGTTTCAGAGTGAGTCATGATGTTTCACTTGATTTTACTGTTGGAATAAAACATGAAACAACACAATGATACGGATGAAAACAACACGAGTGGGTGCAACAGAAGAAGAGGATGTAAAAAGAGACTACAGCTGATTTAGTTTTGGTTTTAAAGGTAAGAAGTCGGGCTTTACGTTGAACGTGGAAGCCGATAAAGAGAGATGAAGATCAGAGTGACCGGTGCTGTTTTGGGGTGGGTTGAAGAAAAGACGGGCTGCAGAGGAACCATTCAAGTTAGTGTGTCAATTTCCACCGGCTTCTCTCCGTTCTGCTGCGGATTGCCAAACTCTGCAGTGTGGGTTCCCCATGAGCTGGCAGAGCTGGTCAGCAAAAACAAGTCTGAAGATGAAAATCACATTGTTGGCTATCAGACAACAACATGAAGGCCGCTTATGGGAATAGGACTAATGACGCCGTTGGGGAAGTATAGGAAGGAACAGTTATAGGAATTCGGGGGATTGTTTGGGCTTCTACTGTCCACTACTGGAGATGCTGATTCAAGAAGTCTAGAAGTAGATTTCCTCCTCTGGAAGGACACAATCTACTGCTTATATGTCTGTGTGTCTGTCTTTATAGAGACAACTTGTTATCGCACGATTGCACGTGAATCCGCGGGTTCTTGTCAGTTCTTGTGATTCCTGCTGTTCGTAATCCGCCACGAAATCGCCTCACAAACGAGGAACTGGCGGACAGCGAAAATCGCTGTTGTACCAGATCGGAGCCGTTTGGGATGCAGTGAAAATTGGGGGTTAAACTGAGCACACAGGGAGGTCTGCCAGTAAGGAGTTGCTGTCGTCACTGCAAGAACCTGTATCAGGAGCTGTGGGCTCCATCAGCGAGGGTCGATGTAGAGGACATTTGGCACAACCGAGCAACATGAACCTTGAAGGTCTTAAACGTCCAGGTCAAACTGGATCATCCTTCAGATTTATGAATCCGTCTTGAACCGGATCGTCTTCTCACTCCTCTGTCATTGCCGCCGCTCTCGTCTCTCTTCTCTGGCGTTCTTGAACGGGTCGTGACCTCACTCCCCTCTTAAAGTGATGAATCATGAGGACGCTCTAATCAGGTCAGAGCTCGCGTTTCTTCAACTTCCCCATTGTGCCGTTTCAAATGAATTAATTACTTTTTAAGCTTCTTTTTTTAATTAAGTCCTCCTGATTGAAAATCCTTATTACACAGCTAATTGAGTTTTGACTGCTCACCCGCTAATGAAAGGTCTCTGTGTGCAAGACGTTTATCACCGACTGCAGGGCACCGAGGTTCAACTCAACGGGGCAGGTGGATCTCCAGAACCACGGTCATGTGTTTGTGGATGAATTTGATTGAACATTTAAGGATTTATTTATTATTCCAAAGAGAAAATAAGAGTTTCATTTGTTCCTTTAGTGAACCTGAACCTCATGCAGCAGAACGGGCTTTAGTGAAAGGGTTAGAGCTCTTATGGCGTGCACTTTAACGCCACATTCACACGCTGATAGCAGAGACTCCAAACTGCCCTTTCACATCAATCACAGCCACAGCCAGCTCACTACACCGCCCAGAGAAACTTGGAGAGCTCGACGTTTTCCACAGAAAGTGGGTTTCAACAGATTTCCACAGATACTTCTTTGTGTGGTCTGCAGGAACTGGGGATTTACCTGCCAACCCTTTTGTTGAGCAACAACCTAGCATGCTGTTGAACCACAGCTGTACTCTTTAAATTGATCTGCAGGCTCTACACTCCCGCTCAATCACAGATAGACGGTGAAAATCAATCCTCTCCATTCATCTCTTTCATTGCGGTATCCTCGGCTGGAGTCATGAGAGGCCTGGGAATAAAGCCGGGAGTCTTTTCTGTCTCCTGAGTGAGTGTTGGACAGGTACAGGAGACCAATCTACCAAAACGATCAGCCTGGAAAGCTTTTCAGTGTGAGCATGCCCTCATTTCAAACTGCGTCGAAAAATCTCGAGACGTAGGTGTGTTGATGGTTGAAAGTTGTTCTTCTTTTGCTGGAAAAAAGACAAACTCTAGATGGGACTCTGCACTGGATTCTTCTTCTGTTTGTTTGTTTGACCTTGATGGCATTAGACAGCCAATAAAATCAGCAGACTCATACACCTGAAGTATTGGATTTGCCTCTCAGGTTGATGACTCCCTCTATCAACGAGAAAAACACGAGAGTGGCGAATGATCTCCGGGCCACAGCAGCTGCCGTCCTTTGTGGGGAAATGTTGGCTGGCTCTGCAGGTTTCATCCCCAGACTGAGCCCCGATGATGAGTTTGTTTGACCTCAGCTTTATCACATTTCCAATAAGACGTCTGCTCTCATATACAGGTGCTGAGTCACAGACCTGAGCGGTCAATTACACAGGACTGGAGTGGGCGAACTATCAGTGTTCAGGACGAACATTAAACCAGAAAATATCATCATTATTTAGTAGATGAACGGGCGGTGGATAACATTCATCTTTGGTTCAATTTCATTTGGATCTCTACTAAGAGTATCTTTTCTCTCAGTTAAAGGCAGGGTTGGAGAAGCAGTTGACAAAAACTGAGACGTTGAGGCAGATTTGAAAAAAAAGCGTTCCAGGTCGGATTGTTAGTGATTAGCGGCAGTAAACGCCAGCTCTGCTAGCGAGCGCCGTCTGCAGCTGCCTGGACAGCTACCGTGTTGACATGTCAGAGACTAATCAGAGTTATTTATGTAACATGAGCCACGATAAAAGGAGATAAAAATGACCTGTTCAACTAAAACTCTGCTGTCTCAGCGTCTGTTTTCTCCACCGCTCCAAGGATGACCCGATGGTTATTCACGTTAGATTCCTCGCTTGGTCACATTTCCTCTTTGACTCCGCCCTTTCTTCTGTTGGCTCTTGTTTTCGCTCCCTTCGCTTCTGATTGACTATAAGTACTGGGCTCTGATTGGTTATTCCTTATGACTGTGAAACGTCATCGTCTGTCAGGTTAGGGTTTGGAGATTCAGAAGTGCGATAATGTTCTGTTTGATGTACAGAGCCGACAGCTCGCGTTTGGCTTGAGCGTGTGATGACTTTCCAGCTGTTCTAGCCAATCAGAAGCGAAGGAGGCGGAACTTTCCCCAACCATTCTACAAAAAAATACCACAGCTGGGAGAGTCGGAACTACGGGAGAGGGGTGTGTCGAATACAGCGAGGTGATTGGATGGAGAGGTGGAACAGGAGATTGACCAATAGGAGCTGTCCGGGACGGCTGGCTCCCATTGGTCAAAGTTTTTGTAGCCCTGCAGCTGATAGGGTGAACAGATTTTTTCTGTCCTTTTTTCTCTTCACTTTGTGGAGATCGCACTATGGGACCATGATCACCATAGAAACGAGGTTAAAAATAATTACCAATCTCTCCAATCATCAACCATGCCTTTAAGGCGAGGAAATATAAAAGTACAACTCTGAGTTTTTCACAAAATACAGATTTTTAAGTATCAAACAGAGATGATATAAACAAAGCAAAGCAGAGCAAAGCCTCCTGGGAATTCTTGTACAATGGCAACTGGACTTCTTGGCTTTTCTTGAAGAAGTTTCGCCTCTTCTCCAAAAGGTTTCCTCAGTCCTATTTCAGCTCTAGACCCAGTCGCCCTTAGAGCTGAAGAAGCCTTTTGGAGAAGAGGCAAAAAGTCTTCTAGATAAGCCAAGAAGCCCAGTTGCGATTTTAGAAAAATTCCCAGAATACCCTGACCTTCATAGATAGAGCAAAGCCTCAGTCATCTGCATTAAAGCTTTGGAAACCATCCAACAGCTGATTCGTATAATACTCAACCTCTCGTTACGATCAATAACCATTTCAGATCAGATAGTCGACACACCGACTGTATGAGATTGAACCGCCAACCTTACGACAGACTTTTGAGGTAATTTGATCGCCAAAGATACCGTCATCATCAACTAGCTTGAAATCTACCGCAGAGACAGCGCACCAGTAACCTGTAAAACATCACCTAAATCCTCACAGTGAAATAGACATGTGCTCTTGTTGTAGAACTTTATAAATTAGTACAAAAATAAACATTTGTACCTTCAGTATTTACAGGATTCTGTTCAGTCGATAAAAGGCATATTCTTGCATGTTCCCGCTCACCGTGCAGGTGTACATGTTGTACGTTTTTCAGGCATTTTCTTCAGTCCAAACAGAGTTATACTTGCAAAAAAAGGTCCACACGCAGGATGCTACCATTAGCTTTTTGCACAGATGGGGGGGGGGGCTGGTTTTTTTCTGTTAAGGCAACAATTTAAAGAAGAAAAGATAAGAAAGAGGCAAAATAGTTGAGATTTCGTTCAACCCAGAAGAGTCTGTGTTTGTCAGAGAGACCGGAGCATTTTCACAAAGTTTCCACTGTACGACACTTGAAGTCCAAACTGGAGTCTCTCAGAACTCTGGGGGTTCGGGGGTCTTTGCAGGACGATCAGCTTTCACCGTGGCTCATCAATCCTGAGGATGATCAAAAACAGACAGTGAATAAACCGTCTTTCATTCTTTGAAATAACCTTTGGTGAATCGTTAGTTCACCTCTTTCCTCGGAGCGAGCTCGTGCTGTATTACTGTTATCTGGATTTTGTTGTGTGTGATTCGACCATCTCTTCAGATCTTTGCCTTTTCACTGGGAATAATGCTGATCAGCTCATTATTCGAGTAAAGTTTCCATTCTTATCTGTACAAAAGGGAAACACAGGCAGCGTTATCAGACACAGAAGAGCTGCTGTGGTCAAGTTGAAAAAAGGAACTGTCACTGCGGGCCTCATGTCTATAACAGGGCCTAGAATCGGTGGCTAAAATGTGTATGTACCAAAAACCCGGGGATTTGTTCCTTTTACAAATCTTGATTAATCTGGGATCACATGCACATGGTTCAGCCTCATATTTCTATCTTTGCATGGTCACATTTGTCTGGGAGTGCAGACAAATGATCCAGAAGGTCAGAGCTTTGGTTCCCTCACCTTTCAGCCGCCTCAGTTGGTGCTCCGGTTGAAGTGCTTCAGCACGGTGGCGTTGGTTTTCTCAAACAGCCACTGCTGGGTGAGGGAGGTCGGATCGCAGGTGTTCATGAAGACCCGCCGCTCACTCGGGCTGCAGTCGATACAGCTGTTACTGACGGGGTGATACAGACTCTTATCCTGGAGAAAGAGAAGAATGGAGATGAGAGCAGCGTTGGTACTGACGTGAAGGAACGTTTGGACAAAGCTGAGACACTGGCATGAATATGTCGTGTTTTATTCCCACACTTCCAGAGCAGGTAACATGTTACAGTCACTCTGAACCACTGCGCGTTCCTCAGGGAAGAAAGAAAACTAGATTTTTCATTGGCAATAATGTGATCCAAGAGGCTTTAGAGGTTTTCTGTCAAGTATAATGACGATGCATCAGCACATATTTCCATTTTCCTGTCCTCTACCTTTCTGTAGCGCCAGAGCTGGTTCCCCTTCATGCCGTGACAGTCGTACAGGGTGACCGGGCTGCTGTGGGACACGGCGTCAAAACAGACCTTCCTTGTGTGCATCGGGTCGCCCACTCGAATGTCTTCCCTCCAACCAAACGTCAACACCTGAGGAACACATCAGAACATCTCCAACATCTGCTGCTTGACGTGATTTATTTAGATTATGAGGACTAAAGGAAAAACCTTTGAGTTGTGTTGAAGTGTGTCAGTGTGTGTGTGTTTTCTGCATGTATTCAAGAGTGCGCATGATGGAGAGCTTAGGGACTCTCTCAGTCTGAGGCTGATCAGTCAGAAGATCGATCTGACGATATTCTTATTCTAGAATTTATCAGGATATATCATGATGTGTGGAAACAACAGAAAGAGACCAGTGTCTCCCGTCCTTCTGTCCCAATAAACACCAGTTCTCCCAGTTTTAGGACACAGTAGTATTTCTTTACGAGTGTGAGCGAAACAGAGGAGTCTTGTTGGATGTTAAGATAGTTTAATGGAGAATACATGCAGAGCAGCACTCCATGACCTGTCCGAGTTCACTGAAGCGTCATGAAACATTTATCAAAGACTCTCACCTGTCCGTGACTCCAGCCCACCTCGCCCCGCGATTTCACACAGCTCTCCAGGCGGATCGGACTCCCCGACACAAAGCGTTTAATCTCCATACACATCCCACTCCCCACGTTCTGGATCTACAGAACACACACACACACACATATATATATATATAAAACACAGGAAGTCACAAAGACAGCGAGCTCTGAGAGGAAAAAACTGAAGTTAGAGCTTTAATGGATGTCTCTTGTGGCCTTATCACATTAAACAGTATAATGCCAGTATCACCACAGACGTCTATGTTCCTGAGGTGTTTGTTATGGGTGCAGACTGACAGCATTGTTCTGGTTTGGCCCTCCGGTGTCGACCCAGGATGAACTGCTGATAACTGCAGTATTCAGGAGGAGAGGGCGTCCACCTGTCTTATTGCAAACCTGTTTCATCAGTTTCTTTTCTGTTGTTTTTACAGGGAATTCTGCAGTATGCTTCTCTGAGTGACGCACTTCCATCCTTCCATAATGACCCGGATATATGACAACTCAGATTACAAACAATCTCCACTTTTCATGACCAGTTTTTATGGGACAAACCTTCAAGGCTTTTAACGTCTACCTTCCCTTTGGAGGGATTTAATCTGGACAGTCCCTGAAAATAAACTGATCTTCACAGACTTTGGAGGAGGTGAGCTGCTGGTCTCACGGATCCATTTCAGCTGACTTCACAGTAGGTCGCTATTTGGAGCATCAAATGTAAACTTGCAAATTTCCCCCTCTTTAAAAATCCATTTTTGTACCAGTTTGAAAATGAAAATGAGATGCTTTAACAATCGGAAGTGACTGTTTCCATAAACTTTAGTTATCCATGAGCTCACTTTGAGATGGCAGCCAATGAAGAAAGGTAAAGACGAAGGATGACCCGCAGGTTAAGGCACGGGCTCAATAACCAGGCTGCAGGTAGATCCACCAGCGTGTCCTAGATTTTCTCCTCACTGTACGAACTATAATCCAAAACCAATACCTGCAGAGATGCAGATTCTAATTAATGGAACTGGTTCATGGATTTCTAAGAGTGTACTTTTATGTCATGATTCTGAATATATTCACCAAGAGTCTGTAATTTATGATAATTAAGGATACACTCGTTTCATTCTGGATGTTATCAGGAGTGGAGTTGATGAAGGAGCTGTAGGGCATTCAAAGTTATTTTTCTTGAGGATTTGAGGAAGTAAAAGAGCTGACAGGTCAAACAAAAGATGAAAACACTGTTTGCTTTGCTGAGGAACAGCCATCTATTTCACTCATTTCCATTTTTTCCTCTGTACTGAAATCCTTTTGACTTATTCCTTTTATTACTGGAACAATCAGTCGCCATCAATCACACATTTCCATTTATATTATTAACTTGAGGGTTGTGATGTTAGTCCTCACTGGTGGTAGGAGCTCATTACCTTATTCATTGCTTCCTGTCAGCCAGACGTACATAAGAGCACATACAGTATCTGTCGGGTTATTAAACATGCTGTGCAAATTAAGTTTCATTTTCAGGCTGCAAAGGAGGTTAAACTGCACAAATGTCCAGCAAAACACCCTGATTTTATAACTGTACTAAAGGCAAGAGCTTTGATACCACCTTCTAATGTTCGACTACAGCGGGCAGGCTATGCTGTGGCATCACAACTGAATAAAGAAATACACAGACCTGAAAAAGGTCGCATTTATAAAATCCAGTGTGTAGAATCCTTAATAATAGTGTACATGCACCAAAAAGATATAAATGGCGTTCGCAGAAAAATAAGATGTTTATAAAGCTGTGTGCACGCATCTTTTCATGCATTGCTCCTTTAAAAAAAAGTGATTTACTTGGTAGTCTGCACAAATGTTTCAGCCTCATATTCTTTCCTCTAAAACCAACGTTTTTCTATAGCTGGTCAGTGTGAAGCAGCACATGGATGAAAATGTGTAAAATGAGCTGAAGGTTAAAAGTTCCTGCAGTAACACTATAGTAGAAGTCAAAGAAATAAAGTGTCTGACGTGGAAATTGAGGTGTGGGTGTCTGAAGTGGAGCTCACTTGAGTAACGAGTCTGACTAAATAAATGCTGATTTGACAGATTTTGGTCTTTTTTTAGTCCGTTTTTTTTTTTTTTTTTGCTTTTATTTAGAGAACAAGACAGGACAGAGTAGGTAATGAGGTAAACTGAAGTTAGATGGACCACCTGAGGGATATAACCACAGTAAAAGGTGCCTGTGGACCGCTGGAAAACGGTGCCCCGTGTGAGGCATTCTTGATAGACTGTGATATGAATGAAATTGATTCTGATGCCATGTATCTGCTCTCTCGTTCTTTCGGTTATTACCCAAAGTTCATGACTATAGGTGAGGGTCGGCACGTAGATCGACTTACAACCGTCTACACGGACCAAGCTCGTGCTCCTTTGGTAAAGAGATTGGATGGCCCTTAATAAGGAACCCTCCACCCGTACTCCCGAAGCACCGGACGAAAACCGCATTCTGACGCCACATTATGAACAATAAAAGAAAACGAGATTAACAGGAATGTGATCGATAACTTCAGATTTTTATGGCCTAAAACACTACGAAGGGGGTCACTCAACTCATAAAGCCTCTTTTATAAATTCTCCATGCACTCAATTCTGGAGGCTCTGTGAAGAAGATGTGGTTAACAACAGACATATCTATATTCTTGTCATCCTTATTCAGCTTTTTGGGCAGAGTAGCAACAATTGTCTCCAAAACTATCAGTAAAAAACACTCTCGCTCCACTTCAGACATATGCCTGATGGGATCCCCACTTTAAAAGACATTGTTGGCTTTGAGTAGAAAGGCATTTACAAGATAATGGCTTCAGAAAATCTGCCGTACTGCCAGCCTCTGTAGTTATTTTCTTTGGGAACTTCAACTCCACAAAATGAGTAACCTCACCCAGACAGCTCTAAAGGACTCATGAACAAGGATGAGATGAATGGAGCATTTACTCAACCGATCTAGAAGATATTTGTGCAACATCTCCCTCCGATGAGGCAAATTTTACTCCCATGAACCGATCCCTCCATGACCTTCAGTTTCTCTATGCTTCTGTCTGTTTTTGGTTCATAATTGATATATTTGAGTAATTTTAAACGTTTATGAAAGAAATCTGAAAAAGGAGCAGCGCCACCTTCTAAAGGAAGTACTTTGTTTGCACCATTTCTAGTTTCCCTCCACCCAAGCATCAGCAGCAGAGACAGACCCTCACCTCCCCCCAGGCCGCAGCAGGAGGCTCCACCGGTGGATAGTGTTTGGGAAGATCCCACACCACTTGGCTCATGAACCACTTGAAGTTCTTGCAGTTCAGGCGGCTCCTCAGTTCTTTCTGGGCCGTCATGTCTCCCGCTGAGAGGTGGCGGTACTCGGGGCGCCGCTGGTAGACGTATTCGGCGTACTCGTCCATCCACACCTCCGCGACCCGCTTCAGGTTCTGAAACCAAAAGAAAAAAAGCGTCAGGTGACCAAATTCCTTCGCCGACAATCGGCGAGATTCACAAGTCTCAACTTCTTTGTACCAACGACAATGTTCAAAGCTTTGGTAACGCTTTACAAAAAAACATAATTAATAAATGGTAAATAGATAGTTTATAATGTTTAATCATCATTTAAAAACAGCATAAAGACCAATTATAAATGCCAAATAGATAGTTTATTAATGTAAGTTAATAGTTACTTTACCATTAACAAGCAATGGAATTCTGATTACTAATTTTCATTAATTATTAATGGACTATTTATCAAAGGTTTATATATTTATATTGGGTTTAAATATTGGTTGTAAAGTCAGGGTTAGGGTTAGGTTTTTAAAATTGTAAAATTTACAATTTATTAATAGTCTGTATGCTATTTATAAATGATGAGTAAACATTTATAAACTATCTGCTTGCCATTTATAAATACTCTATTTACCATTTATAAGTTATGTTTACTGTAAAGTGGGACCAAATTGTTATGAAGAATTTCTAAACCAATTTGTGGAATTTTCTTCATTTTTTAAAGTATTTTAAGGTGCAAAATCAGCAGCTGGTCCCCTCACCTGTTTTATATCAAGTGATTTAGTCATTTCTAAATAAAGACAGATGTTTTGAGCTAGAGATGTTTGAAATATGTTTATTTTTCTCATATATTTAAGCTTCCACTATTATAACAACAATAAATCCATCATCTTACAATCCCTGACAGTGAAGGAAACATTTTGACGTAAATCTATCTAGTCCGTTGTTTCTGACTCATAATGTCCTCAGAGTTTGTTTCACAGTGGCGTCCACTTCTTCACTCCTATAGTCCAACATATCAGCTACATTTGGTTACTTTACTCGAACCTTGGCCATGGAAAAATGCTCTCCATGCAAACAGAAAGTGAAGCATTTCTTTAAGAAGGTGAAACTCTGAAAAAGCACAATGACAAGCAAGTCCTTTGAGTGAATGTTTCTCCTTATCAGCAGAGAAAGGTTAACTCCGGACCATCAGTATTCCACTGACGCCACATTTAAAGGCTGTTTGGTCCGAATAAAAAAAAGTCCAAACAAAGGCCAGCTCTTTGGAGCTGCATACTGAGCCAAAGCGGGTCCAGTTCCAGACTGGGGCGGAGGCATACATAATGCATGGTGTTCAGCTACAACCCGGATGATGCAGCTTTTCTCGTCCATTTCTAATTCTGTGAGGGTGCTTCGAAGAGAACGAGGAACCGAAAAGTTAAGCTCATTCTTCACAGTAACACCTGTGAAAGCTAAAAGAGGGAGATAGAGGATAGACTGGGCGCTGCTGCCTCTCATCAGGTGGTCTATTATTTGAGGGAGCTGTGCAGACTGTAAAGTGCTCTCATGGATTCAAAGCAGCAAGAAGAGGACACTTAGTAAAGGATGTAAGAAGCAAATATGCAACCATCTGTTAAACAGAGCTGCTCTTTCATGGCTGATGGTTAAATGTTCGTGTTGGAGCCACTTCAGTCAAACCTCTCATTTTAAAGACAGGGAACATGGGTGGTTCATCATCAAGCAAGCTCCCATTTTCGAGGGAAATGTCGGAGAAACTAGTTTTTATTCAGTTAGTCATGAGGAGAGGAGGAGGAGAGAGGAGGAGGAGAGAGGAGAGAGGAGAGAGGAGGAGAGCAGGTGTGAGTCTGAAAAGCCCAAGGACAGAATATGACAAGAGAGAGATACTGGGGCAATCGTGGCAAACCAGCTCTTGACATGCAGGTAAAAAAGTGGAAGACAATGATGGAATAAAGGTCATCATATAAGCGCTCGAACAGACTGATTTGTTTCTTTTAGGGAAGGAATTGTTGCACGGGTAAAAAACGTCCCCTCAAAAAACACTCTGAGGCATAATGAGGTGAAAGTATAAAATCAAAATGTCTTTATTTCACATAATGGATCTACAGATAAATGCAGATGTAAAAGCCAGTTTTTATCACCTTCGTCTTTTAAACGAGGTCAAGTCTTTTTTATCTTTTCATGATTTTAAGAAGGTTGTGCACGCTTGTCTTGATTATTGTAATGCACTGTATTTTAGTGCCTCTCTTAATCGTTTACAGCTCGTTCAAAATGCAGCGGCTCGTATTTTATCTGGTCGCCGTAAATATGACCACATTTCCACCATTTTCGCCTCTCTTCACCGGCTTCCTGTGCGTTTTAGGATTAATTGTAAAATTTGTTTTTAACTCATAAATCTTCAAACTGAATCCTTTTTATCTCTTTGACCTTCTGACTGTCCCGAGGTCAAGATTAAAGTTCAGGGGTGACTGGTCCTCTTCCGTTGCTGTGCCTAAGCTCTGGATGCTCTTCCTCTTCATGTCCGACTGTCCGTCCCCCTCTCTGCCTGTTTTTAACTCACATTTGAAAACTCACTTTTACTCCTTGGCCTTTTAATCCTGTTTTTACTGAACCATCTACGTCCCTCTGTTTTTAATGTGTTCCTGTGTCTTTGTTTTATTGTTTGTGTTAATTGTCCGGTTTTATTGTCTGACTTTGGTCAGCGGTTTGTTTTTTTTTAAAATATGCTTTATGAATAAACCTGGATCGGATCGGATTGGATAGCAAATGCTTGCAGCTTTACTCCAATGTGCCTTAGACTGGGGGGAGCGGCAGTAGCTTGAGAGGAAGAGAGGACGTCCAAAAACTGGAAGGTTGGCAGTTCGATTCCCCCTATTCCTAGTCTGTCTGTTGCGTCCTTGGGCGAAACATTTCTTGCGATAAACTGGCGACTTGTCCAGGGTGTCCCCTCGCCTTAGCCCGAAGATGCTGGGATAGGCTCCAGCCCCCCGTGACCCCCAAGTGGTAGAAAATGAATGAATGAACCCATGCAGCAATTCCTCTCTGAGAAGAAACATTTATAAAGCAGTGGATCACACATACTGCTGGTTCCACTTTTGAAACGCTGTTTTACCCTTTGTGGTTTAACACCTGTTAAAAAAAACAAGATCTGTGTGAATGGTCGTCAATTGTGACCGGATCTGTTATGTTCCGGCTCTTCCTGCTCCCCTCACGGCGACTTCACCTGAGATTTACTGTAATCCAACGCCTTGATGTCGCTGAGATGTTTCATAGGTGATGTGACAGCCTTGTTTTGACACTAAACCTCTGTATGACACTGCTGCAGTGTGCAGAAACTCTGTGACTAATCCACTGCATTGTGCGTTTTGTCATGAGCCGCGCAGGTTCAAGGTTTGAAGGATTACCTTTGCCAAGCTGATCCCACCAGGGACCTTGTAGGGGACGTACTTTCTGTAGATGTGCCCTACCCTGGAGCAAGGGATGTCCTCCATCCGACCACCGCACATCCACACCTGCAGGGGCGGAGATGGAGAAGAGAAAGCTCTTTCATCGCAGAAACCTTTGACCAACTTTGCACAAAGAGAAAGTTGAGGAAAGGTAAAGAAAGGTGAAGGAAGAAGATGATCGAGCTGAAGGAGATGAGTCATGCGCTCATGGCAGAGAAGAAAGTGGCATGAGGTACAGTGGTTCTAACAGGCTTATAAATCCCAGGAGACAAAGAGCAGACAGAAGTGAATTCACAAAAACAGGCTGTAAAGATGAAATGGCAGGATGGTGGAGGAAGAGGAGGAGTGACCGGACTTCACCTGAGCAGCAGGGTCAGATTCAAGAAGAACCAAGTAAAGCGAACACTTTCTTCACATCAGGGAAATCAACATAATCTGCAAAAACCTGACATTCTGTTTTCCTGCAAAACGTTAATACTCCAATGAGATTTAAGCACCCTGATGAGCCCGTCTTAGGCAGGAGAAAACCCTCATTTACTGCAGGTCCGTATTATTACCACTCCTTCCTCTCATCTATCTCACATAACACAGACATCCAGCAGCAGTTCCTCATTCCAGTCCTCAAACTACAATGAGGACAAAAGCTGGCATTCACATTTTTGGCTCTCTGTGTTGGAAATAAACCTTGAGAAAGAAAAGGAGGCCGTAAAGAGGATGAGGAAGAATGAAGGACTTAGAGACAGCGCGCGAGATGGAAAATGGGTTTTGTTTTGAAGACAATGGCAGAATGAAAAGTGGGGAAAAGAAAAGCTGGATTTAAACATGAAAACAAACAAGTACGGGGAGAACGGGGTTCAGGGCTTCAAAACTGTTCCCTTTATTATGGAAATAAGTTTCTGCTTTTTGAAGGTTAGACCCAGGAGGAAGCTGCTTTGAGTTCAAAACATGGACAGGAATATGAAATGTACATTTTAATATACGATTTTACGGCTGAAGAAACAGAACAGTTTAACGGGACAGTGGTCGAGCTCCTGTAACACCAACATGACTTCGAGATGACTTTGGCCTATTTAAATGGAAACACTAAAAAACCTTCAAACTCACATGAAAAAGTTAAGTTACGTGCACACTTTAATTAGAAGGACTTCTAAGAAAGGGGAATCTATCTGCGAGGTAGGGCATCTAGAGGACCATATTTATCCATAAAGGGGCCATTAGAGACGCCCCTTGGTAAGGGCATCCAGAGGTCTCTGTCACCCTATTTACTGAGGAAGACATTCAGAAGTTTCTTTTTGACTTGAGGAGGGTATTCAGAGGACTTTTACTTCTTAATTACAAGGAAGGGCATCAAGAGGGCCCCTTCTTACTTTTGACCCCTGAATCGTTCTGACAGGCATCTATAGAGGTCTAATTTAACCTTTCATTTTCAAAAAAGGACATCCAGAAGTTTTCTTTTTTTTTTTTACTTGTTGTCCACTGGGAAGGGTAATCAGAGGGCTTTCACTTGTTTATTACAAGGATGGGCATTCAGAGGGCTCTTTTATCTTATTATTTACTGGAAAGGGTATCCGCATAGAACTACAACTTCTTATTTACTGGGAAAGACATCCAGAAGTTTCTTTTTGACTTGGGAAGGGTACTCGGAGGACTTTCACTTCTTATTTACTAGGAAGGGCATCAAGAGGGCTCCTTCTTACTTTGACACATTGGTGCAAACATCCAAAATCTCTTTTTTCAATTGAATCCTTTGGTCAGGCATCTATAAAGGTTTCATTTAATCATTAATTTAAAAGGAAGGGCATCCAGAGGTCTCTTTTATCTTGTTGTTGACTGTGGAAGACATCCAGTGGTTTCTTTTTTAATTTGGCAAAGGTATTCAGAGGACTGTCACTTGTTATTTACTAGGAGGGGCATCCACATAGAATTACAACTTCTTATTTACGGGGAAAGACATCCAGAATTCTCTTTTTGACTTGGGAAGGGCATCAAGAGGGCTCAGCTATACTTTGACTCATTGGAGTAAACATTCAAAATCCCTTTTTTCATGTGAATCCTTTGGACGGGCATCTAAATAGGTCTTTTTTAATCTTTAATTTGCAAGGAAGGGCATCAAGAGGCTCTCCTTCTTATTTTTGACCTCTGAACCCATCGGACATGTCTCTGTTCACCTCTAGAACAAGTATCTGTGCTGTGATAAGGTGGTTAAAAAAGTGAGGGTTGTTGTACTTGTTTGAAAAGCAGCATGAGGAGAGCGTTTGGATCTGTCTGAGAGTTTGTTCAGTGCAGCGTAAAGCCGAGCTGACTGTCCCTCATCAACTCAAACTTTCAGACTTGAATCGGTTCTTTTATTGTTCTGGATTCTTTGGTGCCCAGCGGTTTTAGATGAGTCTTTACTCTCGGGAGGAGCTTTATAATGTGGTGCGGTTTTTATTCTGATTTATGTCTTTGAATGATTTGGGCTGTGTACCGTGGTCAAAGTCTGACACAGACGATAACAAAAATAAAGTGCCTGAGAGGGCTATTAAACCACCCAGGCATGGCCGGCCCCCAGACCCTGTCGACATAACTTTAAACTGCAGTCTCTCTGGTCTGTTACAGATAAAGTTTCAAAACCAGTGAACCGACGAAAGATCTCACAAGTGAGCAAAACTCTGTAACAACAGAATTCACTCCAGCTGGATGAATAAAACATACCGCTGCAAGACAAAGTCCTGCATGGGCTAAAACCTGAGCTGCCTCTGTGTTTGGTGTCACCGGGTTAATAAAACATAAATGCACACTGTTGAATTCATGTCTGGCGTTTCAGTCGCTCCTGCAACATGAATAACGATGAGCAGAAATAAAGTCAGGAACAGGGTTTTAATGGTGCAGGCTGAGCAATGATTTCAATAAATACTATAAACTCATTTACAGATCGATTTTTTCCTGGTTAGAGAGTCAAATACCCAAGAAGCTGTTTATCCTGAGCCGACGTAGACTGTTCGATCACTCAGAGAGACAGAAACCTTACTTTTTAAAATCTACAGTCGCCAAAAGAAGAAAAAAAAAGTCATGTTATTAATATTGTAATATATGCCTAAAGAAAAGTTTTCCTCTGCCAACAGTTTGCCAGTCGGACAACTTTTACTTTAAATAACGTTTCCCTGGCTCCATCCGCAGAGGTTCAATCATCTTCGCCTCCGGAGCAGCTCTGTGTCTGAGAAATGTTTGCAAAACAGAAAGTCCAATCTGCCGGGGCGATATTAAAAGATCCACCATCAGTTTTATGGCTACCGCTATCCTCTTGGTTGCCATGTGAGGTCAGATTGCTTCTGTGCTCTATGTGCTTGCACACACTGAGATTATTTCACTGTATGAGCTGGAATTGCTCAGTATTTCCACGCTAGTGCGACCGGGATGGAGCTTTTGATGAAGTGCACCAGTGAAAGCAGAGCGAGCCGAGCCCGGCTGTCTGTGGGAGCAGCAGTTTGGTTGTAAGGATTAGTATGAGAGCCTGTTAATCTTCTCACCTCAGGAGATTGGCTGTCTCTGCCGTATCATCTAATGGGGATCTTAATAAAAAGAAACCCAAATTGAATATCTGAGGGCAGTAAGGAGACCTGGGAGGCACAGCGAGGCATGTGCTGATAGCAGAATTGAATAGCGTGATAATCTTGGCCAAAATAATAACCCCGAAATGGCACATTATCTCAGTAATTGCTCAAATATGAAGAGAAGCTCCAAAAAAGTATGAAAACAGAGGAGTTTTTTTCTGTTAAAGCTCTCGGGGTCACAGCTGGTGTTAATCACTCCAGTTTTTTTACCCTCTTTATACAATAGAAGTCCTCGACTTTTACTCACAGTCCACCGGTACCCAAGTTCAGGGTTATCTCTAAGGTTAATGGTCCTCACAAACGGTTTTTACCTTGAAGGAGATCTCGTACTGTTCTCCTCCCCAGATCTCCAGACCTGTGTCGTATCCTCCCAGCTCCCAAAACCACTTCCTGTCTACAGCAAACAGTCCGCCCGCCATCACCGGAGACCTGCAACATACGGAATACAACAGAGAGTTTAACTGTCATGTAAACATCTGAAATGATGGTTAGAGCTGAACAGATCACAGACAGGTGTGCTTTGGTGTAATATCAGTGACTTTCACAAAGAGGCTAAATAAAGAGGTGGAAATCGACGTGTTAACTTGAATGGTTACGATCAGCTACGATCGGAGGAAACGACCTTTTAGTAGCCGTTGCAGATGTGGTGAAAATTTGGGGTTCATCCTTCAATATAGGTCGGGTCTTTTATTTACTTTTACAGGAAAAGGTGCCAGGCCTTTATAAGAAGCAGGCTTGTATTAGAGGCAGGCCTTTATTTCAAATCCTGCTGCCTGTGGCTCAACCCCCCCAAAATGTGTTCGGGTTCCTTTCTAACCATGGGTCAATTTAGGGCGACCGTAGACCGTCATGGAGTGCTTGCTGTTGCTATAAACTGGCATGTGTTTACACAGTCAAGTTTACACTGTTGCTGGTGTCTCATTTGTTATTTTAATATAATAAGTTCATTAAAATAACCCTGACCCTGAATGTGCAGTTGGATTCCACGATGGATTGTGTTCTTATTTTTTTAATAACCCGCCTTTTTCTTGAGCTTGTTAACGGTGGAATTTGTCACATCTCTCAATAATGGACGCCATTATGAAATGAAATAAAAAAAACAAATGACACACACACACACACACACACACACACACACACACACACACACACACACTCTATGCAGGTTATTATATGCTATAGGATTGAGTTTGGCGCTGTCAGGATTAGAGCTCACAGTGCAGCTCTGAGCAGCAGAATTGAGATGCTGACAGTTCGCTTTAATCTGAGTCATGATAAAATGAAAAACTGGAGCAAACCACGCAGAGATGGTCTGTGGTGTAGCTCACGACAAATCTGAAACCAGGTCAACGACCAAGCTAGGTGAGGACCAACAGAGGCTGTAAACTTTGGCCCAGTCTTGTTAGAACTGAAGACGCCTTTTGGAAGAGAGGCGGGTCGTCTTCAAGAACCTCAAACAAGTCCAGTTACCCTTTAATGAAGAGTTGGCTAACCATGACCTGGATGAACGAGAACCTACACAGACATGACTAGACGATGATAATTTGCAGTGTTTATATTCAGCTCTATTTGGGTTGTTTTTACGTCCATTACTGTACGTTCAGCACATCGTGTTCCCTCTCTATCGCTCTCACGGCTCCTCTGGAAGAAGCATATAGAGGAATGTAGAGTACTAGTGAGTTGACAAGTGTTTGAAACAAAAATACGGATTGTCAGCCAAGAAGTGGATTGTGCTGCCGGGCAGAGTTTGAACATGCAGTATATAAGCTCTTTGCTGTAACACTGGGACTTGGGTTGACTCCACTGTAACTTTTCAGAGGATACAGGAAAAAAAAAACACATGAAGCGACTACAAAGATTGTCAGAATAAGAGAAAGAAAAACTATCTGGAAGGATGCAAACAGAAAGTCAGAGTTCATGCATTTACTGTGCTGCTATTTCTCAGCAGATAATGAAGATGCTCTGAACAGTGCCGAACCAATTAACCCACTACAGAGCGCTGTGGCTTCTGTCTGCTGTGACAAGCTCTGTGCTGCTGAGCGCACGGCTTGTTAGCTGCTCTATCACTGCTGCACTTGATTTAAGCCGCAGCACACCTGAGGCAGAGAAAGTGGGGCAGCAGGTGCAGACACACACACACACACACACACACACACACAACTATATATCTGATTCCTTCTGAAGGACCCTTCTCTCTGCGCCACATGCCTTCCTTTAACCTGATTAATGTAACACTGATCTCAGCAGTCCATCAAAATGCAATTGGATTTTTCTCATCTTTTTCCCCCCCAAAAGAAATCCAGCCCTCCTCGGTGCACCAACATCACAATACACGCAGGCAGGTTGTCATAGTTACAAGCTTTTTCATCATGTGGAAGTCTGAGGCAGGCAGCCAGCAGGTAGTCTGCTCTCGCCAAAGTCATCCCTGCGGAGGATCAATTAAAGGCAAACAGGGCAGCTCGGCTCCAGTCGGCAGTGAGAAACACTCGGGGGCTTCCCACGCCTCCTGAGCTGTGAGCACAGATAGCAGTCCCGCGGTGATAGCAGCCAGCTTTCTGCAGTTTTTCCTCTGCACAGGTGAAAAGGTTGGAATGAATCTCACTGTGACTGCAGAAACCTCTGTGCTGCTTTCGAAAACTCTTTTTGTTTTATGGTTTCAGGCTCTGCTCCCTTAACTACGGCTGCCCTTCGGCATTTTCTCACAGTGCACAAGCAGGGTGCGCCTTCCACCGATCTGAGTGCAGAGACGGATCTGACATCCAGGATTTTAAGGTATTCAGTAATGATGTTAGAAACTGCACAACTCTCTGCAGAGAGAGATTTTAACTCTCAGCCCTGTTTACATCTGCAGGTTTTGAGTCCATTTTTCAGACTAATCCAATGAATCAATCAGAAATATGGAACTATTACGTACAACCCATAATTTCCACTGCATCCAGAACGGCAGCGATTTACACCGTCTGCCAATTCCTACAGGATGCATTTGTGAGGGAAATTTCGTGGTGAATTTCAGACAGTGGGAATCACGAGAACTCACAAGAACTCGCAGATTTACATGCAATTGTGCGATAAGGAGTTGTAGTTGCAGTAGATCGTGTCCTTCCAGAGGAGGAAATCCACTTCTAGACTTCTAGAATCAGTAAAACCTTTCACTTGTTCGTGCCTGCCTGTTTGCATGATGTAAAATACGATCCGCCTGAAACATGGATGTTTTATTTTGTGTCTGTTCCCGACTTCCTTTCCAGCACGGGTTAATCTGTGATGAATTTATCCGCCATGCTGCGGTGTCGGGAAACAATAGAACTCTTGCAATCAGCTGAGGAGTCCAGCGACCCGCAGCAGAACGGAAAGAAGCCGCTGGAATTTGACAAATTGACTTGAATGGAAACGATCAGTGGCGATTGGCGCATACGGCGTTTTTGCAGCCGTTAAGGATGCGGTGAAAATTCGGGGTCATGGAGGACTGATCCTTCACCAAGTCCAGAAACAAAACAACCTCTCATGGCGATACGTCCAAGAAACGCCGTCGAACAGGTGTGCTGGACATGTAGTTTACTCCACCCTCAGCTTCATCCTCATGTGCAGCGATTTTTAGTAGATCATTACAGTAAAACACCGTACAAGCTAGGATAAAAGGAGGTTTGGACACGGAGCTGTTTACGGTACCTCAGAAGGTCCAAGAACAGTTGGACTTTGCTCACTGGCAAAAGTTACTCTTTGCAAAACAAACTTGATAAAAAAAAAAAGACTTTTTCTATTAAATATGAAAGCAGACTGAGTATGCACAAACGGAGGTCGAACTGCACATGTGCAGAAAAGACAATAAAGACAAACTAGGTCTAACCTCCTTCTGCACATGTGCTGACAGACCTCAGCTGCAGACAGACAGGCATGTCGTGAACCCGTGTGTTTCCTACTGAACGTGTATTAATGACAGGATGCTGTAAACACTGCTGTAAATCTGCTGCAGCCGAACGACTGAGCACTAAAAACCAGGAACTTAGCGGGGGAGTGGGCGTAATTACCACAGAGAGAAAACGAAGCAGCGGAGTAAATGGAGTGATCATTTTTAAAATTCTGCTTTTGTGCTGTGTTCATTAAGAAAGGTCTTTTTACAATAACACACATTTGACATCGCTAATTAACCCTCAGAAGTGAAACCAAAGTGGATGGATAAAATCTGATTTCACTCAGATTCAAACTCCCATCACTTCGCCTTTCTGAGAAACCTGCACCTTTGTCTGCATGTGGGACAGGACGAGCGTCAGGACGAGCGGGGAATCTCTTCTTTATACGCTCAATATAACATCTAATCAGGTGTTCAGTGGATAAATGTGACGATAGCAGTGTGGCGTGCATGTTTACAATCTGCCGTCATGGACACAGAGACACGGTGAAGATGCCCCGTCACAGAGAGATGTTAAAAAAGCAGATTGGGTCTGAGTTAAGACGTGGAGAGTCTGAACGGCGTTAGTCTGAGTGGGTTATTACTCACTCAAAGGGTTCACTGGGGTCGTCCCTCTGCAGCTCTGGAGGGATGGGGATCCGTTTGTAGTACATTTCCCAGTCAAACGCTCCCCTCATGGCGTCCCCCACCTGTGTTTCGTAGCCGAAGTTGTCGTGGTCGATTACGTCAATCATCGGGCACACGATGGTCTTCCTGTTCTGGGCGATCCGATCTGTGAGACACAGAGCAGAACAAAAGAGTCATTTCAAAGTGCAGCTGTAAGATCATTTGGATCAGCTCAGCGATAACAGACGGGCCTTCAGCTCCTCTTTGAACCATTTTGGCTTTTATTAAATCAACCGTATGTGACTTATGATTGAACACCCTCGAACTCTGCTCACGGACGCTCCTGGAGTTATAAAACAGGATTAAATGTCCTTTCCAGTGAGTGAAATATAACTCTGGGGCTCTCTTAATGCACTTCTATTGAGTTCAATGTAAAACAAGACCACTGGATACTCTTCCAGTGGATAAAAACAGGGAAAAAAAAAAAACTTGTTGCCCTTTTAGAGTGTTAAATGTGGAAAAAAATCATGCCTTCTGAATACTCCTCCATAAAACCTGGAAAAAAAAGTAACCTTTGGTTTTCCCTCCAGTGTATAAATTATTAAAAACCCCTTTGGATGAACTTACAGGATATAAAATAAGGAAAACATAAAAAAAAAACAATTAAAAGTGAAGTTTAGTTGCTCTTTCTGGGTATGAAACCAAATAATCACTCTGAATATAGTTTCGATAAAAACATAGAAACCATTTCTTCTGGATACCCTTCCTGCAAAAGCAAAAAATCTAATGTTAGACATTAGCCTTTTCTTATTTCAACCTGTGCAGGTTTAGCTGATATGTCATGTTTTGGTCCAATATTAAAAAATAAAGCTGATCGTATAACGAGTAATCTAAGTTTGTTAGCCAGACTGCACCGACCAACCTAGTTTACGGATATGCTACTACCCAATATGCATCTCTAGAGAAAAACAAAGAAGACAATGGCGGGGCTCTACAGTCATCATGTTTCTTTTTGCTTGTAGTTGTACCTACCTACCTACCTACCTACCTTCCTACCTACCTTCCTACCTTCCTACCTACCTACCTACCTACCTACCTACTGACTTACCTACCTACCTACCTGCTGACCGACCGACCGAACATAGTTTACGGATGCTGGTCAGACGGATCAGAACCACCGGAAACCTAGGGGGCAGTGTTGCTGCTGTCACTACCCGATACGCATCTCTAGAAAAAAACGAAGAAGACAAAGGCGGGGCTTCACAGTCGCCATGTTTCTTTTTGTTTGTTGTTGTTCTTCTCTAAACTTTTGACTCCAGCCTGCCCCCTGGTGGATGCCCCCCATGCTGTCGTAGAGGACACATAGAAGTATTTGGACAGTGACGGAACCATCGTGTGAAACAGACGCGTGTATTTTCATACGTATGGCAAACATGAATCAGCCTTTAGTGCGTTTCAGTCAGACTAATACGCCAAAGTTTCGTCCGATTAGGATTAGTTTTCGTTGAACAGCCTGACGTGGAGAGGAGCATGTCGGATCGGCACCCTGCTGAGACACAGGGCTGAACGTGGTTCTTATACAGAGAAAGAGTTATCGAGAAAGTTCTGTGACTGTCAAATATCTTAAAAATTAGAACTCTTCATGAGGTGAGTGGTTATGTTTCGAATGAGAACATTTTTTGACAAAATGAGACATTTTGGAAAGGCCAAGTGGAAATATTTGTCAGAAAAGGGCAGAAAGTTATCGAGAAAACCAGCCGTGATCCAGAACTTTGGGAAGTTCAGACTTTTGATGGTTCGGAGAGAGTTTTAGGACTGAGAGGTCGGGGCCGGGTCGAGAAATGTTGGCAGGGGCCCCGTGTGTGTGCGAGAGAGAGACTGATTGGTTCTGTTTGAGAAAAATCAGCGCCAAAACAGTGTGTGTTTGTGTAGGTGTGTGTGAGAGAGGGGGTTACGGCGCTCTCACCCAGCAGTGGGGGCAGCCAGTTGACGTTGGCCTCGCAGTGGGAGTCCAGAAAAGTGATGACTTCTCCTTTGGCGGCTGCAGCTCCCAGCAGGCGAGTCCTGATCAGACCCTCCCTCTTCTTGGTCCTCAGGATACGAACCTTAGGCAACCGCGTCATGTACTCCTCTAGCGCCACCTTTAGGTGCTCTGCAGTAAAAGTAGAGAGAGATGGGAAGAGATCATCAGTCATATTATTTATAAAGACTTTTGACTTCTGTAAGAAAAAAAGGACAGATGGAGGAGGAGACAAAATTTAATGTAATGATTATCTTTGTGGATGTCACATCATGAGGGGCTACGTGGTTTGGGGACGAATATATCGCCAATGTCATGGGTCTATGGGGTCTAGATATTGTCAATGGCGAACAATATCTACAGGATTAGGCGCATCAGGACTCTGTCATTGGAGTCACCTTAACCCTTAGAACCCCCGGTGATATTTTGCTATTTTTGGTTTGCCTGTTTATTTTTGTTTAAATCTCTGTATCAACTCGATTCTTTCAAGCACAAGAACCATCAACCATCCCCGGGAAACTCTTCCCAGGATGCGTCTTTTTCTTCCCGGAGAGTCGCAAAATCGCATCGGGCTTGATGTGTTTAGTCAGGCGCGTCAAAATTCTCCTCCGAATATTTCGTAATTTCGCGTTCCATATTCGCATCGGCCCCGGTGTGTGAGGACCTTAAATTCGTAAACGACGACCATTTCATCTCCGTGTGGATGTCTATCTGCATCTCTGTAAACGATCATGTGATACACAGAGTAACTCTTTTGTGGCGCCAAAACAACCTTTATACACATGCTCTGTTCTCTTCTTCTGTTCTTTTGTGTATTTCCTGTGCAGCGTTACAGCGCCACTTACTGGCTTAGCATTAGCATACATTGTTTTCAGTGGTTTCCTTTTGAGAGATGATAGAAAATCTTTTTATTAAAGTGAAAATCTAAATAAAAAATCGAGTTTTCAGAGTAAAAAATCTGGATTTCTTTTTTTGACCCTATTATCAGGGGGTTTAAAACAACATGAGTTCGACTGAAAACCAGCAGAGAGTCGTAGCTGTGAGCATAAACCGCTCCTCTTCCCTGTAAACCAGCTGATTATCTTTTATCCTGCTACATCAACTCCCCACTTTAATGCTTTTTATTCCAGTTTTTCCAGAAATAACAAGCCCTGGTGAAGTACTTCTCTAAGTTTCTGAAGGCTGGTGTTTAATTTAGAGGACAAGAACGGGCCCTTATGACTTCCACTGCAATCAAATCACATCCATCACCACAATCAAGTCAAAGAGCTCTCAGTGCCGAGTTTATCTGCCATTAGTCAGAGAGGAATATGGTTTAATGGTCTTTAATGGAGGAAAAGCTCTTTCTGCAGATGAGATTTCCATTTTATGCTTTAATTTTCTTTATATGAGGGTTTAAGAGCTATAATTCTTCATCAAACGTCCTCCGTTTCTTTGACTTATGGTTGGATGATTAGAAAACTTCGTTCCTAGGAAAAAGCGGGTACTTAGTGAATGAGTCAAAGTAAAAACGTTAACTTTGGTTTGTTTGTTTTTAAAGTCAGATGAAAGGTTTTAACATTTAACCTCGTATTATACTAAAAACCCGCGGTGGAGCTGAGAGACGCTCTTCTCGGTTTTTGGAGGGCATGTGAAAACGTCTCTTTAAACACTTAGATCCCATTCTTTAGGGTAAGAGCGCGAGCCCTTCGAGCTCTCGGCGGCTTGAATAGAAATCATCTCTGCAGCAATCACAACATGAAATACAACTTTGACAGCTTCTTTACAAAAAGCCACAATACAGCCTGTCGACAGGCGGCAGAGAGAGAAAGAGAGAGAGGAGTTGAAAAGTCGACCTTTTAACTTTATCCACTGCAAACTTTTTTTTTTTCTGTGTTTTTGACGACAGCAGATAGAAGAGTGAGCCGAAGCTGACAGCGAGGAAGATAAACAGAGAGGAAAAAACTCTAAAGGCTACAGTTTGAATAAAGACGCAGTCGACCTGCAGCAAAGGAAAATGAGTATTTTATGAGATTAGGAGAGAGGAAGACTCAGACAGAACATCTCGGTTTCTCTCTTCATTGATGAGCAGGAAAAAAAAAAAACACTCTTTTACTGCTGAAAAGTCGCTGTGTGAACACGTTAAAAAAGCAGGATTGATTCATTATCACGAAGTGCAAAACGGAGAAAAACAACTTCATCGATTCAAGATGAATCTTTTTCTGCAGTCACAGACAGAGATCAGACCGTATCTTAGATTGAAAACCTATTTGACTGCAGATCAGTAAACACCGGAGCACGGCTAACCCTGACCCTGACCCTAACTGTGGTGGCCTAAACTGCCACTATCTCGTGTTAGTATTTCTTTTTCTTTGGGTTTTAACACCAGTTTTGTTTGTAGTTTAAAAGGAGCACATTACACACCTTTCTGTTGAAATAAAATCACTTTAATTGCATGTATGGCAGTTGTTTTCTAATTTGGGTGCACACAATTTAGTTAACAAACTGTCACATGGTTGATTTTCTACATCATGCTTTAATCTCAAGTTATACTTACTCCTGTTTGCTTTTGTTTGAGTTTCCTGGCAAAGGCTGTCTGCTGATCAAAGATGGCCTTTTAAGCCTTGCCCACAGGAAGTGGGAGAGACCATGGAGGGGGAACACAGGGGCAGCATGGACTTTTATTTCATCTCCAATCTTCTGTTTGTGTTCTTTTCAGTTTGTAAAGGCAATTTAGTTTATTCTGTAAATAGTTTGTTTTGATGATTTGAAGCTATTTTTCTGAGTTTGTTAAATGTTTAGTTTGGAGTCACATTTAGTTTCCCCCTTGTGTTTCTGTTGGACTAGTCCTTTGTCTATTTAAACCCCCAGCATGTCTCACTTTAGTTAGGTCTGTTTGATTATGTTAGGTGGTAGCATTAGTTGATTTTGCTGAGTTGACCTCTGTTACAATGGGCCCAGGTTTTGTTTCTTTTTTGTTCTACCAAATTAAGTTGAACATTTGTTATGATTTGATCTATTTTTCCAAGTAAATAAAGGAACAAGATCTTTTTCCACACCTTTGTCCTTTGCCTGATTGCTTGGTCCCTTACACTACCAAAGTAACCACAGTAACCAAAGTCCTCATGATGTGGGCCCTAAAAGCGTCTACAGAGACTGAAATCAGGCCGCCATCAGGTTTTATTTATTCGCTTATATACATTTTTTTTTGCCAGTTTTGAGAAACTTCGCCAAACATCTTTGGCGTGTTTCCCGTTGAGGACACTGTCTGTTCTTCATCAGCAGGAACCAAATTATAACCCGGTGTAGCTGGATGTTGATTGATACCCACACATGTGATCGATGACCTTGAGAGTTCTGGTTTGCGGAGATGTTTGACGGACTTTTTCCACATTTCCAGAAACTAGTGGACACTCAAGGAACTGCAGTTTTCTTTTTTTAAACAACATGGTTATCAGACACACCACTCATCACTGTTTAGCCCCACAAATAAGAACTATATGGGTTTTAAATTGTACATTTTCGTGGACCACTCTACTGTAAGCGGTGCGCGTTTCAGCTAGGTGCATGCAATTCTCGGCGGGCATGCGCTTCTCTGCACAACACCGCTAACAACAACAACAACTAGTGCAAAATGAGAAATGAACAAAAGAAAACCACAGAAGATGAAAACTTGTTGGCACAAAAAAAAGCAACGTCAGTTATCTGGAATTATTTCAGTTATAAGAAAGATGATGTCGACTTAAACACGTGTTCTGTGTTCACCTGTTTCCACAATAATGTCCAGAACAATAAAAACTAAAAAGATCTCTAAGACAAACAGAAGCCGTTCTACTAACATTCACAAAAAGAGGGAAGATTCACTCCCAGGGTAAGGTATACAGTTCATTTATTCAACAGTAGTATTGGATCGGTATCGGATATCGGCAGATATGCTCAGCCGAGGTATCGTATCGGATCGGATCAGGAAAAAGATGGATTGGTGCGTCTCTACTTTAAAGAGTTTGTATCTCCATCTTTCAGCTCCGGCGCTCAGAGGGAACATGTGACCCTGCGCAGGGATACGTACAGAGATTTGTTTTGGTAACCAGGTCTGCTGTGCTGCATAAGAATCCAGGCTTAGTGATGGACTCAGACACCGCGCCTTAATACCGCCATCAGCACTGCAAATAACCAGCTTCCACCTCGGCCTAATCCCTACCTGTGCTGTGTTTGTGATGCTGTTTGAAGCCCTCACCCCCTCCTCCCCCGTCTCCCTCTGTATCACCCCATCAAAAACAAATCTCCTATCTAATCCATCCGTCCTTCCAGCCTCGGCTCTCAGGTTTATGTGGCGTCCTTTTCACATTTTCTTACCACGGTGAAGGTCGGCCTTCTTTATTCTCTGACGCCGTGTTTATTGAGCGGCACAGCGGCCGACCTACACGCCGTAAAGTGTGACATTGGAACAAGGGCGGAAGGGCTCCATAAGGTGGACATCGAACTGTGAGGAAAAGGCGAGCTGTCCTCCCCCGTGCGCTCCTGCGATAAATCAAACCATTTAAAACTGACCGCTACAAGCCCGACTCTGGCTCTTTATAAACGCTCACCCTGAGCAAAGTGACGCTTACATCATCCGGCTAATGACGGGAAGCGGGGAAAAATTAATCAAGGAGCATTCGCCCCCGTGTGTGAGCGGAGCTTGTATGGGAAAGAGGTTGGGGGAGAAAGATCAGAGTGTTTAATTATGATTGGGTAATTTTCACTGAATAAATTGGAATACAGCTCACACTGTTTACCGAAAGCAAGGAGGCAATTAATCACGCTAATGAGAGCGAGCCGATGTCGGCAAACACATTAGTCTTTATTAGAATGCGAGGCGGCGGAGATCGGGGGGCTGAGGGATCTGAGAAGTCTGGGGTCATTTCGCATCTGCAGAGTCCGATCAGACACAAGTTTAGACCGGATAAAAGTTTAGACTAGCATGTTTCCAGGATCCAGGAGCAGCCCGGCCCTCTTTCATCTGCTCCAACAGGAATTAGCAGTTAGTGGATGAAAGGCGTCGCAGTCGGTGGCCCGGGGCTCCTGTCAAAGTGTCTGCATGCAGTTTAGATGTCACTGATGAGACGTACATGTGTTTTTAACGTCTGCTCGTCTCACTTTGATACTCGGTGACCTGAAAGAACAGGGACTGACTGCAGGATTTAAAGGAGGAGTTGGTTAATTCAGCCGTTTGAGGACTCCACAAACTGGAAAATAGCAGAATGAGCCTGTTAGCTTCACTTGTGTGGAGTGTGATGTTTATTTTTATACGATAGAAAGAGGAAAAAAAATCTTCTGTGGGTTAATATTTACTTTAGGAAACAGAGGAATTAGACTCTAATGGAGCTTTGGGTTTGAAAGCACTTTCATTGTCAGATGGTTTACAGTTAAAGTTCAATCTAAAGGCTCTTTTTCTTAAAAAGTGACACTGTTACAACAGTCCAAGCTCCACTCAGATCTACACTGTCAAGTTAGCAAGAATCAAAATGCAACCATGAATAACGGTCCAGAGTGGCAGCCTGATCAAATACGTAAACATTATAATCACTGTGTGTGATTCCGCACAATCCATTCGGCGTCCGGCTCTGCTGTGGATCCGCTCCAGCGGTCAGATCAGATACGCAAGGCTTCTATTTTTGCCGGACGCCGCAGCACAATGCATCAATTCAGCGCAGCAGAAGTTGCATGCGGCTACAGAGTAAAATATCGGGTTGATTTTCAAAATAAAATAAAGTCAATACGTTGAACTGTTCTTCACATGATAATAGGAGGGGCCAGGGTTGTGGGATGTGGGTGTTTATTTACACCGCCGATCTCATTCAATGTCTCACAGTGAAACACGCAAGATCTGTAAGAAACCACCCAGTCTCACAAGAAATGTCGGTACTGTTTTATGAAGTTCCTGTCATAGGACCCATGAGTAAAAATGAGAACCAGGATTTTAAGATTTTCCATCCCACAGTCAAGATCAGACTGTCCAGATCCTATTCTCACAAACCCAGTGTGAAGATTTCCGTTGAATTTAGTGATATAGTCAGGGTGACCATACGTCCTCTTTTACCCGGACATGTCCTCTTTTTTGGGGGGCTGTCCTGCCTTGTCCGGGGGAGTTTATAAAATCCTTCAAATTTCCGAGGTTTTGTATGGAGTTTGTGTTGTGTGGACTTCCCAAGTTAGAAGCACGTAAAAAACACTCGATCGGACCTGAAAAACTCTCAAAATTAACTATGTGTGACTCCGTGACTGCCCCCATGTAATCGTGTCCTCTTTTTTGGGAATCAGAATATTGTCACCCTATATATAAGAAATCAGCTGACCTTTAAAGGCCCAATCAGAAGCCGGGCCTCCCTGTCTGTAAATCTCACATTGACATTTGTCTGTTAAACCTGCTGCAGATCTGACACCGACATCGGTATGGATTTTATGTTCCCCGATCTCTCTGCTTGGTTGTGTCGTTACTTTTCCATAAAAACCACAAATATCGTCTTTCTTACGACGTTATCTGGCAGTAAAACGTTAAAATCTGAGATCCTGACAGCCCTCCACGCACACAAACAAACAAACACGCCAATCCCAGCCCCATAGACAGTCATCAACATCCTCCATCTTGGTGTTTTTGTTAATTTAATTAACACTGAGTCACAGCTGTTCCAACATGACACACTAAGCTCTGTTTTCAGGCTAGTGGATTAATCCCGAGATGCTCTGGCAAACCACCAAAGACAGACGCTGCCTGTTTATTCCCTCAGCCAAATATCCCACTGCCCGTATGAAATCCATTAAGAAATCAATTTTCCTCAAGATCAGACTCGAATTTCTGCCGCTATCATTAAAAATAATCATCTCCAGAGAGGAGCCGAGTCCTCTGGCAGTTTGCTTTGGAGCACAGAAAGCTTTCTCTCTTTATCCAAACTTATGCATTTCATTTTTTCTTAACCAGGAAGCCTCAATAAGATTAAAAATCTCTTTTACAGGATTACCCCGGCCAAGATTGGCAGCCAAATGAAAGAAAATCGCTGCAGAAGAAGTGGCTGCTGCAAATCCCAGAGTGTTTTCTAGCTGCAAAAACAGGCAGGTTACAGGATGATGCAGCCTGCAGAAAAATATCATCTGTAAAAGGGAAACCACACCTGAAAATGAGTTTTTAAAGCAGATTAACGTCTGTGAGAGAAAGTTTCCTTCCTCTATTAACCTCACAGCTGAGCTCACGATGACCGACAAACTTTTGTTCCTCGATAAGAAACGGATCTAATCTGAGCGGGATTATTAAAGCATGTTTAAGAAAGTGGTGTCTGCGTTCTCACAGACAGGATTCTGGGATCTGTGAGATAAAGAGACGAAAGAAAAGGAAACAGAAAAGAGAGGCAGGCTGTCCTCTCAGATTGTTGCAGGTTTCTCTGCTCCACATGCATAATGTACTTCAACAGCCTCTTTGTCGTCTCTCAAGAAGGAGTAAAAACTGTGTACAAGACATTTGTTGTTCATTATTTTTAATTTAGTATCTTACGGCGCGTCTGCCTAACTGTCAGAACAGGAAGATTAAATAAAGAAAACCTGCAGGAGGAGACAATCAACTCTCTCAAAGGCAGCTCAGGGGATAAATATAACGTAGAGACACGTCTGTGATCAAATATCCTGCTGAATGTGATGGAAATAATTGTCTAAATGAGAAGCTGTCACAGCGGGTTAGTTTGATATTCGACGGAAGAGAAAGAGGTGGAATGAAAAGGTGTCTGAAGGAACAGTAGGAGGGAGAGGGGTCGGAGAAAAACGAGGAGTGTGAGGAGTGTAACTTCCTCTCCGGTGTGAGTTTGTGGTTTCACAACTCTTTCTCCTGTAGAGCTTTTCACCCTCCGTCTCCTCCATCATCTCCACACAGGGAGGTTGTAGTCGGTCCTGCATACGTTAATCTCTGTTAAGCTGCAGGCCCTGTGGGGGCAGACCGTCACATTGTGCTCTAAAAAAAGGTTTTCCTCTGATGCGCCATGAACAAATGCGCCGTGCCACCTACCTGGAAATCTTCCAAGATCACGAGTGCCAAAAAAACAAGATGCAAGAAAACAGATTTCTGCTCCACACATCACTGTAACGTCAAGAACTTGGACTACGAGGAAAAGAAGTCCGGTTTGGTGACGGCGTGACGGCTCCAGAGCGGTTTGGTTTTCATGATGAGCATGTTAACAGATTAGACCGTTCATTCTGTGGGCGTGAAGAGCGAGTTTCTGGTTCTGTAAGCCACGCACGGATCTCAGCCAAAACACACACACACAGATAATGACAGATTGAGGTCTGCACTGACTTCCTTATTGGATATTTTTACATCACAAGCTTGTAAAATATAGTATTTAATCGAGCCGTCACTATCTATCCAAGTCTGGACTTTAAAGAGGCGTTTAAATTCAGAACATTCAGTTTATTAGTGCAGGGAGGGCGCCGTCGTCGTAACCTGACCATTGAATGGCATCTCGACCTCGGCAAATTAACACAGGGAGGATTTTCTACATAGATGCTGCAGTCGAAGCTGATCTAGGCTGACAGTCGGATAAGAAGCACTTTGTGGAGGTGAAAAGACAAAAACCAAGACAAAGCAGCTGTCGAAGTCATCAAAGAAAACGAATCTGCAGCCTCACCTGTAGATGTGAACAGCTGATGTTAAACAGAGCGCTGCACTCAGTCCTCACGGTTCACTGTCTGAGATCTGATTCAGCCTTGTGCCGATGCTGATATGACACAATTTAAACAGATTAATGTACCTGACTCTAATTTTCTGCTTCACAGACGGACAAAAATACAAAATAAAAGAATAAAAGCAAAGAATGAATTAAATATGGACACTTACATATGTAAAGAAACACTCACAGTGTGGTTGTTCTGGTTTATAGGGGAAATAAAAGCTCAGACATACAGAGAGGAGGTGTCATGATATGTTCTGTAAATTTAGTTTTTCCTGGTTTAGTTATTTAAGTGTATTTTCCCTTGTGTTTCTGTTCCCCTGTAGTCCAGTCTTGTGAGTTTCCAGTTTGTCTTTGACCCTGTTTCTCTCCTCTTCTCTGTGTTTTATTCTTTAAATCAGTTTTCAGTGTTTATTTCCTGTTTTATTTTGTAGGAGTTGATTCCTTGTGTTTCTAGTCTAGTATAACTTCCTCAGTTTCCCTCCTTCGTTAATCACCCATGAGTCTCACCTGTCGCTCGTTAACCAGTGTGTATATAGTCCCTGTCTTCTCTGTCTTTGTTGGTTCATTGTGTGTCAGTCAGAGTTGTTGTGTGAATCTCTAGTCTCCTTGTGGTTTTTCGCCTCTGTGTCTTTTGTTGGATTTTTCAGTTGGAAGTTTTTGTCATTTTTTAATTTCATTCTTTTTAAATGAACCCTTTCCTCTGGGTGCTTTTCTTTTGTTTAACCCTGGTCCATGTCGGACCTTACTCAAATTTTAAAGAATCTTAAAATTGATCCTAAAATCAACCCGAGCCGGTGCAGATCTGCTCAAATAGGTGTGACATGGATACACTGAGCTGCTGCATGTTTAACCATCTGAAGGTGGTGGACTGATTTGTGTCATTTAGAGTGAAAAAGAAGAGTTTTGGTTGGCCGGGATGTACAGTTGAGTGTCATCGGCATAACAGTAATAATGAGTATTATATTTGAATAATATGACCATGGGGAGGCATACAAATGAAAGAAAGTGGACCCAGAACCAAACCCTGTGGGACGCCATGAGTTAAATTTGTCATAAAATAAACCACAACGACGCTCCAAACATCTGATTTTTTTCCTGGAAAGACTCGAACCAACTCAGGGCCACACTGTTTAACCCAGCCCACTAAAAATGCAGAGTTATGGTCCAAAAGAACGAGGATGGTCCAATCAGTCTTAAGATAACCGAAGATCATCACAAACTTCATGGAGATCTGTCTCACTGCTGTGGAGAGAGCAGAAACCGAGCCGATACATCCACTGATCCCTGATCTGCTGAACGAGCTTCACTTCAAAACGACTTTCTCTAAGATCTGAACCAAAAAAGTCTCTGAGGGGAATCGAAGTTAGCTTTCTGAAACTCTGCTCTGAGAAAAGTTTGGAGACTGTTTTAAATATTAAAAATGGTTTCCATGGCGCTAGTATCAGTATAAGTCCATCACAAACATCTACCTGCTCAATCATCTGTTCGCTGTATTGAGAAGCAGCCCTGAATATAGAGAGAGGTGGATGAAACAGTCTCTACCTCTTCTTCAAACACTTCATCAGATGTTCTGTAACCTCTCTGCACAGACTCCCAGGACTGAAAAATAGAAACTCTAAATAATCAGATGATAAATTCTCTCGTCCTTGTTCCTGAACATTTCTGATGGAAGTGTTTCTGAGGTTCTAACTGAACAAGAGGACTCCGTCAGCACGGCTTCACTCGACCATCTACTCTGTAAATGTTCCTCATCAGGTCCTCTCGGCTGGAGAAAGACGTTTGAATCGATCAGCTCTCCCTGATGGCTCAACATCTCTAAACGACGACACTTAATTAGCTCCTTTTGTCCTCGGTCTTCTGTCTCCCTCTCAACCTCCTCTTCATATCTCTCTCTCTCTCGCTCTCTCTCGCTCTCTCCCTCTCGTCTCTCCGTCACACTTCACTGAGCTCCATTACCTCATTATCTCCCTTCACTCTCAGCCTCACACACAAACAAATACACACACTGACACACACACACACGCTGACATGAATGAATAAACATGCTGAACTTTGCTTCTCTCTCTCTCTCTCTCTCTCTCTCTCTCTCTCTCAGCCTCCTCGCCTCCATCACCATCGACGCCTATCTCCTCATCAGCACCACTTCCTCTCCCTCCGTCTCTATTGTGCAGGAGGTTGGGCTGCCGGTGTTGATAAGACTGTTGAGAGTCGATGTGCATCGCTGACAGGAGCTCTCTCTCTCTCTCTCTCTCTCTCTCTCTCTCTCTCTCTCTCTCTCTCTCTCTCTCTCTCTCTCTCTCTCTCTCTCTCTCTCTCTCTCTCTCTCTCTCTCTCTCTCTCTAACAGACAAACCAGCTGATTTATTAATGAAACAGTCTCAGAATGAAAGACGTCAACAGAGCTCTGACGATAGTTTCCGACCAACAGAAAGTTCCTCACTAGAACTTTAAAATAACTCTAATATTCCTGTTTTTTTAATGAAGTGATCTGTTGAATGTGGGCCGAGAGAACCGATTTATCTTTGGACCAGAGCTCAGGGAGAATCAGAACTCCAGGTCTTTTCCATCGTTTTCATCATCGACTGAAATATTTGTCCAAATATCAGACTTCTTCATTTCTACTGAGTTTATGTTGGAACCAGGACCACCTACAGAATTTAGACCCCCTACTTCTGCAAGATTTGTGTTGGATTCCCATGGATCCCAGTCTGGATTTTGGACTCAAATCTGTGTCGTTTTTGGTTCCTCCCTGTTCTGTTGCCTCGTCCACGACAACTCAAGCTAAAGCTTCATGTTAAGGTCGAGTGTCTTCTTTCACAGCAGTGAGTGCATGAGTTAGGGATAGGCGATAAACCGAAAATTTACCGATACCGAAATTTTTGACGATAACTAATCGAGCCAATTAAATCGGCCCAACTTAGCCTGTTTGAGACTAATCTGTATTTGGCAAAAACTCGCCAATTTTTGCCGATATTTTCAGAAATAAATGTTCCGCCATTTGCAAAGTTCCCCGACTTATCCTGGAGATGGCGCAGTGACCTCATTACTACCTCACAGCACAGCAGAGTGACGGATCTGAAGCAGGCAGCTGAGGGACGCACAGAGGAGAGTGGTCCGCCTCAACGGTAAACAAACCAGTTTGTGAAAAACACAATAAGTCAACAAGTTTCAGTTCAACCCACTTCACCATGTTCCCCGCTGTGCTGGTCTCGGTCACGCCCAGTTAACGGTGAAGCACCATGTAATATGAAGCTAAAGTTAGAGTTAGCCACCTGCTATTAGCCTTGCTACACTGTTAGCCGTGCCAGTAACGGTAGAATAAACAACAGTACACATTAGTGATCGAGCTGCATGTCTCCATCATACACTCACATGGTTACAGTGATATAACAGTAAATACTGACTCTCTGCGCCCTGAAGTTGTTTGCAGCTTTTTATTTTCAATATTCAGTTTTTAAACCGACAAACAAGAGCAGATGTGAGTCAGTCTGTGGATTTATTCACAAGTTGGCAGCACCGAGCGCCGCCGCCACCGCCGCCTGCAAAGACACGACACATTTCTGCACACTTCAAACCCCCTTCCTCTGGTGGTCAGCTGTGCAGCGACCACCAGACCTCCTCCAAATCTGAAATACTTTGAAAGTCACTCAGCGAGAGCGGCGAGCAGGTCACCCCTTATTTCAGAGGGAGTATTGCGGCCATTTGTTCAGCCGATCCCATCTGGGAGCTGAAAGCAGGAAAGTAATTGGATGATCAATCAGCCAATGGCAGGTTTCCATCACCGAGGAGCTGATAGTGCAGAATGCCACAGCGGTACCAGTGAGTAAATACAAGCTGTGCTACTGGCTGTGATTACATGAATTAGAATCAATGTTATCGACAAACACAACTGAAGTATTTATGTACGGCTTGTACAGAACGCTGGATAAAGTGTCCTGTTTACAGGCTCTGGAGTGGGCAAACTTTAAAAGGCGAGCTTTTCCTCTACATCAAACAATCCATCATACTCAGAGGACCCGGACTGCACATTTTACAGCCTTATTTCTTTAACTGCTTTCCACTGAAGCTGCTGATTGATCCGAGAGTGTCACTGAGGCGGTGATTAAGGACCCGCTGAGAAAAATATGTGAGTATGAGAGTCTGTGAGGGGAGGACGCCAGGAGTGGAAACACAATACCAGTAACAAAGTTTGGGTTTGTAGCGAGAAAGAGAAAAGGAGAATAAATAAAAACGAGAAAAGAGAAACTCATTCATCATCCTCCGCTGAGTTTTTACAGAGCAGATGAGGTCTGTGCGTCATTTTTGTCTGCTGGTTCACAGAGGGAAGACAAAAACGCGTGTCTTCAAATAAGACATCAGTCTGAAGAACGGGAAGGACTGTTGGATCATGATAAAGGTTTTTAGGACAGACAGACTCTGTGTATTTTACGTCAAGATGGACTGAAACGTCAAACAAGTGCGATGGGCAAAGGCTTTACGATTTATTGATTTTAAACCCTAATCAGATTAATTGATTATGACGATGTTAAAAGAAATTTACATTTTTTAATATCGTCTTTGGAAGAACAGGATGTTGATCATACCCGTATCTTTTTGTGCTGCAAGAAAATAACTAACTACTGGGAAGAAATAAGCAAAAGAATAAGAAAAATATCAGGTTACGAGCCCGTGACCTTCGAGGTGTACCTGAGCGATCTTATCTTAAAGACAAATACTTGACTGAAATACTTCTTGCAGCATCAGAGACGGCCATCATGAAGAATTGGTGTAATGAGAATCCAGGAGAAACTGTCTGGAAGAACGATTTGAAACAGAGAAACTAACACACGCTCTACAACTCCAGCGAGAAACAAACACCTGAAAGTGGGAAAAATGGAAAAAATATAAATCTGTTCACATGACTTAAGAAATGGACAACTTTGATGGAGGCGACATGGAAAATTTTCTTCTTTTCTCTGTGAATGACACCATGTTTGTGTTTCTGTTACGTAAAAAAAAAAAAAAAAAAGGAAATAAAATGTAAGTTAAAAAAAAAAAATTATCCTCAAATCGATTTTCCTCTCTATCTTGTCTCACACCTCCAGGCCACCGTAGGTTCCCCCTACCCACACACCCCAGTCAGTGTAACCAAACATGGCGTTTACAAAAAGAAGGCGATAATTTCGTGGTTAAATAGGACAAGAGCGAGTCAGTCGTGTTGAATTGGAACGACTTCACAGTGTCAGATGAAGAGTAAACCACTCCCCGCTGTAAAGTCTGTCTGAAGGCGGTATCAACTCGTCACCACGGAAACAAATTCAGGAGGAAACGCTGAAGTTTTTGTCACATCAGCGTTTCAGGTGACTGTAAACGGTACTTTTTGAAAACAGGTCAGAGAGTGAATAAATCTGTAAACGACGACCATTTCATCTCCGTGTGGATGTCTATCTGCATCTGTGGAAACGATCATGTGACACACAGAGTAACTCTTTTATGGCGCCAAAACAACCTTTATACACATGCTCTGTACTCTTCTTCTGTGTTACAGCACCACTTACTGACTTGGCACATATGCACTACATCTTTTCGAGAGATGATAGAAAAACGTCTCATCAAAGTGAGGTTTGGTTAAGTTGACATAGAAAAAAAAATAAAAAATCAAGTTTTTACTGAAAAAAATCAGGATTTTATTTTTGGCCGATTTTGAGTTGAGTTCCTCTCTTCCGACATGAGTCAGGGAAGGTCTGAGTATCAGGTGGTTTTTAAGATTATTTTGTGGTGTGAGGTGTGTTAAGAGTGTTTTTTTTGCCCCATCTTGTGAAGGTAATTATTAAACATGTTCAATATTTACAAAATCCTCACATGTGGGGAAAACCTGAGAAGTGTTCACTCTGTCCATTATCATCTAGGATCAAACAAGCGCCGATCAGAAGACAGGCTGACGAAAGAAAGAAGCAAAACAAATGCAACCATGGCAACAAAAATGAAAACAAAGCCCCGTCGCTGTCCCAGAGTGTGATTTATCCAAAGTCAACACTGTTTAGGACTGGGAGCAGGGGTAACCCACTGGGTCAGATCCTGTAAAAGAAGATCCACTCTCCCTGTCCTGGTGTGGACACGACAATCTGTTCTTTTTCTGTTTCTGCGTGTGACAAGTTACAGCTGCTGTCCTCGCTCGTCTGGCCATAAATCCGTGAAATGACTTGGGCCTCCGCAGCAGAATTCATCGCTCACACTCATCCGCCGATGCTAAGCTGCCAGACAGACATGCTACCGTTTACTGAGCGTGGGTGGGAGCTGTGGGAATCTCTCTATTTTTACAAGCACATTAGAGGAGTGAGGAAATGTGGAGTTCATGGTTTATGATCATATAGAGGACTCAAAAACATGTGGATAATATGATTGTATTCATGTGGAGGTTAGAGTAAGAGTCTGTCTGTTTGAATTCTTACAGATTTAATCTAAGAGGAGTCAAAAAAAGAGAGAGACAATGACGGGGATATGAGGAGAGACGTCTATTCAGAAAGCAGATGATAGCATCTGCAACAAGTTCGTTAATAGTTGGATATTTAAAGGTATAATCTGTCATTTTCACATGTCAAATAAACAGCCTCTTTAAAGGTACGTGGAGGAAATAAAGTTTGTCCCATAAAACTTAATTTTTTTTGGAGATCCTGAAGATTTGTTTGCTATAGAGAAGTTTAATGTGTCCAATTTTGATTTTACCCCTAAATAGAAAGACATTAAATCAGTGCTCGTCACTCAGCACCTTTCTAGCTGTGTAGTCCCCACTCCAGGGACCACTCGACGCATCCCAGGGAAGACTTTTCCCGGGCGAAAGTCCCGCCTTCTTCGCCTCTGATTGGCTTGAAAAGCTGGAAACTTCATCAGACGCTCAAACCAAACAGTCAGCACTAGCCAATCAGAGGCGAAGGAGGGCGGAACCTTCCCTTAACAACCTACAGCGTCCTGGGTGGAAGCGAGAAGACAAAAACGGAGTCTACTTCAACTTCAAGTGATGGTGAATTGGTCCTTCTTTTGCTTTCTCAAAAGAAAAAGAAACGTAGCACACGGGTGAGTCCAATATTAGAAAAAAGAAGAGAAATAAATGCTGCAATATCGCAGGACGGGGAAACATCACTGATGTGAACGTTTGTATTGACAGGATACGGGTTCGAAAAAAATATTGACGTCCGAAATAATCGCATAAAAAAACTCTCCTGGTGTAAAAGGACCTTTTATACTAAAAAAAAAAAAAAAAACAGCAGTATAGTTTTACAGAATGGTAAATAAAGCCGACCTTGAAAATCTTAATTCCAGCGTGGACAGAAACCCAGCTGGTTTGGCCGCCTCTGCTCTTACACTGTCAGCTGTCTTTAATAACAGAAAATAACAGACAGAAGTGGAGGCAGACAGAAATCTGTGCAAATATCTCTGACTGCAGTAAAAGTGGAAATAAAAAACGAACAGATATCAGCCTCATTTTACTGCCTACATCATGATATGGTGTCAACTCGGAGGATGTTTTATAAGGAACTAAAATCGAACTCGCCCTTCTCTCTGTGGTCAGAGATAAACAGAGAAAGCTGACTGACTGAGTGATGGAGGTCACTCTTTACTGATGTGGTGGACCTTCCTCAGCTGAAACCTTTCATTAAATAACATATGCACAAAGATTAAAGTCGTGTTTCACTGTCAGTCAGATATGAACAGGACTGAATGGTGAGGGTGACCTGACCCTGACATGTTGAACCGAGCTCCGCTGAAACCTGTATTCAAAGACCCGAACTAAACAGATAGAAAGAAAATAAACGTAGGTCGTGACATTTACTCTAATGTTCGGCTGCAGGGTCGTGTCATGTAGGAGGGAGAAGACAGACGCTTCAGTGTTAAATCTGCAAATCTGCCTCAGGCTGGAAATTAAGAGAGAACATCTCCTGCTGTCTTCTGACAGTAGGGGGTTATCTCACGAAGACCCTCTTTTTTCGTGGAAGGGCAGAAAATCACCATCTAACATCTGATTATAGCAAATGAGCAAAATGAGACAATCTGAGGATCTGATCTGAGGGATGAGAGGATGGTTTGGAGGATTTAATCACAGTCAAGGACGGAGCAACACTGGAAAGAAAGATAAAGAGGTGAAGAGGACTGTTTTTTTTCTTTTGTCAGGATTAAAATGAAAACGTCCGCATGGTGGAGAGAAAGATCCCATCTCCTTGTTGGTGAGAAACTCGTGTCTTTATCATGTTTTTCACCTAAAACTCAAAACTTTGACTGATTATGGTCAATTTAAAGATTATTGACTGATAATCAGGAGAGAGATCGGCTCGAAGTTTAAATTAAAGTCAAGTTAGCTGTAAAACTTCCAACTTTAACATCTTTGACACAAATGTGCAGAGACAGAAATTTATTATTTAACCCTAAAATCTTCTAAATCAGTCTGTTAACATCAGCTGTTTTACATGAGTGTGTATGTGGTTTCTGGTGCTTTGGTTTCCAGCCTCTAGTGGAAACTAAAGGAACTGCAGCTTTTAGAACGACTGCATCGGCTTCATTTCTTGCCACCTACAGGAATGCGGCTGTGATGCTTGGGTGTGGAAGTATGTAGAGCGGAAACTGGTGCTTTAAAGAGCTGTTTGGGGGCCGGTTCTTGCAAATGATCTGATCGCTACATTCAAGATGTTTACCTGAGAAAACAGAAGAACCCAAACCTGCTCTGACATGGTAAGGTGGATCAAACTGAACAAGATCATTCATGGATCCTTACGGCTAACCTGTTTGGGTTACATCTTTACTGGACTTGGATCATGGGAACTTTAACCACTGAAACACTTTAAATTCATTGACAATAACCTGTGCTCACCTCTGGTCGTGTGTCTTAGACCTTGAATTTGTCCTGGAAAGTCTAAGTCTAAGATTGATCAGGTATATGTTTATTGGTCTTTTTAGGAAACTCTTCAATCTGTGATGTCATAAATTGAGCCTCAGGCCAGTCCATTACGGACTACAGCGGAGTGCCGCAGCTCAAGGAAGAACATTTATGACCATTTCTTCATGGAAATACAATCAGAGCGAGACGCTAAGACAGAACTACCAATGATGGCAATGATAAAGAAATGATCATAAATGTTCTTCCTTGAGCTGCGGCACCCCACTGTAGTCTATAATGGACTGGCCTAAGGTCTCACTACAAACAAGCGGTGAGTTGTGTTTAGTCTCTTTGCTAAAGAAATGAGTCAAAGTTAAAAAGATGTTTGGTGTCTAGTACTATGTCTGTGACCCTATATGTCCTGTTGATGAAGTTAGGTGCTGTTCTGAGCATTATTTGCGGCTATAGAGTGGCGTTTCATACAAACTGTATTTTCTGTTTGGTATAAAAAAGTTTTCCCTCTGCGTTTTGGTGGGAAATGTTCAAAGAAGTTAAAATAAATAAAAGCAGCTGTGTTGGCTTATTCAGCGGTGTCGTTGCTGAGTAAAAACAGGTCTGAGTAACCACATCAGGACGTGCTGTGTGCCGTTAAATCTGCGAATCAAGTTCAAATATTACAGAGAGTCCGCGAACGACAGCAACAGCCACAGGCCAAACTCTCTCTGCTGTTTGTGACCATGTCAGAGCGGGGAACAGGTTTCTCCTGCTGTGCTGTGCTGCAGAAAAACACTCACACTGTGCAGCACAGGTCCCCAAAACCTTAAAGTTATGTCCCACTGTGTTTCAGAGCAAGAAAAATACACGAGGAAGAGAGTCGCAGGTGTGAATATCTGAGATGAATGGCTCCATGTGTGAAAAGACAAGAGGTGACTCTTAAGGCGAGTTTTCTCAGCCTACCTCCAGGGACTCTTGTTGCTAAGATACCGCACCAACATCGCCTCTCAAAGCCACCTGACTAATGATAATTGTCACCTGCAGCTTGTTAGGAGACAGGAGCCAACACAAGTCTGTCAGGCAGCAGAGAAAAAGTCGTTTTACAGACATTTTCCTTTTTCAGATGAATCTTTTCCGAAATAAAACCTTTAATTAAAAGGACAGCTTTGAAGTGTCTTTATCTCTTGCCATGCACGCACTAGATAATTCAAGTTTACTCTTGCAAGATGTCCTCTTTGCTTCCCACCGGGGTTGCTTTAAAAACTACCAAACGGTGGGAAGGAATAAAAGCAGACGCCGGAGTTCAGCAGCTCTCTGAAAAAAAGTCTTCAAAGAGGAAAAACCGCAGCGCTGAGGCTGAGCTCAGAGAAAAAAAGAAGACTTCAAAATGATGCAAAACATACAAGACATGCAGCGCACAAGCATGAGAGATGGTAAAATAATCCATGAGGTGTTCGTGATGTTTGGAGCTGCTGTACGATTCTGTTACCGCTAAAGAAAGGAAGACGAGACAGAAGACGAGACAGAAGATGAGACAGAAGATGAGACAGAAGATGAGACAGTTTATCAGATTATTTCTCAGCGTTTTAATTCCTCACGCCGTCTCAGAATCCAAGAGGGAAGAAATGGAAAAGAAGATCAACTTTCCTGAGGTTTTGTTTCATTTCTAATATAATAACGTGTAAACTGACTCACTTTGAAGGCACGGTTGAGGATTGTAGAGATTGGTAATTATTATGAACCTCGTTTCTATGGCGATCATGGTCCTATAGTGCGATCTCCGCAAAGTGAAGAGAAAAAAGAACAGAAAAAATGCAGGCACAGGGCTGCAAAAACATTGACCAATGGGAGCCATAAGTCCCCGACAGCTCCTATTGGTCAATCTCCTGCTCCGCCTCTCCATCCAATCACCTCGCTGTATTCGACACACCCCTCTCCTGTAGTTCCGACTCATCCCCTCCCACTCTCTCGGCCCTCCTCGGAGCTCTGAGCTACAGGAGCTGTGATGGAGAAGGACGCAGAAAGAACCCACTTCTGCTCGCCCCACCGCCAAAAGTGGGAAGAAAATGCAAGCGAACAGAAGAAAGGGCGGAGTCAAAGAGGAAATGTGACCAAGCGAGGAATCTACCGGGCAAAACCCACAGGATCACACACCAATTAGTGGATCTCATTCTATGACTCCCGAGGAGACACGCGAGAGCTCGTGAGATCACGTCCAGTCTCGCGAGAAATATGGGTAATGACACGAGCACTTCTCCTCCCACAGCAGCATCGGATCGGATCTGGTCAGCACTCTAGGCTTGCAGATCTGATCCGCCTGCTTTTCTGGAGCGGAGCATAGCCGTTCCAGATCCTGTGGGTTTAGCCAGTGACTCGAATAAACATCGGGTCATCCTTGGAGCGGTGGAGAAAACAGACGCCGAGACAGCAGAGTTTTAGTTGAACAGGTCATTTTTATCTCCTTTTATCGTGGCTCATGTTACATAAATAACTCTGATTAGTCTCTGACATGTCAACATGGTAGCTGTCCAGGCAGCTGCAGACGGCGCTCGCTAGCAGAGCTGGCGTTTACTGCCGCTAGTCACTAACAATCCGACATGGTGAATCCTGTTTGAAGCTAGCGTAGGATCTTCTGCCGGCCGGCGTCTTACTCTGCTAGAGAGGGTGTGTCGTGGGGAGGGCGATGCTTCTCAGATCGGCAACCAGGACTTTAAGACTATCTTTCCAATGTCCTTAAATAACCTCCCTCCCTGTGGCCCTCAGGACGAGTCTTACAGGCGGCCCTGGTGAATAATGGAGAGTTCAAAGTGATATAACAGGACGTGGGTGTGACTGTGGGCTCTGTGGAGGCCGAGGGAGCAGCAGAGGGAGGTCACTCAGAGTCAGCAGAACAGATTTTCTCTGAGTGTCTGTGTGCTGTCGTGGAGGTGGGCTGGGCTCTAATGACTCACACAGACTGATGGTGTTTTGTGACTTGAATGCAGATGAGCTCATGGTCGGCTGATAATCTTTTCTATCGGAGCTCTCAGTGAAGATCGTATTTACATACAGCTGAGAACAACAGGGCCGAAAGGTTGTGCCGAGTTTGCATTCATGTGTGAATCGACTTTTACTGTACTCCACTCTTTAATCCTGCAGCTCTGTCAGCGGCTGCAGAGTAAACCTTTAGGTTTCCCTGATCATTAATTCTGCACATGCTCGGCCGCTCTCTTTCATACTTCATGTTTGCATGCTTGCTCAGACTTTCCTCATTAAGCGTGCTGAGAAATATTTCCAGTTTTATGATTTTTAGACGTGCGGAGTCTTAACCTCTTCAGGGCGCAGACTTTTCCTGTGCTTCGTACATCTCCAGCACGTCGAATCATAATAAACAGTAGAGCATCAGGAAGAAGGGAGAAAAAGGGTGACTTCTGTACTGGCCAGAGGATTAATGTGTCAGCTGGAGCGTGCACAAATGAAACCCCCCTGTGTCTAGTTTATCAGAAATTTCATAACACTGACAGACAGGAAAGACTCGAAAACATGCGAAACATGGAAACAGCGACAAAAACGACGTCTTTCTCCGAATCTAGTCAAATATCCACAGCAGGACATGAGCGTTATTGCAACAAAGAGATATAAACACAGGTCTGTTTCCTGAACTTAAATCAGCGCAAACCGACTTTAATCAAAGTTCGCTGACAGAAAGTCAAAAAACCTCTTCAGCTCTGGAGAGTCTTACAAAGCTTCCGACTCAAGAAGATCTTTTAGGCGCAAAAAAAACGAACATCGAATTTTGAGAAAAAGAGGTGAGAAGAGGAGTCGCAAAAAACGCAGTACCTAGAGCAGCCACTGGAGGCTGTCTCTAATACACTTTTCCTGTGCTTCGTACATCTCCAGCACGTCAAATCACAATAAAACAATCGAGCATCAGGAAGTGGGGAGAAAAAGAGAGTTAGAGGTTATTAATTCCGTTAAAATTTCATCTTGACTCCATCGGTGACTAAAAGATCAGGTCTGCACACTTTTTGGTGGTACGGCGGTTGTTACTCTTTAGTCAGTTTACTATTACTGTTGTCTTGTGCACTTTGAGATTTGTTTTTAAATGTAAAGTGCGTAATAAATAAAATCTATTATTATTATTATTATTATTAGTTTACAGATGCACAGTGATTTTAGCATGATGTTAGCATGATTAGCGTTCATTACAGTTTCTGTTAATCTAATTTTCTGCCAACATTAATTGGTTTTCATTTTGCTGGATTACTGACTTTTATACTTGATTCTTGTCATAATTGGTCAAACTTATTTCTCCACTCAGAGCGTGGGGTCTTCATTTGTAACCGTACGATCAGAGCCTCATATGAGGAGGGCCGGGTCCTCTTTTAGTGTGTCCGGCCCTCCTCAACTATTCATTTTTGCAGATGACATAAACGGCAGCCCGCCAGGTTGAGTGTACAGATGGAGCTAATGACTTCCTGAGGATTTATGGCGTGATGGCGGTGGCTGATGTGGTTCGACAGGTCAGACATCCAACAACACAGCTGCAGATGAATCCGTCTTTGATGAAACGACTCCTCAGCTCCACGAATGAATGTATAAATCACAGATTAATCTCTGGACTTTAACTTTCATGCTTTATAATGACTCTCTCTCTCTCTCTCTCTTTCTCTCTCTCTCTCTCTCTCTCTCTCTCTCTCTCTCTCTCTCTCTCTCTCTCTCTCTCTCGCTCTCTCGCTCGCTCCCTGATTCATTATGCAGGGGTTCGATGCCGAGTATTGATTTGTGGTTTTCTGCTCAGAAACAGTCCCGGATCGTTCTCTCTGACTTTGTATCGCCAGCTTTTCAAGCAGAGACCAGGACGTATTGAAGTTCACTTTGTCTCTGTGTCTCTTAAGCCTTAATTAAAGCTGGGCTCATTTCTTATCAAACGACCGTGTCAGAGAGCGAGGAGCCAGAGCAGACCGTCTGCAGAGGTCAAATCCTCACCTGGACCTCTGCAGTGTTCCTCCATCCATCCTGACCACACAGGGTCCAGACTGAACTGAGCTCCGGGTGTTTTTACGGAGCTGCACCCCAGTCCAAAAGTCTGGACACTCCCCTGCTCAGCAGCACAGACGGATCTGAGCGAGTGTTCACGAGCTGGTAAGTTTGTTTACCTGTCCAGCAGAAAGGTTACAGGGTCACCAAGGTCCCCAAGCGTCCCCCATCGTTTATGTTGACCCGGCTTTTTAGCTCTTGTCCGGTCTACCTCCGTTTTAAGCGCCCGTTATTCCTCCAGAGTCTCCGGTATTTACTTTGTTTTCTTGCTTGTGTCGGCAGTCGTGGCCAAAGGAGGATTCAGACAATTTTCCGAACTTTCTGGTTGGTTTCTACTGTCCGATATTGTAGCAAGCTAACTTTGTTTGGGCTCCTGAACGACACTGGGGAGCAGCATTTTCTTGTTGACTGTTTTTTTGTTGACTGTTTTCTTGCTGACTGTTTTCTTGTTGACTGTTTTCTTGCTGACTGTTTTTTGCTGACTGTTTTGGTGTTGACTGTTTATGGTTGACTGTTTTTTGCTGACTGTTTTCTTGTTGACTGATTTTGCTGACTGTTTTCTTGTTGACTGTTTTCTTGTTGACTGTTTTCTTGTTGACTGTTTTCTTGTTGACTGTTTTCTTGTTGACTGTTATCTTGTTGACTGTTTTCTTGTTGACTGTTTTCTTGTTGACTGATTATGGTTGACTGTTTTCTTTTTCGCTGTTTTTTGTTGACTGTTTTCTTGCTGACTGTTTTTTTGCTGACTGTTTTCTTGCTGACTGTTTAGGTTTGAGTGTTTTCTTGCTTGTGTCGGCAGTCGTGGCCAAAGGAGGATTCAGACAATTTTCCGAACTTTCTGGTTGGTTTCTACTGTCCGATATTGTAGCACGCTAACTTTGTTTGGGCTCCTGAACGACACGGGGGAGCAGCGTCTGCCTCACAACCAATCAGGTTAGAGGAGGTGGAGAACGGCTTTGTTTACAGTCAGAAAGAGCGGACCGCTCAAAAATGTTCAAATGTTGACGACACAGACATAAGAGAACACAGAGATATCGATATATTACCAAATGTCATCGATAACTAATAACTATTGACTGATTTTAGAAGATTTTTTGTAAATACACCACAAAAACATACGCGTCTTTAACGAAATCTGGTCTACCCCACCTTTAATGTGTCAGCTGGAGCGTGCAACTCCTGCGTCTAGTTTATCAGGATGTTCAGAAATTTCGTGACACTGAGAAACAGGAAAGACTCTGCTGTATGTTGTGGAAACGGCGACAAAAACGATGTCTGTCTCTATAACTCATCAGATATCCACAGCAGGATGTGAGTGTTATTGCAACAAATAAACCACACAGTGAAATAATTAGACAGCTCCACAGCCGTGTCTGCGGTGAGTGATTTTAACACAAATCCCAAATTAGTGCTAATCGACTTTAATCAAGTCAAAAATTCTCTTCAGCTCTGGAAAGATTTGCAAATCTTCAGACTCAAAAAGATCCTTTAGGTGCAGAAAATACGAGTAAGTCGTCACAAAAACTGCAGTACCTGGAGCGGCCACTTGAGGCTGTCTGCAACAGCCAAGAAAAAGTGTTTGCAGTCTTTCCTCAAAATTAAAGTCTGTTTTAAAGATTGATTTTTGACTCATTGATTTCTTTGTACACTCAGCAGGTTTTCATGTTGTTCAGAGAAATGATTTATGACTTAATTTTCAAACTGGCCTCTAAAAAACACGTTAGCCCGACTGCAGCCGCACTGGATCAGATTTTGGAAGTTCGACAGACACTGAGATTTTCACCCTAAAGTGTCATAAATAAACACAAAGATACTGAGAAAGAAACAGACCGACTCACCAAAAACTGATATGAAACACAAACTAAAGTGCAGTCTGGTGTGATTTCACATATAAAGATCAAATCTGACAGATAGAAACGACTCTCTGTTGAAATCAAAAGCGTTTTGTTGCTCATTCGTCTGAAATCGAAGGAGGTTATTGGTCCTTTAAGCATTTTTCTCTGCGGTTCACTCAGCAGCAGCAGCGGCGGCGGCGGCGGTGGTGGGAGGGTTGGGTCTGTGAGCTCTGATGGGTGTTAACCTCTAAATGAGTCTGAGGCAGCGAAACATCTCATTACCGCCGAGACGACAGGTAAACACATCCTTCAACGAGGGACCGTGACAGAGAGCACTAATTAACAAGGAATTAAACGCTTTCTTAAGAGGGCCGCTGAAGGGAGAGTGAGAGAGGAAATTACATGCAGACAGGTACACACACACACACACACAGATACACACACAGTTACACAAAGCTGTTCAACAAAGGAAAGTTGTTTGCAGGAAAAGGAGCGAATGGAAACGAGCGTTTTCTCTTTTTGATGATTTTCTGCTCTCAGTCGACGCTCCTCTGCTGTTTTGATGCTGATGTTTGTGTTTATGGATCCAATAGAGTAACAAATACAATCATTCAAACTAGTAGATGTGCTCATAAATATCCTGTATAACATGAAAAATATGCTTTCAATGTAAAATAATAATATGTATACATAAAGAAACTGTCTGCACAGCTTCTATGGGTTTATTATTGTTGTTTGACGATCTGCAGAAACATGAGAAGATCCAAAAATGTGCAAATCTGAAGAGACCGATCTGAACCATCTAAACTGGGGGATACATAATACAAAGAGTCTGAATCGAATTATTCACAGACATGTTGTTTTTGGCACAATATGAATCAAACTAATCCCTGCATTCATGCCAAGTGCACCTGTGAACAGGGGTGTTACTGTTTACACAGCAGGTTTCAGACTTCCTGCTGAGATGAACTCAGGCCGACACATCTCAGTTCTGTTCCTCTATTGTGAACCTAATAACAAGGAAAACACCTCAAACCTGATCATTTATAACTTTTAAGACCCACTCCGGTGAAAATCATGTTTTTCTTGTCGTCTACATGTTCATATGTTCATTTTTCTGATGCTACAGGACATATCAGGAGGAAAAAAGGTGCAAATTTGCATTTCTGAGTCAAATCACAATAAATCTCTGGCAGGCTCAAACAGCAAGTTCAGAAACAGTGAGATTTCCTATGTCACAATTCCAAGCTCCGCCCCCTGAGCCCCGCCGTGCAGGCCGGACTCGAAGAAGTAGAGAGGATGATCGCAGAACAAGCGTGTGCGTCAGCGGTTTGTAATGCTCGTAAGAAAGCTAATTATGATGTTAACTTTCATCGTGTCCCCAAAGACCTTAGCGTCCGAGAGCTGAAGAGCTCCTATGTTACCTGCTTCTTCTACTACATCGACAATGTTGGGCGAATTGCTAATGAGCTACTTGAGCTCTGCAAAAGAAAAGCCTGTAAAAATTAAACAGGTAACATGATTATGGCTGAAAAGTTCATAATCACAATTTAAAGACCACTGAGAACACTTAGAGTAGTAAAAAACGATCAGAGTGGGACTTTAAGGGTCCCGGTCTTCATCCTGCCCATTCGTGGGTCTTTCTGCTTTTACAGCCCACCCACTCACTGCTCAGTGACACTAAATCAGCTGATCTCCCTCTCTGATCTGAAGCCCTGTCTGTCTCTTTTTGTGTCCTCTTCTCATGGATCACTTTGGCCCTCAGCCTCTTCAACATTTAGCACAGCTGGACCTGTTCCTGGACCACGGTCAGACCCTCACCTTGGATGGGAAGTGGCGGGGATTATCGCTCATATTTCAAAGGTCACCTTAACCTTAACCTCAAAACAACCATGATGCGAAAAGACACAAAATACACCAGAGTTTGGACAAGAAGACTTCTGGGTAAGCTAAAGGACGGACGAGCAGGTGAGTGTCCTCGGTACCTTTGTCGCTGAAGTCGTCCACCAGGATGATCTCTGCGATGAGCTGCGGAGGAGAGCGGTTGAGCACGCTGTGGACCGTCCTCAGCAGAGACGACCAGCCCTCGTTGTGAAACGGGATGATGATGCTGGTGACGGGGAGCTTCTCTGCGTAGAGCTTCTTTTTACAGCTGCAGGAGAAACAAACAGAAGAAGAAGTTTAGAAGAAAGGACTTCATTAAGATCTTTTGTTCAGAAACCTGTTCAGACTGAAGTATCACACTGATGAATAAAATCCACACGCAGTCGACTCTGAAACCACTTCCCTTTTCTATTCAATAGACGACATGACTATCATTCCTGCAGAAACACTCAGAACTGTAAACTATCACTATATTATTTAGTATTGATCTACATTTGTTGTTCTGTTGAGTTAAAATGTTTATTTTATATGTTTCTAAGTTTATCTTCGTCAGTTTTCTCTGTTATTTAATTTGTATGTTAATAAAATCTTGAACTAATCTCGAGTTTCTTGAGTTTTTAGTTCAGATGCTTTAAAACTGCCAGTTTAAAAAAAAATGAGTTGTGATAATAATCGAGATCGGACGATACGACAAGATATATTGTGATCATTTTTTTGCCAAATCTCACAGGCTTAGTCATAAGTATCAATCGACTCCTACAAAATAAAACAGGAAATAAACACTGAAAACCGATCTAAAGAATAAAATACTGAGAAGAGGAGAGGAAACAGAGTCAAAGACAAACTGAAGACTCACAAGACTGGATGACAGGGGAACAGGAACACGAGGAAATACAGTCAAATAACAAAACATATGACATACGGTGCCGATCACAGCATGATTAATGTGTGAAAATGAATACATCAACTTTTGTAACTTGATGCTTTTTTGTCCCTTTTGGAGCACCATAATTGAGCCATCACTTCCTCTGCTGCCATGATGGAAAATAACCCCGTTAATGCACTTCTGAATAACCTTCAAAGACTGTAATGGCGAGTTAGAGCCGAGCACGGTGACAGAGAAAGAAACTAAACTGAGGCTTCTGTATCCTGATCCTTTAAAATGTGGTTTTTGGTGCAGCATGGTGCAAAATCATAAAGTACTTTTCGATTTCCAAATGAAAAATACTCAAGAGAATGTCTTTATGTTGTTAATATAGGATTTAAAAACATGAAATTCATGGTGATCAAATATTAAACTTCAGAAAATAACAGCTAATAATTATTGAGAGCTTTAATGATGATGCAGCTGCTTCACTCTGAGGAGTATCTGTCCGTTTAAAGGCTGATTCCGTCTGTTTTCTTAGAGGGAGATTCTCCATTATTAAAGGACTCCTGTATTTTCTATTTGGACAGAGGAATACGGCACTTTTTAATAATTCATCCCTCAGCTGCTGAATTCAGCTCAGTCCACACTCAAGCCTCTGAATCCAGTTTCCTAAATCCCAGGCAGATGTAATATTATGACTTTCAGCATATACAGCTGTTATCAGCCGCCAGCGTGCGCTCTGATGACGGGTTACAGCGTTCACCTTGTACATGATCATCACAGCGAGCGGCAGGACCCTCGCCGAGCAGCTAATCATGGGCAGAGAGTTCTGTTCCCTCGCTGGCGGGGAGAGGGAGAGAGTGTGTAGTGAGCTGTGTCAGACGATCGATGTCTGTGTTGAACGTCAGCCTGCGTGTTACACATTCAAATATGAGCGCCGGGAAACAGGCGGGCAGAGTGACGGACAGGCCCGGTTACTCTTAACAAACCCGGTCCGATTCAGAGGAGGCTGCAGGTGTGCTTATGCCCGAGTGTGTGTTTCTGCGCACGTGCGCTTCAATCAAATTGTGAGCGTGCAGAAATCGAATGTGTCAGTCGTCTGTCACGGGCTGGCTGCCTCTGAGGTACAGAGGACGTGCCAATCACCAGCTGCTGCCTACGGGGCGTTTGGGTAAGAGAGAGAGAGAGGAGAGCAGGTGTGTCAGTCTGATTGGTCACAGGAGAATGACAAGAGTGTGGCGGCCACAGGGTCTAAATTTAGACGTAATACCACTCATTTATTTAACACTCTATCCTGCTGACAGATATCAGGCTGCGTTCCTGCTTCAGCTGAGGTCTGGATTAAAGGTGTTGTAGTCAGGATCTGAGTTAGTTCCAGTTTTTAGGAGAAATCTTGAACGTAAACTCTACCCCTCCCAACCAGTTTTCCCCTCAGCTCCTCCTCTCCCCTCAAGCCCCGCCCACAAACAGACGCTCCTGCTCGCTCGTATCGTTCCAATTAAATTCAGATATAATGCAGATAAATCCTTCAGATCATTACAAATGGGGCCCAGTCAAGGTGAAAGTCAACAGCATTGGTGCTACTGTAGATGCCAACAGACTACAAAATGTTCAAATGTTGACGACACAGACATAAGAGAACACAGAGATATCGATATATTACCAAATGTCATCAATAACTAATAAGTATTGACTGATATCAATAGTTTTTTGTGTAAACACCACAGAAAAAGATGCTCACACTGCTACACACTGTTGTTGTGATCATGTGGGCTCTGCACGCTCGGCTAGATAGAGGTGCTGGAGCGGAGTCTGGAATGGACTGCTGATATCAGAGATTTTTTTCATTTTTTTGCTGATATCAGACCAATATTCAATATCCGATATCAATATCGTATCAGGACACCCCTAGACACAAACAGTTTTACAAAACATGAAACTGGAATAGCTATGAAACCTTTTCTAAATAAATTCCATGTTCATGTGGAGATGTTTGTGTTTTATTAATTTGTAAATACTCCTGAAATACCCGTGTCATTGACCTTCAGGGTCGCTGAAGGTCAGATCTTAAATGAGAGAGAATTCCTGCTCATCTCTGAACGCAGCAGGAACATTTATGCGGACGACATTCAGGCGGCCGAACAACCGCTCAGATGACCCTAAAAGTGTCTTTGAATTAAATTAAAAAGGTCTAATTAAAATATTGAACCCTCACATCCAGCATACATCTCTCTAAGGTTTGCATGTTACATAAAGGTCTGTCCGCAGGATTCCGATTCTCAGCTGCGGCTCCATCAGTCGACCTCTGGTCTGACATTTTCCAGCTTCTGTTTTTCGATGTTGAATTTATTCCTGAGTAGCTGTCATGGCTGGAAATGTGTAGGTCATGAAAAGCCTACTTTATAAGCTTTGATAAAAGAATCAGTCACTGCGAGGATGCAGGCAGAAAGGAAATACTCAAAGCTGCTTTCCACATGAAAGAAGCGAGAAGGTCAAGTGTCAGAGGAAAGGTCTTGTCAAACAGAGGGAAAGCTGTGATTAAAGGCCTTTCACCATCTACTTCTGGATTGAAAAGAGGACCACAGGTCACTGTAGTCTTGACAACTTCTGAGGAGAATTTCTAAAACTTTTGAGTCTTTATTTTTCTGCTGCAGCAGCCGAGAGACAAGAAACACACACAGCTTCACCGAGCCGGAGATTCAAGTCTTTAACATGTCAAAGCAGGAGGTCACTCACTGTTTTTCCTTTACTGTGAAAATATTTTCATGGCTGTCTGTTCGAATTATAAAGTATTCAAAATGTCTGAATGAAAAGTTCAAATATCAAAACGTGTCCTCATCTTTGGTTCTGGATTTTCACCAGCGAGGTGAGAGAACCCGAGTCAAGAGTTTGAAGCAAAAGACTGAAAACCACGGTGGCCTGGAGGCACGAGACATGATGGAGAGGAAAATCGATCTGAGGATTTTAGTTTTTTAACATCCTCATAATCAAATAATCCAATTAGGATTAAAAATCAATTAATTGTGCAGCCCTAGTGAGAGGGAAACCAAAGTATTAACCACATAAAAGAGGGAGGAGTTTCAGCAGCCAGCCAATTAATTCCCTTTTAATCAAACACCCAGCTGATGTCTCTGGACTCACTTTGCGTGGCGGATGTCAGGGAGGGAGCGGTTGAGGGAGATGCGGTCGCTGACGTAAATGTTGAAACCGTTCTCTCTGTAGGCCTGGTCCGCCAGATCCGGTTCGCTGAGAGAAAACGGCTTCCCCTGCTCGCCGTTACCTGCAACAAACAAACACACACACGAACAGGTCGGTGAAAACACACACTGCAGCTGACTACCAATGAGATTCAACGCAGACATGTTTATGAGGTCAGACACGCTCAGTGAATTTTATATCATTACAGCTGTTTTTTTTTTTTTTTGACCCTGCAGTTCGTCGAGGAATTACATTATGGAGGAAGAATCAGCTGAAGGAGGAGAAAATCAGATATTTACTCATTAGTTTTCACCCAGTTGAGTTATTGATTAATTAACTAATCGTCTCAGTGCAGGCACCAAACAATCAATTCTCACCTCGCGTATATGATATTGGACGTATATTACACTGAGGCCAGATAAATAGCATGTACACACGAGCGTGACTCTAATGACTCTCAAACAAGCCTGCGCTCCACCAACAGTGAGGGATCTCCGCTCGTTTCAGGAGCGCATCACATTACAGCGTGCTGCACGTTTCATTAGCCGCTCATCAACGCGCCGTACGCAAACACGCTCAGACGCACGCGTGGAGGCTGATGAATCTGAGGAGGAGCCAAATGAGAGCGCCCTGCAGACACCAGGGACAGGAGGCCAAACTCAGATACTGGATCACAGTTTTTAACCCATTCTCAGACTCACACCTACAAATGGATGATTTTGTTAAATATATACTAACTCTTCATTTCTCTGCACAGACTGACTTTACCAAAACACTGGAAAAATGACTCAAAATGAAATTATTCTGTTGATATTTTTAAGAAGAGGCTCCAGACTCACTTTTTTAACCAGGCTTTTTACTGACTGCCATTTGAGACTTTTCTTACTGCAAATGTTCATTTTAATGAAAGTTCATTCTGTTCATTATCTCTGTTCTTAGCCTTTTTTAATTTCCTGTCGCAAGTTTTTACTTCTTTTACCCGTTTTATTTATTTTTTCATTTAATATTATTATTTTCTTATTTTAAGTCCATCACGTTTTACTCTTTTCACCATTTTTATCTTTATTTTTATCTCCAGTGTTTCCTAAAGGTCGCTCTTTCCTCATGTAATGTCTCAGTGTCAGGCCATGTCTCTGTCATGACTTCCATGACTGCGCAAGTAAACAAACAAGAAATGTCCCGCTCTCTGCTCCAAGGCTGCGCGCACATACCTGCGATGACGTTGCACAGACACCTGCCTACAGCTTGTCTGTTAAGAAAAAGGAAGAAATGTGAAAATGTGTTCCCTGACTGCATATCGAGTGAAAACGACATTAAATGTGTAAATGTTATGGCCACAGAAGACCGATGCTGTGATCCTTGTGTTCAGAGTTTTGGACAAATGCTTGTTAGTGACTGAAAGAAACTGTAATTCAGGTTCAGGAGCAGGACCAGGTCTAAACCAAAACCACTTATCTGGAGTCAAATTTAAAGACAAGCGTTTTTATCTGAGAAAAGTAAAAACTCTGAGCTGCAGACTCTTATTATCGAGCGGGGATGAGATCAGTTAAAAATGTATCTCCTCCCGCTGTAATAATTGATGCTTATTTTGCTTTCAGCTCGGTTAATGAGCCCAGGAACCTTTTGTTATGTCCACTAAGTCTTCTGCGTGATCTCTCATCAGGCTCGTTTAGCACTAAAGCAGCACATAATACCACATAAAAGCCCCTTAAACCCCAACATTCCTGATAAAAAGCCAAAGGTGTTTTTCTCTCTCAAGGCCCGTCGGCTGAATCGATGCTTATTGTAGAAGATTAACTGTGTTTAATTATGAACTGAGAACTTAACTCACAGCATTGATTTACACCCTTCTGAGGGACCGACGCACTCAGAAGGAATTAGACCGAGACGAGACCCACTTTACAAAGTGTGTGTGTGTGTGTGTGTGTGAGATACAGAGCAGATCATCTCCAAACAAATCTGCACGCTCAGCAGAAAAGTCTGGACCCACCTGATCGGGCGGCGTCTCTCCGCATCGCCTCGTAGTCGTGCCAGTCCACCCGCCACACTCCGTCTGATCCCAGCTGAGCTTCTCTCCTCACCTGGTTCAATCCCTGACGGAGAAAAAAGAACGAGAATTTTTAACCTGATTGGACCGTCAGTTAACGGGACATCTGAAACCTTGATCAGCATCTTTTTCACATACTGCGAGAATATACTAATATCTGAATCCACCTTAAGTTAACTGGGGTAAAGGCGACAACATACAGAATGCCGATCAGCTCCGCCGCAGCATCATATTGAGGGCAGCTCTGCGAAAGATATGCACCGAGTCGATTTTTGCTGCTCACTCCCACTTCACTACGCCGCTGCTACACTCCAAATACGCTGATCCTGTATGAGACCCAATGCTGCTCTACGGAGCAAATACGGAACAACGCGCTCAGTACAGATCCTGGATGTTTTCGGTTCAAGACTGAACTTCAGGAGCTGAAACAGCTGACTCAGTAAAAACTCGGACAGACCCTCCTGAAAACAGACTTGGTAGACCAGCAGAAAGACCACAAACCCCCTCTAAACCCCATTTTTATTACTGTCATTTTTTTTTTTATTCTTCTTTATTAAACGCCAGTGATAGAAAAAATTTGATAGAAGTCTGAATTTTTTATTTTTTTTATTTATTTCTCAGAAAACAAAAATACAGGTAAGAAGCTAGACAGCATTTTAAAATTTAATTCAAATATCTGCGTTTAATCCATAGACTGTATATAGAATAGACGCCATCTGCCTCCTGGCTAAGTAAAGCCACCCCGAGAACAGCACCCTCTGGTGACGGGCTGCAGTATAAGTCATAAATCCCGCCTCCTCCAGCAATCCTTATGGAGCTGTGGACAAACTTTATAAATTAATGACACAGAATATAAATGTTTTTCCCCCCTGGTTGTGATGTTGACATGTAGTTACTGTCAGACTGGTTTGTGCTCAAGTTCTCTTTTTTTCTGTGCAGCTCCATTTTTAAAAGTTATCAGGGGGTTAATGTTTTCTATGATTGACACCTGATACAGCCTATGGGAGTACGAAGATTGTGTAGATCAATCAGGGGATACGCCGTTTGAGCCGAGTGTCATCAGGGCGAGAAAAAACGTGGAATTACTGAGAGCATATCGGCTGGAGCTAAGTTGTCCATAGTATATACAGTCTATGGTTTAATCTCAGGAGCATGAGGGGGAAAAAATCTAAAAGTTCTGAATAATTTCCAATTTTATTACTTCCGTCTTCAGAATTCAGACTTTTTTTTGTTTTGTTTTTAATCTAAAACTCTGAATTCTGAATTTAATTCCATCTCACAGAAAAAGACTTTTATAAAAGAGTTTGATTTCTTTTTATTCAGAAGTCTGACTTTCATCTAAATTCTCAGATAGAGGTCTCAAATCCTGAAAACAAAGTCAGACGTGACATTAAAATAAAATCAAAACACTTTTCAGACATGAGATCTCTTCAGTCTTTGTTTCTCAGACTGGAGGAAGAACTCGTTAACCATGATGACCAGAAGCTTTTCTTCGCTCAGCCCCTCCCTCTGGACAAACCAACTCTGGAGTTTAACAATTAACTCTAATTAAAATAACACAACTGACATCTCTGCTTTGAATCAACATCATCCGACAGATGAGTCACCGTTTCATTATTTCATAACCTGCACAAACTCACAAAATTCATCCATAAAGAAACAAAACTTTGACCTGATCACACATATGGTACCTTTACATCAGCACGCCTGAGCGTAAGGAGGAGCAGAACTAGGGATTAAAAAGAAGTGCATGAACCAGAGAGGGAGTGATGTATATCTATGTGGAGCTGAGCAGCTGACACTTCCTTAAACATCTATGACTGCAGATCTGTGCTCCTCTCAAAGGCAGAGCTCATCGTCTAAAAATAAAAACAGATTCTTGAAGAAAAAAAACAGATTTCCATCTTCGTCATTTTCCTCAAGGCTGTCCGCCAAAGTCTCCATGACAGCTGGGAGTTTACACAAAGGAAAAGACAATCTGTTTTTTTTATTGGGATGGTGCTTGAAAATGTCACTAACATTAAACACACACATGCACACACACACACACACATGCGCACAAATTTAAACCCTCATCACCATAAGCTATTCCAACCTCCTCAGCATTAAAATGCAAAAGCAGTCATTTATGAAATCCTCTCCGCTTTGGAAACGACTTTCAGTGACTGCAGATATTATGGGATCACAGCGCATCAGTAAAGTAATTAGCTCTAAGGGAGGATACAATTAGTGAAATAATGTTAACACAAACGACACGTCTGATTGCGTGGAGCGCTATTAACCAGTCTGTTATGTTAGCAGACGGCATAACGCAGCCGAGGCAGACGCCGAGGAAGACGCCGAGGAAGACCATGGAAGCGTGAGAGTGAAGAGTCTGAAATAAAGATCTTTACTGGAACATCTGCATGATTTATGTCTTTGCACATATACAGAGCGAGGATACAGGTTTGAACTGTCCTGAGGTCTGATGAATCAAAATCTAATATTCTTTTGGAAAAGACAACTGGACTTAATTGGGACGTTTCGCCAACGAAGAACTGGAAATCATAGATGCTGCATCATCAGATTTAAACAATATCTCCAGGTTTAGGAGCAACATCTGCTGACATCCAGACAAAGAGTTTTTCAGAGAGGACCTTCATATGATCACAACCAACACTCAGACAACAGGGACTACAACAGCATGGCTCTGTAGGAGAGGAGTCCCGGACTGATGTGGTCCTGACTTGTCCCACATTGAAAACATTCAAAGCACCAAAAACAGGACCAAGGAGAGCCTGAACTGTTCAGTAGCTAACATCCAACACCAGACACTGATGGGACAACATATCACTGTCCAGATACTGGTCTCCTGGGTCCACTAATGTTGACAGGGTGTTGGGTAAAGAAAAGCTGATGTCCCCGCAATAACATCTGGATTAGATTTAAAATAAGCGTAAAATCTTCATGAAACTAAAACATTTTTCAGTCTCAACATTTGATGTTCCCATTAATATCTGATTAAGATACAAAATAGTTGACAAGACCACCAGCAACACAATAAACAATGTTTTATAATGGAATAATGGAATCCTGGGTAATGAAGGAATTAGGGACTGTCTCAGCTCTGGTGATCCAGCAAAGTACACAGCAGCTTCACATGGTTTCAGTTGTCCGGTGGTCCTTCTTTGTGCTGGGCTCTTGTGACTAACTTCATTAAAAAAGGATAAAAATGTATTTACTGTCCTCCTGTTTCAAGCAGGGGTTTCACTTCCTTCCTGTCGCTCTTAAATCTGTTCAAATCCTCTCCTATCTCGACTTTGCTCGCTCCCCCCGTGTCACACCAGGACCTGACAGCAGGCGCGAGTCCGTCCTCGTGTTTTCAGCTAAAATGAAGCGACCGTGCCAGCAGATGTAGAGGACCTTGCAGGGAACAAACAGCCAGGGGAATTGGACTCCCAGAAAAGCTGTCGTAATCGCTCAATACTAACACGCAGGAAATGAGAGCGGACACCGCATTAGCCTGGCGCTCTGGTGGAACACCCATTTCCTCCCAACTATAGAAGCACATTCACTTCCATTCAATTAATTCCACTTCAACTGTGTTTGTATTTCCAGTTCAGTTTGATTTTAATGTGTAGGTGTAACGCAGCTTTAAGACGTGAGTCTCAATATATAGAATCTAGATTGTTTGGTTTCTCTAGTTTCCTTCAGATTTAGGGACTTCTCCTACAGCAAACCAAACCTCGGAAAAGAAGTAAGACGAAAGTCACTTCTCACATTTAATTCACGGTAGACATAAGTTAGTAAAAAGGGGTACTGCCCTCACATTTAGGAGTCTCAGGATGCTCTGGACTGTGAGTCATCCGTCAGTTTAAAGCTGTTTTTGGTTTGTTTTTACTGTAAATGCTGAACTTTAATGTACTTCAGGTTTGAAAAGAGACATGATTTCTGTTTTTACTGAAACTTTGAGGTGTCATAAAAGAAGGCTGCTTTCATTAGATTGAGAGATCACAGTCAAATAAGCACTAAATATAGGTCTGTGTTACCCAAGATTTCCACCGCATCTGGAACGGCTCTGATCCGCAACGGCGGCGACAGATTCTAAATTCACAGCTATGTGTTGTACAACAATACTTGTGGTTTTACATATTTGTTTTTCTAGCTTTAAGTCACAATCAAACCACTGAAACAACCTCAGTCAAAACTGTTCCCATTCAGAGGAGGAGGGTCGCTAAACCAGGTCTGTAGAGGAGCACTGACTAAATCAGGTGACCTCCAAACATCATCTTTTAGTACTTAATTATGACATGAACCTTTCCAAACAGAGAGGTTTCTGTCAGTCACTTCACCAGTCCTTCAAAATTTACATGAAACACTTTAACATTTAGAGCTCCACTGGATTCCTGGGGATCCCATGTGACACCATTAATATTGTTTCCATAGGAACTATACCGTGTATCTCTATGAGACGAAAAGTGTTCAAAAGTTTACCCTTTTGGCGATCTATCGAGGGTTTCAAGACATTTCTACACCCGCCACAAGGTTTACAATCCAGCCACAAAAACAGGTGTTTGATCAGAGACATTTGATGGTAAATCTTCTATCGTTCCCTTGACGATAGTGTCGAATAAGAGGCAACCAAAGATCAACAAGAGACAAGAAAGTTCTCTGTCTGCAAAATAAAACAATAAAGGTCCTCAATGTTTGGAAACAAGCAAAGAAGAGATTCTGAGCAGTATGATGTGGTCCTCTGTCTCATCCCAGACAGGAACTTCAAGGAGTGGCATAAATAACTGTAAATAGTCAAAAACGTCTGGAAGAATTAATGTAAATATGTCAATAGTTTCTGTTGTGTGTTTGTTCCAATCCCAATATTTCTTCTCCTGATAGCCAAGACTTGAGAGAATGATGTGCAGGTGAGAAAAGGCTTGGTCACTGTAGAATTATGTGTTTTTTGAGCAAAGTACTGTTGGGATCAATTTCTGTTTTTGTTTTTTGGTTGACTTTGATGGTTCTGAATCTACCGTCACATTCAATTTACATCATTTTTGGACCAAAAATAGCTAAATATAGCTGGGAGTTCTAAGGGTTAAAAAACCTCTGAGGGTGCCAGAGCCTTTAACCCCCACTAAACACTCAAACAGGGTTCAATTTAATAACAGCACTTCCATTTACACAAAGAATCTCCCCCGCTGTGGGTTTATACTTTGTACTTTCAACCAGAACATCAACAGTCCAATAAGAGCACAGGTAAGTGGCATCAATAGCGCAGAAAAGGAGAAATACAAACAGTAAACACAGCCATCAATAGTCCGCTCTCGGTACCATTTGTCTGTCTCCCCCGCTGTGAGCTCTGCTGCTACCTCCCTAATGGCCATTATCACGAGGACCAGGTTTCACGCTGCCACAAACAAATTTCTGCTCTGGGCACTTTTCCCCTCCATCAATATTCAGAGTGCAGCATAAACTAGCTAATAGAGCACAACAGGAGCTTCGCCACTTGCCATGTAGCCCGTGTTCTGTGCGGCACTAATTTGTCAGTCATTAATAACCAAGTATGGATTTAGACAGGAGACAGGTCTCAGTGGAAACTCCGACCTCAGGACGTTTCACTCATCGTACACATAGAGAGTGACAGAGACATGGACGATTTCAGCTGCATGAGTGATCACTAATGAACTTTCATGTTAGCTTGTAATGGTCCATTTGTCTAATGTTACAGCGCAGTGACAGGATCCATCTGTGGGCGGAGATAAAGATCACAGGTTTCACTTTGATCTTTTAAAGGACTTTTTCACTGTGTGGTTGGAGGATTTCTGGAAACAAATGACATGAACAAATGAAAAATGTTCAAAGGGAATAAAAGGAGGAGAGTTTCAGCACAACGGACGGAGACAGAGAATCAAAAGACTGTTCACTGTTTCAGCACCAAGGACAGAGACAGAGTTAAAGGGATATTCCAACGTAAAATTAATTTAGGGTAAAACACACTGTATCACCCAACCATAGTACTAGACACCAAACATCTTTTTAACTTTGACTCATTTCTTTAGCAAAGAGACTAAACACAACTCACCTACTCTCTTCCAGCAGCTGCTTGTTCGTAGAAAGACCTCAGGCCAGTCCATTACAGACTACAGCGGGGTGCCGCAGCTCAAGGAAGAACATTTATGATCATTTCTTCATGGAAATACAATCAGACCGAGACGCTAAGACAGAAGAACTACCGCGTCTGCAGAGAAAAATGATTAATATGGTGATTATGACTTCAAGGAAATGATAAAGAAATTATCATAAATGTTCTTCCTTGAGCTGTGACACCCCACTGTAGTCTGTACAAACAAGCGGCTGCTGGAAGAGAGTAGGTGAGTTGTGTTTAGTCTCTTTGCTAAATAAATGAGTCAAAGTTAAAAAGATGTTTGGTGTCTAGTACTATGTCTGTGACCCTATATGTCCTGTTGATGAAGTTAGGTGCTGTTCTGAGCATTATTTGTGGCTATAGAGTGGCGTTTTGGTTGGGGACGTGGCTCTCTGTATTTCTATCCTGCGGTCGTTACTAAAGTTGGTATAACTAGAGAAGCAAGCGGTCGACAACATTCATCTCTGGAGGGGGGGTCTAACTCGGTGTTACGATGTTTGACTCTAAATTAATTTTACGCCGGAATATCCCTTTAATATATGATAGTACTTTTTGATATATTTTTTATATTCTTTTTGATACAGTGGACCTCTGACTCATTTGTCTTTTTAAGGATTAGGTATTTTACCACCTAAACCTGCGAACCGTCAGCTGAATAATTAAAGCTCACCCTGCAGTCTGTTTTTCACCTCTTCGCTTCTATTTTTGTTATTTCTGCATTTTTAATTCATGCTTTGTTTGTTTTATATCCTCCTTCCTAACTCACCCCTTTGTGCCGTCTCCCCCTGGTTCCTGAAAGCATCCTGCTCGTTGCTCCTGGGCCTGAAAAGGTCTCCACAATGAAACACAATGGAGGGAAATGCCGCGCTAACCTCTGAGGTGTCACCTCTCCTGCACAGTTACCTCACTGTGCTTTGTGGGAGCTGCTTTGTTCTTCTGAGGCTGTGTTACGGCGCCAGGGAGAAAGATTTTTCTGCAGAAATAGGTGACGGCAAAGTCAGAACAAAATGCCAGCGACCTTCAAGGTCTGACATAGCTTCACATCGGAAAATTCGGCAAAGAAGAAATGAAAGAAGAGGTGAGGATGCCATCGGGTCCTCTGTGTTACCTCTGACTGAAAGCAACCTGAACATAATCCCAACAGCATTACAGCAGAGCCTACAATTTATGATGAATGTCTAAAATCGTGAAGACAAAATGAAATCATGAGACAGAACCATCCTATTTCGTTTAGTCTTGGAGCAGACGCACGTTTTCAGTCGGTGTTTACAGTCTAGAAACAACAGCTCAGTTCTGACCGTGTCCAACCAGAAACTCACTGACATATTAACAAGGTCTAAGTGTTTATTTCACTTCTTTTTCAGCCATTACTATTAAATAAAAGCGTCTCTAAATCATTGAATGCTCTATGTTTCAAAAATCTGTGAACCTGCAGGCGATTTTCACCGCCTCTCCTCCTTTCCTGTGGAGGAACTTCAGCGGTTTGTTTACGTCTCTAAGTTTCGGTTTAATTTGTTGGCTCCCAAACTGTCAGCTGCCAACTTCTCCAGACTCAAACATGCACCAGTCTGTCCTCATCTCCCTCGGTATGTACTGCGAACTCAAGAGCAAGATCAGCTCTGTCAGATTTCCTTGACGCGTTTTTAGTCAATTACTGTCACCTGTCTTGTTTGTCTCCGAGATTCAGGAGCTTTTCTTTTCTGTCCCTGTCAGATTTCTCTCCATTCTGTCTGCTCGGTTTTTAAATGAACACCAGAGCTGGTGTGAATGCCCAGTTTGTTCAGTCTGCTGATTTTTTTTTTTTTTCCAGATGTTAGTTTATCATTTTTTTCTGTGTATGTTTTAGCCAAGATCCACACGGTCGCAGAAAAACAGACGCATATGTTAGGAGGCAAATACACACAAACGGAGCCAAACACAGACAAGATCGAGGTTCACAAAACTGGACCACTTGGTACTGGACGACTACAAGGCTGAACAACATTTAACCTCCTCCTGTGTTAGGGTCAGCACCGACCCGGTTTTGATTTTAAATGCTTAAAAGAAACACTGAAATCTGCTTTTTTTACATCAAGACTTTTTGACTTTGTCAGGAACCTCGATTTCAACAAAATACCAATAAAAAAATTAAATTGACTAAATTATTAAATGCTTTTATTATGATATGGCACTTGTCGAGTTAGGGTCGTTGTTGACCCGGTTAGATCAATATCTAATAATCAGAGCATAAACTTAATACACAGGTGCACTATCAGGTAGATCCTCTTCCAATCATGTGAGATTTAGGAAATTCTTATTTTTCCATATTTTTCGCTGGACTAAAAACAACGTCAGGCATGTCTGTGTGAGGGGTATAATAGGCCCAGAGGACCACAATAAAAACTATTATAATCAATATTTTCATGGATAATGAAGCTGAACAAGGTGACCTAGAGATGAGAACCAAACTGGATGATAGAGAATTTTTTTTAGTGTAATTTACAGCTGATTTAAGACACAGGTCAAAACATTTTATATCAGTCAATATTAGTTATTGATGACATTTGGTAATATATCGATATCTCTGTGTTCTCTTATGTCTGTGTCGTCAACATTTGAACATTTTTGAGCGGTCCGCTCTTTCTGACTGTAAACAAAGCCGTTCTCCGCCTCCTCTAACCTGATTGGTTGTGAGGCAGACGCTGCTCCACCGTGTCGTGCAGGAGCCCAAACAAAGTTAGCGTGCTACAATATCGGACAGTAGAAACCAACCAGAAAGTTCGGAAAATTGTCTGAATCCTCCTTTGGCCACGACTGCCGACACAAGCAAGAAAACAAAGTAAATACCGGAGACTCTGGAGGAATAACGGGCGCTTAAAACGGAGGTAGACCGGACAAGAGCTAAAAAGCCGGGTCAACATAAACGATGGGGGACGCTTGGGGATCTTGGTGACCCTGTAACCTTTCTGCTGGACAGGTAAACCGCTTTAACAAAGTAAGACAAGTGTCTGTAACAGAAGTGTTTCTTGTCAAACGGACCTGCTGTAGCGTGTTGTAGCGCCATCGCTAAACTGTCCTCCCTCGGGTCCTGGACTATGTCACTTTATCCTCGTTGTAGAAGTCCTGCAAACATTGTGTTTGCTGGTAGTCTGTTGGCATCTACAGTAGCACCAATGCTTTTGACTTTCACCTTGACTGGGCCCCATTTGTAATGATCTGAAGGATTTATCTGCATTATATCTGAATTTAATTGGAACGAGACGAGCGAGCAGGAGCGTCTGTTTGTGGGCGGGGCTTGAGGGGGAGGAGGAGCTGAGGGGAAAACAAAACCTCTCAGTTGAAGTTTTGAGAAAGTTGTAAAGTGACGTTTGCCCAAAAAAAAACTGAAGTTGAACAACATGTTACATGAAAATCGATTGAGTTGCCGAGTTAGGAGCTGAAGACACAAACCGTTCTGAGCCCTGTGATTGCAGCTGATGACTCAACAGTTGTCGTACTACTTTAAAAATTGTGTAACCCTCCTATCTATTCTGGATGAAGGCTGCACTTTTTTTTCAGATGTGTTATCTCCAAACAAAGATGGGGAATGAAGGAGGAGCGATAGAGGGCTTGTATTGTGCTGCTTTTGTTTGCAGCAGAGGAGACGCTGGTATTACCAGCAGAGCAGCAAGTCAGATAAGAAGAGAGCTGCCCATTCATCCTCTGAGAAAGGGCGACTCGAACCACCTTGGGTCAATACTTGTGTTTCCTCTCCTCCTGCAGAGTGAGAAGGAGAAGCTTTTCTCTTCGTTTTCTTTTTTTTTCCCTTCCTGTTCTGTCAGATCAGACAAATCCACCTCAAAACCCCCAGAGACACAATTACCTGTCTTTTCCGTTTCACCTCATCCCCCTGCTCTCCCTCCTCCACCTTCAGCCACTTCACAGACGAGTCAATCTGTGCCGGAGGCTCACAAATCCCTCGCTGCCTCTTCCAAGAACAAGAAACATCAGCACAGACTCAGTGACCTACTCCAGCTTCAGTTCAGACTCTGAGAGGCCGGCAGGAGGGAGAGGGACGGAGGCTTGTCATGACCCGCCGTTTTTATGATTCAGATCAGCGGCTGGAATCGGTTTGTTGCTGTTTGAAATATTAACTGTTTTAATTCAGGACTAAGGAGGAGTGGATCCCAAAGAGCCTCATTTAAACTCGAAACAACCGAAAAGTCAGAAGGTGAGAAAAGACGCAGAAAACCACCTCCTCAATTAAGAGCAATTTATCTAATGTGCTAAAAACAGAACGTTACCGTATATGAACTAACTATTCGACTGAAACTGGACTTTTTAAACACACGGAGACATCTAAGTCCCACTGAAAGACTCAGCTGACACTTTTGAAAATATTTTGACCTTCCACCCACTCAGGTCACTAAAAAACGAGGTTTCTGAAAAGAGTTCCTCAGGTGGAGGTTTTTGGAAAATGTCTCTGAGCTGTTGTTGTGTGGACAGAAAAAAAAACTAAAGTTTAGGGAAACACTGATAAACTCTGGGTTTTTTAGTGCTGTTTTAAAGGAAGTCAAGGCACAATGAAAAGTGATCAAATAATGTTTGTCTTATTGGTCGACATAAGTACTATTATTTGATATCAATTTTAGGTCTTTAAGGAAGCTATTGAAGGAAAACAGGCTTTTCTGAGAACATCAACTGGTAATTTATTGACGGTCCCTTATTCAACACCGACATTGACAGCAGATTTTTTTTTTATGTGCACATGTGACCCTAAAAATATTTTACAATTTGCACACATCTATATTTAGTCACAAATACGAGTGAAACGGTCACACCGTCGAGCCCCAACACTGTTTACACAACAACACAGCTGACGTGTTGACTCAGTCTGCAGGTTTGCAGAGTTTTGGCTAACAGTTGAAGAGCTAGCACCACCAAGTGTTCTCCTGAAAACACTTTACAATAACAATAACTTATAAATGGTAAGCAGATAATTTATCAATGTTAATCATCATTTATAATAGCTTATAATAGCTTTATTATAATATTTAGACCATTAATAAATTGTAAGTTATACAATTTTAAAAAACCTAAACCTAACTTTACAATAACTATCTAAGTAATATTTATAGGTGGTTTATAAACCAAATATTAACCATTTAGAAAGTGCTGCTGACACACATTTTAATCTACATGTTATACAACCAATATTTAAACCCTATATAAACTTAATAAATAGTCCATTAATAATTAATGAAAACTATTAATGATAATTTCATTGCTTGTTCATGGTAAAGTAACTATTAACTTATATTAATTAACTATCTATTTACCATTTATAAATTATGGTTATTGTAAAGTGTTACCGTTCTCCTTGCAGGTTAACATCTACATACCTGAGCTGGTTACACACTGTTCTGATCGAATAACCAAACACAGCTTACACAAAAACATGTTTAAATCAACACGCTGACACACCCTGCTGCACTACAAGACGACAAAGCATTATGTAGTTACCGCTTGGATGCAGCAATTGATCAGAGTTTTGAGCCTATAATGATGAAAATATTTTTAAAAATAAGTTCAACCTTATTGTGATTTTGGTACCACCAAAATTTGACAGTGTTTCATCATTTCTCTAATTTTAAAAAATCTCCCCAAAAACTGCTTAATAGGTGTGAAGTTGTTTTAAAATGGTGAAAAATAACCCAATTACATGAACCATTATGCAAATAAGAGTGGAGTTCAACAGCCGAGCTGCTGCAACACAGATTTTTCGCTCCAGGGGTGAGCAGCAGAAAACGGAGGCAGCAGCTCTTTGATGGTACAGATGCTAATCGCTCGGGGTATCTGCTCCCCGTTCTGTCTTAGCCAGACATGCGCTTGAGGCAGAAGACCTCCAGGCAAAAGCTCCAGCAGCGAGACACTCCATCACCCCTCTGCAGAGAAGAGCCCGATGAGGCCACTGCACACTCCATTATCCTCCAAAAAGAGTCATTACCCAGAATCCCGCTGAGAGGGAGAGAGCGGGCAGAGGACCAGCGAGAGGACAGCTCTCAGGGAGTCCTCACTGAGACACGGATGGATTATAACGTGAACGCTGCTCCTATAAATGTGCCGCAGTGCTTTGACCACATGCTGCGTCCATGACATGACCAGGAAAAAGAAATCAATAATGAGATTAATCCAGATTAAGATTATTGCTCCTCTTTGATTTTGATGATTAAATCCACTGAAGATGAAGTAAAATCCCACTTGGCTTCACAGGAAGCTGTGAACCGTGAGAAGGTCAGGCGGATCCTTGAAAAGCAAAGAGCACCCGGAGTCAGATTTACTAACTCTGCACACAGCAGCTTTTACAGAGAGATCAAACTTTCCCTGAAAATCACAGAAAAAAGCTGCTGGTCGTGAAAAACCTGAGCACAGATTTCATCGGAAATACTCTGAATGTTCGGAGATCAGAGGATGGTACATGTAGTGGCTAATTTTAACGTGATCAAATTTGCCTAGTTTTTCTGAAAATTACTAGAGGACAATCTGAAATTTTGAACCCAATTATTATTATTATTATTATTATTATTTTCATTTTAATATCAATTTATTTATTTAATTTATTTTATTTTTTATTTTTTTGTTTTTTGGAGGAGGGGGTCTAAACAACACTTTAAAATCAATAAAAATGATTAAAAAAAGATCAGTGTGTGTCTGAAGGTTCTGAAACCTGACAGTTTCTCACCTTTTTTAAAATGCATCATGGTGTCCCCCAGGGCGCCATACTGGGCCCTGTGTTACTGTGTAAGTAAAAGTATATCACAGTTACATTGGACCCAGCATTGCCCACTAGTAATATACCTCTATATGAAAACAATACTGATGCAAAATTCAAGTTTTACGCGAAAGATAAGGTTGTTTATATTTGTCCTAAGACTAAAATAATGCACTTTTTAAATCTCAATAGAAAATGTACGATTTTTCAAATGTTACTTTGTTTTGGTTCACCAATGATGATAGTGTTCCTCAAACCTGTTGTCATTTTGAGTTTAAAGGTCCCCTATTATGAAAAATCCACTTCTGGGTCATTTTCTACCAATAATATGCATCCCCTCGAAGCCCCCTCAGAGCATTCAGTCCATCCTATCCTACTATTCAGTTCGTCTTTTTGCACGAAGCGGGGGACATTATGGACAGACGAAAACCAAACGGCGTTGGTCACGAGAGAAAACTATAACATTCCACTTTTCAGAATATTGGGTATTCGCCAAAAGAGCTCCAAGTAACAACGAGACAGCGGAGACGTAGCCATCAGATAAGCTAACCCACCCAGCAACGTAACATAACACACAAACAAAGTGAAAAAAAGAAATATAAAGACACATATTTGTAACTAACCATTCAGAAACGTCTTGTTGCAGCCGCAGAGTTTTTTGACTTTCCACGGGTGCCTCTCCCTCTGGGTCAGATTGAACCAGAGCTCTTCTACGAGCCATCACACTGCGCAGGCTGTAAACATTAGCGCATGATATCAGAGCAAAAGCCGCAGCCCCCTTCAGAAAGGGGTGTGGTTACACACAGCTCATTATCATTTAAAGGTACAGGCACAGAATCAGGGAGAGGGGAGTACAGGTTGGCTGATGTCAACAAATAAACCGATGTTTTAGACCACAAACCTTATATTGTGGGACCGATTTAAACTTGATGAAAAATGCCATAATAGGGACCTTTAAGGTTAACACCAAACACAACTTTTCAACATGGAGAAAAACTTGTATCTTTCACTGAACCAACGCCGGCTGAATGAGAGCAGAACTCTGACTACCAGGAGGATTTCCACCCGAATAGTGAAGGCTGTTCAAACTTCAGGCTGACGCTCATAGCTTGGAACAAGCTGCTCGGTAATCTCACAGGGGAGTAAAGCATCTAACATCAGGTCATAGAGTGTACTTTCACTCTCGCTCTGCAGCAGCCTGCTTCGCTTTTCCACTCACAAGCTTTGAATCGGCTTAAATCAGCGCTCAGTGCATATACTCATGGTAAACAAACACAACAGCGGCGAAAAGATCAAGAGAAAAAATAGAAAAACTCTTCAGGAGCTTCACACCAGGAGGACAAAGAGTCAGCTATAAATAAATAAATATATGAATACAAAAAAATACCTCCCTAACAGGCTGTAGGGAGGATAAGCAGCATCACTGAACACAAACACACCTCCAGCGAAAAGCAGCCGTGCTATCAGCTGCAAACAGCTGACCATGAGAGCCTCAAACAGCTTCAGGGGTTTATTATTAAACGGCTGAAAACATGCAAATATCTGAGTTCATACTCGTGTTTCTGCCTGTGAGTTTTTAAGAGAAAGAGGGAATAGATGGAGTTTTATAACACCTGTCCTTTTCATCTGTAAATTTTACAAGGCCGCACACAAAGTGAGCAGCACGCAGATGGTAATCCGCCATGAGACGCACAGAAATTGGACTTACTGGAGAGGAGACACACGCACACATGGAAAAGGACGTCTTTAGATATGGAGGTAGTTTGATGGACCTGCTGGAGGGTTACTGGTGATTCACGACAGTATTGGCACTGCTGGGATCACAGCCTGGACTGGATTCTGTCCAAACTGAGCTGAGCTGTTCAAACAAGCTCCTTATTACCATGTCAGAGGGAGGAGAGCGAGGCAGAAGAATAATCGCCCTAAAATAGAGAGAGAGGTGCTGAGTGTCTAAAGAGCATCCCCACAGCTGGAGGCAGACAGACAGACAGACAGACAGACAGGCTCTACTCTCAGCTGCTGAACACAAACCAGCTCAAACAGACTGTAAAGGCAGAGCTCCACAGCGCGACCGTTTCACTCGCATTTGAGACTAAAAATAGATGTTATTGTTGTGTCGTTTGCGAACGATTCATTCAAAAGAACCAAATCTTTAAAGTGAACCTACTGAACCGAATCACTTTCTCAAGTGATTCGTTCGTTTCTCACTTCAGTTGAGCTGTCAGCAGGGCAGATGCTACAGCACACAGCATTGCCAGGCGAATGAGGGATTCGCATACACCAACACCTGAATCACTTGGTAAAGGAATCACACATTGAACTACCCTCTCTGGAATTATTTTTGTTGGACAAAACGAACTTTATTTTTTACTGCTAAATTGCCACCACAACAACCTTCATACAATAGGACACAACATGTAACAAGAAGTGCATTAAACCCGCAGCGTCCTATCACTGCAGCGGTTTGCAAGGGAACGGTTCATGTTCAGTGTGAATTCTTCAAAACGTTCAGTGAACGAATCACTCACAGACCCCAATTTAAACCTTATAAACAGCATACCATAGGACACTAAAACATCATGACTTATAAACAAGTTCATTTTTACAAACCTGTTTAAGCAACACAGACAAACACTCTCATCTCCCAGTCCCAGAAAGTCGCAGGCTCCTCCTGCCAAGCACTGAACGATTCGATGAATGAATCTTTTGAACAAATCTTTTAAGTGAACTGATTCTGGTGATTCAGTACATCTAAAAGAACTGCTACGCCCATCACTAATAGATGTGTGCGAATGGTAAAATGTATTTAGGGGCACATGTGCGCATTTAAAAAAATTAGCCAAGCTAACAAATGTTTTTTCCTGTAAATACGGCGGTGAAGTTAGTTTTAGGTTGGATATATTTTCCTGTAAATACGGCGCTGAAGTTAGTTTTAGGTTGGATATATTTTCCTGTAAATACGGCGGTGAAGTTAGTTTTAGGTTGGATATATTTTCCTGTAAATACGGCGGTGAAGTTAGTTTTAGGTTGGATATATTTTCCTGTAAATACGGCGGTGAAGTTAGTTTTAGGTTGGATATATTTTCCTGTAAATACGGCGGTGAAGTTAGTTTCAGGTTGGATATATTTTCCTGTAAATACGACGGTGAAGTTAGTTTTAGGTTGGATATATTTTCCTGTAAATACGGCGGTGAAGTTAGTTTTAGGTTGGATATATTTTCCTGTAAATACGGCGCTGAAGTTAGTTTTAGGTTGGATATATTTTCCTGTAAATACGGCGGTGAAGTTAGTTTTAGGTTGGATATATTTTCCTGTAAATACGGCGGTGAAGTTAGTTTTAGGTTGGATATATTTTCCTGTAAATACGGCGGTGAAGTTAGTTTTAGGTTGGATATATTTTCCTGTAAATACGGCGGTGAAGTTAGTTTTAGGTTGGATATATTTTCCTGTAAATACGGCGGTGAAGTTAGTTTCAGGTTGGATATATTTTCCTGTAAATACGACGGTGAAGTTAGTTTTAGGTTGGATATCTGACGGACATTCTCTGAGGATCTACCGGTGTCTTCTCACTCTCCATAACCGGGAATAACAACAGCAGCGCGGTTAAATCTACTCGACACCCTCACTGTCAACGTCGGTGTTGAATAAGGGACCGTCAATAAATTACTGGTTGATGTTCTCAGAAAAGGCTGTTTTCCTTCAATAGCTAGACCTAAAATTGATTTAAAATAATAGTACCATGGTCGAACAATAAGACACACCTCTTTATTTCCCTAATTTGTCCTCTAAAAAATTTTGTGTTAAATTTAAAGACAAATTTTGAACCTTTCCTTTAATAGCTTCCATGTCACGTGACCAGAAGACCTAAAATTGACTCCAAATAATAGTACTTATGTCAACCAATAAGACAAACATTATTTGATCAATTTTCATTGTGCCCCTAAAGTTCTTTGTGTGCTGCGTACTTCTTCAACTTAGGAGAACATGTGAAAAAAGTTAGAGTCATGTCCTTAAAGGTAAAGACCAGCTCAACGTTTCACTTCTGAGAAAGACAAATCCTCCTGATTTCTCCTGATTCAGGCCTGAACTCTCTAGACTAAACCAGTCTGTTTGTGTACGGCCTTGTCTGGCACCAGCTCTGGAACGGTAACGTTAATGGAGATGGCCTTGCAGCTGTATTACTGCATCTGTTGCTCGCCTCCTCCTGGTTTGATGAGCCGAGCAGCTGTTTGTTCAGTCGCCGGGTTGATTGTGCTCTCGCTGCAAACACGCTGCTCCAAGGTTCGATGAAAGCGCCCTTTGTTTGTTTATTTTCTCACATTTTGTGCGCGTTGCCGTGGTTGGGTCAGGGTTGGCTCAGAGTTACATCCATACTTCACTTTGTAGATCTGGGGAGGAACTGTGAAGGTCAACAGTCTGATCTGTGTGACAAGGCTGTTTTCAAAGCTCCAAATAAAACTCGGTCACATGACAGACGGAGGCAGATTGGCCCTGCGGTCCTCTCTCTCTCTCTCTCTCTCTCCTTCTGTGTGAACGTCTCTCCGTCAGCTGAGTTCAGGATTCACCCGCCTGACTCATCCTGTTGCTTCAGAGCTCGGCTTCATCCGACACGAGGAATCGTTCAGACGGATGTGGCCTCCCAGCAGCCCTCCATACTGCACATCTGCACGGGTCTGAGCTGAACAGACGAGGACGGACAAGTCAGTCCTCGCCATCACGACACTCATCGCTGCTTCATGTACTCAGATATTTACACCGTCTGTTTTTGCGCTTTTTATCCTGTCTGTAATTTTTGTTGGTAAAACTTGAATTCTTCCGCGATAGATCGGCTCCTCTGATTTTCTTCATTTTTATCTGAGTCTCTTTTGAGTCGTAAATTTAATATCAGTTTGTTGGAAAACAGAAGGAAGAAACCAACTAGAAGCAAAATGTAATGGTTTGTCGAGTTAAATTTCTTTTGTTATTCTTGTCAAAACACGATCATCAGGAAGGAACAATATCGAGTGGAGTGCTTTTAAAATAAAAAAACAAAATATGATTTGTTTTACTCGCTGATTTTGAAAGATGGGATGGAAACAGATGCTTTTATCTGGATAAACTGCACCTGTGTAATTGTTTTTGTATTTTTGAGAGTTTTTCTGTTAGAAAGAAAATCATGGGGTAGATTTTATTATTCTAAAGTGGTGTCAATGCAACCTCACACCCACCCTTCAGAGATGTTCTGCAACAGCAAGTCTTTCCTGTGGTGCAAAGACATCTTATATATCTATACTGTAATATACTTAATAATCTTTATACTCAGAAGCTTGCATTCAAACTCTTTAAATAATGAAGTATATGTATCACAGCCGACCACATGCAAATGTAAAACAAATATGCCTCCAACAACCAAAACTGTCACCTTCACCAGCTCAATTTTAAATCATAATTGGATTATTTGATAATGACGATGTTTAAAAAGTTAAAATACTCAAATCGATTATCCTCTCTATCATGTCCCTCACACACCAGTGTAAACAAACATGGCGTTTGCAAAAGAAGGCGATAATTTCGTGGTTAAATAGGACAAGAGCGAGTCAGTCGTGCTGAATTGGTACGACTTCACAGTTTCAGATGAAGAGTAAACCACTCCCTGCTGCAAAGTCTGTCTGAAGGCGGTATCAAATTCACATGGTTATATACTTTTTAACACAGGTCAGTGTATCATGGATGAGGATGCCATTCTTTGAAATTATGAGATGAGGATATTACGTATGTGACTCTTCCATAATACACAGCTAATCAAAAATTGCATTAGGAACACATTAGACAGACAAACGGTGGAAACTGCAGTCTTTGAAACATCACCGTGTCCATTTATAAACCCTAAGACTTAAAGCTTTCATTCTTAAGTCTATGTGGGACACGCAGCTACGTGATACAACCAAAAAATATATCTGCACAACCATTCTTGAGATGGTCGAGCAGCTGCATCCAAGCCATACATCACCAAGTGCAATGCAAAGCGTCGGATGCAGTGGTGTAAAGAACGCCGCCACTGCACTCTAGAGCAGTGGAGGCGCGTTCTCTGGAGTGAGGAATCGCGCTTCTCCATCTGGCAATCTGATGGACGAGTCTGGGTTTGGTGGTTGCCAGGAGAACGGTACTTGTCTGACTGCATTGTGCCAGGTGTAAAGTTTGGTGGAGGGGGGGATTATGGTGTGGGGTTGTTTTTCAAGAGCTGGGCTTGGCCCCTTAGTTCCAGTGAAAGGAACTCTGAATGTTTCAACATACCAAGACATTTTGGACAATTCCATGCTCCCAACTTTGTGGAAACAGTTTGGAGCTGACCCCTTCCTCTTTCAACATGACTGTGCACCAGTGCACAAACCAAGGTCCATAAAGACATGGTTGGCAGAGTCTGGTGTGGATGAACTTGACTGGCCTGCACAGAGTCCCGACCTTGACCCGATTGAACACCTTTGGGATGAATTAGAACGGAGACTGAGAGCCAGGCCTTCTCGTCCAACATCAGTGTGTGACCTCACAAATCCCCATAAACACACTCCTAAACCTTGTGGACAGCCTTCCCAGAACACTTGAGTCTGTTCTGACTGCAAAGGTTGGACCGACGTCATATTGAACCCTATGGATTAGGAATGGGATGTCACTTGCTCCGGGTCCGCTTCACGCTGAACCAATCATGTTCTGAATTAGAACCAAGTAGCAAACCACTGCGTCGTAGCACACAGCAGCTACACACAACCATAGCACAAACCGTGCAGCCCTCAGCTGACCATAAGCACGTATTTTTCTTTGCGGTTATATTAGTCAGACTCTTGGCTGAGCTTCAAAGCTTCGAGGAGAGGATGGTTTAAATATGACACACTGAGAGTTTGTGGACACAGAGGACTGAGTACATGAGCTGCTGATGGATTAAGCAGTGGATTAAACTGCAGGAGCATTTAAGAAGTCCCAGCAGATTTTTTGGACACTTCTGAATGTTTGTTTCTGACAGAATTCACCACACCAGCTGTGAATGACTCATTTCAGAGTTAAGAGTGAGGAGAAAAAGCTCAAACTGCAAACTCTGGGAAATTAAAACGCCTGAAGGCAAAAACAGCAAAACAAGTCCAGATGAATCTGAATGAGAGTCCTCCTCACCGTGTGAATAAATCTTTAGAAAGAATACAAACACACACAGGAGCGCTCTGTTCTTCATTTATATTCTGTCTAATCTACGACATCGGTGAGGGAGTTCCTGTTTGAATGAGGCAGATACTCATTCTGTTTGTCTATAATCCGCTCTGATCTTATTCACAGAGTTCAAGCACTGTGTCGCTGACAAGCCGAGCGGACAGAGAGCAACGAGGGGAAGGAAGGAGGGAGGGGGTTATATCGGCTACAAATGTCTCTAACAAGACTTATGTGGGAAAAGGCTGAATGGGATAAGGGTATTGATTTTTATCTAGTTCAGTGAAGCTATAACAGCCCACAGGGAGCATTCAAACACAGACACACACTTTGTTTCCTCCTCTCCTCATTTGTCATTTCTTCCATTTGTCCTCTGCCATTAAAAGTTTGGAAAAGCAGCCAGCAGCCGGCATCCAGCAGGGGAGCAGAGTTTGGTGTTACAAAGAGAGGGGAAGAAGAGACTGGATTTTTCACAAATGCAGTTCTTAACTTTTCACTTTTTTAAAAAACTTATTTTAACAACTTTCAACCTGGTTTGAGTTTATCGATCATTTCTATTGACTGGTTGATTTGGGAGTTGTATGGACGTCTTGCTGCTGAATGCTCTGTCAACTTTGTGATGATACACTGCTTTTCTGTTTGGGTGGTATGAACAGGTACAATTTACAAAAGAACTTCTCTGTAATTGCAGAGTTGAAGTTTTTACTTTTGTTGGCTAAATCACTACCAAACAAAAAGTCCCTTCACCTCGACTCATGTTCAGACAGAGACAATGTTGCCTAAACCAGTGGTTCTTAACTGAGGGGTCCCGACCGAAAAGTGGGTCGCCGACACGTTCTGGATGGGTCAAAAAAGAAAATATTTAATGCGCATCTGATGTTTGACATGCCTTTTATTTTGAAAAATAGCTTATTTTGCGCAATTTGATATTTATTTGATATTTTCTGTATAAGCAACTTCGGTCGTTGTCGTCTTCAATTCATGAGCTCTGAAATGCACTGAATAAAACAGTGTATTTGTGTGAAAGATTTGAGTCTTTCAAGTTTTTCATATAAATCAATAAATTTCTATAAAAGTGGGTAGTGACTAAAGGACCATGGGAAAATGAGGGTCCCAGAGAGACACCAGCTGAGAACCACTGGACTAAACTAAACGTGACTCGACTCCCTCAGGAATATTTCAGCATCTTTAAAACTCTGTACAAAAAAAGATTTCCATAAATCAAATTTGAGGTTTTATTTTGAAAGTTACCATCCAGTTATCAAGTTGAAGCTGCTGCCTCGAACCGATCAAGGTGACAGACTTACGACCTTACAGGTGATAGGGTGCTGTCTCATGGAAGTCCACCTTAAAGGTCTGACTTTTTACTTCCTCCTCCTCCAGAGAGGCTCGATATGGTCCAAACAAAGTCCATCCACAAGAACCCACAGATCACAGCAGAGGCTGTACAGCCATGCTCAAGGTAGTCTGTGATCCATCTTACATGCAAGAGCAGCTTAGGGTCCTTCTTCTTTCTCAACCTCAGCAAAAGTTCTCCAAGTGTTTTAGTGATCCAAGAGTCAGTCCAAACCTAGAGACTGTACAACAATCCTGCTGTGAAGCCAAGTAACGTAAAAATGACAAAAGTAAAAGGTTTTTTAAATCAATTCTGAGTCAATAACAAATTTAAAAATTCACACAAATAATGAACCATCGACGGATAAAAGGGCCTGTGTGATGATAACCCTGAAGATCCAAAGGAGGGCCTTCACCATGACCTCCTTGTACCTGAGTGTATCTTCAAAACCTGAAGTATCAGGTACAGAGGTCGGCTCTGACTATTTGCTGCTTGACTCCTTCCAACTCGAACCCTGATCCTTCCCGTCCTCAAACAATAACGACAAAAAGGACGAGATAGTTGACTCTCTCTCCTCTCTCTTCATGGTTCAGCTGGTTTATAAATCTGACAACACGCTCCACACAGCTCCCTACATGTTGATTTACAGTTACTGGCTTCCTTCCTTTGAATATTTCGTCACTCTAACTCTCTCTCAGTCTCTCCTTTGAGCTTCTACGAGTCTGAAACAAACACTTTAGAGTTCAGAGGGCTGAGGACTCTGACAGGAGGAGAGGAGTCAGGGTTCGACTGGCTTTTGTTTCCTGATAAATTCCATTCAAATCCTCTGCAGACGTCGAGATCCTCAAGTATCACAAAGTCAAGTAGGAAGGACCTGCAGAGGAGACTTTCTCTACATAATTAAAAGTTCACAGTATTATTTAACTTTAAAGTACGTTCCCATCAGAAATGAAGTTAGAGTTTTTCTCTTAGAGGGTTTTTACGTTGTTGATAGCGTAGTGACCTTCAGAGCAATCAGATATCATCATTAAAAAATAAAAAAACATAAATTACTTCTGAAAGCAAAACAACAAAAGTGTGATGATTAATAACGCAGTAAGAGCGAGTCGGTCAGGAGACTCTCTGATCAATTCCAATCACTGACTCTCATCTTCTGCTCAAACACAGAGAGGGGGAAACTGGGAGATCAATGAGAGCATCAATAAGTGAACGCTCGTGGTGGGAAGTCGTTGTCTGTGCGAATGCTGGTTCTCATATTAGTGACAGTTGATCACAGTTGGACGGATTAAGACAGCAAACCGAGGGTCACGGGGGGGAGCAGCTTTTTCAAACACGACGGTAGAGTTCTTCAATATCGGCTCTAAAATCACATTTTCAAGTCCACATTTATCAATATTTAACTCAACTATAGAGCAAAAGCAACAACCAAAGCTGACACAAAGTGCTGCACATAATAACATAAAACATAAAACAACAATAAATAGTTGTTTTAAAATATAATAAAATGTCGTCTCATGCTGGGTCAAAAGCCAAGGAGTAAACGTGGGTTTTTAGACGAGTTTTAAAAATGGACAGTGAGGGAGCTTGTCCAACGTGGAGAGGTAAATCCTTCCATAATGTAGGAGCAGCAACAGAGCTCTGTACCTGCAGGAGCAGCTTGTCAGCTGACCTGAGAGCGTAGGGGAGAGGCAGCTCAGAGAGGTAAGATGGTGCCGGACCATTTAAGGTTTTAAAAACAAATAAAAGAATCTGAAAATGAACTCTGGGAGTTCTGGGGAATGGGAGTTGGAAAAAGGCGAACTTCTCCTTTAAACGAGCAAGAAAAAAACAGCAATTAAAAGTAGTAAATCGAAGTACCTCCAGAGAACCATCAAACCCACTCTTCATCAAACTGAACGCACAAAAGTTCAAGGATTCAGTCGACCTCTAAACTATTCAGATCAGAATCAGTCACCACAGGGCGTCTAAAAGAGAAAACAAACATAATCTCATTTTTTAAAAACTAACCTGTATGTACAAACACTAAAATGTCAAAGGAGTTAATCTGTGAAACAGCAGAAATGAAACCTGCAGATCACTGAGCGAGTTCAAACTCATTTTTATAAACCACAATCTGAGTGGATATAAGAGAGAAAAATGAATTTATAACAATGAGCAACATGTTTTTTTTCTGATATATCCTCTTTCTTCTGAGCTGTTAGTCCTACACATGCTCCGACTGATTACATTATAGAAACACAACAATAAAGGACTAAATGAGGTTTACCAACTTCATCCTTTCATCCTACATCCTTTCCAACAAAATATGATTATCTATGTTGCTAAAAAGCACATTGTATAATGTATTTATTTTGTTCTTCTTTTAACCTGTTCGAATAAACAAATAAACTAAACAGAAACAAATCACCTTTAAATTTAGACAGTATAAGAGCAGAAGTCAAGCTCAAAGTGAATTCGACCTCAGGGGATCATTGCTGAACTTTTCTCCTTTCCTGAAGAGAAGCTTCAAATCTGACAGTCTCTGCGCTCTCCATGGTGCTGAAGTGAGGCAGCCTGGAGGAGACCAAGGATCTGTCCATGGTCCTGACCCTGCAGCTGCTGAATACAGACCGGATCCCTATATCCGAGCACCCCTCTCTCTAACTCAGTCTTTGTCTGATCCTGTCCAATCTGAAACCCACCTTCTCTCTCCAAATATCGAAGTTAACACCCACCAGGACTGTTCCTACCTGCAGCAACAGAATCCCGCCCGGACCGTCCGCCGAGCCGGGCGAGTTGTCAAACACCCGGTCCCGGTACAAAGACCACAATCCGACGTTGGGGAGGAAGAGAAGAGCCGCTATGAGCAGCCCGGCGAACTGCAGCAGCCTCTTCTCTTTCCGCCTCATCTCTCCGGGAGAAAAGCGTGAGAAGCAGCGGCGGTGGAAACGAGCGAGTCCCGGATCCCTGCTCTCCTCGGCGGAGACAACTTTCACTCTGACTGGGGAGGAAGACTGCGCTGAAGCTCGTTCAAATACCCGAGGAGACGCAACGTCCGGTCAGGACTTTCAAAATAAAAGGTTTCGGATTCACGCGCAACAATCTTAGGTGTTTTTTTTTCACAGTGAAGTCTGACAGAGGCTGGTAAAGCTGGGCATGTTGAGACCCTACACCTCCTTCAAGAGAATATAACACGTTGGAGTTGGTGGACTGTTGCATGATGGGAACAGACACCACTTTGTTCAGTCTGTGATTCTGCTGCTCCAGTAGACCACTCCACAGGAGACGGCTGAGGCCTCCACAGAGTCATGACAGGACTTCAGGAGATCTCCCTGACCCCACAGGACCTCAGCTTCCTCAGGAGGTGGAGTCTACTTTGGCCTTTCCTGTAGAGTGAGTTTGTGTTGGTAGTCCAGTCCAGGTTACTGTTCAGGTGAACATCCTGGTACTTCTAAGAGTCCACAATCTCTAGACCCTCCCCTGAATGTTCACCAGTGTGGGAGGGGTGGGTCTCTGCAGAAAGTTACCACCAGTTCCTTGTTTTTATTTTTTATTTTTTTTCCTGTCTTGATCCAAAGATTCCAGTCCAGAAAGTTTAGGTTCAGTTCTTGGTACTCGCTCCTGTCATCATTGGTGATGAGGCGGTGTCGTCCGAGAACTTCTGCAGATATCAGCTTGTTGTGTGATGGTGGTGGTCCAGTCCTGTGTGCTGCACTTTGTCTCTAACCCCCAATTTCCACCACATCCGGAGCGTCTACGAAAAGACCGTATCCTCCGATCGTAGCTGATCGTAACCATTCAAGTTAACGTGTCGATTTCCACCGACTTCTGTCCGTTCCTCTGCGGATCGCCGGACTCCTCAGCTGATCACAAGAGTTCTATTTTTTCTGGACGCCGGAGCGTGGCGGATAAATTCAGCACAGATTAACCCGTGCTGGAAAGGAAGTCAGGCACAGACACAAAATAAAACATCCGGTATCTTTTCAAAATAAAACACTCGGTGTTTCAGGAGGATCATATTTCACACCATGCAAACGGGCGGAGACGAACAAGTGAAAGGTTTTTAGACGTCATTTCACCCCGATGACACCATGGATGAGGAGATGCTGATTCTAGAAGTCTAGAAGTAGATTTCCTCCTCTGGAAGGACACAATCTACTGCTTGTATGTCTATGTGTCTGTCTTTATAGAGACAACTCGTCATCGCACAATTTCATGTGAATCTGTGGGTTCTTGTTAGCTCTTGCGATTCCTGCTGTCCATAATCCACCATGAAATTCGCCTCACAAAGGGATCTGGTAGGAATTGATGGACGGCAAAAATCGGATGTGGAGGAAATCCCGGGTTAGACGCACAGGCTGTCTGTGATCATCCAACATGATCCTCCCAGTCAAGAGAGTGATCTTTACAGGAGGTAGATAACAGCATGTTCTGCCTCCATGCCCGGCTCTTTTGTTTTGAAGGGTAACTCAAGAAGCTTCCTGTGGTTTCTCTGATTCTCTCCAACAAGAATAATGCAGTTCAAAGCCTGATGCAGTTCATCATTTCCAGTGGAGACCCGGAGAGAGAAAATCCAGACATTAACAGCATGGAAACTCTCCACGACAATCACATAAATAACCAGGATCAAGATTGTTACGGTGCCCAACAGCTCGGCTACAAACTGGTGAAGATTATCGATAAAATAAGAGTCCGTTCAGTCTCAGTGCAGCAGCTTTTTTTTCACTCTGAGTGAGAGAAATAGGAAAATAAAATCTGCTCGAAGTGTTTGGCTTTTAAAGGTTTGACACTCTGATCATCTGAACAGAGTATATATAGAAAAAAAGAGTCTCCTTCTGTCTGATTCAGGATTACTGCTCAACGTTTCAAACCTGATGACAAATCTACACCTCAGGCTCTATTTAGGTTAAAAATATCAGGAAAGGCTTTAAACCTGCAGTGATCGACCTCTGTGAACACATTTATTTGTCATATAAAAATGTTAAAAGTTTTACTTAAAGGCATGGTTGACGATTAGAGAGATTGGTAATTATTATGAACATTGTTTCTATGGCGATCATGGTCCTATAGTGTGATGGTCACAGAAAAAAGAATAGAAAAAATCCGATCACCCTATCAGGTGAAGGGCTGCAAAAACATTGACCAATGGGAGCCATCTGTCCCGGACAGCTCCTATTGGTCAATCTCCTGCTCCGCCTCTCTATCCAATCAACTCACTGTATTCGACACACCCCTCTCCCGTAGTTCTGACTCATCCCCTCCCACTCTCCCGGCCCTCCTCGGAGCTCTGAGCGGCTAAAAGTAGCGTAGCAGCTTAGCTACAGGAGCTATGATGGAGAAGGACGCGAAAAAAAAACACTTCTGTTTACCGAAAATGCAAACCGACAGAAGAAAGTGTGAAGTGGGAGAGGAAATGTGACCAAGCGAGGAATCTAACGTGAATAACCATCGGGTCATCCTTGGAGCGGTGGAGAAAGCTCCGCCAGGATTTGGTCCTGAAAACAGACGCTGAGACAGCAGAGTTTTTGTTGAACAGGTCATTTTTATCTCCTTTTATCGTGGCTCATGTTACATAAATAACTCTGATTAGTCTCTGACATGTCAACACGGTAGCTGTTCAGGCAGCTGCAGACGGCGCTCGCAAGCAGAGCTGGCGTTTACCGCCGCAAGTCACTAACAATCCGACATGGTGGATCCTATTTGAAGCTAGCGTAGGATCTTCTGCCAGAGGGGGTGTGTCGTGGGGAGGGCGATACAGGTTCATGGGGGAGAGGTTTGTGTGTGGGGGGTGAAACGCTTTTTTCAAATCTGCCTCAACGGCTTAATTTTTTTAACTGGTTCTCAGATCGTCAATCAGGACTTTAAAATTGCACTCTGATGCATGAAAGCTCTAATCTCAGAGAGGGTTCACTGAAGCTGCTTTTACTGCGGGTGTTAAGGTGTGGTTTAAAGGATGAACTGGGTGTGGTTCCAGGTGTAACAGCACACTTCCAAAAACCCCCAGAGGGTTCAGAGAATCAGGGACGTGTGACCAGTAGAGGGCAGTAAAGAGCTTCTTTCTGTCTGGAGTTTCTCTGTTGAAGGAAACTCAAACTGGCAGGTTGAAGATTTCTTTTGAGTCATTAAATTTCAGCTTTCAAGTCGAAGTCTCCGCCCTCACTCAGCGCTCTTTGTCTTCCTGTCTTTTTGTGTGTGTCTGTAATGGAAACTGAAACCCGTCTTCAGATAACTGCTCATTGTTTCTTTGAGGAGGATTTTGTTGAATTCCTCTCTTCCTCCTTTTTCTTTCTTAAGCATTCCTTCTCAAGGCTCCACTCGCAGATGCAGTGAATGTGATTACTGCCGTGTCGAGCACGTCGTCAGTGTGATCCTCGTTTTGTTTTTAACACCACAGATGCTTGACTCCAAACCTTGAATGAGAGCTTTCTCTGAATTTAATCTCAGATCAGTTCAGAGAAAAAGGCAGAGGAGGTGTCTGCACCGCACAGAGATGTACTTTTGCAAAGTGACACCATGTTCAGATTCTTATATCCGCCTACCATGACAAATATACAGTATGTACCATCAGAACCAGCTGAAGAGCTTTACTCAAAGCCAAATGTATGCTTTTGAAAATAATTAGATCTATTCTTTTCCCCGTTATTCGTCTCTTTTCTATCCCATGTTCTTCAGTCCTTTTCACCTCTTTTCTAATCTGATCCCATCTGTTCCATTTCACTCCTGTCAGCTGTTCCATTCTATTCATTTCACTTCTATTCAGTTTTCCTCCTTTTCTGCTCTATAACCATATTTCCTGTTACATTATGATATCTATCTAACCCAAGAATTCCTTTATGTTACGTTTATTACATTTGTTATGTAATATTGTATTTTTTACACAGTGTTACATAGCCGGGTTAAACGCTATATTGTTTGTTATGAACCATTTTGAATTGACAACTGTAAACCTAGTTTTCCCTCAGGGACAATAAAGCTCAGACCTGAACTGAACCTTTATTTTATGTTCTTCATGAAATATACCTCACATTACTTTGGGTTATATAACACCTAAAGGTTAAGATTAGCTAACGGGAGATGGGTAATGTTAGGTTTTGTAAGGTTTGGTTTTAAAAGGTCGGATTACTTTGCATTAGGTCACCTTCTGTAACTTTTTATAACATTAGTTTCTGTATCGTTAAGTTACAAAAATTACCAAAAACTTTCATTACAACATGTTAAGTTACGTCAAGTTACCTTTCATTACGTAACATGAAGTAATTTGGTCGGTGTATTATCCGTCTGTTCAATTATTCCATTCAATCCAAAAAAATGAGTCAACATTTTGTTTATTTGTTTTTCTATATAACCAAAACGTCCAGGCCAGAGTGGTAGAGAAAGGCTAACCTGTTGTCATGGAGACGGATGCATCCTACGTATCGTATCGGTCACAGTGAAGGAGGAAGATACGACTGTAGAAAAAATGACAACCAGAGCTCTGTTACAACGGAAGATTTTGGCGCTTGAAGCGCTCTGAGGCATCTTTCACCATGGTAACTGTCGCTGAGGATCATGGGAAGGCCAATGTAGCCTCTGTATATGTGCGTTCAAAACAGGTGCACTCAAAATCAATAATTGGAATTATGTTATAATGTGAAATGTCACAACTTGGAAATGAAATCAGGAGAAACAGGATCAACTTCTATGCAGATGACACACAGCTCTATATTGGCGTGTCTCCTGATGACACTATCGGTACACTATCTAACTGTATTTTAGATATGGAGTCATGAGCTTTTTACAGCTCAACCAGAACAAAACTCAGGGTTTAGTCATCGGTGCTGGCCTTCAGAGAGAGAAACTGGATGATAAACTGAAAGCACGGTCCTTTAACCAATGTCAGCGGGTCAAAATATTAGATATTGATATTAATCTGGGAAAAAGACTAGAAATAAATTGCAGCAAAGAGCTGTGAGCAATAGCTGAACACCATGCTGACATAACTACAACTCACAAGTGTATATGAGGCACAAGCTCTACCAAAAGCAGCTAAAGCAGAGCCCAAAACGGAGTCCTTTTACACCTAGAACTGAGCAGAGAGTCTGTTTAACATCAGCCCGGAGTTGGAGTGGAAGAAAACACACTAAAAGGTGATCTGGATTGAATGAAAGCAGCAGCAGAGCATCAATATTTGATCATCTCCATGAACAGGCTGGTATCCTGTTGTACCTCTAAGGAGTCTTGATGGGATCTCTCTGTTTATTCGACCTGTGGGAGCCGCTTTCTCATAGCAGTTCATCAGGACAGAATGATGCTCCAGTAATTGCTTATCAGAGAAGTCACAGCCCTGCCCTCTCCCAATGAGCTTTGCTAATGGCTTTCAGCACACAAGAGTGAATCAGTGCTCGGCCATCAGAGGATATTAATACTGGCATTTCAACTGATTTGATGCGCTCTGAATTACCTTAAATTTTTCCCCCCCAACCTCTTTCAAATCCTCATTGAGCCCGTGACACGAGCAGCAGCAGTTATAAAGCGTAAATCCCCTCCACATTCAGAGGTTGCAGGGTTCATCCATAATTCATGCGGGGAGACGCTGAACAGATTGAATTGTCACAACTCAGGCTGTTATAGATGGAGAGAACGAGGGAGGAATGAGCAGCTCGCTCTCTCGCCGCTCGCTTTGAGGGGTCCAGAGCGGGAATAGAAAGAGCGGGATTAGCATGGAGAGACTCCGACACATCCTGGGTTCAAGTCCAATCTGTTAAACAATGTGACTAATCTGCTCTCAATCTTCGGTGAGATCAGGAAGATGCTCGGCCGGTAAAGAAAGGAGGTTTTTTTTTTTCACGGCGTGTGTGAAAGGTTACAGAGAAGAGGCGAATCAGCTGCCACTCGACACAATAACGAATCACAGGGCAGAGAGAGGTCAAGAAGGGGGGGGTCAGCGCTTTTATTCAGACATTTGACAGCCAAACTACGAGAAGAGAAAACTGCTTCACTTTAAACTGCATCAATTTATAATTAAGGCCAATTGAAAAGCAGAAATGAAGTCATGAAATTTGACCTTCGAACTGAGAGCAAAACTCAGAGGCTCTGCAGGCGTGGATTTAAGGCTGCTCCAGCTTCATGGAAACCTCAATCTGCCAGCGGCTAAACTCTACCGCACAGGAAAGAGAGGATGGAGGAAGTTAGCTTCATGTTACCCGGGATTTCCAACACTTCTGGAATACGGCTCGGATCCGGAATGGCAGTGATTTTCGCCGTACGCCAATTCCTACTGGATCTGTTTGTGAGACGAATTTTGTGGCGGATTATGGACAGCGGAAATCGCAAGAACCTAACCCACAAATTCACATGCAATTGTGTGATATCAAGTTGTCTTTAGCCACAGAGGCTAACCAAATGAGCATAGATTGTGTCCTTCCAGAGGAGGAAATCTACTTCTAGACTTCTAGAATCAGCATCTCCTCATCCATGGTGTCATCGGGGTGAAATGACGTCTAAAAACCTTTCACTTGTTAGTCTCCGCCCGTTTGCACAGTGTGAAATACGATCCGCCTATGATCAGTCTTTTATTTTGAAAATGAGTCGGATGTTTTATTTTGTCTTTCCAGCACGGGTTAATCTGTGCTGAATTTATCCGCCATGCTCCGGTGTCCAGAAAAAATAGAACTGTTACGATCAGCTGTGGAGTCCGACGATCCGCAGAGGAACAGAGGGAAACCGGTGGAAATTGACACGTTAACTTGAATGGTTACGATCAGATATGATCGGCAGATACGGCCTTTTCGTAGCCGTTCAAGATGTGGTAGAAATTTGGGGTTAACCATGAAGATAGGAAGGTGCAAACTCCTTGTTCTATCAGGAATCGATGCCTCGATGATCAGATGTGTACAGAAACTTTTCAAACAGGATAATACTGTCACCATCCTAGAAGTTTAAAAAGACTCTGCGCTTTTAAATGGAAACAACATCATCCATCCTCGATCATACTCCGACTACGCTGGTTACATGGTAGAGAAAATCGAATTCCAATCACATTATCTGGGTGTCTTCATCAGAGTTCTCAAACTCCGATTATAGTCAGACTAAGGTGTTTACATGCATGTCAGCTGTCCGGTCTTTATCGGAGTTAGGCGATAATTCGTTTTTCTCGAGTGTCATGTAAACATACTGAGTGTTGCTGGGAGGAGGAAGATTTGGGCCGATTTGCTCAGACTGGCAAAGTCACGACCTGACTTCAGATAAACAGAAGAAAACCCGTCCACACCACAGTTTTTTTTTTTTATATTTCTGTGTCCAGATGACAAACAGAAATGGTTGAAAGTGTTCATTCAAGCACGCCAGACCTGTAGGAGGCAATAATGTGTCATCAGCACCACAGAGGAACGTGTGCAAACGGGTAAAGTGAGTGAGTGTCTTCTTCAGCAAGTGGAATATTAAAAACGATTTTACAAAAGAGCTCAAACACTTTTATGACACACAGTAAACATCATAAAGTAAAGAAAGTAGTTTTTACTGTTTTAAAAAGCAAACTAAATAATTCTGATAAGAAGTTATTTCTACAGTTCTTCTTCTGAACGGAACAAGGATACTTGTACAAAGAGGTATGATTAGAGGTCCAAACTCTCCCGCTCAGCTTCCTCTTTAAGACCGCAGAGTCCTTCCTCCAACATAAAGCCGTACCCTGTAGCCCAGCCTGCACAAGTCCTCGGATGAATGGTACACCAGCATGAAGTGCGCAGCTATAAGGACGCTCTTGACCCCATTGAGAAGTCCTCTGAGGAGCTGAGATGGAGGCTTTCAGGAGACAAAGGACGCTCCCACAATGACAAGGACGACCCAGGTGATCGAGCAGATATTGTCAAGAGAGACGGGGCGCAGAGAACAGCGAGGAGCCGGCAAGATGTGGAGTTGAAATGAAACATACAGTCCAGCATTTCTGCTCTCTACCCTCCACAGCTGATCCTCCTTCTACGTTCCTGTGATTTGTTCACGCCACTTCACCACAAAAGTGTGTGATCTCATGTTAGTGCTGCAGACAGAACAGTCGCTGTGTTTGCCTCGCATGCTTCGGTCTGTCTGTCTAACAGAAGATAAACCTGCAGAAATAGATTTGTAAACACATTTATTTTTTTCTGTAATAGCGTGCGGTGTTAAATTATGAACCGAGCCCATTAACCTTTGGTCATGTCGACACTATTTCCACCCTCCCTCTGAATGAAACTGTGCAGCGTTCTGAATTGAGCTGAACTGTGATTAGCCGAACATTACCGCTGACTGTTTTCACAGAGACAAAACAGATAAATGTGGGGAATTATTTCTGCAACAGCAGCTCCGCTAAAATCACCATTTCACCTGTCTGCGGATGACAAACCGACAATCCCCCTGTTGGGAAATTAGAGGAGAAACAAAAACAACAAAATGAATCCGCAATAACAGTGAGCACGGACGAATGTGAGTCGTGTGGAGACTGTCGGCCATCAGGGGTCAAGAAAGTCTCAGTCAAGACCAGAAATCCAGAAACGGCGATACTTAACTATGATGACCGGTTTTAGATTGAAATGTTCCCTGGTAAAATTCAAACTGCTACGGTGGCCTTCGAGGACAAATAACCTCTTTAACTTGTCATATTTTTACTAACATGCATTTAATCCTCCACCACTCTCTTCTTCCTCTTCTTCTTCATGTATTTCTGTGACAGTCAACGACGGCTCACAAACTGGGAGGATCTGAGTTTTATGCAGTTGAACCTGGATTTATCAGACCCTACATACTTTCAGCATAGATATCGAAAGTTACTCAGATGTGGTAAGAAACTGTGACGAGTTCTAGGTTCCCAAAGCAGCAGGAATTTTCTGTTTAATTGGTGCAACAAACTCAATTTGGGTTTTTAACTGAATGTTTACCGATGTGTCGTCCTCAGGCAGTGACTGAACTTTGCTTGGATTGTCGAACTGGTTCGTTTAAACCTTAGTGAACTGAACTTTGAGGACGACGACGCTGACTGTACCTTTAAGTAAAAGTGAGACTGTTGACTGTCATGATGTGTTCTTTAAATTTAGTTTTCTCCCGATTTTGTTATTTAAGTGTATTTTCCCAGGTGTTCCTGTTCCCCTGTAGTCCAGTTTTGTGAGTTTTTGGTTTTTCTTTGACCCTATTTCCCTCCTCTTCTCAGAGTTTTATTCTTTAGATCAGTTTTCAGAGTTTATTTCCTGTTTTATTTTGTAGGAGTTGATTCCTTGTGTTTCTAGTCTAGTTTTCCCTCCTTCGTTAATCACTCATGAGTCTCACCTGTGTCTCGTCTGTTTCACCTGTTGCTCGTTTCTCAGTGTGTATATATAGTCACTGTCTTCCCCTCTGTCTTGCTGGTTCATTGTGTGTTTGTATGTCTTTATCAGCGTATGCTTGTGTCCTCAGTTGTCTCCTTGTGTTTTGTTTTGTGTATTATACATAACAGTGAAGCAGCGTCTAACAGTTTATGTTTCTGTCCAATAAATCATCTGGTAACTCTGCCAATGAAATCCAAGACAGTGTCGCTGCAGACCTTCGCTGAGACGACCCGAGGTGACGTTTTTTTCTCATGTACTGTTTAAGTGGTCATCCCGTTTTGTATTTTGTCTTTGTTAAACACATGAATAAAAAAAAAAGATATTAATGTCATACACATCAAAAAAAGCCCCAAGAAAAAAACCATATTCACACAAGACCAAAAAAAACATTCATCCTGGTGAAATTGCTCTTATTTCAAAAGGCTTCAAATCAACTTAAGACATATAAAAAAAAGAAATGTACTTACAGTATATTAGCTTTTATTTTGAAAGGCTTCGAATCAACTTTAGACGTTAAAAAAGAAGAAATGCACTCCCGGTATATTAGCTTTTATTTTGAAAGGCTTCGAATCCACTTTGCACGTAATAAAAGAAATGTACTCCTAGTATATTAGCTTTTATTTTGAAAGGATTAAAAAAAACACATACTTCTGGTTCATATAATTTACATTTAAAAGGCTTTGAATCGACTTCGGACCTTAAAAAAAAAAAAAGAAATATACTCCATACTTTTAATTTGAAAGGCTTCAAACAACACCTGGTCCTCTCAGTGGAGGTCTGCAGCCAGACCCCTCTCATAAGATCTCAATTTTAAACCCTATTTGTGACAGAAAAGTGAGCTCAGATCAACAATGGCGTACATTGTAATTATTTATATCATAGACTGGACTTTCAGTTTTATATGAATGGGAGTTTTTTACGCGTCCACACGCTGGGTCAGCTGGATATGAAACAGGTTCATATTAATCTGAAGAGTCTGGATTTGTGTGTCTTTTAGCACACTCTGTTAGTGACTCTCCTCTAATAAACTCATTCAAGGCCGGAGGAAGATTTACATTGAATCTCATCGAGCATGTAGAGCTGAAAAAAAACCCTCTGTAATGAATCTCCCATGCTGCCTTTGCTTTCTCTCTGTTGGTAACAAAAAGACTGCGGGAGCTCTCCATTCAAGATAAAAATGTGTGAGAGTGGCCTTTTAAATGCCGTGACAGGTCAAGAGGAGGTAATTTACCGAGGAAATGACTGCACTGCAGGAGGAGACAGTGAAATATTGTCAGGTTTGACTCCACTGTTGAGCTGAAGAGTCCTACCCTGACAGCGATCAATCATGAGGGCGAGCGAGTAGGTGAGAAAACTTGATTTATACGACACTCTTCAGGAACAAAGACTGTGTGGCTGTGATCTTCAGGCCCATTTTAGGAGAGACTATACTAAAAAACAGACACGACTACCGAACTTCAACATCCAGCATCCCTGATCCATGTCACGGGTATCTTCCACATCTGTGAAGGCTCCATCAATGCTGAACAATATCTGCAGGTTTAGGAGCGGCAGGACTCTGGAGTTGGAGTCACCGCATGAGCTCAATATCACTCGTCCATGAACTGTCTTGAGGGCCGATAAATCAAAATCTAACACCCAATTTCCACCGCATCTGCAACAGCTCCTCTACAGAACGGCGCCGATTTTCACCGTCTGCCAATTCCTACTGGATAAGTTTGTGAGGCAGATTTCGGACAGCGGGAATCGCGACAACTCAAGAGACACCTAGACATATAAGCAGTAGATTGTGTCCTTCCAGAGGAGGAAATCTACTTCTAGACTTCTAGAATCAGCATCTCCTCATCCATGGTGTCATCGGGGTGAAATGACGTCTAAAAACCTTTCAGGTGTTCGTCTCCGCCCGTTTACATGGATCCGCCTGAAACACGGATCCTTCCCAGTACAGGTTAATCTGTGCTGAAATTATGCGGAATGCTGCAGCGTCCGGAAAAAATAGAACACTAGTGATAGGCTGCGGAGTCTGGCAATCCGCAGCGTAATGGAAAGAAGCCAGTGGAAATCGACACGTTAACTTGAATGGAAACGATCAACTGCGATTGGTGCATACAGTCTTTTCGCTGCCGTTCCACATGTGGTGGAAATGGGGGGTAACACTCTTTTGGAAAGGGTAACTGGACTTTCCACCACATCTGCAATGGCTCCACTACAAAATGGCGCCAATTCCTATCGGACACGTCTGTGAGGCGAGTTTTGTGGCAGATTTTGGACAGCGTGAGTCCAGTTAGCCTTTCAACAAAGAACTAGAAATCATAGATGCTGCATCCTCAGTTTCAAACAACATCTCCAGGTTTAGGAGCAACATCTGCTGCCATCCAGACTAAGACTGTTTCAGGGAAGACCTTCATATGATCCCAAACCACATTCTGACAACAGGGATTACAACAGCATGAACCTGGTCTCCTGGGTTCCCAGTTGTAAACAGAGAAATGCAACATGGTGAACTTTCCCTGTCTCTACGTTTTTGTCTGAAAATACCCAGAATATTTCATAAATACTGATCAGTGCGTAAACACACGACAGTCCCAGCTGCACTTATTTCTTTATTTTAATTAACCTGAATGTTTTTGACACTTTTGATATTTTTTAATCGAGACAAATTTGCAGGCTCACCTTACATTGTCTTATCTAATTACTGAATTAAAATCACTCTTGTCATTTTACTTTATTCATGCATTCATTTAGAGACCTCACTTCCAGCTTGATTCCACCATGAAGCGCCTCCTCGCTTTGCCAAATCTAACATCTTCCATACAGGGATCCTTCTGTGTTGTCCATAATGGAGTCTGTTCTCTTTGTGTATGAATTAATTAGGCATCATCAGAACCCCCTTTGGACTCATCGTGTAACTGGCAGTGAAAGAAAGATTAGGCTGCTACACTCCCTGAGCTGTTCCTGGACCTGTGCCCTGTGTAAATCTGTCTCCTCTGCTCCAACACGAGTCTCTACATCCCTTACATTACATCCGCCCTCTCTGTTTGTTTTATTTACCCCGGCAGCTTTGGCTTTACTTCCTCGAGAAATATCTGCGGCTCTGCCAGGTTGTCATATACGGCACCAATCTTTCCCAAAGTAACCTCCATCGCTGCCAACAAGCTCCCAGTTGTGGGACAACATATAGGCCCCATCTTCCCTCTTTCCTGTCTTCTGTGCCCATTTTCAGAGATCTGTTGCCTCTCATTAGTTCTTTGTTGCTCTCAAATGTGCCAATGACGGCCTCCAGCAGTATGCATTGTGCTTTGCTTGCACTGATGGGAGATTGCAGACTTCAGGTTGTTGAGCAGGCTGGTTGTTATAATGATTGAGTGCTGCAGAAATCACCTTTTGCCCTATTTTATGTTCTCTTGTATGAACGATGTGTCCCAGACAGACTCTCCCTCTCTGTCGCATGTTCTACTTCAGAAACAGCCTCTTAAATTCAAGGAGTAAGATTTCCCCAGAGTTTGTCCCCAGGATGCAGTTGACCTCAGATTACACCGACAGCACTGGGCCTGCTGAGATCTCTGTTCATTGTTACTCACTGCCTTGTTTACATGCCTACCTGCTCACACACTCAGATTTCTGCTCAATCATTTCCTCAGTTTCTTACTAACTTGCTTTCTTCCTTGTATACCTCCTCACTTTGTAAACTTAGTTCCTTACTCTCACCTACTTGCTTGCATACAAACATACTTAATTCCCTAAATACCTTATTACTCATTACTCCCTTATTGCTTATTTCCTGACAAACTTTCTTCGGTGCATACTAACTTAGTCTAACTAGTCTCTGACGTCCTCCCTTACATACTTACAAAGTAGCTCCCTTACTAAGTTCCTCTCATGCCTACTTGCTTGCTCACTTACTTGCATACTCACTTGTTTGCTAAGTCACTTGCATCCTTGCCTACTCCCTTGTTCCCTTGCTCACTTGCTTGATAACTGACTAGTTCCCTCACTCGCTAAGTTACTTGGATGCTTGTCTGTTTACTTGCTTGCTAACTTTTTGCTAACTTTCTTCTTCACATACTTGCTGACTTGCTCACATACTTCCATACCTGCTTGCTTGCATATTAGTATGTAAACTTGCCCACTTGCGTATTTCTGAACAAACTTTGTTAGGTGCATACTTACTAACTTAGTCTCTGACCTCCTCTCTAACTTACTTACAAATTAGCTCCCTTACTAACTTCCTCTCATGCCCACTTGCTTACTTACTTATCACTCACTCACTTGCCCAATTGCTTGATTACTGACTAGTTCCCTCACTTGCGAAGTTACTTGGATGCTTGTCTGTTCATTTGCTTGCCTACTTACTTGCTCACTTTTTGCTAACTTTCTTCCTCACATGCTTCCTGACTTACTTGCATACTGCCATACTGCATATTAGCATGTAAATTGCTTACTTGCTAATATTCTGTCAAACTTTGTTAGGTGCGCACTAACTATCTTTGTCTCTGACCTCCTCTCTAACTTACTTACAAAGTAGCTCCCTTACTAACTTCCTCTTATGACTACTTGCTTGCTTACTTATCGCTCACTCATTTGCATACTCAGTCATTTGCATGCTCACTTACTTACTTGTTCACTTTTTGCTAACCCTCTTCCTTACATACTAGCTGACATTCTTGCATACTTCCATACTTGCTTGCTTGCATGTTAGTATGTAAACTTACTCACTAGCTTATTTGCATACTTCCCTGCTTACATACTTGCTTATTTGGATGCCAACTCTCTTGCTTGCTTACTTACCTACTCACTTGGTAGTATATCTCCTTACTTTCTTACCTACTTACTAGCTAACTCGCATGCTCACTTGCATCATCCTTTTTCCTTGCGTACTTGCACTTTCATATTGCTAATCTGACTGGCAGGTGTTCATCAAGCAGGTAAATTAAGCGTCAACTCCCCCTCTTTACTGTCTCTATACTGTCTCTGTTTACCACCAGTTTTGAGCTGCATTTTGGCATCATTACATCTGTAACCGTCAATGAAAGACTCTGGATTTGGTTTTATTCCTGTTTCCTGTGCCTTCATCCAGGCAGACATAAAAGTAAACTCATCCTCCAACATATTTCTGCAGTTATTCTGTCTCATCGTCTTTGAAACTGATCCATCTCCAGACATCCATCTTCATTTAAAAACGTTCAAACTCCAACCATCTGAAAAAACAGCTTCCTTCAAAACACTTCCCCCATCTTTGATCTGTTAGTCTTCGTCTCTCCGTCTGTTTGTCTTCCCTCCTTTGTTTGTCTCCTCCTGATGCTTCATCAACCAGTCTTAGTGCTGATCATACCCAGCCAGCCAAATATATTCATTTCCCTGCAATCCAAATACCTTCATAAAGCCTCCTGCTCTTCCATAAACACAGCCAGCCTATCCATTTTCTTCTCATTTTCGGGTGTATTTTCTCCTCTCGGCTGCCTTAATGCCTTCATCAGACTCTGAACAAACAGCAGCTGTAATGACTCCTGCAGACTCTGCAGCCTGTGCATCTGCTAGAGGATTTCCCCGAGATGAAAAGAAAGTATGAAAAATAACGTCAAGCAGACCTTCGAGTTAAGAGCTGATGAAAGCTGCTGTTGAGTGTTTTTTTTCCTTTCTGCAGCCATAGAGCACATTTGTGGTTTTTCCTCGTATACTGACCTCTGTTCCTTTGTAGCTTTTGTTGTTTTGCATTTCAAGCCCTCCTTGATTCATCCCCTGATTTCCTATTCTGGACAGACATGCAAAACATGCGTCTAATAACCAGCAATTTTACTGTCCCTGCTTTAACGGTGGGAGAGTGTTTCATGCTTGAAGAAACAACCGTGGAGAAAATAAGAACAACTTTTTGGTGTTTTTGGTTGAGGGTATGGTTTGGGTTTTGCAGATTGACCTGTTTATTTCTGATTTTGGATCGTTTAGCTGAGGAAAGTTTTAAGCCATCCAATAGTGAAAGCAGATAGTCATCAAGGGTTGTAAGATAACAGAGGAAAGTAAATCAGTGTGTCGTCTGCATAGCAATAAAAGGAGCTGTATTGTTTGCCAAGTAGCACGTGTAGAAGTAAAAGGAAAACAAAAAACAGACCAAGAACTACATTTCGGCGAACACCGCAGGCAATGATAGATGTCGAGGAGGAGTATTTACTTATCTTGTCCGCAAATGTTCGATGTAAAAGTTAAGATCGAAACAAACAAAGTGGCTAATCCTCGAACTTCAAACAAGAAGTCATTTTAACTCCAAATATGATTGGACGTCTCCTGATTTTCACTATCCATTGTTTTGTGGCTGAGAGCTGGGAAATGACCGGGGCCACAGTAACAACATTCGAGTTTTCCACCCTGAGGAAGACACACGGGAAGACGGAGTATTAGAGTAGGAGCCAAAATATATTTGTTGAGGTACGTCACTTCCAGGGATCCTCACTGAGGGGTGTGGCTTTGGTATGTTTGGCGGGTTATTTTAATCTCACCGGTTTAGTCGGATAATTGGGTTGTGGTAAGCTTTGATAATTTTCTGTAGACCATTTTTCACGGCCTCATTCATCCTGTTTTAACCTTTTGGCGCTGGATCAGCGTGTTTACTTTTCCTTTTTGAACAATAAATCACTTTTTTAACACTCAAACTGGACTGATAATTGACATGTCGCAGATGCAAGCGAACCTTTTTCGTTGAAGGAAAACAGTCACTACAGGAAGTAATGAAATTACACTCAGACCTGGAGCGCAGAAATTAAATTACACACCTGCTGTGATGCTAAACACAAAACCAGACATTCAGCGTCTCACTATTCCTCGCAGGTAAAAGATCATCTGTCCTGTTTGGGCCCTGAAATCTACGGCGTAAAACCCGGTCCATCTCCTGCTGCAGGCCTGTTCACACCACTTTGTCTCTGCTATGAGAAATCCTGAGTCTGCTGCACAGGCTTTAGTGAACAGTCACTTACTTGTCATTCAGGACGTCACTGAGACTGAAGGTGAACCTGAAATTATCATATTTATCACACATCCATACGCAGCCTTGGGTGAACACGTCAGCGAAAATGTAAAAATGATTTAGGAGCTTTTCTTGGATTTTCTTGAAATGAAAACCTCAGACATCCCCGAATGTTTCTATTATCAGAAATATATAAATACTGTCTGCAAGTTGGATAGCTGGGAGCCAAGAGGAGGAAACAGGAGTTATAAAGTCTGAGCGTCAGAGACGGAGAGCGGACTGAGATCATAAAAAGACGGGGAGTGAGATCTCTCTGCAGTTACATTTCTCTGTTTTCTGTCTTCATCTCGACTTTAAGTGTCTCGTCTTTAATCAAATAGACATTCTGGATATTTTAGAAGTCAGAGAGAACTGAGCGTGCTCAGTACGAGTTTCACTCTATAATTCATGACAGTCAAATAATGCAGGACGGGGTCCAATAGTCAGAATGTCTGCAGGGTCGAGCGACAGCAGCTTCCCTTTAACGACTTTAAACAAGCTGTAAAACAAGATCAACATGTCGGCTAAATAAATGTGAGCTGGTGTGAATGAGGCTGGAGGTCTGTCTTCACACTGAGCAGGAGACTGAAGGAAAGCTGTTAAAGATCCACTGCAGTCAGACTTCATGTCTCTGCTTTCTGAGCTCAGGTCACTCAGAAGGAAATTCAAGTATTAAGTTTATCACTCGGCGTACAAGAAAAGAAGAGCTGTAAATCGCAGTTTCTTAAATCAAAAAGTGACTAAATCATCATAGAAGCTGTACATACAATCAAAACAAAGAGGTTGTTAAAACTGCTGCTATCTTTGGTTATGTCTCTTGTTAACACCCCTCTCTTTTATTCGGTCAGAGTTCATTATGTTTATTATTATTATCATCATTAGTCTGACCTTGGTGTAAGAACTCACACTGACGATTTTGACTCCAAATCTCTTTGCATGCTATCAGGGCTGGGCGGTAAAACGATAACGATATACTGTATATCGAAAATTAATTTCCCTCAATATCAATATAAAACACGATCAATATGCTTCTCGATAGTCGTCATTCTGCCATGTTTTGGTAGACTATACGAATAGCCAATGATAAGAGGAGTTGGTCCTGGTCCGCTTCACTCTGAACCAATCATGTGCTGAATTAGAACCAACTGCATCACAGCAGACAGCAGCTACACCCAACCATAGCACTTGAACAGGTGAAGCCGACAGCACTGTTGGTGAGAAACAAAGAAAATGAGTGCTACCCCCGACAGAAATGACCATGAAGGCTCAACAGATGACCACATCGATGTCAACCACAACACTGGCGTTAGGAAAACGTCGGTGGTGTGGAGGTATTTTGGTTTTTGGAGGTCGGACATGAAGCAGAGTAATGTGGACTGTAAATTATGTCGAGTACATGTTCTCACAAAGTCGGGGAATACCTCAAATCTTTTTCACCACCTGAAGCAGCGCCACGCCGCAGAGCACGCGCAACGCAAAAGGTTACAAAGCCCAGCCGAAACAGACGACAATTCAGTCCGCTTTCTCTAGAGCAACGCCTTACGACAAAACGTCAAAGAGACACAAAGACCTCACAGATGCAGGAGATTATTGTGTTTTAAAAGACATGCGACCAATAAACACTGTTAAAAAAAAAAATGATATCTTGATTTATATCGATATCGACTGATATGGGAAAAAAATATATCGTGGTAAACTTTTTTCCCATATCCCCAGCCCTACATGCTATCATGCACGTACATATTTTAAAGGTGGGTTGTTTGTTCAGTCAGCTGGTGTAAAAATGGAAATACTGCAGAAAACTGGATTTAACAGAAAACCAACAGTGAAAATTAACAGACAGGAAACAGTCAACTCCTCATTGTTGGAGCTCGCACATTAGCCTCAGTGACAGATCATGATGGTGCCGAGCTGTCAGAGGAGGAGAAAGGTATTATTAAACCTCACAGCAGAAGAACCCACTTTGGAGTTGATAATAAAGGTCAAATAGTCTTTCCGCCTCAGTGAGTCTGCAGCCTCTAATAAATTAAACACGACAGATGACGCCCGACTGAACTCAGGAAGTTTTTAACGCTGTCAAACTTTTCCTACTTTCTACTTTCATTTTTAAAAGCCGGGGTGGTTTTTGGTTTTATTTGACTTTGCAGGGTCTCCAGATGGCAACGATTTTGACAAAACGACAGAGACGACGGGCAACTGGGCTTTTCAAGTGACAAGCTGTTGTGCCGGTGATGTGAACCCTCGCCGGGCTGACGGAGCTGACAGCTCACATCCCAATTCACAAAGTGTCACATCAGGAAATAATGTAGAGAGCCGCATAAATATTACACTCAGAAACCTGCAGTCGAGTGATTCCTAAATATTAGGGTGAATCTATCTGATTTAAGGTCGTTATCCATGTTGAAGGTAAAACTTAGTGAAGCGTTTCACTTTCCTGGACATTTATTCTTTCACTTTAAGGAAATTTTTCGACCCTTTCTTTCTTTTTTTCTAAATGCTTCCTCTATTCCTGACTCTCACAGTATCTGACGCTCTGCAGCTTCTCTTGCATTTAACAGCCTCAGACCCGCGTATGCATAAAACCACATTAAGTGGAGATATGAACTGCTCAGGCGTAGGGAGATATGGTCAAAATGAATTCACGAATGAAGAATTTCTCCCTCTCTTTCCATCTCTTTTTCTATTTGCCTCAATTTCCCTATAGTGTTTTTTCTTCCCCCTTTGAGAAAGCTGAGAGGAGAAACCGCTTCTAAATTGACTGACAGAAGAAGATACTTCGATGACTGCTTTAACCGCTTATTCCGGGAGCGCTCATGTGTGAGGGGAGAAAAGGCTGGAATGATAGTTGCGTGCATTTCATTGTGCAGCTGCAGGAATCCTTGCAGCTTCAAAAGATATCATTTGTGAAGGCTCTTTAACAATGCCTTCTGTTTGAGGGAGACTCCTCCTCTGATGTGCGCGGGAAGAAAACTGTATATATTATCGTTATATACCAGCAAACACACACGTCTGTATGCGTCTCCTTGGAAATGCATTTGTGAGAGCACATATGAGTGAGTGACTGTCCTCAGTGGAGCTGATTGTTCTTCTGAGTAAACCAGCATGTAAGAGTATTTCTAAGTGAAGTCGGTTTGACTTTCATGTCACCAGAAAGTGTTTGAGCAGAAAAAAATCCTGTGCCTGAACATTTTTTATGCGAGGGGGTGTCACCACTATATGACAGTGGAGCTATTGATTAATATTGGAAGATATTAATGATTTATAACAATAAAAACAATTGATTTTTATTTGCAGCGTAATTTGCAGACGGTCCCTGCACACTCGCCCGGCTACCGACTGTGCATAGAGATCAGTGTCATTCATCCAGCTCGAAGAACGGCTTGTTTTTGTAAAACAAATCGGTACCTTGTGTTTTATTTTGGAAAGGACGCCGGATTTTTTATTTTGTGTCTATGCCTGACCTCCTTTCCAGCACGGGTTGAATTTATGTGGCATGCTGCAGTGTCTGGAAAAAATAGAAACCTGGTGATCGTCTACGAAGCCTGCTGAACCGCAGGGGGCCAGAAAGAAGCCTGTGGAATTTGACACATTAACTTGAATGGAAACGGTCAGAGGCAATCGGCGCCGATGGCCTTTTTGCCACCGTTCTGCATGTGGTGGAATTTGGGGGTTATACAGAGGAAAAAAGATTGGGCCGAGATCGGACCCTTGAGGGCAGGGCTTGATGATAACTATTTTCATAAGGAGCATGTTCTCTTAAGTTGAAAAAGTAAAGAACTTTAGGGGCACGATGAAAATTGATCAAATAATGTTTGTCTTATTGGTCGACATAAGTACAATTATTTAAAATCAGTTTTAGGTCTTTTGGTCACATGACATGGAAGCTTTTGAAGGAAAACAGCCTTTTCTGAGAACATCAACCAGTAATTTATTGACGGTCCCTTATTCAACACCGACGTTGACAGTGAGGGTGCCGAGTAGATTTAACCGCGCTGCTGTTGTTATTCCCGGTTATGGAGAGTGAGAAGACACCGGTAGATCGGCAGAATATCCAACCTAAAACTTGTAGCCTCGGCTGATTTTTTTATGCGCACACGTGCCCCTGGAGACATTTTACAATTTGCGCTCATCTATTTTTAGTCGCAAATGTGAGTGAAATGGTCGCACTGTCGAGTCCTGCTTGATATCAATCACCAAATCAACAAAACATGTTAGAAAGTGGCGAATCAACTTTTGTCAAACACTAAAAATACCGTCTCCACCGTCCGTTTACGTTTGTTTACATCCCAGCAGCACATTTTCATGATTAAACACCCACTGGTCAAAGCGCTGCGTGTAAACTCTTTAACGTAAATAGATTTTTTGAAGAACATGTTCACTTCCTGAGTTAGATTCAGTGAAAAAAGCCCTTATATCGAGGTTGTGGAGCTGCCAGTGCAGAAAAGCTGCTGATGTGCACAGGCCCTAAGTCTTTTCCCTCTACGGCTAAATCAGAGAATAACTCGATAAAATAAGAACATGAATCCAGAGCAGTGATAGAAACCAGACTCTAATGGACAGGTCCTTTCACTGTGTACTTCCTTCACACTGAGACACACTATCTCACACACACACACACACATTGCCCACCCATTAGACAGAAAGGAGGAAACTCGCTGCTCCAATAGATCAGGCTCAGACCAGTCAGCAGTAAACTTATTGATGATACAGTAGATTATTGGTTCTGATTAATGAGCTGCTCCACACAGTGTGTCTCCTGTCCTACCTCTCCACATACATTATGCAGATTAGTGATGCCAGTTTGGCCTCCAGCTGAGCTCTATCGACAGTCTGAACAAAGGAGCTTTCACTCACAGCTCGCGCTGTATCAGTGCATCTGACCGAGAGCGGGCACAAATCAAGTAATTGATAGTACATTAGACCGCTGGATGATTCAGTTCCTGTCTCATCCATTATACCAGGCAGTCCTTGTGATAAGTCCAGACCCGGCTACAGGGATTGATTGTAAAGAAAAGAAGAAGAAAACGAGCCAACGCCTCAGAGGAAATATTTATGTCAGCCTCTTCAAACTTGTTTACAAGGAGGATGTGGATTTAAAGACGCCTCCATCTCAGCTCCATCTCAGCAGACATCCACCGAGTCTGTTTCCAACCAGTTAGTGAGGACGTCTGAGTTCAGTGTCAACCAACCTTATAGCTTTGTTTTGAGGTAAATGAGATCATCACATAACTGTTATATCTGCTGCATTAAAGGGAGATTCCGGCGTAAAATTATTTTAAGGTCGAACACACCGAAACACAGAGTTAGACCCCCCCTCCAGAGATGAATGTTGCCGACTTCTTGCTTCTCTAGTTATACCAACTTTAGTAACGACCGCAGGATAGCAATAAAGAGAGCCACGCCCTCAACCAAAACGCAACTCTATAGCCACAAATAATGCTCAGAACAGCACCTAACTTCATCAACAGGACATATAGGGTCACAGACATAGTACTAGACACCAAACATCTTTTTAACTTTGACTCATTTCTTTAGCAAAGAGACTAAACACAACTCGCCTACTCTCTTCCAGCAGTCCATTACGGACTGCAGCGGGGTGCCGCAGCTCAAGGAAGAACATTTATGATCATTTCTTCATGGAAATACAATCAGACCGAGACGCTAAGACAGAAGAACTACCGCGTCTGTAAAATGATTAATATGATAAATATTCCTTCAATCAATCAAACCTCATTTTAAAGCACTTTTCACACATGGAATGAAGCACAAAGTGCTGTCCATTCATGCAGGATATTAAAAAAAAAAAAACAATGAAATAAAATAAATACAAATACAAATACCAATACCAAACCCCACCCAGCCTCCCAGTCCCCATTCAACACATACAGCACTCACACACACTGATGCACACACAAAAGACCAGAACTCGTCAACTTGCCACAGATGACTGAGGGAACGCTACCTTGAGTTAAAAAAGATGAGCAACCAAGATAAAATATAATAAAGGTGATAAAGCGTTAAAAGTTAATTAAATAAAAGTCTTAAAATCAAACAATAAAAGAGAGTAAATTCAAAAAAGAGGTAATAAAACACAAAATAATTACTCTAGGACTAAAACAGCGTAAAATCACATAATGCAGATTAAAAGCCAGACTAAAAAGGGAGGTCTTTAGTTTACTTTTAAAAATATAAACAGGAGGTTCTTCAGACCAAATACTTTCCTTGAAATATGAACTTCAAGGAAATGATAAAGAAATTATCACAAATGTTGTTCCTTGAGCTGCGGCACCCCGCTGTAGTCCGTAATGGACTGGCCTGAGGTCTCCCTACAAACAAGCGTCTGCTGGAGGAGCGTAGGTGAATTGTATTTAATCTCTTTGCTAAAGAAATGAGTCAAAGTTAAAAAGATGTTTGGTGTCTAGTACTATGTCTGTGACCCTATATGTCCTGTTGATGAAGTTAGGTGCTGTTCTGAACATTATTTGTGGCTATAGAGTGGCGTTTTGGTTGAGCGCGTGGCTCTCTGTATTACTATCCTGTGGTCGTTACTAAAGTTGGTAAAACTAGAGAAGCAAGCGGTCGACAACATTCATCTCTGGAGGGGGGGTCTAACTCAGTGTTACTGTGTGTTTGACCCTAAATTAACTTTACGCCGGAATATCCCTTTAATCTCGGTGATATAACCTGCTAACCAACAGTTCGTGTGACTCGAGCTCCTGCTGCAGAAATGGGCTGTGAGAGACGTGATTTTCTTCGGTTATTGCAGAGTAAACAGGGAGATGCAGCCAAAAGTGATTTATCACACAAAGCAAGAGCGTCTACATGTGCACAATACTGTTATTATTTCTGTTCCTGCAGATAATGAGCTGTTTGTGTTACACAACACAACAATACAACTCTGAACTCTGCAGGTTATAAGAGCAGAAGTTCTTCAAATGCAGAAAATTTAAGTTTTATTATGAGATGATTTCAAAACGTCCCTGTTGAACCATCTCCACATGTCAGAGCGATAAAAAGAGAAGAACAGTTTCACTCTTTGTTTGGACCAAACGACTCAAGAGTTAGTATTCGACTCAACATCCCAACAAAAGGACTGTCAGAGGAAGTGGCTTCTGAGCGGGACATGAAGAGCGCCGCCACGCTTTGAATGAAAAATGTGAAGCTGCTCAGAATGACGGAGGTGACACCGGCAGGCTGCGCTGGACTCCCAACAGCTGTAGCCTTTCCATGAAATGCTAAATAAACCTTTGATGGAGCGAGAGGACGAGACGGAGCTGCAGGAGAAGATTTTAAACAGACTGTGCGTGAAATCAAGACTGTGAGCGTCATTTCTGTCGGTACATGTGTTCTGTCAGGTTTCGGACAATCTGCACACGCACTGATGCTGGTATTTGCTCTGTGCGACTCATGTTGATGCTTCAGGAGCTTGTTTGTCTCTGTGTACATTTCATACAGCTTGTGTGTATCCTCCACTCGCTGTGTAATCTGGCTCGTGCCTGCAGGAGTGCAGGTGCTGCTGCAGTCTGTCTGTGCGTGAGTGTGTAACCTGGCCAGGGATCCGTGCTGTGATAAAGGGCCAGATGCCACCTCAGCTCTGTGCCACATGGAGGCAGACCAAAGCTGCTCCTGGACTCAGAGATTAGAGAATAACTGACTGATAACGGCGAGGCAGAGAGGCGCCGCGAGCACGGAGAGCACGGAGACGGAGCTCAACCTACGGCCACGAAAGGCAGAAGCCTGTGAACGCCGCGGAGGTTATTGACAGACAGCCATTGAGTCAGTGTTGCATCAGCTGAACTGCATTGTGGGTACATAATTATGCATTGATATGGAGGCTGTAAATAACAAGCATACCTCCAGAGCGCTGAAGCTATGCAAATGTTTATGTAATACATTTAAAAAACGCAACATGTGTCGTGTAATTCATTTAGAAAGCAGAATACATCTGCAGTTTATTACGGTAGAGTCAATTATAAAAGATTATATAACAACATTTGGATGAATTAGAGAGGAAAACGGCTTCATGTGGGGATTTAAAGGCTGAGGTGAAACAAACACCAACAAACCAACAGAGAAAAGAGAGAGAGAGAGAGAGCGCCTTGATGACGCAACAGTTTACGTTCATTGGCTTAGCTAACATGTTTGTGCGCCTCCAGATATCACAGCGCGAGATGGTCCATATATCTTATCGCTCTTCTTATAGAGAGTATCTCTGAGAAAACTGACTGACAGAAAAACATCTGTCAGTCAGACACATCAAACAACCTGCACCAGGTCGTCACTGATGACCATCCTGTTTGGTCAAAACATGGAGTCTCTGGGGGTTAGTGTTAAAATCATGTATTAAAATTGAAATGTGGAATCACCTTGTGGCGCTGTTTGGTACTGCAGAAATAAAGCATTCATTCAACTGGCTGTTACAAATTCTAAATTAGAAGTCAGAATTCAGTTTTCAGTAAAAATTCAGGGGGAAAAAAAGTCACGTCTTGATTTGATGACAAATTTCTGCACTGAAGAGCCAGAAATTTCGAAAAAAGTCAGAAATTTGAATTTTTTTGAATTTTATGTAAAAATCCTGACCGACTTTAAAATCTGAAGTCTGATTAAATTTTAGAGTTCTGACTTTAATCCCATTTGATAATTCTGATTCAATCCCAAATTCTAAATTAAATCTCAGAATTCTAGATCCAAAGTCTGACTGTTAAACTTTATGCTTTAAACTGATAAATCTGACCTTAATCTCAGCAAAATCACATTAATCTCTCTTTTTTTTTAATCAGAAGTTGGACTTCATCCGAGAATTTTTATTTTAACCTCATTATTCACTTTGATGTCAAAAATCTGACAAACATCAATTTCTCTTTAGTGATGAATAAAATTCTCGTATTTTATTGTATTTTAAATCTCAGATTGTTGACTTTAATCTCGTTAATCTCATAAATCTCATTGATCTCATTAATCTCTCATTGATCTCAGAATTCTGACTTGAAATTCAGAATTTTGAATCAAATATCAGGATTCTGAATTTAATCTCAGAATTCCATTTTAATTTATGATTCTGGCTTTAAACTCAGATTTCGGAGAAAAAGTTAAACCAAAAAAATGTGTGTCGTTTACTTTTTTAAATGACTATCAATTGGCTTCAGTCCTTGCTGGAACACAGTGTTATATTTTGAAAATATATAATATCATATATATAATTATATTATGAAACCCCAAATCCTGCAGCTTCTGTCGAACACTAATCTAACTCTAAACTCTAATCAAGAGTTAATTTGAACAACAATCCCAAAGAGTCGTTTTAGACGTTTCTCCTTTTTGTTGTTTCACAGTGAAGCGCTCCGTCCTCTTTCATGCATTTATTCTGCTTTTCCAAGACAGACTGAGGTTATACAAACAGGTTATTAGTTCTCTCATAGAGTGAAGATCGTCCATATTGCTATGGATACTGCGTACTGCTGTAACTGCAGGCTTTTAGCCCCTACACATGTCCCTGTGGTTTTCCTATATATCAGCTGTAATGTACGTATGAAGAGCAGCCGAACAGAGTGATACTTACAGCAGGAACTGACTCTGTGTTTGTTCAGCTGCTTTTACATTTCCCATATGAGCTGCACATTAAATCTGGAGGTACTTGGATATGAATGACGCACTGAGACTCTTCAGAAAGGTCGCAGTGTGTCGATATGGAAGAGGACGGTCACCTTGTGCTGTATGTTTTTTTTAAAGGTACAATTTATATGAATTCTTTTAATGATAACCCCTATATATGTGTGTTTTTGCGGTCTTTGTTAGTAGTCCTTGACATGGTGATGCACAATGTTTTTGGAAAAAAAACCTTCCCGTCTCATTTTTTTTGCTCAGTCTTTCAAATATTTGTATTCTCTCACAGAAAAGCTGAGCATCCTTCACTCAACATCCAAGGCTTACAGAGAAAGTCTGATCTTGTTAAATCTGGCCGTATTTTGAAATATTTGGGAGTGTGAATGGTTTCCAAACAAAAGAAGATCGAATATTTGTGCTTTACTTCAGCTCTAGTGAATGCTAAGTAGTCCAGGAAAAAACTGGGAGGCATCAAAGGGGGCCCACAACAGAAACGGACCTTTCTACTGAAGGTAAAATACAAGTTTTATCAGGGCTGCTGTGGCTCAGAGGTGGTTTGATCTCAGCTCCTACAGTCTGAAAGCTGAGGTGTTCTGGAAACTTGGATATGAAGGGAAATGAACTCAAAGTTTTTTGTTTTTTGGTTAAAGGTGGGGTAGTCCGGATCTGAGGAAGGTCCAGTTCTGAGGAATGGGGCCCAGTCAAGGTGAAAGTCAAAAGCATTGGTGCTACTGTAGATGCCAACAGACTACCAGCAAACACAATGTTTGCAGGACTTCTACAACGAGGATAAAGTGACATAGTCCAGGACCCGAGGGAGGACAGTTTAGCGATGGCGCTACAACACGCTACAGCAGGTCCGTTTGACAAGAAACACTTCTGTTACAGACACTTGTCTTACTTTGTTAAAGTGGTTTACCTGTCCAGCAGAAAGGTTACAGGGTCACCAAGATCCCCAAGCGTCCCCCATGGTTTATGTTGACCCGGCTTTTTAGCTCTTGTCCGGTCTACCTCCGTTTTAAGCACCCGTTATTCCTCCAGAGTCTCCGGTATTTAATTTGTTTTCTTGCTTGTGTCGGCAGTCGTGGCCAAAGGAGGATTCAGACAATTTTCCGAACTTTCTGGTTGGTTTCTACTGTCCGATATTGTAGCACGCTAACTTTGTTTGGGCTCCTGAACGACACGGGGGAGCAGCGTTTTCTTGTTGACTGTTTTCTTGTTGACTGTTTTTGCTGACTGTTTTCTTGTTGACTGTTTTCTTGCTGACTGTTTTTGCTGACTGTTTTCTTGTTGACTGTTTTCTTGCTGACTGTTTTTGCTGACTGTTTTCTTGCTGACTGTTTTCTTGCTGACTGTTTTCTTGCTGACTGTTTTTGCTGACTGTTTTCTTGTTGACTGTTTTGGTGTTGACTGTTTATGGTTGACTGTTTTCTTGTTGACTGTTTTCTTGTTGACTGTTTTGGTGTTGTCTGTTTTCTTGTTGACTGATTATGGTTGACTGTTTTCTTGCTGACTGTTTTCTTGTTGACTGTTTTCTTGCTGACTGTTTTCTTGCTGACTGTTTTTGCTGACTGTTTTCTTGTTGACTGTTTTGGTGTTGACTGTTTATGGTTGACTGTTTTGGTTTTGACTGTTTTCTTGTTGACTGTTTTGGTGTTGACTGTTTTTTGCTGACTGTTTTGGTGTTGTCTGTTTTCTTGTTGACTGATTATGGTTGACTGTTTTCTTGCTGACTGTTTATGTGTGAGTGTTTTCTTGCTTGTGTCGGCAGTCGTGGCCAAAGGAGGATTCAGACAATTTTCCGAACTTTCTGGTTGGTTTCTACTGTCCGATATTGTAGCACGCTAACTTTGTTTGGGCTCCTGAACGACACGGGGGAGCAGCGTCTGCCTCACAACCAATCAGGTTAGAGGAGGTGGAGAACGGCTTTGTTTACAGTCAGAAAGAGCGGACCGCTCAAAAATGTTCAAATGTTGACGACACAGACATAAGAGAACACAGAGATATCGATATATTACCAAATGTCATCAATAACTAGTAAGTATTGACTGATATTAAAAGATTTTTTATCTAAACACCACAAAAAAAGATGCTTCTTTAACGGAATCCTGCCTACTCCATCTTTAAGGGACCAAAAATAAAATAAAGAGAAAATCACTAAAAAACAGAATATCTGCATTTATAAACAAAGAGATAATAAAGTGTACTGGCAGCTATGGAAACTGGAATCTCGACAAGATGAGACTAAGAAGGGAATCTAACATACATAACTACCTGTTCACTATACATTATCTGGTTTACTGTCAGTCAGAGCGGCACCTTGTTATCACCACAACCCTAACTAGGCTACAGATCCTCCAAACAGAATTCAGAAGTTTCTTTAAAGAGAACTAGGTCCTGTTTAAACAGCTGAAAACATCATTGAACTGACCTTTAAAAAAGAGACGATATAAAAGGTCATAACTTCAAAATATTATTTCTGCAGAAGGGAAACTATCTGCTATACTGTCAGTCTCTGAATACCAATCTGGATCTGTCAGAGTCAAATATCAGCGCTGTGGGGGCGCTGTGATTGGGCTGATTACCCGGGAGGTTTCCATTTGAGCCGTCCTGGTCTCATAACTGTCCGTGTAGAAAAAAACCTAGAATTAATTTAAAAATGGCTGAACCTTTCTCACATTTACACCCTTAATCATGAAAAAATGGCTGATAGTTAATGAATCCATGCAGCTGGCAGGAAACAAACCTGGGCCAAAGCCATATCTGAACAACACCGTTTAAATGATTAAATATCTGAAAAGTTTATACCGTACAATAAAACACATAAACAACCAAAGACTAATAGTGTTCGCCTTCTCAGTAGTTACCAAATCAACTTTATTACAGCTGACAGAAACCCACTTTTGACTTTCCAAACCCCCTCAGAGGGGGAAGTCCAAGTTCAGCAGCAGGCTTGTAGTAAAACGTGGAGCTCTGGCAGGACAAAGGCTCCATCTGTCCAACAGTTTATTATTCATTTCTTCTCTTTTTTCTTTGTTTCAGCGCTGGCTTGTAAACGCTGGAGGCCTGCGGGTCCTACTTTTCAAGTTTTATGTTTACGTTGGCCTTCAAGCTACCGATTCACTGGCAGTCAACAAGTACTTGGCTGAACTGAAGCGATCTGGAGCCAAGCAAAAGATTTGTTTGTCTGAGACAAAAACACGTTATTCTTGTTTTATTGTTTCATTTTGCAATATAGCAAAGGCAGCACATTAGGGCCGAAAGCATTACTTTAATTGGGCCATCATAGAGAGATGTATGAGTGGGTGGGCCTGTCTATTGGTCATTGCTGTAATGGAATGGACACATCTTTTCAGAGTCGCCAGATTGCAGGATTTAAGTGGCTGCTATTTCCTGGCTGGCGGTAGCTGCCGTCTAAAAAGGTTCATTTAACCGATGCTGAGTGTTCAGTTTTCTTCTTTCCTTCTGCTCCTCTCTGTGATGGCTCCATCCATTAAAACATGCCAGAGTGTGCCCATTTCAACCTGTTTTACATCCCTACAGCTCCACTCTCCTTTTTTATTGCGTTAATATGGTTACTTAGGGGCAGGTCTTATGGATTTAGAGCCTTGACACTCTGTATGTCTGCTTGAAAATAAATATTGTGTCAGTACAAGGATTAAAATGTGCTTTAATGAGCAAACAAAGCCGCACATTGATGCAGAAACACACACAGTGGTGAATAGATCCGTCCCCCTCAAACAGATTCACTTTCACTTCATCATAAACAGCTCAGATCAACCAGAAACAAAGTCTGGAAACACAAGGGAGTTCTTATTGTGTTATAGCAGCACAAACAATCAAACAAGCACAGGTGGAGAGAGGAGAGCAGGGAGAGGAGAGAGGAGGAGGAGGGAGGAGAGTGTGTGTGTCTGTGTGTGAGTCTGAAAAGCTGAAGGACGGAACGAGCGCAAACACAGTTCTGACTGCTGGACCATAAAAATGTGAGAAACATCGTTTCAAATATCAACCCAAGTCTCGACATTATGTCAAAGTACAAAATACTTTACTACAAGTGAAATCAGACATTTGATTTAGTGCGCATTATCTCCAAAATACAACAATCAAACTTTATTTATAAAGTGCTTTTCCTACAAAGAATGTAGCACAAAATACTTTACAGTTTGTTTAGAACAAAAACTATCCCATATACACACGCACACACAGAGACAGGGATAAACACACACACACACCAACACACCCGCACACTAAGATGGTGGACATGAGGCTGAGTCCAGATGATGAAGCCAAAGCTCTTAAGATTAAGTAAGAAAGTGATGTGTGGTCTTTTAGAGTTATGGTTTAAGTTACCTTTAAAAAAATGTTGTTATCCAGTTTAACAGAAAGAAAATGATTGATTTTAGGAGAAACTCTTCTTTTACACCTTTTGTAGTTTTTAAAAAATACGTTTTTAGCTTTTATCAATATCAATCAAACATTTTTAGTTATAGTTTTAATTAATGAGCAGTCCTAGAGGCAAGCACTCACTCAATCCCACAATATACTTGTTTAAAACTAATTAAAAACTGTGAATAACTGCTTTTAAACTCACAAACTTTGAAATAAAATATTACACTCACCTGTTGTCACACTGAATACTGTGAATAAAGGTGTAAATATCCTCACTTTAATCTATAAAACTGCTTCAGTCTTTCTTTATGTTCAAAAAACTTTAAAATAACCTTTTTAACATCCTAACGTCCCTCTGAAGAGACTCACCGGATAAACTCTCACACTCACAGACAGAGGTTCGGTTTCTCTTCCTCCATCCGCCATCCTCGACATTATTTACGGTCAGTTTACCGACAAACACAGACGTTAAAAACTCAAACACGTGTTCATAAAAGCCACTTTTACTCTCTGTTAAAGTTTAGAAAAAGTTAAATAAACTTTTAAAGATCTAACTTTAACCGGCGTCTTACCGGAACAGCAGCAGCTCCGCCATGTCCGTCTTCAGGTGTTACACTAATTACGGCCCCCCTGCAACCACAGGTAAAAGGAACCATGGCTGTGTCTCATTTCTTCTTCTTCAAAGGTGTTTATTGGCGGTTGGCAAACCAACGAGAAGGTGCATTACCGCCACCTACTGGACTGGAGTGTGGAGCAGTAAATTGGTAGACAGAAAAAATTGATAAATTAATTAAAAAAAAAAAAAAAAAAAAAGGAATTAGATCCTCTCCAGTAGCCCCGAGTTTTTCAAATATGTCATTAGATGCTTGATTACAATTTCTGATTCCATTTACATTTTCTTTTTGGCAACAAATCTTCGTTTTCGGTGGTTTTCTCTTGTTCGTTGCTCATTCTGCAATCGTCGTTGTTGTTGTTGTTGTTAGCGGTGTTGTGCCGAGAAACGCATGTCCTCCGAGAATTGCATGCACCTCGCAAAACGCGCACCGCTTATAGTAGAGTGGTCCACGGAAGTGTACAATTTAAAACCCATACAGTTCTTATTTGTTGGGCTTAACAGTCAGTGAAGTTCCATAAATAATTCTCAGCGGACACTCGTCTCACTCCATGTGCAGAACATGTGCAGGGGTGGGTTTCCTCCTCTCTGATTTTGATTGACAGCTGGCAGGGTAGTCTGATTGGCAACTGAGTAAAGGACAAAGGTGATTGGTGGATCGCTGCAAAGCACATGCAGAGTCACATGCAGTGTTTCTCAGTCAGCTACCCTTGAAATTGACTGAGTTCATTCACCTCCGACATTGTAGGCTCTGAGATGTGACTATCGCACACACGTAAATCGTGCAGGCCTACAAGAGAGAAAAAAAAACATACATTTATCTGTCCGGTCCGTTTGGGACCCTTTCCTTCCGCATTATTGGGGACGTCCGCTGCTCAGCCCCCGTCCATCCGCCGCCCCCCCTATAATCCCCCCATAAACCCTTTTCCCCATCGTTACTCTAAAGTTCAGCCTGCTCTGACTTCCTGTAGCATAACCCCCCTATTTTATCTCTCTGGAAACACCGGGGGGGTAACCCCCCACCCCTGGGCTGAGCGGGTTTCGAACCAGGAGCCGGTCTTCAACCAGAACATATGGCTCACATTAGGGTGTAGATGTCTACCACACTGCGCCACCGGAGACCATCCACAGTTGGGCATGAGCTCTACGTGATTTTATCTTGGTACTTTTGCTCCTGGACTTTAAAATTCATCCTGAATAAGGTTTGAATCCATGACGTCAGGAGTCCCAGTCAATGTTCTTATCCTGTGAGCCATGTGGACACACAAGCCACATGGCCTACTAGAAGGATATAGAGGTATAAGTTTGTCCACCAGGGGGTGCCAAACTCCAGACAGAAGCTTTAAATAAATTATTGCTAACTCAATTCTGGAGTTAAATCACTTTATCCCTTTAGTACATTCATAGTACTTCTCAGTTAATAATAATAATAATAATAATAATAATAATAATAATAATAATAATGAAGAAACCAAAAGCACAAATAATCAAAAAGATTAGGGAGTTAACATCAGCAGCGTTTTTCTTAAAATAAAAGCATGTAAAGCCTGAATAACATGCTAACATAAGAAAATAGAATCGCTGCTTTTTGCACCAGCAGACGTAGCTTTAAAACTGGTCCCAGTGATTTCCACAATACCTGTTCCAGTCTAGAGTCTCTTTTGTCTGAGCTGTGATACAAAAACTCTGATAACCAGAGTTTTCTTCCTGCCAGCTGCTGACGATATCTGAGAAATAATATTTGAATGAAAATAAATAATGGATTCAATCCCACAGGGAAACAAATTTGGGTTCTTGTGGAGAGGACTCAATTTATTTTAACATTACAGCACATTATAATGGTCCCACAGGGTGACCTTAATTCCACAGTCATTTCCATTTGCAATTCAGAGATAAAGCTCCACAGAGAAGATACAGCCTGACCTTCATCACTCAGCAAAACCTCGTTAGAAACCACAAAATAACCCCGCCGCTGCAGTCAGACCCGTCTGAGCCGGCCTGATAGAACTCCATTCTTTTCAGACCGATACACAACCTTCACTTCACATTCAAACTCTGCAGCCGCTCTCCGGCTCAAATCGACGACTTTTAAAACACAACAACCAACCAATCTGAACAGAGTCGGTCCCTGCTGGAGTGTAACCTCGCTCCAAATGTCATGCATGCATCTTTCATGCCGTGTTTCACCCAACAGTGTGTGGCACAGATTAGGTCTGCTGCTTCTATACGAGGCCTGTCGGTGGTGAATATGTATGAGTGTGTATGAGTGTGTGTGTCAGAGTCAGGAGTCATAAAGAGGACGGCGTGGCCTTATTGTTCTGAACACATATGAGGAGACGAGTCGGCCCTCCTCGCACCTTTGCGCTTGTGCAGGAGCTGCAACGGTGCACACTGAGCTGCTGCTGCTGTTCAGTCCGAGGAGGTGTCAACGTGTGACCCGGGGTTTGTCAGAATACTGATCCAGAACATGTCGTACCTGGTTAAAGTGGCATTTAAAGGTGGGGTAGGCAGGAATCAGTTATAGAAATAACAGGAATATAACATTATTGCTGTGTTCTCTTATGTCTGTGTCGTCGACATTTGAACATTTTTGAGCGGTCCGCTCTTTCTGACTGTAAACAAAGCCGTTCTCCACCTCCTCTAACCTGATTGGTTGTGAGGCAGACGCTGCTCCCCCGTGTCGTTCAGGAGCCCAAACAAAGTTAGCGTGCTACAATATCGGACAGTAGAAACCAACCAGAAAGTTCGGAAAATTGTCTGAATCCTCCTTTGGCCACGACTGCCGACACAAGCAAGAAAACACTCAAACATAAACAGTCAGCAAGAAAACAGTCAGCAAGAAAACTGTCAACAGGAAAACGGTCAACACCAAAACAGTCAACAAAAAACAGTCAACAAGAAAACAGTCAACAAGAAAACAGTCAGCAAGAAAACAGTCAACCATAATCAGTCAACAAGAAAACAGTCAGCAAAAAACAGTCGACCATAAACAGTCAACACCAAAACAGTCAGCAAGAAAACAGTCAGCAAGAAAACAGTCAACAAGAAAACAGTCAGCAAGAAAACAGTCAGCAAGAAAACAGTCAACCATAATCAGTCAACAAGAAAACAGTCAGCAAAAAACAGTCGACCATAAACAGTCAACACCAAAACAGTCAACACCAAAACAGTCAGCAAGAAAACAGTCAACAAGAAAACAGTTAGCAAGAAAACAGTCAGCAAGAAAACAGTCAACACCAAACTGGTCAACAAGAAAATGGTCAACACCAAAACAGTCAACAAAAAACAGTCAGCAAGAAAACAGTCAGCAAAAAACAGTCAGCAAAAAACAGTCGACCATAAACAGTCAACACCAAAACAGTCGACAAAAAACAGTCAACAAGAAAACAGTCAGCAAAAAACAGTCAACAAAAAACAGTCAACAAGAAAACAGTCAGCAAGAAAACAGTCAGCAAGAAAACAGTCAGCAAAAAAACAGTCAACAAGAAAACAGTCAGCAAGAAAACAGTCAACAAGAAAACAGTCCACACCAAAACAGGCAACAAGAAAACAGTCAACAAGAAAATGCTGCTCCCCCGTGTCGTTCAGGAGCCCAAACAAAGTTAGCGTGCTACAATATCGGACAGTAGAAACCAACCAGAAAGTTCGGAAAATTGTCTGAATCCTCCTTTGGCCACGACTGCCGACACAAGCAAGAAAACAAAGTAAATACCGGAGACTCTGGAGGAATAACGGGCGCTTAAAACGGAGGTAGACCGGACAAGAGCTAAAAAGCCGGGTCAACATAAACGATGGGGGACGCTTGGGGATCTTATGGCTCCAGGTTGTCCTGATAAAAACATGGCTGTCACATGGTTGTGTGTTTCTTTACACGGAGAGACCAGTCAGTAAAATAAGTGAAGAAGGACTTAAAACCGCTAAAACGTGAAACAGCCTCACCAACAACACCAACGATGAGTATTCGGTCAGCTCTATAATCAGGATGATTATTGGTATTTTGATCTAACCGGCTTCAAGACGGCAGAATTTACCATCCTTTATAAATAATAACTGTTCTTTTCTTTTTCCATCCTGGATGTCCGTAAATCTAAAATTGTTACCTGACCATTTTGAATAAAAACAGACTTTCTCTGTCTCTCTCTTTTTTACCTGGTATTTTTTATTTTCCCTACTTTAATAATTTAAAATGGCAGAACGGAAACTAAAGTCCTTTGTTTCGATATTTCTCCCAGTTTTGTTTCTCATTTCTTATTATTGAATTGTTTGCATGAAGCAGTCCTTTTTTATACTATGAAGACCACTTCTCCAAAAATGACTCCATCCTTACTGAACGGAGCTGAACTGAAACAGACAGAAAAGCTCCTTTTTGAAGAACTTGTACACAATAACAATCACTTCCTGGTTATTTCAAGTCAGATAATTCTGAGAGTCAAAGAAAACTTCAGGAAGAAGGTTTTTTTTTTTTTTCATTGGAGGTATTTTTGGTGAAGGCTCCGGAGGGAAGGTGAAGACGGGGCCGTTTTAGTAGGCCAGGTCTATTCTGGGTTATATGGAGAACAATGTTTCTCCAATATTTCATCTGAATAACAGATGGAGAGAGGGAGGTATAGGGGGAGGAGAGAGGGGTGAGCGGGGCGCTGGAACTCACCCAGAACATATCATAAACCCAACAGCAAGGAGTCGAGCGTGGAAGTAGGACTCGGGTTTGTGGTGAAGAAAAAAAACCTACAAAGTCACCTCACAACCGCGTGTCTCCTCCTTCTCCTCCTCCTCCTCTTCTTCTTCACTCGCTCTTTTTAAGGTGGAACTGAGAAACGTCCTTCGGTCCTGCACAGACAGAAATAACTGAGCTGTTTGTGAAAAAAGAGGGAAAATCATCGTCATCATCATCGTCAGAGTTTAGAGGAAGAACTTATGAACTCTGTTTCAAGCTAACTTTGTTTGGGCTCCTGAACGACACGGGGGAGCAGCGTCTGCCTCACAACCAATCAGGTTAGAGGAGGTGGAGAACGGCTTTGTTTACAGTCAGAAAGAGCGGACCGCTCAAAAATGTTCAAATGTTGACGACACAGACATAAGAGAACACAGAGATATCGATATATTACCAAATGTCATCAATAACTAATAACTATTGACTGATATTAGAAGATTTTTTGTTTATAAACCACAACAAAAGATGCTTCTTTAACAGATTCCAGCCCACCTTTAATTAGGTCTAAACTCCTGACATGCATTACAGCCAAAAACCCTCAAATCAAATAACTGTTTTAACACTTTTATGATCGTTTTATGTTCTTACTGGAGTTTTTAAAAAAATGCACAAACTACCGCTGGGTGCAGCAAAAATAATCCAGAAGTATAAAATAGATGGTCTGCATTCCAGGTCATAAATATTTAAGCGGTGATTTATAACAGCGAGAGTTTGATCTATTGTTGTAGCTGCTTGTTTAATTCAAGAAGGGCACATAAAGCCGTGTACCACACACGCTATAATGTGAGAGAGACTGAAGGGAGAGGAGGGATGAGAAGTTTCTGAAACAGCAGCAAACATTTCATTTAGCCGCTTAGTTTCCTGTTTACTCGGCTCTGAAGGTTACATCTTGTCTGACTGCGTGCACACGTGCGTCAATCATGTTCCATTTTTAGCTCTGGTGCTGTTTTTCATTAATTCATCTCTTGTCTTCTCGCTGCGAGGAAAGAAAATCAAAGGGAGATGAAATGCTTTCAGGGCGCTGGGAGACGTCGGATGTTGTTACTGATGCGGCGTGTCAATTATCTGTGTACAGTAAGGATGCACAGAGAGCAACAGGTCAGGGGACTGTTGTCGCTCCGGTTTGATCTGCCTGCAAACATGTTCATCAACACCATTATCCAGAGAAAGAGACCAGGATCCATCTAGAAACAACACGAATCACATATCATTCAAGAGTGAGGACAGGGAACAGAGAGAGGTATGAGTTAGAACGGGACTTTAACAAGTTAATTGTGATTAATTAATTACAGTGATGTTTCTTGTTATGAATATTAAACCATATTAATCACACCTCCTGTTTTTTTGCACTGTGGAACGTTTCCCACTGAAAGAGTTTCAGGAATACCGCTTATACTGGCGCACCCCAATGTGTGTGAGTCGCGGATGAATGTCATAGCGCCAATTCACAACAGTCGTCATCCCAAAGAAAGAGCAGGTCCAGACCCAATCAACATGTCATCTGAGTTTGGTTGCATTCATACTCGGGCTGGGACTCGGTTAAAAAAATCTGAAAGTCTGATTAATCAGAGGCTTTGTAATTAATTAATCGCAATTAATCGCATTTGATCGAAGGTGCTTTGATCGGCTCCGGCGTGGATGGCCAAAAGAAAGGCAAAAAGAATTTGCAAATCCACGCAGCCCGTCAAGTCTGCGGTATCACCTGAATGCTAAACATGTTGCTGCTAGTGTGGAAGCTAGCGTTAGTCTGACTCCAAGTACACGACCCAAACCAAACCCACACTCGACCAGACGAGTGGATTCAGAGCTAAGACGAGTAAGTTCATGTCGGAAAAATGAACAAACTTTCCAGGATGATGGAGAGGCGGAGCAGGAGATTGACCAATAGGAGCTGTCCAGGACGGATGGCTCCCATTGGTCAATATTTTTGCAGCCCTGCACCTGATAGGGTGAACAAATTTTTTCTGTTCTTTTTTCTCTTCACTTTGTGGAGATCGCACTAAAGGACCATGATCGCCATAGAAACAAGGTTCATCCTAATTAACAATCTCTCCAATCTTCACCCGTATTCATTTGGTTCACTATCCATTGATTCGCTCATAAACCGTTAAAAAAAAAGATTGTCTCTGTTCTCAGGTCAAATATTTATATGCGATTAATTGCGATTAATTCATTACAAAGCCTCTTTTTAATTAGATTAATCGTTTTAATGGAGTCCCAGCTCTGGTATAAATTCAACCAAACTCTGTCAGGTAAAGTTTCCTCCTCTTTAAGAAGAAAATGATGAAGTTTGAAGGTTTTTTTCCCTGAATTGAGCTGAAGTTAGCTCCATGAGAGAACGAGATCCTCTGCATAATGAAAACTCGGAGACGACCTGGGACTCTCTGGGGTTTAGGTCTGGCATATAGAAACTAATTGGTCCTCGTCTATCTCTTTCTCTTTGCCTCCATTAGTGTGTGTGGGACGATAAAGTGCTCCATCACAACGGGGTTTGGATGAAGTCGGAGCTGATGATGAAGCTGCTTTTAGGAAGGCACACAGACACAGACAGACGGGCGGGCGGGCGAGCGCTTATGTGTGGGAGGAAAGTGAAAAGAGCAGAGTGAATTGGCAGAGTTATGAGCTCTGATCGTAGTGGAGTGTGACTCTGACTGTATGAGTGCAGGTGCTCAAACGGGACTTCATATGGGATTTATTTGAGCAGAGGAAAGTTCTCTGAAAGCAGCAGCAGCAGCAGCCGGGTTACACCATCAGTCCAACTTTCAGAGTTGAAAAGTTGCTGCCTAGAAGTCACTTTTTCCTTCCTCATGACGACCTCGATTTGAAACTCCCTTTGGCTGCTCCAGGATTGATTCCTCTTATATTTCTCTGCTTTGATTAAAACCATCCCTCAGTAAAATAAAGAAAAAGTGCCAACCAAACATTAGCAGGTTTAAATATCATCTACTCAGGCCTCTAATTTAAAACACGAGCAGCTTTTTCAGACACGCGTGGATCACACGTCTCTGTTATGGATTATCTGGGTGGTCTCCCCAAGATCACCCTTCTTCAGTACTGTTGTGTGTGTGTGTGATTGGGGTGTGGTCTGGTCAGGTGACCTGCTGCAGTCAGGTGAGCAGAGGTGTGAAGAAGGGGGGAGGGGCCAGAAGGAGAACAATGGAGGAGCAGGAGGACATGTTTGAGGAGAGATTTGGATGGTTCTCTGATCCTGACTGAGGAAACCCAGGACACATCTGGAACTGCAGGTGATCCTCAACCATCCCTGACATTGGACCAGGAAGTGGTGGAACTGTGAGGAAGGGTCAGAGAGAGCATGCCAAGGACTGGTGAGTCTGCTACTTTTGGATTACTTTGGTTTTTTTCCCATTGCATTGCTGACATTTCCTTTCTGGGACTGTGGAGGACGAGTTTTTGTTGGACTAGGCTGGATCAGGACCATACCTTTAGACATTTTGGGGGACTGTAAAAGTTGGGACTCCTACTTTTGGTTTTGATGACTTTTGGGTTTACAAGTTTTTTTTAGACCTAATTTCAACCGTCTAGATTCTGTATATTTCAGCTGATTTGTAAGAAAGTAAGATGGGCGTCTACGACAAACGTTCATCTGCTTGTTGCACCATCAGCGATCCGACTACTTAATAAATAAATGTCAAGTGTCCAGAAGTGTTCTCGGTGTAGAAATAATAACACGAAATATAAGATAACAGATTTTGAAGGACATCTATAAATATGAGCTCTTCATTAACACAGAGAGCAGAGAGTCCTGAGGATAATGACTCACTTTATGTAAATTCTTTGACTTCTGAAGGACTTGTGAGGATTTGACCCTCTGACCTCTTGGGCCCCGGGATGACACAGTTAAATATTCATGACCGTCTCCTGTCTGCGTCTGTCTCCCTCTCTGTGTTTTAAAGTCAGACTTTTACTCCGATGAGCTCTAAGTTTGTCCGCCCGCTTTACTCCTCGCTGTAGTTCCCTGGATTAAAACATACCTGCGTGTTTGTCACTGATTGATGTCGGAAAGCTCGGCGTGTGTCCCGAGGCGACCGTCGGCGCCGTTTTAGCAACACGCCGCAAGACAAATCCAATCAGCTTCCACGCCTCCCTGAACAAGAGGCTCCGTGAAAACAGCTGCTTTTTATTCACCGCATCACATGACCACGGGTTGATTTAACTTCCTGTCATCTCTTACAAACCGCAATCAAAGCCTTTCCAACGAGCCTAATGAAACACAGATGGCAAATTTCGGTTGATGATATAGACGAGAAAGCAACAAAATCAGCGTCGGTCTCAGGGTGTGCAGAGAGAAACGTTTGTTTTTATGAGCGTGTTGTTTGTTCTGAGATGATCCACACTTAGAGGGATGGTGTAAACAGACTCCTCAGGACCACTCTGGGTTTTCTAAAGCTTCACCAACAGCCTTGGTCGACCATGGAAACATGCGCCGAGCGTCCTCTTCTTCCCTCGCTCTCTCTTCTCTGCATCATCTCTTTTGTGGCTCTTTCCCTCTTCATGCACTGACCTCCTCATCTTGCTTTTAAAGTACTCGTTGCTTGTTGTATCCGGCCTTCCTGTCATCCTGAGACATTGAACTGATGTCTGTTATGATCCTGAGCTCAGAGGTGGATGTGTTTGTGTTCCTGCGCTGTTTTTAACCTCTTTAGGAGCCACGCCACTCACCCTGCTTCTCTGTTCAACCTGCTCCAACTCTCAGCGTAAATATTTTCGATATCTCTGCCGTTGTCTCCTCCGACGTCTCCCTTCTTTTCGTCTTTGTAACAATGAAAGTATATTTAACTGCTGCTGCACAAACTAGACCAGCTCAGACTCAAGGCTGGAACAAACACTGGCGAGCAAAGATATTAGGGCTGAAACGATTCCTCAAATACCTCGATTACAAATAATGATAAAGGAATTTTCTCCGCCCTTAAATCGTCACTGTTTCGCACGGATTCTTTTGAAGGTGACACAATGCGCTCACGTCACCACAGTAGAAGGAGGAGTAAGCGCTGTTTAGGTTTTGTGAAGCGGAAAACATTGCTGGAGTCGTAGCAGAAGCAGGTAAAAGGAGTTATTCAACTCTCGGACACTAATGTCTTTAGGGGCGTGATAAAAGTTAGCATCATAATTAGCTTTCTTACGAGCATCGCAGTCCGCTAACCAAATGCTTGTTCCACGAGTCGCCTCTATTTCTCCGAGTCTGGCCTTCATTGCAGGACTATAGGAAATCTAACTGTATGTGAGTCTGACGTTTGGGTCCGATCACTCGAGTAATCGATAGAATATTCGGTAGAATACTCAATTACTAAAATATTCGATAGCTGCGGCTCTAAAAGACATTACAGTCTCTTTATACAGTCTATTTTTATCTGTGCAATTCTTCACCCAAACACTAGTTGGCAGTGAAATTTCTACGCTTTAGCTTGGTATTTGTTTCCAGGTCTGGGACGCGCCAAAAGAGAGCAAAGTTGACCAGCATTGACGGGCAGTAACGCGTAATCCAAGGGTGGAGAATTGACAGAGAATGCTAGGGACACGTCCCGACCAATCATCAGCTGCTACAGTGTAGTCCCTATCAAAACAACCACAACCAATGATTAATGCACACAAAGGGTTAACAGTCGGTCTCTGTTGGAAGTCCCGCCTCTAACCTAAATGTCGCTCTTCCATTGGCTGCCGGTTTCTCGCTTACATACATGTGATTGGCTGTCCCCGCTGTCACTACATCTGCCTGTAAAACAACAACAACAACAGCAGGTCGGTGTCAGACGTCAGAAGTATCTACAACTGCTGCTGGGCATGTTGGAGAAACAAGAAGATGGAGCATCGTACAGCGTTGTTTTTGTCCGACATGATGGACGCGCTACTTTTTCTAAAGAGGAGACGCACGCTACTCCTCGTGTTTTTGTTCCAGGGTTACGGGGGCGTGGCTCACGCGCACTGTGAGCATTGTCTGATCATACTCCGACTACGCTGGTTACATGGTAGAGAAAATCGGATTCCAATCACATTATCTAGGTGTCTTAGTTTGAGTTCTCAAACTTGGATTATAGTCGGACTAAGGTGTTTACATGCACTTCAGTTGTCTGATCTTTATCGGAGTAAGGAATAATTCATTTTTCTTGAGTGTCGTGTAAACATCCTGACTGTATCTTGCAGTGATTAATATGGAGTATACATGTTCTGTAAACCTGATGCAGCTCCTCTGAGCTGTTTTGGAGCCGAGTTTGTCGTTTTCAGCAGTTTTTGTTCCTCTTCTTTGTGGGAGTCGCATCGATACGAAGCATCTTCAACCGGGAACAGGACAGAGTGTTCACATGGTCGTTAAGCCCACACTGATATACGCTGTACTCGCTGTTGCCTGGGTTTTATTACCAAGTCCCAGTCTCTGCTGAGTAGTTTGGGATGGTACTTCATGAGGCCTACCCTCCATGTGAGCACACAAATCCAGCTGAAGTGCTGAGACGGAGGGCGTTTGAGAGAAGCCCTCAGCTGTACGAGCCACGCTGTTCTGTCCAGTGTTTGTCGTTCCTAATATCATAATTGTGGGGGTTTATGAGTACAGAAACAATGTCCTGCTGAAAACAATGACAGCTGTCAGCTTGAAGCTCCAGTAAGTGGCTTTAATTTTCAGAAAGCACATCAACAGGCCTCTAAAACCTGCTCTTCTCTGAGAACAAACAGCTCTCTTGAAATAAGAGTGAATGATAAAATGAAAACATGTCTGCTCTACACAAACAACACACCTCTGAGTAAACCGAACCAAGAACAAGGTCACCGTGTTAATCTGACGGAAACAGAAAATCTCTCAATTGGACTCAGTTAATGAAGCTTTAAGAGGCAATAAGAGATAAATAACCAGGAGAGGTCGGACCCCCCCTGCTTCCTACTCTTCACCTTGACTCTGCTCTAAATTATTCAAATTGGACTTTAACGACATCTTTCATGACTTCCAACTGTATGCAGAGATGCAGGTGCTAATCAGTGTTGATAATAAATTGTAATGTCAACGACTTATTATGCTGATATAATCCTCAAACGCCTGGGGATAATAAATCGGGCTCCTGCGTGTTCCTGCCAAAGAAGGCTTGAAAAGTCGCATTAATTAGCGGCGATAAATCTGGCTCGTAACTTTAATAATGACCTTGCCTCCACTCTTTGTCTTGCAGGGATCAGTGATCTCAGTCTGGTCTCTGATAATATTGTACCGGCTCAGGTATTACAGCGTCAGCACTATGCAAATCTCTCCATTAATGCCGGAATAATGTGGTCGGGAATGCTTGATTAATTAAGTCCGGAAAAAAGCTGACATCCCGGTGTGTGTCGCAGGTTTATGATGAGGATGTAAAGAACGGTTTCTGATAAGGACGCAGCAGGAAGATAACGAGCTGGTGTGATAACGAGCTGTTGACGATAACACAGTAAAGAGACTCTGAAAGACTGAATACTCTGCTTTATATGAGGATTAAGAGTTCGTCTGTTTGAGCGTTTGAGTCACAAACTTTGCTTCATTTTAGCTACTGTCCCTTCAAGCCCTGTCAGCGTTCTAGAAGCTTCCTTCACTGTTGTCATGACACAAAGTTGTTTTTTACCTTTTTAGGGAGATTCACTGACCGGTAAAGTCATGATGTAAGCAGATCTCATTTTGGTCTCACTTAATTTTAGTGTGACTTTTTCGGATTACTGCGACACACAATTACCTTAAATCTGAAACTTTACTCATGTAGTTTTGACGACCAACAGACTGACTTAAAGGGATATTCCAGTGTAAATTCAAGTTAGGGTCAAACACGCCGTAACACAGAGTTAGACCCCCCCTCCAGAGATGAATGTTGCCGACCGCTTGCTTCTCTACTTATACCAACTTTAGTCACGACCGCACGACAGCAATACACAGCGGTCTTCGTCTCCACAAACGCCACTCTATAGCCACAAATAATGCTCAGAACAGCACCTAACTTCATCAACATCTTTTTAACTTTGAATAATTTCTTTAGCAGAGAGACTAAACACAACTCACCTACTCTCTTCCAGCAGCTGTTTGTTTTAGCGAGACCCCTGACGAGTCGATCACCGAGTGCAGCGGATCATTTACATGACGTAATAATCATCAATTTGTACGAATCGGTTCTTTAGCTGACTGCTCAAACACAACCAGAGAAGGAGAACATTTATTTATGTCACATGAGAAGTTGAACAGCGCTGGACTCGGGATGACAGAGCTCCAAGGATCTCCATCACAAGTGACCGTTTCCGGTATCATTCAGATTTATCTTCTGGACAGAGGTTGGACTTAAACACAACTGAGTATCACTGGCCAGTTATCTCTAAGATAAACAGGCTAACCACTGTTCACATGATTTTACTAAAATGTGCTCTGAAGTATATGTGTTGTTGACCTTTACGTGTGTAACTACTGCTGCAAACCGGTCCAACAGAACAAAGGGAGCCTTATGGCTCATCAGGTTTCTCCTTATCAAGCTAGACGTCACACTGTTCTGAGTAAATGTAAACATCCAGTAAGTTGAATTAGTTCAGTGAAAAAGAGCAAATCTAACCTAAAGTGAAAGACAATAATATTTTTCTCTGCAGACGCGGTAGTTCTTCTGTCTTAGCGTCTCGGTCTGATTGTATTTCCATGAAGAAATGATCATAAATGTTCTTCCTTGAGCTGCGAAACTCCACTGCACTCAGTGATCGACTTGTCAGGGCTCCCCTACAAACAAGCGGCTGCTGGAAGAGAGTAGGTGAGTTGTGTTTAGTCTCTTTGCTAAAGAAATGAGTCAAAGTTAAAAAGATGTTTGGTGTCTAGTACTATGGCTGTGACCCTATATGTCCTGTTGATGAAGTTAGGTGCTGTTCTGAGCATTATTTGTGGCGTTTTGGTTGAGGTTTGCGCGTTGTCGATGTAGACCGCTGTGTTTTGCTATCCTGCGGTCGTTACTAAAGTTGGTATAAGCAAACGGTCAGCAACATTCATCTCTCTTTAAAGTTTCTAGTGTTACAGTATGTTTGACCATAACTTAAATTTACTCTGGAATATACTTCAACAGTTTGGACTCGTCTCGTCTTGTCTTGTTGTGCATGAGGAATGAGGTGAACTCGATGCCTCCATGAACCTTCATTCTTTATGTTTGCTGTGTCTTTGTTTGTCTGCCTGGTTGGTCTAAAATGTCTCTGTTACCTCTTAAATTCGCTCTCACAGGTCGCTCGCTCATTTCCGTCTGAAATAGCTCAGCTTTCTCTCACAACTTGCAGGCTGCAATTTCGAGCACTCAGTGTAATCAAATATAATTACAGAAAATCTGTGCATGAATTATTCCTATTTATGTGCGTCTGCCGGTCTCCACACGGCGGCCATCGTTTGAGATTTTTCCAAACCGTGGCCAGGACGTTTTGTGTCGCTCTGCAAGCCCCTCCAGTTTCATCAGAGTTTTATCTCTCTGTGCAGAAAACGGAGCTCATTCACATGAAGAAATGTGTCCTGATAGCTACAAATAACAGCTCTGACAGTGGGTGCTCCTGTGCACTGCACTAACAGAGGATTTATGTCAGGGTTTGTTGTTTAAATGGCATCATATTTTTATCATCCGAACCTCTTCTGAGCGTGCCGCAGCCGCCGAACCCACACAGCTACACCCAGAGATCATCTATTAAAGACATTTTATGCTACAGCCAGCCGAAATAAATCTCCATGAATGACAGTCCAGATAAAATCCTACATCACACAACATGCCGTGTGAGGCGATAATGATGAATTTTACTGCGAGAGAGAAAAAGCAATAAGAGGCTAATTTCACAGAAGAATCTAAAGAAAAAAGCAGCTGTTTCTGTTTAATAACGTTGTGAAATCGTCTTTATTCTGACGTCGTTTTCGTTCGTCCCTCTAAAGGGAGCAGCAGGAGTTTACAGGTGTTGTGTTGTTTACAAAATTAGCTGATTGTGAATATTAAATCACAGCTCTGTTCATCACTAATGCAGAGCTGAGCTGGTTAAGATGCACAGAATCAATCATCTAAATGGGAGCATGAAGGCGGAGAGTGCGAGAGTGCGCCGTCTAATGAGTTGAACCTGCGGAGGGGCTCACCGCTCACCTCAGAGAGTGATGAAACCGTCTTTAACACACAACAGCTGTTTGATCCCCTAACCTAAAAAAATAAGATCACTACAGGATGTACAGAGAGGTGCTGCTTCTTTAAGTCAAACAACAGGTGATCTGCTTCTGTCAGACCAAAAGTGGAGATCCATATCCTGAAACCTCATGAAGCATTTTCAAAACCCCCAAAAATCAACAATCGAGCTTGACAAGTCTGCGATCAGGTTTCGAGAGTCCCAAAAGTGAAGATAGAGATGATAAAAAATGTATTTTGTGTTGCAAAGTAATGTATTGCTAGGGGGAACAAAACGTAGAGCACATCAGAACGAGCAAAAGCGCAGAACCCTGAGATCAAAACTATAGACTGTATATAGAAAGGACGCCATCTGCCTCCTCGCCGGGTGAAGCCTCAGCCTGTTTGAGCCGAGTGTCACGACAGCAACTCTCCACGACTCTCCCGCCGAATGCGCATAACGCTACTGCGCAATGTTGGTTTCAGGAAGTGGAGAAAAAATCGCGGAAATACCGAGAGCTTTTTGGCTTCAAATCTGGATACTGGCAGAAGGCGGAATACAGATAGACCGTAGACCACACACAACAGTTTTTAGTCTCATTCATGAAACGCTTAAATCGGGGACATTTTCGAGGACAGCTTTTGGAAATCAGGGATGTTTGGTCACCTTACTCTACGCGCTTGTTCCTCTAAAGATGAAAGATGACTCTACTTTCGATGGAGCATGCACTGAGCATGTGTCTATCTTCACAGAGAAGACCGTCATAGACAGGAAGTCAAACACAACAATCACAGAATAAAATCTAAATTAGCCGCTACGCTCCAAACGCTTCCAGTGGGCGATGACGCACATTGTCCGAGGGAGCCGGGACGCACCCAACACAGATCCTGTAGGTTTTCTGCTTTTGACTTTCTGCAGCCTGAAACAACTCAGCCAACTACATCTGCAACTGCTCCAGGGTTACGATCCTCCTCTGTCCGGATAGTCAAACATGTTAACCGAATGTTGAATTCAGTGGGATAGAAGCGAGTCAGCTAACTAAACCAGTGACACAGGATTACACAGAGAGACGTTCAGGGTCGGGTTGGTAAAAAGAGAATTTAGTGATGTGTTCAGAGGACAAAAAAAAAAAATCTGTTAAAGGTTAAAAGTTAAAACAAACTAGAACAGACTCTGTAAGAACTTGGATCAGGAAGGAGTCTCAATGATAGTGTCAGTATGGATAAAAATTAAACTCTTGTATCTGCAGAAATAAAACAAAAGTAAAAATGCTTGGTGGTTAAATAAGTGAGTCTACCTTCTCTCCTATTTTTCCTACTTGACAGTTTACACAGGTATTAAAACTTGACGTAAAACTCCGACTCTGATCAGGATTTATGAGGTTTGTCTGAGCCGACCAAACGGCCTCCAATCTAAACACATTTCCTCTTTGTTCTGTTTCCTTAATCGACCCCTCCTGATGCTAAAATTAACTCTAAATGGTAACACCACCCCGTCTGCCTCCTGTCCACCTGTTGTAAAGAGCGCAGCAGGCAGCAGGTCAGATCAGGCAGGTAATCGTCTCATCAGCTCCAGCCTGAATCAGCTCCTCCAACATGCTGATTTTCCGCTGTGGTTAAAAAAGCTCGCTGTACCGCTGAGCGGGATTAGAGAGGAGCGAACCAACGGAGCGTGCCGGTGCATTTAAGTGTATCAATTCTGAATCTGATTAATCTTTCCTTTGCCAATCCCAACGACACCATCAGGCTGGAGTTTCTACGCTGTTGCATATTCTGATCACCCAAACATTTAACTTTTATGTCAGAGCACGGCTCGTGTTGTTTGTGTGGACTACAGAGAAGTTTCAGAGCCGGGGATGTGAGAAAAACAAGAGGTGGAAGTTTTTTTTATGATGCATTTAAAGAAGAAAGTCAGGAAGTGAAAAAAAACATCAAATTTGGTTTATGACGGAGCCTAGATTGATGATTGATCAACTAAATCCCTCCGAGCAGCCAGAACTAAAGGGATGCACGATTTTCAAGATCCATTTGGTGAATTTCGTGGTGGATCACAAGAACCCGCGGATTCACGTGCAACTGCGTGATAGCAAATTGTCTTTAGCTGCAAAGGCTAACTATAAAAGCAGTAGATTGTGTCCTTCCAGAGGAGGAAATCTACTTCTAGACTTCTAGAATCAGCATCTCCTCATCCATGGTGTCATCGGGGTGAAATGACGTCTAAAAACCTTTCACTTGTTCGTCTCCGCCCGTTTGCATGGTGTGAAATACGATCCTCCTGAAACACGGAGTGTTTTATTTTGAAAAGAAGCCGGATGTTTTATTTTGTGTCTGTGCCCGACTTCCTTTCCAGCACGGGTTAATCTGTGCTGAATTTATCCGCCATGCTCCGGCGTCCAGAAAAAATAGAACTCTTGTGATCAGCTGAGGAGTCCGGCGATCCTCAGAGGAACGGAAAGAAGTCGGTGGAAATTGACACGTTAACTTGAATGGTTACGATCAGCTACGATCGGAGGATACGACCTTTTCGTAGCTGTTCTGGAGCAACATCTTCGTTCATCCAGCTGTGGAGTCCGGTGATCCGCAGAGGAACGAAGAGAAGCTGGTGGAGATTGACTTTTTCGTAGCCGTCCCGGATGCTGTGGAAATCAGGGGTAACACTGTGACACAGACTTCGGACTTGAGAGCAGGTTTTTGTTCTGGTGCACCCCGGCATCATCCGCTCTCCAGCTCCTCCACTTAAACTTCACCCAGACCACATGAATAACCGCACAAACTGCAGCATAAATTACCATGGCAACGAACCTGTATAAACATGGAGCACCATTTCAGCTCCGAAAAACACCGGGTTTGACCTGAAGTTACCTCCGAAACTTCTACCACACTTTGGCCTCTTGTCTTTCAGAGATCGGCACAGACGGATAACTGCTGCGAGTCTCCAACTTTATACATTTTGATCAGAACAAAGAACATCGAGGACTGTCACTGGTTGGTTAATCTTATCTCAGACAGATGTGTGTGTGTGTGTGTGTGTGTGTGTGTAGGAGATCAATCACAGCCGGTCGAGTAAAACAGTCCCCCCTCCTGTTGCGGTGGGCCTGATGTGAGTGAATGTGACATGTTTTATTATAAGTCACAGCGCTTTGCTCTGCACTTCACCTCCAATTAAGAGCGCTCACCTTCTGTGTGTCGACCTCTGAAGACAATCCTCCTCTCTCTGCACATTGATGAGATCTGGATCTGACCTGAACTGGCCTGAACCCCCCACAGACCCTCTCAGATCTGACACGTCAGATTACTAATACCATGCTGTGTATCTTTCAGCTGAGATGTGGATAAAACAACATGAAGAATGACACTCGCACTGCACACTTAAACGATAACATAAACATGAACGATGGGGGACGCTTGGGGATCTTGGTGACCCTGTAGCCTTTCTGCTGGACAGGTAAACCGCTTTAACAAAGTAAGACAAGTGTCTGTAACAGAAGTGTTTCTTGTCAAACGGACCTGCTGTAGCGTGTTGTAGCGCCATCGCTAAACTGTCCTCCCTCGGGTCCTGGACTATGTCACTTTATCCTCGTTGTAGAAGTCCTGCAAACATTGTGTTTGCTGGTAGTCTGTTGGCATCTACAGTAGCACCAATGCTTTTGACTTTCACCTTGACTGGGCCCCATTTGTAATGATCTGAAGGATTTATCTGCATTATATCTGAATTTAATTGGAACGATACGAGCGAGCAGGAGCGCCTGTTTGTGGGCGGGGCTTGAGAGGAGGAGCTGAGGAGAAAACTGGTTGGGAGGGGTAGAGTTTACATTCAAGATTTCTCCTAAAAACTGGAACTAACTCAGATCCTGACTACAACACCTTTTATCCCAAATTTCCACTGCATGCAGAACAGTGACGAAAAGGCTGATGGCGCAGATCGCCACTAATTGCCGCTGATCATTTCCATCCAAGTCAAATTCCACCGGCTTCTTTCCGATCTGCTGCAGTTCAGCGGGCTTCATAGCCGTTCGCTAAGGTTCTATTTTTTGTGGACGCCAGAGCATGCCGTATACATTCAGCACACATGAACCCGTGCTGGAAAGGAAGTCAGGCTCAGACAAGAAATAAAACATTTGCCGTCTTTTCAAAATAAAACCTGAATTTCTTTATACGGATCGTATTTCACACCATGCAAACATGGGCGCGGACGAACAAGTCATGGGTTTTCAGACGTCATTTCACCACATTGACACCATGATGAGGAGATGCTGTTTTTAGAAGTCCAAAATCATGGAATAATCTCTGACCGGTCTCATTCCTTAAATACAGACAATGGTAAAAAGGAAATGGCGTGGGACTCTATAGCAGGAGTAATGGGAGTGGATGGTAAGTTACAAATTCGTACCAATATATATTTCTTATACGGTTATGTGTCTGTCTTTATAGAGACAGCTCATTATCCTGCTATCGCATGTGAATTCGCAGGTTTGTCGTCATGATTCCCGCCCTCCAAAATCCGCCTCAAAAACACATCTGGTAGGCTTTGGCGCAACCGTTACGCAGTAGCACCGTTCAACACACGGTGGAATTTGAGGGTTAGCTGTGGGTGAATAACAGTGTTAGATGTTCTTGATATCTCAGGTGGACTCTGTAGATCACTTTGGTAAATGGTCACCATCCGGGTCTTGAGCGATTGAATAAAGCTTTTAAAACTTAGGAATCGGGTTATCGACCGTTTCATGACAGCGTGGCGAGGGTCATTACACTCAGGTCTTCAGCATGGACGTCGGTAAACGATTGGGTTTGGATTGATAGTGTAAAGTGAAATCCGTCGATCCTCCTACTTTTAATCACTCACCTTATCAATACCAAGTTCATCAATACTTTTGATAAACTGTTACATCTCCTTAATTAAAAAGTGCCAAACACTCCCTGAAGTTCTCATCCTGGACTCAGAGAACTTTAAATGTGCTCTCCCACGGAACTATTGAAGAACTCGATAATCAATAGGAAATAATAACCAGTTGCAGCCCTCATTAAAAGTTTCTAACTCGACTTATTAGAAAACCGTCTATTCAGTGCAGTTGTTATCCCCGCTCCACCACCTCCCGTGTTAATCAATCGCCTCCGGACTGTGATGCAGCTCCAGGTCCCCGTTAACGAGCTCATCAGGTCCAGGTCAGATCCATCTGGCTCTGCAGATGAAGATCAGCTCCAAGAATGAAATGTCTGCAGTTGCCAGAAGTCATATCCTCAGTTATTTTTAATCATCAACAGAGCTCACACTCCACTCCACCAGGGGGATGAATTCATATGCTGCCCACCTCCTCATTAAGAGGAGCTCGCAGAGGGAGTTGTTGCCAAAGAGTAGCTCCATGTTTCCTCACCTTTTTCTGCCGGCAATTAGCGATCACGCCTCAAACTGTGCGCAGGATCCAGACTAAGACGGTGATGATCTAATGAATCTAATTTAATCAGTCGATGAGGAAACATGAACTAGTTGGACTTGTAACTGAGCTTGTCCGGCTTCTGCAGCGAGTGATTTATCAGTATGAGGGTCAAAGACAGATTTATTGGCTTAATATATTCCTGCATTTTCCTTTCTCTGGTGTAAAAACCTCGTTTGAATCCACGGATAACGATTCTTTCGATCTTCTGATTAAATAATCACAGATTTAAAGGCCTCAACACAAACAGGAAGACAACTTGTTATCGTGAAATTGCTCATGAATCTGCGGGTTCTGATCGTGATTCCTGCGGTCCGTAATCCGCCACGAAATTTGTCTCACAAACGGATCCGACAGGGATTGGCATACAGCGAAAATCGCCTCCATTCCGGATCAGAGCCATTCCAGATGGGGTGAAAATCCCAGGTTTCTCCTTCTTAAAGCAGTTGATCTGTTTGATATTTCATATACATGATTAATATCAATCCCTAAACACATCTATGTGCCAATTTCTGCTCTACTGTTATAGCGCCACCCAGTGGAAACACATGGTCCTAACTTCTGCATACATGGAATGTACAGAAGACGAACACAGCCATGGATTTTTCTTTTTTATGCACCGTTATCTCATGATAATGACTTATCTTGTTTGTTTTCTTGTGATAACAGAAATGGCGTTCTCGCCGACCTCAACGGTAACTTTTAAAAATGCCCTCCAGATTTGGGATATTTCGGAAACGCCGCAGGAACTGAATGAACTCTGTTACACTGAGATAACGAGATAATAAGTCATTATCACAAGATGACAGTGTATAAAAAAAACATCATGGCCGTTCTCATCTTCCGTGGGTTTGAGCCTGTTCATAGAAACAGTGCCCCCTGTTGGACGAAGTGGTATTACCTCACACGACATTTTCTATATTAAACACATGCTGACAGTCGGAGTCTGAGTGGATCTACAGAGACATTCACCTCCTGGTTTTTCTTCCACTTATTCCTGCTCAGTCCTCGCTGCAGCACAGTCTCGCTCCGGTGAACATCCCTCAGCTGCTTCAGGTCCCGACATAGACCCGTTTATCGCCACTTGCAGCTTTAATTAAGCTCTCATTCTTACACTTTTTAAAACTTTTATTTCAGTCGCCAACTAGAGGCTCAATGAAAACCGACAACCTCAGCAACCCTGTCATTTAAAGACGAGGCTCAGCCGTCCACAAACTCTGCAGGGCATGAATGAGTAAGCTCTGCAGCTCCGTCCTGCTCCTCTTGTCCTGACATTCAGACAGATTTTTAAATGATTTTAATGCTGCACCTTGTTCACTTCCTTACTTTGGTGACATTAAGTCAGTGAGGCATGTTGGGAACTCTGACATCTGTCAGAAGACGCTGCCTGACGTCCTGGAGCTGGAGTGGTTAATGTTTAATTAATGACTGAAGGCTCCTCTGCCAGACAGAGGTTGTCTGTCACGTCACATCTGAGGGAAAACAAAGAGTGAGGAGGAAGTCTCCGGTGTCCTTATCCCACATCGCTCTGTCTGCCATCCATCACTGCTCACAGACCTCCAAGTATTCATCAGGGTTTGTTTCGCTCTCTTAAAGATTTACATGTCGTGATGAAAACATTACCATCCCTTTTCTTTTTCCAGCCGTGAGAAAATGTGTGAGCCGAGGCGTGTGATTGTGTTTATGTGGGTGTTTTTGAATCGAGGAAGGGTGACTGTGTGCATCCACACGTAGGCATATGTGCGCGTGTAAATATGAATGCTTGGATCTGCCTGCATCACTCAGCGCATATGGCGCTGAAGTAAACAAAAGCTAGCGGGCCATATGTCTTCCTGCAGGTGCCGCTCGGAGCTGAAGAGCCTGAAATCCTCCAGATGTCATCTCAGTTTTGCTGCGAGGTATTCTTAACTTTGCACATCTTTCTTCCACTCGTTTCAAGTTTAACTTTGAAAAAGTGACAGCGGAAAAGAGCGGGTACTTAGAGCGCACAGCTGCTGTATAAAGAGTCTGTGAATGATACCTTACAGGGTAATTCTTCAGGCACACACTGTCACATCCTCTCCATGCTTCCTCACATACTTTATGTTTATCTGTGGTCCCAGTTTTGTCCTTTTCACACTAAAACACTCGCTGTATTCAGGGCCGGAGGTTGTCAACAGGTAAGGCAGGCAGTTGACTGGGGCCCCAGGCCACTAGGGGGCCCCCAAGGGCTGACGAACCTTACCCCACAAAAATGTCCTAAAATATTGCAACAACTAGTCGTCACATTACAATGACATCTTAGATGGATACCCACCTAAATGGGCCCCATGTCATCCCTGTCGCACCACTATGTGAGCGACGTCCATTTTCACTGGAGTGTGTCGATTGAAATAACGTCAAAATCAGGCGTGAAGTGAAATTACTTATCAGGGAGTAAAAGAAAGTAAAAATAAAATATATAGCGAAGTTTAGTCAACACTTTAACTGTCTCCACACACCAAGCGCGAGTAAAATTATTGACGCGAATGAATTACAAGTCAATGCAAAGACGCGATTAGATGCTCCTACTACTCTGGCGGCGCGAATGACGCAAATGTTGAATTTGTTTAAATTGGACTGAATTGTTGCATAAAATCCTTTTAAGAGTTTTGTTTCCTTTTTAAATGTCTTTAGAAACGTGTCTCATGATTTTGACTTCGAAAGACGTGAACTTGTGAGCTGTGGTGCTTCTGTCCGTTCAAACACACGTATCATGAAGGACAAACGCGTCCTTGTGGATACATCACGTTTGTGTCGACAGAATTAAAAGTGGCGGCAATAAAAATCTGACCTGCGGTGATTTTTCTTCATTTTCAAACCTGTAACTGAGTCTCTTTGTCCATCAGGCATCAAGTCCCGACCAAAGCTTTGTGTGAGTCAGTTTCCTGTTGATGAAACGGACCTCAGACCCGCCTCAGAGTTCTGGTTTGATCAGACCGTGAGGATTTTCCAGCCCAGAGGTGTTAGGGGACCAATAAACTCGCTTTCTTCCAGTCCTGTTGATGCAAATTGCTTCTTCCACATACATGGATGTGACAAACATGAGCATGTGCAGAACGCCCCGCGACTATATTATCTCATTTACTCGGAGCCTCGAGGGTTTGATCATTACACTGAGAGCTGAAGAGGATTTATGTGAGATCAGAGTCATCGCTGTAAGTCGGTACAGTCAGAGTCGATTCTAGAGTGTGCTGGGGCCCCAAGGAAAAACCCTCAAGGGGCCCCTCTGACAAACATTAAACATATAAACTAAATGAAACAAACTAACGAGGTCAGAAACACAAACTTTTTATAAACAATTATCATTATTACTACATAGCTTGAAAACTTTGCTCTAAAATAGCTTCAGCTCTGGTTTGTTTTTACCACAATAGCAGCACCTCAATTTTGTTATAAGATTTAATGTCTGAGACTCGCCTTTATGTAGAAAGCACACTGTCTAAATTTAGATCTACATTTCAAAGCATCAATAGTGTTAGAGTTAGGCTAGTTAAAGGTGGGGTAGTCAGGATTCTGTTAAAGAAGCATCTTTCTTTGTGGTGTATTTACAAAAAATCTTTTAATATCAGTCAATAGTTATTAGTTATTGATGACATTTGGTAATATATCGATATCTCTGTGTTCTCTTCTGTCTGTGTCGTCAACATTTGAACATTTTTGAGCGGTCCACTCTTTCTGACTGTAAACAAAGCCATTCTCCACCTCCTCTAACCTGATTGGTTGTGAGGCAGACGCTGCTCCCCCGTGTCGTTCAGGAGCCCAAACAAAGTTAGCGTGCTACAATATCGGACAGTAGAAACCAACCAGAAAGTTCGGAAAATTGTCTGAATCCTCCTTTGGCCACGACTGCCGACACAAGCAAGAAAACAAAGTAAATACCGTATTAATGAGTGACAAAGTGAAAATTAGAGTTTGAATAAAATCCATGAAGAAGAAGAACACTGCAGAGAAAACTGAGCGACTTATAAACCAGTGAAGCTAAAAGGATTCAGAGCTCCCTGTCAGTGTGAGGGCTGAGGTTTGTTAGGGTCAGAGAGTTGTCAGAGGTGACATCAACGAGAGTCAAAGTCATCGATCCTCAGATTAGACCAGATTAAGATCCTCATTCCTCTGATTTAGGATCATCTAGACCTGACATCTGTGAGAGACCACGGCTCAGCTGGGAACACTGGAGAAGATCACCTTAGTGGGAGAGGGAGAGAGAGAGAGAGAGAGAGAGAGAGAGAGAGAGAGAGAGAGAGAGAGAGAGAGGGAGAGAGAGAGAGGGGGAGAGGGGGAGAGGGAGAGAGAGAGAAAGAGAAAAGAGGGAGAGAGAGAGAGAGGAGACACAGATTAGAGAAAGGAGGATGAGAAAAGAGAGAATAAACGACGAGAACAAACCAGAGAGAGAGAGAGAGAGAGAGAGAGAGAGGGAGAGAGAGAAAAGAGAGAGAGAGAGAGGGAGGGAGAGAGAGAGAGAGAGAGAGAGAGAGAGAGAGAGAGAATGTGTGTGTGTGTGTGTGTGTGTGTGTGTGTGTGTGTGTGTGTGTGTGTGTGTGTGTGTGTGTGTGTGTGTGTGTGTGTTGTCTCTTTAACTCTGTGGCTCTAAAACAGTTGAAGTGTGTTTCTGCTCGATGAGGTTTCTATGAGGTGAATAAATGTTGGTTCAGTTGATCTTCAGGACGGCTGCAGCTTTAAGAACTTCTGCTTGTTGGAGTTTGAGAGTCTAAAGTTCACAGAGACGCTCCTCGTCCTGGATTGTAGACAAACTGGATCCCCCCCTCCCTCGTCTCTCACAGCTCACTTCACTCTGCACTCTCACTTCCTTGTTTCCTTCCCTGCCTTCCTCCCTCCCCTTCAGATCTACAGTTTGAGGGCGGGTGTAACCTCCGTGTGCTGAGGTCATATCCTGCTGACTCACATGTTGTTGAGATCAGAGCTCAGACTAGTTTCACTTCTCAGGAAAAAAAACTCAGTCAGTCGTCGTCGACAGGGAGTGTTGAAATGGCGCAGAAAGGAGTTCATCTGAACCGTGAGTCTTTCTCTTGTTCCATCTGTTTGGATCTTCTGAAGGATCCGGTGACTGTTTCCTGTGGACACAGCTTCTGCATGAGCTGTATTCAATCCTACTGGGATACTGAGGATGAGAAGAAGATCTACAGCTGTCCTCAGTGCAGAGAGACCTTCATACCGAGGCCTGTCCTGAAGAAAAACACCATGTTAGCAGGTTTAGTGGAGGAAGTGAAGAAGAGCGGACTCCAAGCTGCTCCTGATGGTTCCTCTGAGGCTGGACCTGAAGATGTGGCCTGTGATTTCTGCAGTGGGAGAAAACTGAAAGCTGTCAAGTCCTGTCTTCAATGTCTGGTTTCTTACTGCCAGATTCACCTCCAGCCTCATTTTGAATCACCTTCATTTAAGAAACACAAGCTGGTGGAGCCCTCCAAGAAGCTCCAGGAGAACATCTGCTCTGATCATGATGAGGTGATGAAGATGTTCTGTCGCACTGATCAGAAGTCTATCTGTCATCTCTGCTGTTTGGACCAACACAAAGGCCACGACACAGTCTCAGCTGCAGCAGAAAGGACTGAGAGGCAGAAAGATCTGGAGGAGAGTCGAGAAAACATCCAGCAGAGAATCCAGGACAGAGAAGAAGATGTGAAGCTGCTCCAACAGGAGGTGGAGGCTATCAACGGCTCTGCTGATAAAGCTGTGGAGCACAGCCAGAAGATCTTCACCCAGCTTATCCGTCTGATGGAGAAACGCCGCTCTGAGGTGGAGCAGCAGGTCAGATCCCAGCAGGAACGTGAAGTGAGTCGAGTCAAAGAGCTTCAGGAGAAACTGGAGCAGGAGATCACTGAGCTGAAGAGGAAAGACGCTGATCTGCAGAAGCTCTCACTCACAGAGGACCACAACCAGTTTCTGCACAGCTACCCCTCACTGTCAGAACCGGGTCAACCTGCAGACTCATCCAGAATCTACATCCGTCCTCAGAGATACTTTGAGGAGGTGACAGCAGCTGTGTCAGAGGTCAGAGAGAAACTCCAGGATCTTCTGACAGAGACGTGGACAAACGTCTCACAGGCAGTGACTGAAGTGGATGTTTTACTGTTAGAACCAGAACCAAAGACCAGAGCTGGTTTCTTAAGATATTCAAGAAGAATCACACTGGATCCAAACACAGCAAACGAATGGCTGTTATTATCTGATGGAAACAGAAGAGCAACATTGACAGGAGAAGAAGAAGAAGAAGAAGAACAGTCTTATCCTGATCATCCAGACAGATTCACTGATTATCTTCAGGTCCTGAGTAGAGAGAGTCTGACTGGACGTTGTTACTGGGAGGTGGACTGGAGAGGGGACGGGGTTTATGTAGCAGTCGCATACAAGACTATCAGGAGAGACGGGGACTCATTGGATTGTAGATTTGGAGGAAATGACAAATCTTGGATGTTATTCTGTTCTAAAGACAGGTATCAATTTGTTCACAACAAAGTCCGCACTGATGTCTCAGGTCCTCAGTCCTCCAGAGTAGGAGTGTACCTGGATCACAGAGCAGGTATTCTGTCCTTCTACAGCGTCTCTGAAACCATGAGTCTCCTCCACAGAGTCCAGACCACATTCACTGAACCGCTACATGCTGGACTGATCCCCTGGTCTGATGGAGCCTCTGCTGAGTTTATAGAAGTGAAATAAAGAGAATTTTGAGTCCATCAGACCAAAATCATGGACTGAGATCCTTGAACTCTTGAAATGTTCTGGTTTGTAAATGTTTGTGGATCAGTCTCACCAAAAACTCTGGGTTTAGTTCTTCATTTCAGCTTTTTGATTCTTTTCTAAAGATGCTGATTTGGTCGCAGCTTTAAGGACAGTGATTGTGGAGAACTTTGATTGTTTGTATTTCTCATGTTGAAAAAATCTTCATAAAGTTTGATATCAACAACATCAAGATGATGGTTTGTTCAAATCACCTTCAGTTGGTGCAGATGTTGAAGGTCTGAGACTTTAGAAAAAAGTGAGGTCAAAATCACAGAAAAAGGACGACCTTATTTCCTGTCCCAAATCCAAGCGTCTAAAGTCTTTCCAGTCGTCCCCAAAAACTCTTCAGATGATCTGTTTCTTTCTCTGTTTGCTGAATATTTGTGTTCATGTGATCGATGGATATTTCTGTCTGCTTCTGTTGGATCAGTGTGTTTGTAAAAACATCTAGAATCAGACTTTGGACAGATCTACATGTTGTTATGAGCTTTTTAATCACTCTAATAATAATAATCACATTTATTAGTCCGACTGTTTGGATGTTTCTGACTCAGCTCAGATTGTGGTCAAGTCTCTGATTGTGGGTAAAAAAATCATAAAAATCCTCAAACTGAGTCACTGAAATCACCTCGTCTGTTTGTCTTTATTGTGTCTGTTTCTGCTGGATGTCATGTTACCGCTCCGTCCAAGTTTATTTTTGTCAAAGAGAAATGAGACTTATTTCTGTGGTCAAACTCACGTCTCTCACTTCTGTCAGTCCAAACTTAGAGATACAGACAGAGAGAGATTTGGATTTAAAACAAACTTCATGTAAAAACGACTTTAATCCCGTTAATCCCTGACTCTTTAGACTTAATCTGGATTTTAAACGTGTTTAAAGTTGTTTCACATTTTGTAAAGTTTTAAGTCCACATCAACTCAGAACTCCAGGGTCCTGGTCCAGGATCAGGAAACTCTGAGCTGTGTCCTGATTTGTGAGTCCAATAAAAAGTTCGTTATGATTCCGACTTTTAGATTTATTATTCCGATAAAAGCGGCGCTGCTTCATCTGTGTGGTGCAGACGTTCGTAGACACGCCCACAGCTGGCTGTAAACTCCAGAGGAGATAACGACAGTAAGTTCACAGTCCAAGTTCATGGAGTCACGAGTTCATGATGGAGGACAGCATGTGAGAGACGAACCAGAGTTCAGGTTTATGAGCCGTTTATGGTTTTATACAGACTGATGGATCAGGATCAGATCTCCACAACATGAACTCACCCTGAGAGAGAGAGAGAGAGAGAGAGAGAGGGAGAGAGAGCGAGAGAGAGAGAGAGAGAGAGAGAGAGAGAGAGAGAGAGAGAGAGAGAGAGAGAGAGAGAGAGAGAGAGAGAGAGAGAGAGAGAGAGAGAGAGAGAGAGAGCATGGGGGGGCTCAGTGTTCATATGAGAGAGTCCAGCTGATCTCTAGTCTAAGGAAAGAAGTCTGGTCCACAAGAAGAAAACCGACTTAAAGGTGAAGTAGACAGGAGTCTGTTAAAGAAGCATCTTTTTATTTTGTGGTTTTTATACAAAAATCTTATTAGTTATTGATTATTTGGTAATATATCGATATCTCTGTGTTCTCTTATGTCTGTGTCGTCAACATTTGAACATTTTTGAGCGGTCCGCTCTTTCTGACTGTAAACAAAGCCGTTCTCCACCTCCTCTAACCTGATTGGTTGTGAGGCAGACGCTGATCCCCCGTGTCGTTCAGAAGCCCAAACAAAGTTAGCGTGCTACAATATCAGACAGTAGAAACCAACCAGAAAGTTCGGAAAATGGTCTGAATCCTCCTTTGGCCACGACTGCCGACACAAGCAAGAAAACAAAGTAAATACCGGAGACTCTGGAGGAATAACGGCGCTTAAAACGGAGGTAGACCGGACAAGAGCTAAAAAGCCGGGTCAACATAAACGATGGGGGACGCTTGGGGATCTTGGTGACCCTGTAACCTTTCTGCTGGACAGGTAAACCGCTTTAACAAAGTAAGACAAGTGTCTGTAACAGAAGTGTTTCTTGTCAAACGGACCTGCTGTAGCGTGTTGTAGCGCCATCGCTAAACTGTCCTCCCTCGGGTCCTGGACTATGTCACTTTATCCTCGTTGTAGAAGTCCTGCAAACATTGTGTTTGCTGGTAGTCTGTTGGCATCTACAGTAGCACCAATGCTTTTGACTTTCACCTTGACTGGGCCCCATTTGTAATGATCTGAAGTATTTATCTGGAGGAGGAGCTGAGAGGAAAACTGGTTGGGAGGGGTAGAGTTTACATTCAAGATTTCTCCTAAAAACTGGAACTAACTCAGATCCTGACTACTCCACCTTTAAATTGTGGATCTGAATTATCAACACTACCACAGTCAGTCATTTAAAGCCTTTAATTTTAATACAGAAAGGAAATATATTAAGATATGAGCCTATGTCACATGTGGGATCACTTTCTAGCTTTTTCAAAGCTCTTTAAAACTTAAAAAGTCTGAGCTCTTTGAAAGACAAACACAGACTTCAAATAAGAAATTGGTTCTTTATAAAGTCAAGAATTAAGACAATGTTTTATTATAGGGGTTGGAAAATTAGCCTGAGCTCATTAGTGTTTGCCGCTTTTCAGACAAACACAAACATCTCCTGCTCCTCTCCCTGCTCTCCTCTCTCCTCCTCCCGTTGCTGCTGTCTGATAGGCTGGTCCACTTGTTGCACGTCGGAGCGTGTTACCAATCTCTAAACTTTTATCAGGTTCCATCTTTCTAAAATATGCGTCACAAACCTTCGAGGCTTTAATACCAAATCAGATCTTTTTTTTTTTTTTCTTGCAGAGGTCAAAGTTACGAAGCGGCAGCGTGGACTTGTTTGGTTTGCAGCCTGATAAAAAGGTGTCGGTAAAAGTATTCCAGGTGGTGACTGACATTTCAATCCAGCAGTGTCACTCCTCCGGTTAAAAAAAAGCAGAGGAGGAAGAGGCGATAAAAATGCGAAGGCTGAGCATCACATTAGCATTCAGAGCGCGAGCCTCCCTCAGGCCGCATTCATAAATATGTTATGAGTCGGGCCTGCGTTACTATACAGTCCGGCAGTAATGGATATCCAGGGTGAAGGGCTTCTTGTGAGAGCAGCATGTAAAGGATGACTGGGCTGGAGTTAGTAACGCACCATTAAGTGACTCCTCACACACCGAGAGAGAGAGAGAGAGAGAGGAGCAGGAAACCTGGGCGGTCTGCAAATCGATAGAAAACACATCAGTATGTGAGTCAGAGAGAGGCGAAGGGGGTGGGGGGTGTTCGCCATATCAGGATCACTTTAAACACAGCGAGCAATAAACACCCGGGAACGCTCTTGTTGATGCTTTTACTAAACAAGTTTGACTGAGTGTGCCGACACGAGGCGCAGAGACAACATTTGAAGGAGTTTCATCAGTTACAGGCTCGGCGCTGTTGTTCCAGATCTGACAGGAGACGTTTCTGATCGAGTCCAAACCGCACATCCAAATACACCTGAGGAAGAGAGGCCCGACGTGTTCAGCTTGATGGTTTTTAAAAGATCAGGTTTGGTCCCAGTCTTGGTCTAGTCTTGATGTGTTCCTTGAGGACTTTGTGGGCCAAAATTTTGGACCCTGAACAAACTTCCAACATGCACCAGGCCTGCTAGAGCTCACCTGCTTTACTTCAGTCCAGCATGCTCCAGCGTCCAGGAAAAATAGAACTCTTGTGATCAGGATGGAAATTGACATGTTGACTTGAATGGTTGCAATCGGAGGATACAGCCTTTTCGTAGTCATTCTGGATGCGGTGGAAATTGGGGGTCAGACCATCATCGAGCTCTCCATCAAATATACACAAACATTAAAGGAAGTTGGATATGCTGCTAAAACCCTGTCTGTTGTGTAAATAGTAACACCCCTTCCGAGGGCTGCACAATTAATTGATTTTCAATAGTAATCAGGTTATTTGATTATGACTATGTTAAAAAAAACTAAAATCCTCAAATCAAAATTTTCCTCTCTATCATGTCTCACACCTGTAGGCCACCGTAGGCTCCCTCTTCCTGCGGGAGGGCTCCCCAGTTCCCACACACCGGTGTAAATAAATGTGGGGTTTGTAGAAGAAGGCGATAATTTGTGGTTAAATAGGACAAGAGTGAGTCAGTCGTGTTGAATTGGTACGACTTCACAGTTTCAGATGAAGAGCAAACCACTCATTGTTGGAGGTGGTATCAACATGTCCACACAGAAAAGAACTCAGGAGTAAACGCTAACGTTTTTTGGCGTTTCACCCAGTACATGCTCTGTACTCTTCTTCTGTCTATTGTGCGTTTCCTGTGCAGCGTTACAGAGCCACTTACTGGCTTGGCATATGCAATACATCGTTTTCAGTTATTTCGTTTTGAGAGATGATAGAAAAAAAAATATTTTTAAAGTGAAGTTTGGTGAAGTTGTCACTGAATAAAAAATCAAAATCGAGTTTTCAGAGAAAAAAATCTGGATTTTACTTTTGGCCAAAATTGTGCCGCCCTACCCTTCCCTTTAAGAAAATAGGACTTGTTTTGCGCCCAAAACGCTCCTTTGAGTCCTAACGAGACTTAATCCAACCTCTCTTCACCCTGTTGGACACAACCCCACTTCAACTGTCCGCTTCAGATGGTTTAAATCCGGCCTGTTATATCTCTAAATGTTAAAAACGACATGTCCTGGTGTGTCTGGGGAGGAAATTCAAAGCTCCCATCGGTCGTCGACACAGCTTCGTCTCTTTGTCTCTCCGTCAGACAGACACATTCAGAGTCCTGATTGTCTCAGCGGCTCCGTCGTCTCGTAAGAACGGATTAACCTGCAGCGTGACAAAGTCAGACAGCTCCTGGCGAGATTGTGTTTGTGAGGAAAAGTGTCGTTCTTCTTCTGCACTGTAGGTGGTGGAGGGCAAAGAGATGCATCTGTGAGTGAGTGTGAGGCTGTCTGCTGTTTTATGGGTGGGTAGTTTTGCTTAAGATTTTGTTTGCACAAGCTGTTGCTCCCATGTGGCGTTCCTCTTTGTATAAAAGCTTTCTAAAAATCTAAGTGTGTTAAAAGTGCTGCCAAATGAGCAAACAAACACTGACAGCGTTTGTCTGCGGCGCCGCTCAGCTGCGGGACTCAAAACCGTAAAACAAAGCCGTAACGGCAGATGAAACGCATCCTCGCCAAGATCCATTTGAGTTTTGAGGGTGTGATTTTTTCTCATTCAGGGAGTCGCTGGTGCTCTGAGGCAGATACGAACCTTGAGTAAAAACGAAGCCCAAACAGACAGAAAGCCAACATCCAATCTTGAAGAAAAACGGACAGATTTTCTCCACACAAGCCAACGCTTTCATCCTGCCAGTGCGATTCTCGTGATTCAGATCAGGCTTTTGGCACACAGATGATTCGACGCTAACAGAGAGAGGCCTCCCAGGTTTTCAGAGCGGTTTGACATGTTACATAAAATGTCAATGTCATACAAGAGCGTCCGCTCAGGGGAGCTTAATGAGAACACGAGAGGAATGAACCCTGGGCTGTCGACGGCAGAGAAATGAAGCATTAAAACGGTCGGACATCTCGTGGGTGCGGAGAGGAAAAGACAGCTTTCTTTCAGCTCTGAGAAACACGAGGACACTCTCCTTTAATCTCAACATCCAGGCCTCCTCGCCGTCTCATCTGCAGCCGTCTTCCCTGCAGGACTTAAATACCGCCGCCGTGGTGTGGAGGGAGGGGAGGGGAGGGCAGCCGGCTCTTTTCCTCAAACATCTTTAGATCAATCTTTAATAGGATTTGAAGAGAGAGATCAGACTCTACCTTTAACAAACATGTCTCCTGGACATTCTCTTTGTTTACTGAGCTGCATGTTTGTCAAGGATATTTGTAACACATTTATGTTTAACAAGTAGGTGCCTGGGGTGGATGTCTGGATGTCTGCAGCTGTTTCCAGAGTTTGTCTTCTCGTCTCACTTCACTTTACAAAGTTTCAGGTTGTTCTCGGTGGTTAAATTGGTTTGTGTAAGACGGGGGAGTCCTATTTGTTGTGTTTCCCAGAGGTTTTTAGAAGACTGTGATCATGGCGGGAGAGGGAGGGGGGCGCGATGTAACAACTATTTTATTTTTTTTTATTGTGAGAGACCGTGGAGGAATGACTTGATTAATGGGAAACACTCACTTAGCATTAGCTAGTCTACGGTTAGCTAATGAGAAGGACGGTTATTCACATGGAAACTACTCACTCTCCTTATCTTTTCACAGTTTGCTAACGTAGAATTAGCTCTGTAGAGACTTTATTACAGAAACGTTAAGGTGAAAAATGAAAATATTTAGTTTCAGTAAATTAACAAAGTTAACATTTCACTGTGACAGTTACTTCACCCACCTTGTGCGTACGTGTACTTGTGCGGTATGCGAGAAGATGCCGGTAGCAGTGAAAACTGGAGTTTTATTGGTTCAGGTTTTATCTCAATAAACACGCAGAACGGAGTCAGTAATGACGCTCTGTCACGGCGCTCTGAAAACAGCGCTGAGTCAACAGGCTGACGTATCGATAGGGATCCAAATGATAGATTTTTGGCAGCAACACCCATGATTAAAATGAAACACTGAAGCAGAGGTTCTGACGAGGTGAGGAGGCGGAGCTGAGCTCCAGAGGGCTCCAGTCCAATCTCTGGTTTTACTAACCCCCAATTTCCATCCAAAAACGGCTACGTAAAGGTCGTATCTGCAGATCATAGCTGATCGTAACCATTCAAGTTAACGTGTCAATTTACACCGACTTCTTTACGGCCCCCTGCAGTTCAGCGGACTCACAGATCACCAGGGTTCTATTTTCTCCAGACGCCGCATAAGTTCAGCACAGATTATGGATGAGGAGATGCTGATTCTAGAAGTCTAGAAGTAGATTTCCTCCTCTGGAAGGACACAATCTACTGCTTATATGGTTAGCCTAAGTGGCTAAAGACAAATTGTTATCGCTCGATTGCACGTGAATCCGCGGGTTCTTCTGAGTTCTCGTGATTCACGTGCTGTCCGTAATCCACCATGAAATTCGCCTCACAAATGGATCTGGTAGGAATTGGCAGACGGCGAAAATCGTCACCATTCCGGATCAGATCCATTCCCGATGCAGTGAAAGTTTGGGGTCAGCTTTTGTCTGCAGAGTAAGTACCTGATTCACCAAGACTGCACACCTCAACACTTCAGTCGCATGTTCAGATCTTGGCCTTGACCCTTTGATGATTTCCCCACGCTGTCCGACCCAAATCCAGACTCTCATGGACCTGCACTTTCCCGCCTCCTCTGATTACAGCGACTAATAGACAAAACACATCTTGGTAAAATCTGCTCTTTCTCATGCATGTTATCAGACATCTCGTGTCAGTTTCATGCACCAAAAATCTGAAGAAAAGCTCAGGAATCAAAGCCGAGCTGTATCGGCTCTAAATCGTCTGTATTTATGCAAAGAGCGTTTAGAATCAGCATTTCAAAGTAAAAGCTCGCTCTGTTCTTCCTGTGAACTTTACCCAATTATTTTCAAATATTGATTTTATGATCAAGAACTTCTGAATGATCATCTGATTTATTGATCAGGTGAATATCATGTCTGTGCATCTCATACAGAGTCCTTATTGGACGCTTGTGAGACAGAGTACGATGCTTGTTTGAAACTGATTTATGTAAATGTAACCAGATAAAATCCTCCGGCTGAATAGTTGCAGGGACAGTCACACTCAGTCATCACAGTAAACTTAGCAGTCGTATTTCACAGAGCACTATATCCCACCTGACCGGAGAAATATGGAGGAGGAAGCTGCTCAATAAATATTTCATGAGTTTCATTACTGCATATTTATAGTGTGTCTGCCACTCCGTAAATCTGTCTGTGTCCGAGCCGTGAAAAAATCTTTAACCCGAGAGCCACAAAGTCGAGGGCGAGGCAGAGTCATCCAATTTAACCGTCCTGCCAAGTGAAACCAACAGAGCCGCCACAGACGGAGGAACGGCAACAAGGGCAGGACGCCGTCAGCTGATCCACCGCCGTGTGAGGTTTGTCTCAGAGAGATGAAGAAATGAACACAACGAATGGAGGAAGCAAACGGGGTTAACTGGACGAGTTTGGAGGCAGAGTGTGTTCTGAAGAAAGACGGTGGAGACGTCAGAGGACTGATTTAAGAGAGTTTGTGTTGAAGAGCTTCAAACACGATCACTCGCTGCTCCAGCAAGCCCCGCCCACAAACAGACGCTCCTGCTCGCTCGTATCGTTCCAATTAAATTCAGATATAATGCAGATAAATACTTCAGATCATTACAAATGGGGCCCAGTCAAGGTGAAAGTCAAAAGCATTGGTGCTACTGTAGATGCCAACAGACTACCAGCAAACACAATGTTTGCAGGACTTCTACAACGAGGATAAAGTGACATAGTCCAGGACCCGAGGGAGGACAGTTTAGCGATGGCGCTACAACACGCTACAGCAGGTCCGTTTGACAAGAAACACTTCTGTTACAGACACTTGTCTTACTTTGTTAAAGCGGTTTACCTGTCCAGCAGAAAGGTTACAGGGTCACCAAGATCCCCAAGCGTCCCCCATGGTTTATGTTGACCCGGCTTTTTAGCTCTTGTCCGGTCTACCTCCGTTTTAAGCGCCCGTTATTCCTCCAGAGTCTCCGGTATTTACTTTGTTTTCTTGCTTGTGTCGGCAGTCGTGGCCAAAGGAGGATTCAGACAATTTTCCGAACTTTCTGGTTGGTTTCTACTGTCCGATATTGTAGCACGCTAACTTTGTTTGGGCTCCTGAACGACACGGGGGAGCAGCGTCTGCCTCACAACCAATCAGGTTAGAGGAGGTGGAGAACGGCTTTGTTTACAGTCAGAAAGAGCACGCCGCTCAAAAAAATAAAATGTTGAAAACACAGACATAACAAAACACAGCAATATCGTGATATTCCACAAAAAAAGATGCTTCTTTAAAGGATTCCTGCCTACCCCACCTTTAAATGTACTTTCTAAACATGCAAAACATGAACATTTTCATCCCCATGCATCTAGACTGTACGCTCTACCTCCTCCATTTTTTCTCATGGAAGGAGGGGAGGATGTAAAAGGATGTAAGGGAGAAGACATGAAGACAAGAACTTGGCTAAGAAGCTCCTCAGGGCTGAAGCTCATCCTTACATGGTCAGACTGTACGCTCTACCTCCCCCTACAGAAAGACTGGCTGTTTTGTACACTTCACTTCACCCTATCTGGGTAAATAAACTGAAGACATATGAGCAAAGGACAGGAAAGGAAGAACGGTCTGTTAGACTAGGCTGTACACTCGCCCTCCCCCTACTCCAGTGTTTTAATAAAGGAAAAGAAAAGAGTGACAGAGAGGAGTTAGGACCATAATCTGGGGTCTCAGCATCCAAATCCACTGACATTGTGGTGCATGCAGGTGTAAAAAGCTGTTTGAAGAAGGAAACATGCTCAGATTGACCCGTCCCGAGCAGAGGACAGGTCTAATAGAGTCATAACTGATGATGGAAACAACGAGAAATGATCTGTAGCTTCAATATAAGACACAAAGAGCCTAATTATAACCCACAGATGGCTCCATTCGCTGCTTTGGGACTCAAGTCTCAGAGCAAAAAACAAACCTGGACTCCTGAGACGAGGCAATTTCCTGCTCCAGTTTTGGTATTTCTCTGAGCGCACTTTATAAAGTTGAACAAAGGGTCGTTGATGTTCGCTGAGAGTTGATGTTGTGACTCTACCTTCGCGTCTGCGGAGGAAATGAAGCGTTCGCCATCGTTAAATGTATTTCTCTGATGGAGAAGGGCCTGAACTGAGTGAGAAGACGGCCTCAAAGTTTCTGTTTTTGAAAAAGTTCGGATTTTATTTGAAGAGTCTGTTTCTGCCTCCTATAAAGGAATCCAGGAGCATCTTTCACAGGGATGATTTGGATGTGCAACCACCATGTTAGTGTTTCCAACAGGGATTAATGCGTGTTTTAGGACTTTAGATTGTGATAAATCTGACTCTTTATTTATTCTTCTGCAGGAAAATAAATCTCACTGTGCAACATGCTGTAAACGATATATTTTTAATCACTTTGAGAGACTCGTAGCTGCTCATTTGTACTTTTCCTTTTACTTCCAGTTACATAAGGCAGATAAACATGAAGTCTCTCCAGTCTGCTGAGATCCCTCTTCATATGGGAGTAGAAAGTAAAGACAGATTTACTCTGTTTAGAAAGTCTGTTTACTTTTCATTGATATGAAAAACATGCAGGCTGAGGGTTTTACGGCGTGATGCAAGAGTGATGTTTTAAGTTCACATCATTAGAAGACTTTCTGAATCAGTGAAGTTGACTTTAATTTGATCTTCAGATGCTGAAAACACACATGCTGTTTACCCTCCATGGTTGGAAGTGTAAACGGGGTGAAGAAGAGTCACAGAGTAAACTGACTCGAGCGCTGAGCTGAAGTACATGTTCTCCTTAGTTTCTACTTTGGCTCTCGAGTTTCTTCTCTAAAATCTGATCAGGAAGAAAGTGTCACACTGACACACTGCTGGTCAAAGTTCAGGGATGTGCCTGATGTCGAGTGTCTGCACTCTCTGCTGCTCAGAGCTGCTTTGTGCACGTGCACGCTAATCCTGACGGGCAAAACCCACAGGATCTGGAACTGCTCTGCTCTGCTCCGGCATGGCGGGCGGATCAAGTACGCAAGCATTAAAATCAATGTGTGTCATTCCACAGAATCCGTCTGCCATCCGGCTCCGCTGCAGATCAGCTCTGGTGGCCAGATCAGATACGCAAGGCTTCTATTTTTGCCAGACGCCACAGCACGGCGCATCAATTCAGTGCGGCACGAGCAGCAGTGGAAGTTGTTTGCGGCTACAGAGTAAAATATCTGTTACTTTTCAAAATAAAATAAAGTTAATACGTTGAACTGTTCTTCCCTTGATAATTGGAGAAGCCAGGAGGAACATCTTAAAGATCTTGAAGGAACAACAGCGTTCCAGTAAACACGTCAGAAAACCAAGATGGGCGCCTACTGTTAGCCATTGTTAGCTGTTGTTAACAATGGTCAGTTGTCGTTGGCCACTCAGTTGTTGTTAGCGGTTGTTAGCCGTTGTAACTTGTTGTTCGTGGTTGTTAGTTGTTGTTTCGGATGAATTTCCAACTTGGAGCTTGGAAACCCAAACTTCCGAGCACAACCGGAACGCAGCATGTAAATACCACAGACAGACCAGGTACCTCTGGCAGTCATGGAAACACAGGACCCGGAGTATATTTGAGTATTTATGGTATTATATAAACAAAGTCACTTTCTGTTTAATCGCTTTTTAGCAACCAGCCTTGTGCACACGAGTTAATGTGCACAAAAGAAAATAACCTGCATTCACAGGATCCTTTTCTTTTGTGCAGATCCAATCTTTTTGAGTGCAAAGGTCCACACGTTGTGTATTCAACATAAGAATGACCTTTAAGGCTCTTTAGAAATGATCGTACTGCGGCGTGTCGTCTTTTCTTTGGTAAATATGTTTTATTGTATCTCTCTCTTTCTCTGTCATTTTAAAGGTACGATCATTACAAGCACATAATTCAACACTAGGGGAATAAAATGTCCAATTCTTATAACAATATTCTTCACATCCTGATTTGTGCTTCAAGTTTCGAGCCGTTTCCCTCCATGCTGTTAAAAATACATCTTTTATCGTTTCAAGAATCGAGCTCTTCTTGTCGTCTCTCCTTGAAGCCTTCGTGGTTTTTGACAGTAAAGACACAATGGTTTGGAAATAGCTCCCCATCAGCTTTCAGCGTGAACGATAATGATGGTGGTGAAATGTCACGCCGCGCTGATTCACCACCCCTGTGGAGACCGTCGATCAGCCCATCGCCTTTCTCCTCGTCGGGATCTTTCTGCCCGCCCTTTTCTGTGGTTCTCGTTTTCCTCCAGATGTTTCCTCTCCAGCATGTTTCTGTCTGAGGACGTGAGGAGCTGTGGGGAGATGTGACCCCGATACCTTCACCCCGGTCCCCGGAGAGCCCAGCACGCCGCGGTGATTCTCTGCAGCCATTATTTCCCATTAGCGGCTGACAGCAGGGGCGTTTGTAGCAGCAAGACCCCGCAGAGAAGCAGGTCACCCTCTGAACCCCTGTTCCTTTGTTAGCGCACGGGCTGCATGACCTCGCCTGGACCATCTTCAGGGGCGAATTTGGGCTGAAGGGTGAATGAAAATAAAGACACAGAAGCTGGAAAACCTTTTCCTTTGGAGGCCAAATCCGTCACAGTGAAGTTCGGAGCGGTCTTTATGTAAGAACGACAAAAATAGTCAATATTTAGAGACTGAACAGATGTGAAGGAGAGTCTACAACCATGTCAGCAGGTCTCTGAAGGTTTCCATGAATGTTTGTATTAAACTGTTTACATAATGTACAGACATTAAAGTTGTAGAGTGTCAGAGACATTTCGAGGAACATTTGAGACGGATATGGACGGAGATATTTGTAGATATCTTTAAATGAGTCTGTAATTATAAAACTTCAAATGATTCACAAACCGTCTTAAGGGGTGTTAGAGTGAATTACATGTTAAGTCAAAGCAAAGATGCGATTAGACTCTGGAATTACTCTGGCGACGCGAATAGCGCGAATTGAGCGAATTGAGCGAGTTATTCGCTCAAATGATGCAAATTCGCCTCAGTCGCGAGAGTTGAAAGTATCTCAACTCGAGGAAATATTCATCAAATTGGGTTTGGGTAACCCGAAAATAACGCTAAAAACAGCCGTCATCCAGGTGCAACTCTTGGAGGAGATGGTAAAATTCCCAAAACTGCGTGCGCCTCTGGAGGATATGATGAACAGTTGAAGACACGGCGGCGCCTACATTTCCAATGGTTGTGGGCCTTCCACTATGAATACAAAGCAGCGATCCGCTGGACGTGGTTCACTCCTACTGTGCTTGATGGACTGGCTTTTGAGCACTCTGTTGATACGCGAATGGAGCGAATCATTCGCGCGAATGAATTGAGCATACACTATTCATTCACTTGTCTAGATTCGCGCGAATGAAGCGAGTAGATGATTTTATTCACGCTTGGTGTGAACGCACCGCAAGTTTTTAACAACATTTTGCATAACCTTCTAACTTTGTGGACTTGTCAGACTACAGCAGACGTTTCCTCTTTGGGTCTGTCCGTCTATAATGATCTCGGGTCCAGAGAAGCTGGCGGCGTTTCTGTTCGTTGTCTTTGTCTCTGCGTGGTGGAGTTTGAACTCGTAGATGTAGAAACAAACTGTGTTAACTGATTCTGGTTTTCTAAAGTCCTCTTGACCCCACATGGTAAAATCCATCACAGATATGATGTGGGTTTGAACACAGATATATATAGAAGACTAGATATGCTAGCGTGCTGTAGCAGCCCCCTTATTGACATGCCTACATGGCAGCCATCTTGGCGGGGGCAAAGTTCCCATGAAAAGCTTTAGTTTCCTTTATTTTCAATGCCAAACATTCGGTATTAATAATCTAACTAACCTCACCCCATCCTCACTTCCTCCTTTTATCCCCAGTCATGACACTCACCTGTTTCCAATGAACCTGTTCACCTGTGGATGATCCAAACAGGTATTTTTGTTGCATCTCCTCATCGACCTTAATCAGAAAGATCTTTGGAGGGATTATTTTTGCAGGTTTCGTCACCTTGACCTCATCCAGCGGCCTTGAGAGGAGTCATACTGGAGACTACGAGCCAGACCTTATCACCCGACGTCCTTCAACCAACATTAGAAAAGCCCGATCTGGAAGGACGAAGCTCTTCGGCCTTCTGTAATAAAGTTAAAGTCGTTAATCTGAGGTCTGCTGCTTTACAGAGTTTGTTTGTCCTTCAGCGGCGGATTCGCTCAAAGGTAGGAGAACAACAACTTGTTTGGGATCGTGCCAGCGAATCATTAAAACAAACACAAACAGGAGGACGAGCGCAGCTAATCACGGCCTCTGCATCTGCGGCGAGTCCTCCAGTCTAATGAACTGAAATGACGAGCTCTTCTCTCATCATGTCATCTGATTCATCACCATCTGAGCTGGATGTTTCCTCCCGTCTGCTTCTCTCAGCCTGATTGGAAATGAAATGCAATTAGAGACGGTTTTGCTCCTGACCTGATTTTATCAGCAATTTATATTCAAGAGGCCAAATTTTACCGTCGGTTTGTGTGTCTGCTGTCTGTGTATGTTCTCCAATCACACACACACACATTCATGCAGTTCTCCTAAGTTTACCTCGGCGACTCTGAGAGCTCACTGATATCCGAAAATCTTGCCCCTCCCACCCGTAAACGACCGCGTTGGCTCTGAATGATGAACGATCGCTCAGAACAATCAATTCTATTTAGATAAGCTTCCCTCCAGAGAGGACAGGAGAGGGGAGAGGGATGGATTTTTGGGAGTTATTCAGCACAGAGGCCCAAGGTTGTTGTTGTTTGGGCTCCTCTCCAGCCTGATATTTCTCAGGTAGGTCTTTTTGAGGGTAAATCTGACAGAAAGTACAAAATGTGATACAGGAAACAAACAAAGTTTGATTTTGTCTGAAGGCTTGAGGAGAATTTAAACGAACAGATAAAATGTGCCGAGTTCTGCTACGGGATTTCAGAGGGTTACTGCTTTGAAAAGGGAGCGGGTGGTCCTCTGTGAAACACTACCAGGGGCACGGTCAGAGGGGGGGAGAGGGGGCGTGGTCTTGACACCTCTTTATTTTAAGGGTGCACACCTGAGAGCTCTTGTTTCAGATGAGTTAGAACTGTGCCAAGCCTGATCATGTCTCCAAATGAGGAAAGTGAGAGCATCATTTCTTCAGATATAGGGGTGAAATGATCACATGTTTAAGAAATGGGATTTTTTCAGGGTCAGAGCAGTGAGGGGTGCAAAGACCCGGTTAAACTAGGATAAAGTGACATAGTCCAGGACCCGAGGGAGCGATGGCGCTACAACACGCTACAGCAGGTCCGTTTGACAAGAAACACTTCTGTTACAGACACTTGTCTTACTTTGTTAAAGCGGTTTACCTGTCCAGCAGAAAGGTTACAGGGTCACCAAGATCCCCAAGCGTCCCCCATCGTTTATGTTGACCCGGCTTTTTAGCTCTTGTCCGGTCTACCTCCGTTTTAAGCGCCCGTTATTCCTCCAGAGTCTCCGGTATTTACTTTGTTTTCTTGCTTGTGTCGGCAGTCGTGGCCAAAGGAGGATTCGGACAATTTTCCGAACTTTCTGGTTGGTTTCTACTGTCCGATATTGTAGCACGCTAACTTTGTTTGGGCTCCTGAACGACACGGGGGAGCAGCGTCTGCCTCACAACCAATCAGGTTAGAGGAGGTGGAGAACGGCTTTGTTTACAGTCAGAAAGAAATTTTTAAATGTTGACCATACAGACATAACAAAACACGGCGATATCGTGATATTCCCAAATGTCATCAATAACAAATAACTATTGACTGATATTAAAAGATTTTTTATGAATAATCCATAATTTAAAGGCCTTAACAGATCCCAAAAGTCTGTTTTTTCTTTGCAATTCTGGTGAAAATGTGATGATTTATGGCTTTTGAACACAGTCACTGTTTCTTCCTTCAGATATAAACTCCATTGAAGGAAAAATCATTAAAAAGTTTGAGTCATCGTCGAGCCTCCATGCCCAGTCACCTCCGATTTCATCAGCATCAGTTCTCCAGTTCATCCTTTCTTCACTATCACTGGTTTCTAGACTCCATAAAGGAGGGTATCACAGTCTGATCTTGGCCTCACAGATCCTTGAAGTTTGATTCAGTCTAATTTAGATGTACCGCTTTAACTCGTCCAAGTTCACTCCTGAATTTTAAACTCATTATTGTCGGACAAACTGGGTGTAAACCGATTATTATACTTGTTATTCAAAGAGAGGGCCGAACAGGCTTTTAATACATAATGCTGGGTGAAGCAGAAAAGCACAAATATCTGTGTTTGAACAAACAGACTGCAGGAAACTTAAATATTCAGTCTGGGTTATTTTCATTTGTCCGTCTTCAAGCTAAACTCTTGATTGAAACCTGATGATATTTGAGCTCCTGACAGTCAGCGTCAGTCTGTTTCTCTGACGATGATTTTGAGTGTTTATCTAAGGATGGATGGATCTGCAATGATCCTGATTTTCAGGACTTTTTTTTTACCCAACAGCTCCACCCAGTGGCTTATACAAGACCTGCCAGAAGAAGCAAAAACAACAAACAGCTGCATGTTTTAAGGTTTTATTTATCCCATGTTTATTTTCTTCACGATCTCTTCAGGATCAGATTTAAACTCAAGTTTTACTCAAACACACGATTATGTGTAACAACTGCTTCACAATTCCTACATTATTTGATTAATTCAAGTTTTTATGCAATGATTTTTCTTTTTTATTTCATGAAGGAGAACTTGACTCCAAATACTTTCACACATTTTCTTCTTTTAACATTTTGTCTGAGAATAAAAACACACTTTTACACATTTTTATGCTTTTTGACCTCATGCAGAAACACATTTAACACCAACGAAAGAAAAACCTGCAAACGTCGAGTCACTTTTCTCTTCTCTACATCGTTGCTCTAATTATGAATCATGTTGTTAGAAATAAATAAAGACGAATAAACGACAAAGTTCTGATTTTAGCAGGTACGCACACACAAGCTCTTTTACAGACCTAAAATAAATCACATTTAAAAGTAACTGCTGTAAAACGTACAGATGACAGTAAATATTTGACATTTTAATCTAAAAAAGTCACTTCAAATAAAGAGGTAAAGGCAGTTTCACTCTAGTTTCTGATAAGAATAATGACACAATAACATTTGACACAAAGAAACACGAACATGTGAGTTTAGAAGTTTGTTCTGTAGATGCTCAGTGACTTTCAGTGAGTATTTCTGTCGGTCAAAATAAACTGAAGTGGTTTTTGTTCGATCTGCTGTCATTTCTTCTCTGAATAAAGGCGTCAAAGTCCCAAACTCTGAAACAGATGGGTGAGACTGACAAGAACTGAAGCTGAAACTGAAACGGATGAACTCGGTCTGTTTTTAGATTTTGGATTTGACGAGGAAGTGGGATGATATCAGCGCTAAAACCTTCACTAAAGACTGAGAGTTGTTGTAGATGTTCAGGAAAAGACTGATACTGGTTTTTCAGGTTCGATGTTGTACTGACTGTTAGACGTTCATGAGGCTCTATGATGCTTAAAACTGAAAAACTTGGAGTCAAACTGGCGGGTGACTTTGCCCAAACTTTCTAAACTGTAACTGTGACTCAGATCGAGTGTAAACACACAAAAACTCTGGATCAGGTTTATCATGGAGGTAAATCTCAGCTTTCTAATTCTCCGCCTTCTCAGAAACCGTGTGTACAGACACCTTGACGTCCACGCCACCTTCCATGTTCTCTTTCCCTTCGTTTGACAGCAGCGCCTGACACACCTCCTCATCCTCCTCTCCCTCTGCTGCTCTGGCGGAGGAGGGCGGGCCTAAAGCTTGTCTGTTTCTGACCTGCTCCGCCGACGGGTTCTCCGCCTCCACGCCGTCCTCTGCAAACGTGCGGCAGTTCAGAATCAGCGGCGGCAGAGGAACGCTCCGTGCGAACTCCTCCATGTGTCGGGCGAACTCCATGGTCTTGAACTGCGTGACCTTCGCCAGCTCCACTGTCTTCGCAGAGGTGATGATGGGAATACGCTTGGCGACCTCGAACGCCTTCTGCAGCTTCTCTGCTCCCTCCGTGCGGAAGAACTCGTTGATGGCTCTCTCGGTCTTCTTCAGGTGGCTGCTGACCATGCAGAGTCTCGCCACGTTGAGGATCATGGTGATGGTGAAGGCCACGAGGCAGACGCAGACGAAGTACAGGCCGAGGCCGCTCTCATTGTGAGCCACGCGCAGGGTGACGGTGTAGTTTTTAGTTCCTCCTGCGGCGCTGCAGGTGTAGCGACCACGGTCCTTGAAGGAGACCACAGTGATGTTCAGGGCGCCATCTCCCTGGATCTGCCACTTCCCCCCTACAGTCAAGATACATAAAACAACACGACAATGACGGAGTTTGGAAAAGACGATCACACATTTATGTTAGGAGCAGACAGGTGGATGAGTGTCCTGAACTAGAGTCAGAGAACAAAGAGAGATGAATGTTGCCGACCGCTTCCTTCTCTAGTTATACCAACTTTAGTAACGACCGCAGGATAGAAATACAGAGAGCCACACCCCCAACCAAAACGCCACTCTATAGTCACAAATAATGCTCAGAACAGCACCTAACTTCATCAACAGGACATATAGGGTCACAGACATAGTACTAGACACCAAACATCTTTTTAACTTTGACTCATTTCTTTAGCAAAGAGACTAAACACAACTCACCTACTCTCTTCCAGCAGACGCTTGTTTGTAGCGAGACCTCAGGCCAGTCCATTACAGACTACAGTGGGGTGCCGCAGCTCAAGGAAGAACATTTATGATTATTTCTTTATCATTTCCTTGAAGTAATAATCATCATATTAATCATTTTACAGACGCTGTAGTTCTTCTGTCTTAGCGTCTCAGTCGGATTGTATTTCCATGAAGAAATGATCATAAATGTTCTTCCTTGAGCTGCGGCACCCCGCTGTAGTCCCTAATGGACTGCTGGAAGAGAGTAGGTCTAAGAGGGGGGGTCTAACTCAGTGCTATGGTGGGTTTGACCCTAAATAAGGTTTACAGCAGAATATCCCTTTAACCTGTGCAGGTGTTCAGAGTTTATCGGCTTTTTTTTCAGGTCTGAAAGATCTGAAAAGAAACTAGAGTTTTTCACAATATTATCATGTTTAAGGGGATTTTGATTTTACAAGCTGTAAACTGTAATAAAAAAAACTCAAACATTCAAAAGTCTTAAATTATTTCACTTTATGAAACTAGAATAAATGTGAGTTTCAAGTTTTGAATTAAAGTATGGATGGCTTAATTTCTCTCGCTGCACCCTCATAATGGACAGTACACATGAACAAACATGCCGCCTCCTCCCCCTTCACCTGAGTCCTCTCCCTGCAGAAGTCCTTGAGAGTTGAACCATTTGATGTCGGCGTGCTCTCCCGTCACGTTACACTCTATCACCATGCTGGATCCCTCCTTAGCCACGATGCTCCTGCTGGGTTGGTCGATGGTCATTTTCGCCTCCCCCGTCTCGGTCTCATTCTGGACTCTGTGAGCTGCGCAGACACCCAGCAGCAGGACGGCGAGGAGAAGGTGTGACAGGCGGCGTGTCATGCTGAGGAGTCACAGCTTCAGCTCACATTTAGACGAGATAAACCTGCAAAACAGGACGAGTAAACGGTTAGTGCTCATGCACAGAGAGAGAACTGTAAACACCCGAGAGTGTCCCAAAAATCTATAACCCTGATCTCTGAGACGTCCTGCAGTTTATAACGTTAAAGTTTTTCTCACTTTTTCATAGTTATCTTTTAAATAAAGATAAAACTGGACCAGCGGTGGAGAAGTGATTACCTTTACTCACATTACTTTTGTGTATTTTTACTTCTTTTGAGTAGTGTTAATGTATTTCTGTGGACAATATTGCACTTATACTGATAAGAAAATATGTTAAAAACATATCAAGTCCTAATTTTTGGCTCCTCTCTGCACAACCATAAAGACTTTAGAGCTCAGGGACCGTCTGAAAAGTGCAACACTGATAAAAAAAAAAAAAAAAAACCACCTTAAATATTCAATAATGTCACCCTGAGTAACTGTAAAGTAAAAATAAAGCTGATATTTATAGTACAACTATTAGATTGAGGAAACGTGATTTTAAACATTTTAAGGGGCCTTTTGACCCATACCCCCATCTCCATGGTTACAATATCTTAAGTACTCAGTACTTTTACACATTACAAATACATCATTTTACTTCTTCTTAAGTAGGTTCACAGTCTGGCAGCTTTTCTTTGACTTAAATAAAGTTTAAAGTGACCGTACTTTTACTTAATAACATTTTAGACGTCTTTTAACCTCTGTATATTTCTGATTTAAGTGCATAAACACGTAGAATTTGTTACCTGGAGATAAGTATGTTCTAAATTAAAGTTCAAATATCGATTTCAGTCAGTATTGTGGTGGTAAAACACTTAAACCAGCCAGCCTTGATGCTCCTGTAGAGAATAATAATGATGAGAAACACCTGAACACCTCCCAGGTCCCTGAATCTCACCTGCTGCTGCTGCTGCTGCTCAGGAAGCGACTCAAACAACTTCAACCCACAAAAACATAAAAATCTATCTCATAAGCATCTCCTTTTTTTGTGATGGCTCTTTCAATAATAATCAACCCGATAATGATCCCTCACCGTGTGCTGTTGGCGATCCAAACACGATCCGTCCGGTCTGCTCACTTCCTGCTTCAGGTGGGCGTGGGCGTGGCATATCCTCGCGTGCAGGTAGGTTATTTTACCAGCAGTAAAAGTTCAACAATCGTTACCCATACTTTATTATAGTTTATATAATCCATCTCTACACGTGGTGTAAAAAGAGAAATAGACTGTGCACATGTTTACAGTGCATACATAAGTCTACTGAATTGTAATCATATTTTTGTGGCAATTTTAGATTAACAGTTATTTAAGCACAAACGGAGATCACGTGATAAAGGCACAAGGTGAAGATTTGTCTCTGAAGTGGATGAAATAAAACTGTTTTTAGATTGTTTTCAATAGATTTACATAAGAAAAAAATGCCCGGACTATCCAGACAACAACAGAAACACCGAATTAAAATGATCAGTAAATCCATTCAAATTGAAAAATAAAACAACAACAGCAACAAAAAAAAAACCAACAAAAAAAACAAAACAGGTTTTATCCCAAAATTACAATATACTTGAGCTAGTATCTAGAAAACCAAGACTTCTTTTTTGTTTGTTTTCCACAAAAGGAAAAAAAACTCTAACTAACTAATTATTGTTTTTATGATTATCATTATTATTGTTTTTGTTGTTGTTATTATTGTTATTATTATTATTAAGTAGTAGTAGTAGTAGCAGTAGTATTAGTATTGTTAGTATTATTAGTATTATTAGTATTGTTACTTTTTTCATGATTAATATTATTATTATCATTCTCTTAATTTTTTGTATTATTATTATTAGTAGTAGTATTAGTATTATTATTGTTACTTTTTATTATTAATATTATTATTATCATTATTATTCTCTTCATTTTTTGTGTTATTAGTATTAGTATAAGTATCATTATTATTATCATTAGTAGTAGCAGTAGTAGTACTAGTGGTAGAAGTATTATTATTGTTACTTTTTTATTATTAATCCTATTGATTCATTGTTTTTATTATTACTTTTATGAGTATTATAACTTTATTATCATTATTTTTATTATTATTATTATTATTATTATTATTAGTAGTAGTAGTAGTAGTAGTAGTAGTAGTAGTAGTAGTAGTAGTATAAAGTTAATTTCTTAGGAGTTGAACTGGCTTTTATTTTGAAGGAGTTGAACTGGTTTTATTTTGAAGGGTTTCAGCTGTCTTGTATTAACGATCAAGCAGACTGACGAAAGATGAAAAAGCCCGGTAACGTTTTTTCAAAATAAAATTTGAACAGCCCTTCCATGGAAAGCTTAGTGACAAACTGACCTGAGAACTTTTCAAAATTATTTTATTGGGTTTGAAATATATAAACCAAGAGAATTTTAGATCTATTGCATGTATTGTTATGGTGTATCATTTGAAAACAAACGTAACCTCCGCTAAATGTGTTTCATTCTGAAGGTTGTTTCCGGTTTGTGTGTTTCTCAGTGATGTGTCTCTGTGAACCGAGTCGGTAAAAACAAACTGTGACGTGGCTAATCCTGGTGGACAAAAAGAGGGAGAAAACTTCAAACTTTAACTGTTTACAGGAAAAATTAAAGTTTATTAAGGTGTAGAAACAGTGAAGCTTCCTGAAGAAATCGAGGATAAACATCCGCTTTAGTTGTTTTTTAGAGAATTAAGTGTTTCCAGGCTGGAGGGACGTTAACTGCTAAGGTTAGCATCAGGACTTTGACAGGAGAAAGGTGAGTTTGGAGGAGATAATACTCATATTTACTCTTATTTTTAGTCCTTTTTCTAACTATTAATGAAAGACCTACCATACCTCATTAGCTGTTTTATCTAACAAGTCAGTTAGTGTGACCGCTTAGAGGTGGAAAGCATGAATAATGACAGTTTTATAGGATTAATTACAATATAATTCACTAATCTGACTATAATGTCTCTTTAGTGTATGTCATGTTTGTAATTCCTGTCTCCTCTGTGTATTAACATAATACTGTATCTTTAAGTGTACACTGTGCTCTGTTTGCTCATGTCATGTGTCCTCTCATGTCGACTGTATGTTCTATACATGTTTCTTTGTGTTCAGACTGTAGAAAACTCTGAAAACTGGACTTTAAACTTTATGTACGAGCAGAAACATGAAGCAGATAGATAACCAACAGCTGCTGAGTTAACAGCTGTTCCCTGGATGAATTTCCCACTTTCAGACTTTAAAATGTGCCCTTGGGTTAATATTTAGAGAAGCATGACCAATATAGGTGTACAGATTGGAATCTACAGTCAGGTCCATAAATATTGGGACTCATCTTTCTGTCTGTAAACAACAACATGATGGATTTGAACTGAAACAAACATGATGTGCTTTGATTGCAGATATTCAGCTTTCATTTAAGGGTATTTACATCCAAATCAGGTGAACGGTACAGGAATTACAACAGTTTCTATATGTACCTCCTACGTTTTAAGGGACCAAAAGTAATGAATTCTGGAACACATAGAGATCACCAGACGCTGAGTTTCACTCCAAGTGATGCTCTGCCAGGCCTCTACTGCAACTGTCTTCAGTTCCTGCTTGTTCTTGGTGAATTTTCTCTTCGGTTTTATCTTCAGCAAGTGAAACGCACACTCAAATGGATTCAGGTCAGGTGATTGACTCGGCCATTACATAAACTTCCACTTCTTTGCCTTTTCAGTATGCTTGGGGTCATTGTCCATCTGCACTATGAAGCGTAGTCCAATCAGTTTTGAAGCATTTGGCTGAATATGAGCAGATAGTTTTGCTCAAAACACTTAAGAGTTCATCCTGGTGTTTTAGTCAGCGATCACATTATCAATAAATACAAGAGAACCAGTTCCAATGGCAGCCATATATGACCATCCATGACACGACCACCAGCATGAACAGTTACTGTCCTCCTCCATCCTCTTCTCTTCCCATCACTCTGGTACAAGTTGATCTCTGTCTCGTCTGTCCATAAGATGTTGTTCCAGAACTGTAAAGACTTTTTTAGATGTTGTTTATCAAACTCTAATCTGGTCTTCCTGATTTTGAGGCTCACCAACGGTTCACATCTTGTGGTGATTCCTCTGTATTCACTCTGGTGAGGTCTTCTTTTGGATGTTGATTTTGACACACAGACTTACCTCCTGGAGAGTGTTCCTGATCCGTCCAGCTGTTGTTAAGAGTGGGAGGCACATATAAAACTGTTGTAATTCCTGTACCGATCACCTAATTTGTATGTAAATACCCTTAAATTAACCTTTCTGCATCAATTTTGCTGCAGCCTGACAATATTCATGGTTTGTTTATCGTTGCTGTTTGTTCCCGGGACTCTGATCTGTCTCACAGATTTACCTTTTGTTTCCGTTCCCTCTGAAGGCATGCTCTAGGACGTGAAGATGTCGGACAGTGAAGCTACAGCAGCAGCAGCAGCAGCAGAGAGTCCAGAGGCGACGCCAGGGAGTGAAGATGTCTCTCCTGCAGAAACGCCCGACAGCTCCTCGCCGACGCCACCTGACACCTTGACCGATGTCGCCCCTACGAGGAGAGCCAGGAGGAGACCGGAGCCCAAACCGGCAGAGGAGGTTAAAGAGGCGCCGAAAGTAGAGGAGCAGCCCGCAAAGGTAGTGATGATGAGAGGAAGAGGAACTCTGGTACCAACCTGGGATCTGAGTTCTTCATATTTAGGTCTTAAAGGTGCAGTCTGTAGAGGGCATGAAAGCAGCCTGTGATTCATGAGTGTGGATCCTGGAGTCTCATGTCTTTCTCTTCTAATGTTGATAAAATCACAGATTTAGTTTTGTCCTCCTCTTCCTCCTCCTCCTCCTCCTTCTGTCCTCCTTCTTTCAGACACCCAGTGAGACCACCGTGGCTCAGGGTGGTTGGGGTTACTGGGGCAGCTGGGGGAAATCCATTATATCCTCGGCAACAGCCACTGTGGCCACCGTGGGTGAGTTCACCATCAGCAGACTCAACCTGTCTGACATATTCACAGCTGTGCGGTGTTACTCAGAGTTTCAGATTTCAGTGAGCTCTTGATATCCTTGTTTTATCTGTGTTTTTATACCTGTCCATCCAGGTCAGGGTCTCACTCAGGTGATCGAGAAGGCGGAGACGTCCCTGGGGATCCCGAGTCCGACTGAACTCTCAGCGCGAGTCGAAGAAGAGGAGAAACAGGAAGGTGAGGCTGCAGCGTGTGTTGTGTAGTTTTGTAGTTTTATCAGCACATGTTTTTGGTGAACCTTTTCTAACGATACGTGGCGTGTTTGTCCCTGCAGGTGAAACCAGAACTGAGACGGACAGAGCCACAGGAGAGGGATCAGCAGCGATGGAGAGCGCCATGGGAATGTTGTCGTCTCTCACCAGCGTCGTCCAGAACACGGTAAGGAGACGGAAGTCGTGACAGTCGGCCTCGAAACTAAAAACACAAATATGTGAGAATAAGTGTTATCTTTGTGGATGTGACTCTGACTGAAACTCTTCTTCATCCTCACAGGGGAAAACGGTGATCACAGGCGGTCTGGACGCTCTGGAGTTCATCGGAAAGAAAACGATGGACGTGATCGCAGAAGGTGATCCCGGCTTTAAGAAGACGAAGGGGCTGATGAACAGGAACGCCACTTTGTCTCAGGTGAGCAGAGAAGATCCAGGTGCTTCATTAACATGTATGTTTTATAACGGGTGTAAAATATTACTAACCTTCATCATCTTTAACATTTCCAAGAGCGCCAGATAGAAACGTTACTGATTAAAACTCTGGAAACTGAAATTTTAGGACCTTCTTGACAAACTTTAGAGGGTTAAACTTTTATTTCTCCTCTCTTTTGTCTCCTTAGTTTTACAAATAATTCATCAAACCATTTTTTTATGAGGTTTAACTCTTAAAAAGAATCGAGAAAACTTCCAAATTTTCCTCACTTTGCAGTAAAAAAACACCCAGTAAATTTAATAAAGCACTTTTTGATATTTGTCGCTCGATCACCTCACAGCTCTGTAGTTTTTAAACTTTTAAAAGATTGCAATCAGTGTTTTTCCAAACAGGAGATTTATGTCTCATTTACAATTACAATCCTCTGAGAAACAACCTCCATTTTGACTCTAACAAACCAGTTTTTATGAGATTTATCTCTAAACTTCTGCACCAGGCTGATTCAACTTCATTAAAGGGAGAAACTCCGTCTTCTTTTTCATCCCTTCATCACCTAAATTGAAGAGGTTGAGCCATCGCTGCACCTGGATAATCAGAGTCCATTTCTCTTCACAAAAACAAATCTCAGAAGTGTCCATTAGCTTTGTATTATAACGTTTTTAAGAGTCTCTAACTGTTCTCTGCTGCCGACGACATGATGTCCGACAGCTCACCGGAGTTCCTCTCCCTCTTCTTCGTCGTCTCGCTCTGTCTGCAGGTGTTGAGGGAGGCGAAGGAGCGAGAGGAGCTGCAGACGGCGGAGACGGAGGGCTCCGACTCCGAGAAGAAGGCGGTGGCTCACTACGGGATGCTGTTCGACGAGTTCCAGGGTCTGTCGCACCTCGAGGCTCTGGAGATTCTGTCCCGGGAGAGCGAGTCGAAGGTAGGAGGAGAGTTTGACATCGACTGCAGCTAAAAAGACACGATCGCAGTTTATAAGGATCTGATAGATGTGAGTTTTCTGTAGGTCAAATCGGTGCTGACCACTCTATCAGGAGACGAGCTGGTTCAGCTGAGAGAAGAGCTGGAGCTCATCAAGGACTCTTTCTCTCTCTTCCTGGAGTTTGATGACGAGGAGGTGGACGAGAGGAAAGGTGAGATCAATACTGCCAGAGAAAAACGACAAAAATCGATCAGAAAATAATCCGAGTTTGTTTGTGTTTGAAGATGAAGACGGGACAGAGTTTGAGACGGAGTTAACGGAGGCGCTGGAGGGTCTGAGTGTCAACGCCACAGCTGACAAACTCAACAAGGTACCACTCAACCGTCCACGACTCAGGGGTTTCACTTCCACTGTCATTTGTGCTTCAACTCGAAGTTTTGAGGCAGCTTGATGTTGAGTGTTTGTGTGATGTCTGCCCGTCATGAAACAGGCCTGTAAGAGCGCCTGCAGCCAGATCACCGAGATGTCCAAACCAGCGAAGGAAGAAGGAGAGGAGGAGAGTGAAGAGGACGCTCAGAAAGCTCTGTCTGTGGAGGTATGATGATGAAGATGGAGGCGGGCTGCAGGGGAACGTCATGCAGGTTCAATAATCCCTCATTTTGATCTACACCATCTAACATCACATGCACGTGTGTTTGTGATCCCTGTCAGGAGGTTCACGCTGCGGCCATCAGGACTCTGGCTGAACTCACGGCGCGCTCCATCGAACTTTTCCACAAACTGGCTGAGATGATCCTCTTCTCCAACGGCAGCCCGGAGGCCGGCGCTCTGTCACAGTAAGACCGGACGGGTTATCTTCGTCTTCCTCTACAGCGGACAAAAACTCCTCCTCATCTCAGTCCTTCTGTTTCAGGTTAACCGTCGTCCTCTGTAAGGAGATCTCACTGCTGTCCAAGAAGTTCACCTCCTGCTTGACCACGACGGGGGTGAGTTTGAGGAGTCGGCACAAACTGTTTAGATCGACGCTGCTGAAGATTGATCTCCTGACAGACGACGGTTTTATAATTTTTATAAACGTTCTGTCTTACAGTCAAATGAAAAGGGAGACGTCCTCAACCCGCTGATAACAGGAGTCTTTCTGGAGGTGAGAGATACACACGCATGCACACACACACACACACACACACACACAAAGAAAATTGATCAAATAATGTGTGTTTCATTCGTCGACCTTAGTATTTTTATTTGAAATCAATTTTAGGTTTTTTGGTCACATGACATGGAAGTTATTGAAGAAAATGTTCAAAATTTGCTTTTAAATTTAACACAAAAAATTTTTAGAGGACAAATTAGGGAAAAAAAGAGAATGTTTGTCTTATTGGTCGACCTTAGTATTTTTATTTAAAATCAATTTTAGGTCTTTTGGTCACATGACAGTGAAGCTATTGAAGGAAAACAGCCTTTTCTGAGAACATCAACCGATAATTTATTGACGGTCCCTTATTTAACACCGACGTTGACAGTGAGGGTGTTGAGTAGATTTAACCGCACTGCTGTTGTTATTCCCGGTTATGGAGAGTGAGAAGACACCGGTAGATCCTCAGAGAATGTCCGTCAGATATCCAACCTAAAACTAACTTCACCGCCGTATTTACAGGAAAATATATCCAACCTTAAACTAACTTCACCACCATATTTACAGGAAAATATATCCAACCTGAAACTAACTTCACCGCCGTATTTATAGGAAAATATATCCAACCTGAAACTAACTTCACCGCCGTATTCACAGGAAAAAAAAAAAAAACATTTGTTGCCTCTGCTAATTTGTTTCCCCTAAATACATTTTACAATTCGCAAACATCTATTTTTTGCCGTAAATGTGAGTGAAACGGTCGCACTGTCGAGTCCTGATCCAAATCTCGCTCCTCTGTCTTTACAGGAAAATATATCCAACCTGAAACTAACTTCACCGCCGTATTTACAGGAAAATATATCCAACCTAAAACTAACTTCACCGCCGTATTTACAGGAAAATATATCCAACCTAAAACTAACTTCACTGCCGTATTTACAGGAAAATATATCCAATCTAAAACTAACTTCACCGCCGTATTTACAGGAAAATATATCCAACCTAAAACTAACTTCACCGCGGTATTTACAGGAAAATATATCCAACCTGAAACTAACTTCACCGCCGTATTTACAGGAAAATATATCCAACCTAAAACTAACTTCACCGCGGTATTTACAGGAAAATATATCCAACCTAAAACTAACTTCACCGCGGTATTTACAGGAAAATATATCCAACCTAAAACTAACTTCACCGCCGTATTTACAGGAAAATATATCCAACCTAAAACTAACTTCACTGCCGTATTTACAGGAAAATATATCCAACCTAAAACTAACTTCACCGCTGTATTTACAGGAAAATATATCCAACCTAAAACTAACTTCACCGCTGTATTTACAGGAAAAAAAACATTTGTTGCCTCGGCTAATTTGTGACCCTAAATACATTTTACAATTCGCAAACATCTATTTTTTGCTGTAAATGCGAATGAAACGGTCGAACTGTTGAGTCCTGATCTGAATCTTGCTCCTCTGTCTTTACAGGCGTCCAACAGCGCCTCCTACATCCAGGATGCTTTCCAGCTGCTGATGCCCATCCTGGAGATCTCCCACATCCAGAGGAGATCTGAGTCCTCAGAGCAGTAACCAGCTGATTCCTCCTCCAAAACGCCAAAACGCTGAGACTCTGTGAAAGCGCAGGACCGACACAGAGTTCATCCTTTTGTAAAAACCGCCTGAGTCAGCTCTCAGCTCTCAGGCCTGGAGAGTGAAAGTCTGCTTTTGTGAAACAGTGTTAACTTTTGTGTAAACGGAGTTGTTTCTGTATCGTGATGAGAAGTTTTTGGATCTGCCATTAAAGGGAAACACTACATTTCTCTGACAGCAGGTCGTGTCGATAACGCCCCAGAGGACACTTAGAAAAGAACAGACAGGATAGTGATTTATATCTTTTAATAAATAAGACGCTCTGTAATCGTCGTGTATTTTTCTCATGCAAAGACAAAGAATTCTGGGAAACTTGTTCTCTATGCATATCTTTCTAAGTCAGTGTTTTGTGACAGTCGGCTGCTTTTGTATCATCACTCTGGGGTTCTGACCACTAATGAGCAGACAGACGTATGGGACTAAGACGTGAATTTAGCAGCATCTGTAGAGACAAAGACGTTTTTACAGCGAGCAGACGAGAGTCTTGAATCATTTCAGGTTTATGCAGTTGAGCTCTGGACAATCTGCTCTACCATTTCTTCAAAGTTTTGGACCTCTTGTTCCTGTTGGTAACTACTATCTTCTTTCCCAAACCCTTAAACTGACAAAGAGAGAAAAAGAAGATGTAGTTTGGATTTTTGAGACTCGAATTTAAGAGTTTTGAAAGGTTTTCATCACTTTCTCAGTAAAATTTAGCAGCCAAAACATTCTTATTCTAAATTTAACAACATTTTGACGGATTTCTGACTGGAGAAGGTCGCCGTACAGATTTAAATGTCATAAATGTGAAACTTAAAAACCAGAGTTTTCATGCTTCTTAGGCTTGCAGAGTTTTTTATGTACAGCAGCAGCAGACAGTGGAGTTTGTTGGGATATGAAGTCACATTTTGAAGCAATATACTGTCCTGTTTATCAGATGTTTATGATGGATTTTAAATAAATATGCTTTTAAACAGATCAGCTGTGTAAAAGTCTGTAAATAAGAGCGTCAGGTGGTGCAAAAATCTCCATGAGAGTCATGATGAACACTCAGATTGAAGGCTGTGTCATGAGGGGAAAGCTTCAGTTTTGAAGATTTTATTTCTGTACTATTTCTATGACATATAATCATTATAATTTTGGTCTATAAAGAACATTTAATACTGTTGTAGTTGATCAGAATCAAGCTGAATTAATCAAATGAATAAACTGTCTCAAAGTTCATACAAGTAGATCTAGATATTATTAAATGTTCTTTTTTCGTACGGTAAATATTTCAAAAATGTCAATTTTTTAAACATATTCTGACATTTGTGGTATGTGTAGTAAAACGTGAATATACAGAATAATTAAATAAAATGATCGTTTATATAAAAACATACATTATTTCTATCTATCTATCTATCTATCTATCTATCTATCTATCTATCCTTTAAAGGTCAGTTCCATTCCTGTGCAGCAGGTGGCGGACTCCTCATGTATCATATTAATACGATTCCCAAACGAACACAGAGGAGAAGAAGAAGAACGAGCGAAAACGTAGAAGAAGAAGAGAAGGAGCGCTACATGAACTAGCTTTGGCCGGTTGCGTCGAGGAAATTTGGAGGTAAACTTTGTGGTTTTTTTTACACTGTAATGCCTTCGACGTTAAAACAGCGCATTGAATATTGTAAATGTTTATTAAGTGAGGTGATAGGATGTAAAATGGTGAACTATTTGATCCACTCTTCCCTCCGGTGATGCTAGCTCCATCGATAACTCGAGGATTAGCTTAGCCGTTAGCCTGTTCATCGATGCTGCGACGTTACGAAGTTTGACTTTAATTTTATAACTTAGTGGGAACAAAAGACACTAAATATCTTAAACGATCAAAGATATGAGTATAAATTTTCCACCTGAAGTCTGCCTGGTCTGTTTTTTAGTTAATTGTTCTCATGTTTGTGTTCATGTTGTCAACAATCCTCAGTGTTTTTGTTCATCCTGATATAATGAAAACAAAAATTAGATTTTATCCACATGAAGTTAATGGATCTGTTCATGTGTTTTAATAAAGAAGAAGGAGATTTCTGTTGTATTCATCAGTTTTCTCTCAGACTCTTCAGCTCCTCCTGAAAACAGTAAAACTTTAAATCCTCAGTTTGTTTATTCTTCATCTTTTTGTGTTTTTAGACGTTAAACTGTAAAACAAATCCGTCTGTTTAGAAAATTTGATGTTGATATTTGATATTAAACAGCTCTCATTTTCAGATTTAACTCTTTCCTGATTTCAGTCTGATGTATTTGAACATGTTTGTATTTCAGAAATGAACATTTATTAACAGGTTTTGTTAATTTAGAGTTTTTTTGAGCTACTTTTCTTAAAAGTTTCTATATTGTGTCTCTGCTATCTGTTTATTTGATTCTTATGTTTGCTGCTTGTGTTTGAATCCCTTTGGTTAGATCTTTTTTTGTAATGTTTATCTGTTGTATGTGGATATATTCTTTAAATGCTGCTGATCTCTGTGAGCGAACAAAGATATTTTTGTTGTTTAACCACAGTGAGAGTAATCTCTCTTAAAGGGATATTCCAGCGTAAAGTTAATTTAGGGTCGAACACACCATAACACCGAGTTAGACCCCCCCCTCCAGCGATGAATGTTGTCGACCGCTTGCTTCTCTACTTATACCAACTTTAGAAACGACCGCAGGATAGCAATACAGAGAGCCACGCGCTCAACCAAAACGCCACTCTATAGCCACAAATAATGCTCAGAACAGCACCTAACTTCATCAACAGGACATATAGGGTCACAGCCATAGTACTAGACACCAAACATCTTTTTAACTTTGACTCATTTCTTTAGCAAAGAGACTAAACACGACTCACCTACTCTCTTCCAACAGCCGCTTGTTTGTGGAGACCTCAGGCCAGTCCATTACGGACTACAGCGGGGTGTCGCAGCTCAAGGAAGAACATTTATGATCATTTCTTTATCATTTCCTTGAAGTAATAATCATCATATTAATCATTTTCTCTGCAAACGCAGTAGTTCTTCTGCCTTAGCGTCTCAGTCTGATTGTATTTCCATGAAGCCCATGGCGCCTGTGCAGCCGAAACAGATGACCAATCAGTCGGCTTTCTCTAGAGCAACGCCTTACGACAAAACGTCAAAGAGACACAAAGACCTCACAGATGTAGTAGATTATTGTATTGCAAAAGACATGCGACCAATTAACACTGTTAGATTTCACTCAGGTGGTATTTTGGTGCTCCCCTGAACCATAAGCGGTACATGACTGTCATCTTCTCGTCTCTGTTCAGAGTTGTCGTCCTTCATCACCCTGCCTCACCTTCGTCCCCTTCACCAGCGCTGCAGGATTCTTGGGGTTCAGCTCCCTCCCTGACCTGCCAACATGCCGGCCGCACTTACAGATTCCAGTCAGATCATCTGTGAGGTCTGGGCGAGCAACGTGGAGGAGGAAATGAGGAAAATCCGGCAGATTATTCAGAGCTACAATTACATCGCCATGGTAAGAACGGAGCTGTGTGAATGTGGACTTGAGTGGAGTGAAAACAGGGTTTGACTTCAGAGTGACGGAGAGTTTGACTAGAAATCAACAACAAATAATCGACACAAAACCTTTGGATGTTTTTTAGGACACAGAGTTTCCAGGAGTGGTTGTTCGGCCGATCGGTGAGTTTCGCAGCACCGTGGACTACCAGTACCAGCTCCTACGGTGTAACGTCGACCTCCTAAAGATCATCCAGCTCGGTCTCACCTTCATGAACGAGGACGGGGACTATCCTCACGGCACCACGACGTGGCAGTTTAACTTCAAGTTCAACCTCACGTAAGTGCGCCGCTGCTCTTTTGTCTTTTTATTAGTTTTTTAAAAACTTTCTGTTTAATGTTTGTTTTCTTTTCCCCCTCGTAGAGAAGACATGTACTCGCAGGACTCCATAGACCTCCTCCAGAACTCAGGCCTCCAGTTTAAAAAACACGAAGAAGAGGGAATCGACACGCTCTACTTCGCTGAACTCCTCATGACGTCTGGTCTGGTGCTGTGTGAAAACGTCAAGTGGCTGTCCTTCCACAGGTACGTCAGTGATTGCAGGATGAATGCAGATGGAATATTATTTAAGTTTATTTTCTGTGAGACTTTGAATCCTTCTCACCACAGATTTGAACCATCAGTGTAAATCTTGAAATCCTCACCTGATCTTTTCTCTCTTCCTCAGCGGCTACGACTTTGGCTACCTGGTGAAGCTCCTAACAGACGCACGGCTCCCCGAGGAGGAACATGATTTCTTCCAGATCCTAAACTTGTTCTTTCCTGCAATCTACGACGTCAAGTACCTGATGAAGAGCTGCAAGAACCTAAAGGTACTTCAGACCGATGTGTGAGGAGGTGGAGAAAAGAGTCACCTGTGCACTGTTCAGGAATCTCCTCAGCTGTTTCTTCAGGTCGATGTTTGTTGAGCTCTTACTGGAACAAACGGATCCAGAATTGCAAACGGATTCTTTCAGAACAATATCTCTCTGTGAAAACGCTCGTAGTTGATGGTGGCGTTGACAGTTTTTCATCCTTCTCATCGAAATGAACCCCAAACCTCTCCACCCACATCACAAAAGTCACACAGTCATATGTGTTTATGCAGGGAGGACTACAGGAAGTCGCGGACCAGCTGGAACTGAAGAGGATCGGACGGCAACATCAGGCTGGATCCGACTCGCTGCTCACCGGGATGGCTTTCTTCAGGATGAAGGAGGTACGAACACGTGCGCTCAGATTGTTTGTGATCACTTCCACTGGATTGGTCGACAGGGTTTCCTTCCTGACTGATTGTTTGACCAAGTCCGATAGTTTTTGGGTCCAAATTCGGCTTGCTTTAAGAGTGAACGTCTTTGAGTCATTCAGCCGTCGTCAAACTAAAACCTCTGTGTTTGATTTTACAGCTTTTCTTCGAGGACAACATCGACGACGCAAAGTATTGTGGGAGATTGTACGGGCTGGGCTCGGGCTCCACCCAACCCCAGAACGGCATCTCCAGCTCGGGCCAGGAGGAGACGAACAACAAGCACTGACTGAGCTCGAACCTTCAAGTGGAACACGCACTTGTTTTAAAACCCGACCAGCAGATTTTCCTCTGATCTCCCTCGACGCGCGATCCCCGAACAAAAAAAGAAAAACCAAACACACACTCATCACGTTTCTTTAATTTCCTCCTGAGCGGCTTTCAGACGGGCTCACGGTGATCGTGGATCCTTCACCGGCTCTTTTTCTTTCTTTTAGTCGCTTTTACCGAGTAAATGGCCACATATCCAGACCGCTTTTTTTAACCTGTGGGATTGTTTTAGAGCGTTAGTGACACCTTTCTTAAACAGCATGGGACCAGCTCCTGTATCATACTGTGATTTCAGACCAAAACCTAAAACCAGAAAAAAACAGTCGCACCCTTCAGCTCAGACTCTCCTCCGTCAGCGGGACTCGCCACTCGTAGGGATTTCATCTTTTAAGTTAATGTTGGAAGGGCCTGTAAATTAAAATGTATAATTTTGATGAAAATAAAAATGTTTTAGCTCTTTTCCACTTTCAGAAACTTTTAACAGCAGAGTGTGTAACTGTGCTTGGTTATGCATGTGTCTCGATCGGCATAAACTACTGTGGTTCTGTACATTCACCCACCAAACCGAACTGTGCAGCGTCAGGTTTTCACATGATGTGGTTTCTCTTGTTTTTACATTCAGCATTGTTTTACAGTTGTATATTAAATTGTTTTGTATTTTGAATGTAAACACAAAGTATCCCATCTTTTTATGAGCCGTGCAAAAGAATTCAACGGTTTTTTAGACTTAGGGTCCATGTTCACGAACAGAATATTCCTGTTTAAAACCGGGGTTAATGTCACACCTGTAGCATTAGTTTGTCACTCGGTTCCTCACACTCTTAGTTGGTGTATTTTTCAGAGGTGGTATTATGCTTTTTTAGTTTTTTTAAATTGAGGTAAATTCTTAGCATGGGCAAAGTCACGAATTGAGGTAAGTGTGAGTCAAAGAAATCCTAAAATGAGACTGTAATCGCACAGGAACTAAAAAATGCTCAATGAGTGACATCACTAATTGTGGAACTCCTTAAAAGGGCGTGACAGAACGCTCGTTCTTTGTTGTTAGGGGTTTTTCTTTTTGCCTGTTTTTTGGTCAGAAACAAAGTTTTTAAATTTTAAATGGAGGAGCCGTGGTTTACTCGACAGTTTTGTAGCGTGACAACAGTGGAGGAGCTACTGATTATTTTTTAGCTCTAAGTCGTTAATATATTTTAATCAGGAGACTGATAAAAAGTAGAGGTTCATGGCCGCTTTGATACCATTATCAGTTAAATTGGGTTAGACGGGAATCCATTAATGTAGCATCTTTTTTGTGGTGTATATACAAATAAGCTTTTAATATCAGTCTATAGTTTTTGGTTATTGATGATATTTCTTCTGTCTGTGTAGTCAACATAACATTTTTTTGGGCGGTCTGCTCTTTCTGACTGTAAACATGTAAACATATTTTAAAGGTATCAGGAGACTGATATAAAAAGTCAGGGTTTCAGTTAAAGGGATATTTCGGCATAAAATTAATTTAGAGTCAAACACACTTAACACCGAGTTAGACCCCCCCTCCAGAGATGAATGTTGTCGACCGCTTGCTTCTCTAGTTATACCAACTTTAGTAACGACTGCAGGATAGCAATACAGAGAGCCACGCGCTCAACCAAAACGCCACTCTATAGCCACAAATAATGCTCAGAACAGCAGCTAACTTCATCAACAGGACATATAGGGTCACAGACATAGTACTAGACACCAAACATCTTTTTAACTTTGATTCATTTCTTTAGCAAAGAGACTAAACAGAACTCACTGTGTGCAACTAAATTGATTTTATGCCGGAATATCCCTTTAACAAGCTTGATTACGGACATTTGGAACCAAAGTGTTTTTAACTAGTTTTGAAACAAAGTGTGACTCTTTTGACCTACAAAAGAAAAGACCTTTGGCAAAGTGAGATCTTCCCTCAGCTGGTTTCAGATCAGATCAGACTAAGAGACACAGGACGCTCGTGTTTAATGTCAAAAACAAGTTTTATTTATTCAGCATAAATCTGTACAGTTGAAGTGCTTCTTTCAGTTTATCACTGACAAAGATTCAGACCAGAAACCGTCTGCTGGCTCTGAGTTTGGCCCCGTGTTTGAGGAGAAGATCTTTGGCCTCTTGTTGGAGAGACTCAGAAACGGACGATGAAGATCTGCTGAAGTGGAGGAGGACGAGGCAGCACTCCACAACGTCCGGGTGAGGATACATCTGTGGAGAAACACTGATTACTGAATACGGAGGGTCACTATAGAGCAGGTTCAGTCCACCTCCACCAAAACCGTCGTTAATCTCATCCTGCGTTTGTTTTCTTTTTCAGAGTCGTACCTTGATGGTGTCGGGCAGGTCGGTCAGCTGTTTCTGCAGGTCCGACATCTTGGAGGACAAAGACATCAGAGTGTCCTGCTGCTCGGGCCTGATGGACAAAAACACAGACGGTTCAGACTGGACAAGGTGAGGAACAACCTAACTCAAGGACTTCGCTGAGGTCAAAGGTTAACATATTTTTTTACATCTTACCTCAGGGGTCAAAGTTTGGTTTTGATTTAGGAGATAAAAACATAAATCTGAGAAGACGTTACTACCCGGCTTCCTTGTTAAATACTTGATTCTGATTGGTCCAGCTCCTCACCGTTCAGCAGCTCCTGCAGACTCCTGGTTCTCCGTCGTCTCTCCTGCGGTGGAGTTCTGGTTCGGCGTGTCAGCCTCCCTCTCTCCTGGCTGATGTTGTCCGCTCTGAGCTCTGCTGTGCTGCAGCACCATGACCTTCAGACGCTCCTGGATCTCTCTGATTGACCTCTGAGCGGCCTGACAGACCGCGTGAGTCTCAGACAGAAGCAGAGAGACGTCAAAGTCCAGTTTAACAGTCCTCCTGACTCTGCCCTCTGACCCTGAAACTCCTCCGTTCATCACGCCATCCTTCAGCTCGGCCTCTGAGTGAGGAAAACCGTTCTGAATGGAGGTGGAGGAGGAGCTCCACCAGAGTTCATAGAGTCTGTGGTAGGTGACAAAGGCCTGCAGGCTGTCGGCTGCAGCTTTAGATTCTACATCTTCTTCTGTGAGCTGAAGAGTTTTGGAGCGTTTTCTAGACAAAATACCGACGTCACCTGATGAAGAAAAGAGATGTGTGAAGTCTGCAGATGTATTATTTAATGAAACACATTCATCATTTCTAAATTAGTGTTCTAAACTCTATCAGCTTCTTCTCTCCTCAAATTTTTGACGTGTAGCAACCAGCCGACATAATGCTGCTCTTTATTGGAGGATTTATGGTTCTATATGAACGCTGTGGTTCTGCTGGTGATGTCTGAGGGTTAAGATGAATCCGCCTTTTAGCTGCATGTGATTTCTTGCGTTCAGATTCGTTTACAATGATGGAAAAGCTGGAGAAACATCAGTGCAGGATGTTTGACGAACAGGTTACAAACTTTGACAGTTAATAGACCAGAAACGATCATGTGTTCGTCTTTAACGTCTGCGTATCTCAAAAATAGAGGCAGTCTAGAGCGAAGTTACGATGTTTCTTTTTGTATTTTTTACTGAATGTTTTAGTTTGTCAGACAAAAGCAGAAAAAACTAGAGCTGGAGTTTGTTTATCTGACTGCAGAGTTTTAAATCAAGATGAATCTTGTTTCACCGAGGAGGTGCATCAAAAAAACTGTGTGTCGTGGTTTTACCGTCAGGAAAGAGGCGCCTGCAGAGCTCTGCAGAGACACACAGGTGTCCAGAATCTCTGAACCAGGCCACCGCCGTCCACAGCTCCTTCATCAGCTGACCGCCATCGTCCAATAAGCAGCTGAGCACGGCACGGGTCAGATGGAGGGATGAATACAGCTGAACCTGGAGAGAGAAAGTTTAATTGATCTGATTAAACCTTAAATCAATCAGTATCAGAATCTGGAGGAGCAGTCCAGGTTCAAGCACCTGTTTTAGGGGGACGTTGGGGGTCAGTGTTGGACTTTCTACAGACTTCAGCTCCTCCAGAAGAGCCGCGGCGCTGCGATGACCCGCCGACTCCGGTGAGACGCCAAACTGCTCCTCCCACACGCCTCTAACTCGCTCCAGGAGAGTGGCGTGATGCTCATCTGGTGACGCCCATGAGTGACTGGAGACGACGGGTCCAGGAGATGAAGCGGAGGAGTCTTTGAGCTCCACGGCCAGAAGCTCAGCGACGCAGAGGTGCAGCCTGTGGACCTGCAGGGGGAAGAAAACTCGTGTTACAGAGCTGAGAAGAACCTGGACTTTTACACAGCAACCCAACATTTTAGGACGGCGAGTTCAGATCTTTGTGAGCCGTCAGTCAAACAAAAAACCCTTTAAATATTGCCCTCTGATGTTTCTGTGACTGACCAGCAGGCTCTCCTGTGAGCTGAGGACCTCCTGAGCTCCGACCCAGTCCTGATCAGCAGCCAGGTCTTTAGCACACCTCAGCGCCAGAGACTGAGCCAGAGCCACCTCTCCTGAGATCCTCGCTAAAGAGGCAGCTGTCCTCAGAGACGGGACGTCGTTCTTTCTGGAGATGACTTTAGCGGCGTCGAAACTGGAACCGGCAGCCAGATAGCTGCAGGAGGAGAGACAGAGAAGATAAGGACGGAATTTTTAGAGACACAGAGTTGAAGGACTGATTTTTTTTAGAGACAGAGGGCTCTATTTTCGTGCCTCGCCGGCGGCATGGCGCAGGCGCGGCGTAGGTATCCCCCTTCCCTAACGCAGCTCCTCCCAGTTGCGCAAGTCATAGAGAGGGAGAAGAGAAGGCGTGGAGTGGGTTTAACACAGCCGAGACCTGTTTTCACCAATCACATCCGCTCCTCTCCTCACCTTTAAATCCGCCACCGGCGAGGCGTATTACAATTTTCGTGAAGTGGTAAAAGAGATCAAGAGATGGCTGAAGACGTATGCGCACTACGCCACCTGTCTACCAAAATACCTCTAGACCAGCTGCACTCCGCCTGCGCTGAAAGCTGACCAGGTTTGAATCTGCAAGCTTTCAGCGCACTTTCTTCGCCACCGGCGGGCACGAAAATGTCACTGCGCCTGCTGATTCTGTCGACGCCTCCCCCTACCGCACCACCGCCCAGCTTGGCAGACCTCTGTGCGCTCAGTCTATGAAAATACCAAACTGGCTGTGCACCGGGCTCCGCCAGAAGAAAATACCACTGCGCAGAGTCCACCAACCTCCACCGCACTGCCGGCGGGAACGAAAATAGAGCCCAGAGAATTTAAGAGAGCTTTGAATTCTCACCACTTAGCTGCTGCAGACAGATGTCCGTCTTTCTCCAGGATAGACGCCCAGCTGGTGTACAGATCTTTGAGGAGAGGCTCGTCTGCAGGAAGGCGGGCTTTAACCAGAGCGATGGCTTCCCTACGAATCAAACACAAAGATCTGTGAGACTGAAAACATGAACCAGGATCAGCAGGATCGGAGCTGGAGCTGACCTGAAGAGTCTGTGCGAGCGCAGCAGGTCCACGGCCTCGTACAGCTTGTTGATTGACAGCAGGTGTGACGCCGCCTTCAGGTACTGCTCCTGCAGACACAGCTGCTTCACAAAGGCCTCCACTGTCCGGCTCCACACCTGGAAACCAGCTGGAGGAGGAGGAAGAGGAGGAGACACAGGAGTTACAGCAGAACATGGAGGTCTTTGAAAGCATCGTCAAAGATTACAGTCTTCCTCACCCATCGGAGCGACGGACAGCAGGTGGTCACTCAGCTCTCCTTTCTCCGTGGCGAGCTGCAGCGCCCCCTCCAAGTCCCCGCTCCACAGCCGCAGGTAGACCACAGAGTCGAAGTGACCCGCCTCGACGTGGCTCTCCTCTGAACGACGACAGACAGCGTGAGAAAACGTCACAAAGCAAACAAGGTCTTAACAAAGAGCGAGGGAAACCACGATCTTACCCTCTGCCTCGAACATGCGGCACAGAGCCGGTCTGTCGGAGAAAAGACCCAGATGGACGTGATCTCCTCGGCCTGGAACACAGCCTGCAGGGGGCGCTGTAAACAACAAACACATCAGCATTGGAGTAAAAGTATGAGAAGAGTGTTTGTGATGAAGATGAGGACTGGAGCGGGTCTAGACCAGCGTCTGAATCTCACCGTCTCCGTGTCTGACTGAGGCCAGAGTGATGCAGTCCTGCAGCAGATCCTCTTTGGGTCGATGGTCCATGGCGGTGCTGACGGGCAGCATGGAGCGAGGCTTCTTCTTCTTCTGCAGGACCGAGTCTGGAACCACTAAGACGGACACATGAAATCCTTCAAACCGCCAGATTTTAAATCTTTTCATCTCAAACTTTTGAAGAAGTTGATCCACAAACCTGGTTTGTCTTTGCTCTTCATCGTCATGGAGGTTTTTCTTTGTGTCTCAAAAGTTTCTAGGACAGAATTTCAGATTTCAATCATCTCAACAATTCCACTTTTTTAACCCTGAGTTGATGTTTGACTCTCCGTTACCTGGTGGAGGTAGAGGACTACTCCTGGAGCGGATTTCATCTTCTTCATCATCTCCACAAAGCTCCTGATCCGTCCTTCCTGTCGTTGTCTCTCCGTTCATCTCCGGCGGTGCAGCTCCGCCGGCCCCTGACGTCTTCTTGTTCTTCTTCTTCAGTCTGGGATTGGTCTGCGTCTTCTCCTTCATGATCGTCGCCTTTTTCCCTGAGGATGAAGAATCGTCTCCTGAATGTGAGAGACTTCGGGAGAAGATCGTTTTATTCACTGAGGGTTTTAAAAAGCTGAAAACTCACCTTTAGGAGGCTTCGTGAACTCCTGTTTGGAGACTCTCCACTCCTGCACAGTGAAGTCCTTCCCTCCAGTCCAGACCACGTCTGGATCCACGGGTGACCAGTCCACGCTCAGCAGGTAACCGACGTGACCTCGATAGTTAGCCAGAGCCGCCTCCTGCAGCACGTCCCACACCTGAAGAAGAAAGAAGTCACTTCTTTCAAAATTACAAAAATTACTGCGGCTGGGACGATACCCTTTTCTCCTGTTCGATTCTTCTGCGATTTTTTGGATGCTGATTCCATTTAAATCACGATTTTACGATAATCAGGGATGCTGCTTCTGTGTCTGACCTGAGCCGTGCCGTCGTATGAGACGGTGACCAGCCGGGCGTCGTGGTGTGGACTCCAAGCCATGCTGGTGATTTTGGCCGTGTGACCGCACAGCCTACGATACGGCTCGGTAATAACCGCCGGGCTCTCTGGAGGACTCTCTGTGCGAAGAGAAGACGATAACATCAACAACAAGAGAACAGAGACTTTAACTTTTTACCTGTGGAGGAGGTGTCGGGGTTTATTCTGGGCCGTCCTCTCACCTATGACAGAGCGCAGATCGTGCACGTAAACGATGGCGTTGCTGGAGCCCGAGGCCAGCAGACAGTGCAGCTCCGGGTCAGAGCCGTGCTCGTGATGCCAGCATAGCTTGTTGATGATCTTGTGGTGCTGCTGGATGCTGCACAGAAGCTTCAGACCGGGGGCCTCGTACACGTCGATGCATCTGCAGCAGAAAACGTACGGTTAGAGCACGAAGAAGAAAGAGCGAGCAAAGATGGAAAGTGTTTATTCCTACGATGAAGTGAAAGCTGAGACAGGAGAGAATTTTTGACTGAATGACATGAGAGTCCGATCGTTTTTCAGACAGGGACTCACGTGGTGTTGGGAAATTCCCCCAAGTGACATTTTGACATTTCCATTTTTGCAGTTTACTGAGGTCAACAGTGTCGTTCACAGTGTTGCCAACTTAGATTTGGTGACTCTTCAGACCCTCCTAGCTACTTATTTTTTAAAAAGTGCCTAGCGACAAATCTAGCAACTTTTTCTGGAGTTTAGAGACTCCAACGGAAACGGCGGAATAGATGTTACTCTTCTCAACGGACACAGACACTCAGACACCCCGCGGAAGACTCCTCCTCCTCCTCCTGGGGGTGGGGAGATCGGAGAAATTATGCGACTTCTAGCAACTTCTACAACAGCCACTAGCGACTTTTCTTACTGAGGAGTTGGCAACACTGTTTGTTCAACGGTCCGGTCACGATCACAGCGCCCTCAAAAAGCCGTCCTCTTTCAACAGTAGAGCAAACTGATAAACCGTGAAGTTTACAGACTCTGAAAGCCTCAGTGAGACGGCTGATCAGACTTCCTGACCGTGAGCGACGTCAACAGAAACACAGAAACTAATACGTTCATATAAACGTCAGCAGACCGTACGCTGTCAGTGAACAGCTGACGCTCTGCAGGACTCAACAGACCTTCGAGGCGGGTCAAGACCGGACGCTCACTCACCCGTCTTCATTGCCGATGGCGACCACTTTCCCATCCGGCTTCCAGCTGAGGTCGGTGTGTGGAGAAAGTTTATGCTGTGGAGAAGAAGAGCTCACCTTCATCACTTATTCAGACACGTCCAGCATTAAAGCCCCGACCCTCACAGCCTGAAGTCTGGACCTCTCAGGTGAGTCAGGTTTCTCCTGGACTTAGACAAACACTGAAGACCCACAGACCCAGACTACTTTACGCTTGTTCCTGTTAACCCCTCCCACCTTGATGTTGTTGGTGTCTCTGATCAGCTTGTCGATGTCGGTGGCGTCTCCGCTCAGCTTCGACGGATCGTGCTGCAAGATGACGCCCTCGCCTGCACAGCTGTACAGGCTGATGGACGGTTTCCCACCTGCTGCACCTGAAGGTCACACAGCAGACAGACAGAAACAGACGGTTTGAGAGGGTGATCTTCTGAAGTGGAGGAGGAGATATCAGGAGCTTTCTCAGCTTTTTTAATCACACAGTCGATTATAAACACCATTAGTCCTTTTTTTTGCTGACTCGCTGGTTCTTCAGCCTCCCACCCTCTGTGTTTCTGCTGAGTCAGAGCATTTAAAGCAAACAGCAGTACCTGATAGGAGCGCATTGAGAACTCACCAAATGACAGAGGGGGGACCGGGGGGCCCCAGGCCAGCGTGTAGACTGTTTTCCGGTGATAGGAGCTGGAAATCTGAGGAGGTCTGAGAGGAGAAAGAGCAGAGTGAATCCCTGAGTCAGGAAATAAAGGCTGCAAGAAGATATGACCAACAAGATAGACCTGATATCTACATGATTCAGGCAGGACAAGATAAACAAACTGAAATAAGAGACTTTAATGACACAATTATACGACATAGAACTTGGATGTTTCAGTCAATTGATCGATGCTGAAATTTATATCTAATCTTCACCAGGAGCGTTTCAATGATGTCTTATATTTGAGTCACTACAGTAAAAGGATCGTACTTGTTTGAGAAGACGTCGTAGATCCCGACTTTTCCATCGTCTGTTCCAAAAGACAGAGATCCTTCTTTCTTGGGATGCCACGCCAGCTGCAGAGAGTCGGAGAAAGTTTCTTCAAACACTTCGTCAGAGTCATCGGAAAGTTTCTGAGCTGAGTAACAGCAGCAGATTAAGACCATGAAGGTCCACAGACTATGAAGGTCCACAGACCCCCTCTGAGGACCAAACTGAAGTAGACCTGGTGAACTAACCCCCAATTTTCAACTCATCCTGAACGGCTACGAAAAGGTCGCAGCCGTTCCGGATGCAGTGAAAATTGGGGGTAGGTGATCTTGACCCCAAACTTCTTACCGCTGTGACTTTGGACTTGATGCCCTGCCAGAAGGACCGGGTGTCGTACTGGTTCTGGGTGGTCAGTGTGTTCCACACCCGGATCATGTTGTCACCCACACCCAACGCCAGACACCCAGTACCCACAGGGGAGAAGGTGAGGGAGTAGACGAAACCTCCCAGAGTGGGCAGAGTCCAGAGGCAGTCTAAGGAGGCCAGGTCCCAGCACTTCACCTGGAAGACAAAACCCAGAGTCAGGGCTCCACCAAGTTCTGCTTAACCTCATAGACAGAACTGAGTCCCGGCGCTCGGTGACCCACCTCTCTGTCCATGGAGGTGCTGATCAGCAGATCTCTGCCGCTCTGCAGGCGGACTGAGCTCATGTTGAAGACGATCCTGTTGTGGTTCTGACCCTCTGAAGACGTCCCAAACAGAGTCCACCTCTGCTTCCCAGCCCGGGTCAGATCCCACATCAACATCTCACCACTGTGGACACACACACACACACACACACACACACACACACACACACACACACCAAGAACTTTGAGCGTTATATTATTGGAGGACTTTAAATCAGACGTCACTCTGAAAATGAGACACTGATCCATTTGGAGTCCATCACCGTTTCAACTGAAGTTGTTTTCGTACCTGAAGCAGCTGGACACCAGCTGAGTGGGCCGTCCTTTAGGCCAGTGAACGTGGAGCCAGAGTCTCTCTTTGACACCGGGGTCGACTGCAGAGCCCCGCTTCTTCACGAACGGCAGCTTTAGAGTCATCACCCCTGACAGGAGGAAGGAGGCGTTATAAAACATCATCCATGACCATGACCGCACATATTTCTGTCTCTGCCGTCATTATGAGCGACTCCTGAAACTGTCCCCCACACAGAGCTGCTTTGAATAGATGTTAAATCTTCAGCTCCTTTCTCACCTTTCCCCTTCGCTGAGCTCCAGATCCTCACCGTCTGGTCTTTGCTCCCAGATGCGATATAGCAGCCCCTCTCCTCTCCTGCACTGAGACCCGTCCCGCCTTCACTGTCCTCGGGTCTGCTGTAGAGAAAGTCTTCACCGATCTCCGACGACCACGCCAGCGAGTGGATCTCATCGTCGTGTCCTCTGAGCCGGTGCATCACCTCGCCTTTTTTACTCACGTCAATCAGCACGATCATCCCGTCTTTGTACCTGAGACATGAAAACAACAGCAGACTCACAGTCTTTCACAGGAGCTAGTAATATTTCCACAGTGGGAACTTTCTATGATGGGCGTTCTTACCCCACAGCCACAGAGCTCCAGGAGTGTGGGGAGCAGCTGAGGCAGAAGATGGTCCTGGGCTCAGGGAAGAAGCTGGAGATGTCTCCTGTGTTGTACCAGTGACAAACCACGATCCCTTTTTCATCACCCGACAACACCAGGTTTTTATCCACCGGAGACCAGTGCAGCGCCGTGACGGCAGTCTGTGTGTGGAAAGAAATAACATGACATATCAACTTAATACAGTTTAATACAGTATGATGGTTATAATGGTGTTGTCAGGGTTTTTACATCTTAACCAGAAATCAGTGACAGATAAACTTAATTCTATTATTTCATTTAAGGCAGAAGAACTACAGCGTCTACAGTACAAAATGATTAATACGATGATTATTACTTCAAGGAAATGATAAAGTAATGATCGTAAATGTTCTTCCTTGAGTTTCCTAATATCCCTTTGATAAGTCCCTGAACCGGTCAGGAGAGTTAACGCTCACCTGATGAGCTGCATCCTCTCTTATAAGAGTCCTTTGGTCTGAGTCCCAGAATCGGACACTCCCATCACTGGAGGAGCTGACGCAGACGTGGTTCTGACCCTCATGCTGACAGAAAGAAAAGCCGGACACTGAGTCTCTGTGGCCGACAAGCTCACCTGGAAGGAAAAACACACAGAGTGGAGAAAAGAAAGGGTCTCAATACAGAGCAGAGACAGAAAAAGGACGACACAGAAAAACAGAGGAGCTGGTAGGGCTGGGCGATATGGGAAAAGGTTTATCACGATATATATATATTTTCATATCAGTCGATATCGATCAATATCAGGATATAAAAAATTAAATGTAACAGTGTTTATTGGTCGCATGTCTTTTCCAACACAATAATCTCCTGCATCTGTGAGGTCTACTGCAGCGGAAGGACGAAGCTCTGAAGCACTGACTGATTTAGTCAATGAATCTTTTAAACGAATCGTTTTAAGGAACAGATTCTAAAGATTCAGTCAAAAGAACTGATCTTCCCATCACTATTTCTGATTTATATCGTTTTATCGTCCAGCCCTAGCAGCTGGCTACAGATGACAAACTGTAAAAATCTGTTTTTGCTCCAGACTCCTTAAAGTTTAGACTTCCATCTTCTGACTTCCCAGCGGGAGTTTTCACCTGTCCTCCCCATCAGCCCACCTGAGATGACCTGATTTGTCTTAAAAACGGATTTTTTTTCCCCAGAACCTTCAGATTTAAAGATAAAGATCATAATAAGAGGGTCGGTCTGCTCACCTGTGACCCTGCAGGTGTCTGCAGACACACTGATCAGGTAAATGTTGTTTTTGGCTCCGACTCCTAATAAACCGCTGCTGTTGACGTCACTGCAGCGCGAGCAGTACCAGTTGGGAGAGGCGGGAAGAGACCTCTCGTGCATGATGTCTTTGTTCTGTTTAGATATCACCTAATTCTCTAATAAAGTCTGAAAACCTGAACACCAACTTCTCACATGGTACCTTCACTGTCGTAGCAACTACATCTGTGGCCGTACGGCGAGCGTGGTGTCGTAAATCTTGCCGGTGTTAAATACGGGATCTCAGCTGGGTCAAAACACATCAAGTTTGATTTTTTCTGCTATGTAACTTTTATCAATAGAATCACAATAAGAGTTTACAAAGAGTTTGCATTAAATTTAAAACTGCATACAGTATTTCTATGAGATATACGAAATTACGTCTGTGTTTTAACATTGTAACCGTAAAGTGAACACCGAGCGTCGCAAAGATGCAAGATGGCGACAGCAATGACAGGACGTGGTATGAGAAATGATCACAGTCTACGTGAAAAATCTCGTTTAACTTGACATTTACTGTTTGCATTATCGATATTAAACGGTTTTTGCGTTTATTTTCAGGTATGGCTTTTATTAGGAATGTTTCCGGGACTTTAATCTCACGGTAAGTTCATTAATTCACGTTGTCACCGCGCAGAAGGACACATTTCTGTTAAAACTAGTTCGATTCACGAAATGCGACAAAAATACAAATGTTGAGGAATTAAAGTAGCTGTTTAATTCGTTTTATACACTCGTATGAAATAACACAAAGCTGTGCTTGAATAAAATCCTCATTAAAGGGACAGTAAGTGACCCGAATCATAGGTGAGTTCAGTTAAACTCGGAGTATTTGCATCTTTACTTACAGCTGTCGTCAAAAGTTTACATACACTTATAAAGAACATAATGTCATGGCTCTCTTGAGTTTCCTGTTCTTTCTACAACTCAGATTTTTCTCTGATAGAGTGATGTGAACAGATACTTCTTAGTCATAAAAAACATTCATGAAGTTTGGTTCTTTGATGACTTTATTATGGGTTAACAGAAAAATTGATCAAATCTGCTGGGTCAAAAATATATATATTGACTTAGAAAGTTGTGTCAATGAAATGAACTTCATAGCATGGTCTCTTAACTTCTTGTGAGTGATTGTGAGTGACTACAGCTCGGGTCATCATAACCCAAGGATTGAAATTTGATTAATTGCCCAGACCTGTCACATGGCACGATGGGTGAGTGGATAGGAAAAATGAATTGGACCCAGCACATATCTCTGAGGCACACCACTGGACAGAGTAGCTGTCTTAGAAATGAGCGAAACTTTATTTAACCAGAGAAAACCTCATTGAGATGAAAAATCTCACTTGCAAGAGTGTCCTGGTGCCAAGACAGGCAGCAGTTCATTCACAAAGCTACAGACATAAACAACCAGCTAAGTCGAAGTCACAGAGCAGAACAGTATTAGTCAAAGCACTTACAGCCTGCTTCATCTTCCTCTAAGACTTTTAATCTACATTTAAACAAAAAAAAACTTAAAGAGACCAGCTCTCCAAGACACAATTTTTCTCAGCAGATTCCAGTCAGCAGGAGCAGCAGATCTAAACCTTCTTTACCCATTTCAAGATGAACTTTGGGGACAGATAGCAAAAGTAGATTTTGTGCCTGAGTCACAGAATGAAGGCTTAAGATTCCTGAACTTTTAACATGAATACAATTACACAAGTATAGCCTTCTTAATCAGGATGTGTCAGTGGTTCAGTCTACGCACAGTTAGAGAGGGCCACCCAACTTTCTCATACAGGGTACAATGATGAGTTAAAGCCTTGAGGTTTGTTATGAACCTTAGAGAAATGTAAAGTGGAGCACAGTGTCAGGTATGAGGAGGGACTTGCTGTGGTTTACCTGTACCTGAAGCTTTGCATATCTGAGCTGGTGTGGAGGACACATGTAAATAAACGTCTTTAATGTCCCTCCAGGTTACAGGTCCTGGGTGGTGGTCCTCAGCAGCTCTCATGTCTTCACACCAGCAGCTCACTGAGCTCAGCTAAATGGGAGAAGAAGAACCGGATGATGTTTCCTCCTCAGCTGCCAGATGAACCTCGCAGACCAGCCGTGAGTCTTTGGCCTTTTTTATCTTGTATTTGAACATGTGATTCAAAGAGTCAGGATGTCCCTGTTAGATCACATATTTATCTTCTTCCCTCCCTCTTCTGTAGGAGGTTTACCACTGCAGGAGGCAGATCAAATACAGCAAAGACAAGATGTGGTACCTGGCTAAAATGGTGAGACCTAAATATGAGCGGCTAATCTGAGGCTTATATCACACAGATGATTAACAAATGAGGTTGCTCCATCTCACTGTTTCTGTTTTTCCTTCACAGATCCGAGGGATGAGCATCGATCAGGCAATCGCACAGCTGGAGTTTAACGACAAGAAAGGAGCAAAGATCATGAAAGAGGTTTGTAACAGCGGGACAGACGTTTCCCTTTTCCTTTTCTCTTCATCAGGGTTGCTGTGTGTTCATTTTTAGTTTGGCATTTTCCCTCATCATGTCTCTTCAAACCCTTTTTCTGGAGGTGACGGCTCTTTATTTGTCTGTTTGTTCAGGTTCTTCTAGAAGCTCAGGAGATGGCGGTCAGAAGTCACAACGTAGAGTACAAATCCAACCTGTATTTAGGTAAATTTTAACTCTTTACCTACTACCTTACTTACTGTGGACACTCAGCATAATCTCCTTTTTTTGTATTAAATCTTGTTTTCTGCTCTTTGTCCTCCAGCTGAGTCGTACACTGGAAAAGGGACATACCTGAAGAGGATCCGGTACCACGGCCGCGGCATGTTCGGCATCATGGATAAAGTTTACTGCCACTACTTTGTAAAACTGGTGGAGGGTTCACCGCCAAAAACAGAGGAGAGGACGAGCTTAGACCAGGCCAAGGAGTACGTCCAGGGCCTCAAGAACAGAACCATCATTCACGGCCTTTAGACAGAAGAATATTTCATGTTCCTTTTACTGTAGGTCTGTGTGTGTTTGTGTCAGTGACATTTGTAAATAAACGTATGACAGAGTGTGTGAAAAGTCTCTTGTTATTTCAAAGGAGCACTTATTAAGACTGTCGAAGCGCAGATAGAGCTTTACAAATCAACAAAGTTTGGAAAATAATAATCAACAGGAAGCCAGTACACAACTGTAGTCCTGCATAAGAGGGAGGTAAGGAATATAATAAAAGGGCTGGGTTTATTTTATTGCAAATGGTAGTGTTTAAAGTCAAACAAAAGAGAATGGGAGGTATTAAATTTCCCTGAATTAGAAGGAATAGCCCTTATTTTTTGAAACAGGCTGAAAACATGTTGACTCACTGATCTTATTTTTATCATACAAAACAGACATTTTTAACATACTATACTATGACCTTTTTTCATATTTAAATGTGATATTTATATCATAGTATAATAAGACATTTTTAACATACTATACTATGACCTTTTTTCATATTTAAATGTAATATTTTTAACATACTATAATAAGACATTTAACATACTACACTGACATTTTTTTCATACTAAAATTTAATTTTCTTGTCATACTGTACTGTGATATTTTTAACATACTATACTATGACATTTTTTAACATACTATGTTATATTTTTTATACTAAAATGTGATATTTTTAACGTACAAAAATAAGATATTTTTACAGACTTGACTATGATATTTTCAACTTACCATACTATGACATTTTTTTATACTAATTTTTTTTAATCATACTATACTATGACCTTATTTTCATACTAACGTGATATTTTCATCATGCTATACTATGATAATTTAACATACATTACTATGACATTTATTTCATACTTAAGTTAAATTTTTTTATCGTACTATACTATGACATTTAACATACTATACTATGATATTTTTTATCATACTACGCTATCACATTTCATTCATTCTAAAATGTGATATTTTTATCATACTATTCTATGACATTTTGAACATACTACACTGTGACATTTTCTTAATCTTAAAATGTGATTTTTTATCATACAAAACCAAGACATTTTTAACATACTATACAATGACATTTTCTGAACCATCTTTACTATGACATTTTTTTCATACTGAAATGTGATATTTTTATTATACAAAACTAACACATTTTTTGATATTATAATATAACATTAAATATACCAAGACATATTTGAATATTATTTTTTTGATCATACTAAACTATGACATTTTTAACATACTATACTATGACATTTTTCAAAATACAATATTTTTTTCATACTGAAATGTGATATTTTGAATGCACAAAACTGAGATTTTTTTTAACATACTATACTATGACCTTTTTCATTTAAAAGTGAAAATTTTATCATATTTTACTATGACATCTTTTATACTAAAATGTGATGTTTTTATCATACCTTAGTATAAGATTTTATTATACTATACATTGACATTTTTTAACATACTAAAACGTGATACTCTACCATACAAAAATAAGACATTTTTTAAAAAACTAAGACATGAAAAACTAAGACATATTTACAGATAAAAGTTTTTTATCATACTAAACTTTGTTTTTTACATACTATACTATGACATTTTTTAACATACTATACTATGATATTTTTTCATACTAAAATGTGATCTTTTTATCATACTATACTATGATATTTTCACATACTTTAATATGACATTTTTTCAAACTTAAATGTAATATTTTTATCATACTATACAATGATATTTCTAACATACTATACTTTGCCATTTTTTTACATACTTTGACGTTTTTTATATTAAGTGTGATATTTTTATAACACTATACTATGACATTTTTTTAACATACTATACTATGACATTTAACATACTATACTATGACTTCTTTTTCTTACTAAAATTTTATTTTTTTTATCATACTACTTAATGACCTTTTCATAATACAATGTGAAACTTTTTATCATCCTATACTTTGCCTTTTTTTTACTAAAATGCTATACTTTTATCATACTATACTATGACCCTTTTTATCATACTATACTATGAATTTTTTTCATACTTAAATGTGATATTCTTATCGTATGAAACTATGACATTTTTAACATACTATACTATGACATTTTTTATGGTAAAATTTCAATTTTTTATTATACTATACTTTTACCATGTATAATAAGGTAAAATATTCAATTATGAAATTTTTAACATACTGTACTATGACATTTACCCAACTATACGATGATTTTTTTTCATACATAAGTGTGAAAGTTTTATTATACTACACTATGACATTTCTATCATTTTATCTTATGACATTTTCTGACAAACTGTTGTTGTGTTTCTAAACAACACAATGACCTTTTCTTAACAATGTTTTTTTGTATTATACTATACCTGACCAGGATTTGAAGCAAGGACCTACTGGTTGTAAGGCAACAGTTCTTACCTTTACACCACGATGCCATCCATGTCTGAGGATTTCCTTTTTTTCCATTTTAACCATGGTTTTTATGACATGATATACCATTTCATTTTTTTTCATGCTATACTATGAAATTTTTTAACATATTATACTATAATATTTCTTTCATACTTAAATTTGAATTTTATTATAATATACTATGACATTTTTATCATATTATACTGTGACGATTTAATATTAAAATGTGACATTTTTAACATACTATACTATGACTTTTTTTTTAACATACTTAACTACGAGATTTTTTTTAACATACGGTACCATCACATTTTTTCATACAAAAATGTGATATTTTAATCATACTATACTATGATATTTTTTAACATACTATACCATGACATTTTTCAACATACTATACTATGATATTTTTTTAAACTAAAATGTGATATTTTAATCATACCACACTATGATATTTTTACCATACTGTACTAAGACATTTTTTTCATACTATACTTCGTCAACGTAAACTATGACCTTTTTTTTCAAACTAAAAATATTTTATCATACTATACTATGACCTTTTTATATTTAAATGTAAAATTTTTATCAAACTATACTATGACCTTTTTTCATATTAAAGTGTATATTTTTTATCATACTAAAATATGACCTTTTTATAATTCAATGTGAAAATTATTTCATACTATACTTTTTTATACTAAAATGTTATATTTTTTCATACTATACTATGATATTTTCAACATACTACACTATGACATTTTGTCATACTAAAATAATTTTTTTTATCATACTGTACTATGACATTTAACATAGTATACTATGACATTTTTTCATACCAAAATTTAAGTATTTTATTATACTATACTATGACCTTTTTTATGATTTAATGTGAAATTTTCATCATACTATACTATGACATTTTTTTACATACTCTATTTTTTTTTCATACTGAAATGTGACATTTTTATCATACCTAAGACATTTCTAACATACTCTTCTATGACCCTTTTTTCATACTAAAATAGGACTTTTTTGTAATTCAATGCTAAATTTATATCATACTATACTATGACATGAAAAACTGATTTGTGTAAAAATGTAAATTGGGTAGAAATAATGGAGCAGGAGTTGAAGGGCTGATTGCGATGCTGCAGCTCATCCACAAGGGGGCAGAAGACGGGAGAAAAAGTGCACTGAGAAAAATCAAACAGGTTTACAAGCCATTTAATCTTGAATTCAGTCTTTAAATCATACAAAAGAAGTGAAAAAGGTCAAAATGCAGCCATGGTTGAACTTGGATCAGGAGTTTTACTGTAAAATAGGTGTGTGTCTTGAGCAGTTTGTGAAAAATAAACCAAAATAAATAAAATACTTCACCGTGTCCCCTTAAAGCCGGGGCTAAACACAAGATTAACTGACTGGTGGAGGTGAAGATGTTCGGGGTACCCTTATGGGAAGGCAGAAAGAAGGAAGAAGGTGAAAAGAGGTAAGAAAAGAAGCAGAGTGTAGATATACAGTTCATGGCAGCTGAAAAGATCCACTGTATTAGTTTGATAAGGTGTTAATAAAGCACTACAGACTAGGTGTGTGGGCTGCCCGCCTCACACTGGGCTTCATTGTCTCTAATATGCAGCAGTGCGCTACGTTAATGTGTAATAAATCATTTACACAAACAAAAGTCCCCCGCTCACAGCTAATACATCTGCATAGCAAAAAAAAAAAAAAAAAAAAAAGAAGAAAAAACAAATAAATAAAATAACAAACACAGAAAAAAACATAACTGAGCCTTTAAACCATCATCGTCAACATCAACTCAAACCCTTTTTTTTCATTGGCTACAGTTTTCCTCTAAAAGATAATACAGAAGTAGTTTTGATGCAAGATTTGTTATTATTAGGACATTTTTTTGTTTGTTTGTGTTTCATTTTTTTAGAAAAAAATCTGTTTCTTCTTGAAGCGCACTTCCTACTTCCTCTTGGTCCGGTGGTTGGTGCTTGTGATTGGCCGGTTAGTCATCGTCTTCGTCAACCACGGGGTCCGTGTCCCAGCACGTTATGTCAATCTCTGAACAAAGAGAAACACAAACACGTACATGTTGAGTTATTATACGTAATTAAGCACAATCTGCAGAAAAATAGCAGACCTCTCAGATCTGCTCTTTTAAGGACAAACCTGACAAATTTTGTATTTTTCACTAGCATCATGGTTTTGTTATTTCTGAAAAACTGAGATGTATTGTTCGCAGGTATGAGGTATCATCCAAAAAAGTGATATCTAGTGTTTTTGGTGAGGGTTGTAAAGGACATCGTGAACTTTTTTTATCAGCCAAAAGGAAAGTCTGGATTTTCTGGATTTTTCACTTTAAATTCGGGGAACTTCAGGCAGACAAATATCTCACCTGGTGGCTTGTTATAAAAGACAGGTGCAGGTTTAGCTGAGGACTCCTCTGATTGGCCAAATTCTTCCTCCTGTGATTGGCTGAAATAGCCCTCACTAGCCTGTAAAGAAGACAGAAAAAAAACATAAACAAAAGACAAAAAACCTCTTGAACCTTCGTCAACAGGATCCTGTCTCACCTGAGTCCCCTCTTTCAGCATCGTTTCGCCGTTGGTCATCAGCAGCTGTCCATCCTCCATTTCCTGCCCATCCCCAGACGCATGCTGCAATGCATGCTGGTAGCTGAGGGTCATCTGATCCGAGGCCGTTACATCCACCAGACTGGTGGGGTTGTCCTCCCCAGTTCCCGAGCAGAAGGTCCCGTCCATCATCTCATCAAAGCTGAGGAGGGGTTGAGGTCTGCCGCTAGCAGCGGCGGTGCTTGGAGGGCCATCACCCATTAGGTCCACCAGATTGGAGGACTGGGAGCTCTGGGAGGGGTTGTTGGGATCAGTGGGGCTGTCCCACAGGTTGACCAGGCTGTCTGTCCCAGAATCCCACACAGAGAAGTTGGAGTTGTCCCGAGTCTGGGGGGCGACACTCTGAACGGGCTTGGTTGGTGTGGACTCCTGGACGGGTGGTTTCTGTTCCCGCTTTGGCACCGAGTCTGATGGAAAAAAGAAGAACCCAAATGAATGACCACAAATGGGACCACATCATCAGGACACTGTTGACCAGGGCTGTAGTCCAGCCACCAAACATCAAGTCCAAGTCAGATATTAAAGGCATGGTTGACGATCGGAGAGATTAGTCTCTGAAATGTCAACACGGTACCTGTGTTGAGCTGGCGTTTACTGCCACTAGTCACTAGCAACCTGACATGGTGAATCCTATTTGAAGCTAGCGTAGGATCTTCTGCCAGCCGGCTTCTTGCTCTGCCAGAGGGGGTGTGTCGTGGGGAGGGGGATACAGGTTCAGGGGGGAGAGGTTTGTGTGTGGGGGAGTGGGACGCTTTTTTCAAATCTGCCTAAATTGCAGTTTTTCTGTGTCTCAGGTCATCAACCATGCCTTTAAGTCCTTTGAGGTCAAGTTGTTTGCATCTGAGATGAGGCCAAGTGTACTGTGAACGGCACAGGTGTTCTGGCTGGTTTGGGGTGGTGCTTTTTCCACGTTTCCTCTTACCCCATTCGTCTCTGCAGTCCTCGTCCTCCTTGCAGAAGTCCTCTTTGATCGGCGTGGTGACTATTTTAGGTATGGGTGACACGGCGGCCATGTTGCGTTCTGTGCTTGCTTCCTCGTCATTGTCCCCTACAGGGACAGAAAAGCACAACATCGAAAAGGCACAAAACAGAAACCTTCCCTCTAAATCCCAATGGAACAACACCTGTAACACAAATCTGCACAAAGAACATCATTCACATCACTTTGGCCACGACAGACCATGCAAACAGACCAGTGATGCACTCTGCAACATCTGAAGACTAATGCCTGTCTGAGGAAACAGGATAACTCCACGTTTTTATCTGTAGCAACACTAGAAGGCTGGACGGCAACGTTGGTCTGCAGATCAGACGATGGGTAAATCAACTTGGTCTTAAAAAAGTTCTGGAACATTGGCACAACTTTTGATCATTCAGAGAAGATCAAACTCATTGACTACAGTGATCTCTTTGACTTTTACTTCCAGAACCATAACAAGGTTCACTCTTGAGGTCTTGGGTAAAATATACCAACAAATTGTGGAAGGACTTTCTTAAGATTTGGCTCATGATTTTAAAACTATACTGATATTTATGAGCCTCAAGTCTCTCATCCAGCAGAAAAAGGTCCGATCTGAAATATCTCAACGGTGATTGGGTCGCTTGGCCAGGTTTTTGGTACTTCGATCTTTCTTTTTGCAGTGTGATAAGATTTCCATAGATAGATAGATTTCTAGATAGATTTCCATAAGATTTGGCTCTCATCGTTAAGACAATGCTTGGCCGTTTGCCAGCTCTTGGTTTAGGGTTATATATGGAACAGAGGCTTTGATGGGTGAACCAGCCTGCAGATTAGCTGACCTAATCGAACTCTATCTCCGCAGTCATCTGAAGGATTGGAATAAACATTGGTGCACCCATTCGTTGTTTCCAGAGGATGAACCATGATGAGTTTGGTGGCTCTCTGAAATTCTCCTCCTGCTCTACCTTGGGTTCACATTTGGGATCTTGGCTGAAACATTTCTAGAGAATTTGGAAGGACTTTCATGAGATTTTATGCTCCTGATTTGGAAATTGTGGGGACGTTTGTGAGCACCTGACTTTCCCTCTGGTGGAAACAGACCTATCGCGAAATATCAACACCTACTTGATGGATTCAGACACTTTTTAGTAGACCCATCGCTCACTTGGGTAGTCATCTTGGGGTTTGCATTTGTAATCCTGGTGAAATTGCATCGAATGCATGCCATGAAATTTGGTTCTCATGATTCACCTGGTCAGAGTTTTGACTTTGACCCAAACTCTGGTTGACTGCCAAATATCCATGTTCTCTTACACACTTGGTTATCAACAGGAGAAGACGTGCAATTCCTTCTAAATGGCTGTGGCGAGATATTAACCTGCCCTAATTGCAGATAACGGATGTGTCATACATTTAAAAAAGGACGGGACAGCAGCATATTCACACAAGGACAGGATTATCTCAAGCACCAAGAAGCAAACCCAGCATTTCACAGATCAGCCAGCAGATACGCTTCAAACATTCATTATTATATGCAATTTCCATCTATGAGATATGATGTGGATGAGTCACAGTCACGGCACTGATACCACATCCAAGAAAACAGCTCATTATGCCAAACGTAAACACAGTGTCAGTCACGGTCTGAGAATCAATCCAATGATGTTCGGATGATTTCATGCTTTGCTGAAGTCAGCCGTCCTGTTCCGGAGACCAGAACAGGATTTCCCAGAGGACATGGAGACAAAAACCACAGATGAGAGGAACGACAGAGTCACTTTGAGCTGGAAACAAATGGCCGTTAAGATGAAAACATCACATCCAGCGCAGTGAGGTCTTACATGGATGAGCTCTGCGATCCAGCTGGTGGCCAACAACCTCCACAGACAGCCGAGTTGATCAAACTACCGAAATCTTCGGTACAGTTTCATATAAAAAATATGACTGAATTTGAAGAGAGCTGTCAGAATGAAGTGGTTCTTTGCCCACCCAGCTTACCATGGACATGCATTATTGTACACAGTTGATCATAAAGGTGGATTTCACTGTTTTTCCCAGTCGCTACATCAGTGATGACCATTTTCCAAAGTTCTAACCCCCTCTGTACCCCATGTTTGGTGGTTGTTTTGAGATGATATCAGAGTTTAGAGTAAGTTTAAACTCAGGCCAACCTAAAGTCTTTTATTTTGGAAGGTAAATCAATCTCAAAACATCATGTTTGCTTTGGAAATCAGTCAAAAGAGACCGTGTAGTTCCTGGGCTTCGACAACTTTTAATGACAAGTCAATCAAGTCCACACAGGTCACAGGAAGTTGATCCATGTTCAGCCAAACAGAAATGAGGACTGACGGCCGGCTTGACAACGTCACATCCATTTAAAGAAACACTCACAGGTTGGTCAGTCGGTCAGGAGGAGAAGGAGACGAAGCGTGTGTGTTTCAGAGTGTGTGTGTGTGTGTGTGTGTGTGTGTGCAGGGAGGTGATGTCGTCCAGGATCAGACAGAGAGGGAAGGAGGTAAGAGGAAACCAGTGAGAGTCTGAAGTTTAAGGAACAGTTTTATCATCCCTGAGAGGAATCATCTCAAAACATGCGAAAAGCATCAGATCCAACATTTACATAAATCATGAAACATCAGCGGGTGACGTGACAACATCTACAGGATGAGGACTGAGAGGGTCACGAACTCAACATCTATCACACAAACGGACAAACGGGTTTATGGTTCACAGCCATCGAGAGAAGTTTAGAGTTGATTATTATTAGGAGTTAATGGAGAGCTCGATAATACAAGTTTTCTCTACGGTTAGAAAAGCTGAGATGAGATGAGTTAGTCCGGTTACTTCGCTGGTTAATAAAGACTTCATAATGTCCTGAAAGAAGAACAGGACATTTCAAGAGTTAATTAGCTTTTTCTTATTATTGGTGAACTCAGCCCTTTAAGTCCTGTAAGGGTTTAATTATTTTATCTGGTTTGTGAAACTCAATACAGCCTCAGTCCTCCTAGAGCTGTGACGATGAGAAGAATAATGATAAAAACAGAACTTAATGGTTTGGAACTAGAAAATGTTTTTGTTTTAAGAAAAAAATTTGCAGGAGAAGTTAAGCTTTTATGTCCCTTTATCCTTCAAAAAACTTCAACAACATATCCTCAGATTTTTATCTATTTATTTGACATTCAGTGTTTCGTAGAAGTCAGGGGGATATTAAAGTTCTCCCTCAGAGTTCGGGGTTAACGGGACAGGAAGTGGTGAGGGGACTCTAAGGGGTGTTGTGCAGGTGTGAGAGTGCAGGTTTATGAAAATGAACATCTGACACTGAGAAGATGAAACTGAAAACCTTTCAGGGGCGTTCACAACAAGCGCAAGTAAAATCATCCGTGCGAATGGATTACATGACGATCAGACGCTCATACTACTTCGGTGGTGCGAATGATGCAAATTGAGAGAGTTGAAAATATCTCAACTCAAGCGATAACCAATCAGCAGGAAGGTACTCGGTGTCATGGAGGGATATCCTGGCACGACCCTCACACAATATTTATTTTCGTAGAATGGTAGGTGAAGGTCCCGCCCTCTTCGCCTCTGATTGGCTAGAAAAGCTGGGCTCCGATTGGTTATTCTTTATGTTTGTGAAACGTCATCACGCGCTCAAGCTGAGCGCTGCTGTCGGCTCTGCACATCGAACAGAACATTATCGCAATTCTGAATCACCGAACCCTAACCCGACAGACGATGACGTTTAGCAGCCATAAGGAATAACCAATCAGAGCACAACACTTCTAGCCAATCAGAGGCAAAGGATGCGGGACCTTCCCCTACCATTCAACGAGCAAAAAAACATCGCGTCTCTCAAAAACAGGTCATCAAATTGGGTTCAGGGTAACCCGAAAATACAGCTGGAAACGGCCGTCATCCAGGCGCAGCTATTGGAGGAGACCCAGACATGGCGACGCCTACATCTCCGATGGTTGTGGTTCTTCCACCACAAAAACAAAGCAGCGATCCGCTGAACGTGGTTCACTCCTACCATGCTTGATGGAGACTCCGCCCCTCTCTCATATCCACGGTTAACAATCTGGACGAAAGTGAGTGAGGAGGTCTATTAGCATAAGCGGCTATCAACGACTCTTAATCAGTCTGTTGACGCACGAATCGCGTGAATGAAGCGAGTCGATGGTTTTACTCGCGCTCGGTGTGAACGCCCCTTCAGACTCGTTGATGCAGTCGGACCTATAAACCCACTTTTTACCCGACCAGGTGAGTCTAAAGCTGTGAGGGGGGTTCATGTCTGGTGAGGGGATGTTGGACCAGCTAGAAGAGTCCACCTGTCCTCTTCTTCTTCTTCTGCTGTTTTTTATCGGTCATGTGCTGTACCTACCGGCTGCAGCAGTGGGCTGCGTCCGTACGTGTGGCTGGGTGCGGAGGGGTGACGTGCCCCGGAGAGGGGGAGTCTGACTGGGGCTGCCGGAACTGTGCTGCTGCCTCAAGAACGGGCTGTCCAAACGGCCTGGCGGTCGGGGGAGGGGGAAGGGGAGGGGCGATACACATTCACGCACGAAGATTCAGACACACAAACATGTAACAGGAGACGAGGCGACGCACCAAGACAGAGAGGCGAGGGGGAGGAAGGACAGACAAGCAAAAAGAAGGAGAGGAGGACAGGAGAGGTCAGAGTCAAGATCACCCCGAGAGAAAAAGCGAGGAGGAGGAGAAGAAGAAGAAGAAGAAGGTTGTAAGGGTCCAGAAGAAACCCGTGAAGAAGAAACAGACCCATCGGTGCCAGAGGATATGAAAGACGTGGGAGGAGTCAGAAACATGGCAGAGGGTGGAGAGGTGAGTAAATGAAGAGGTGAGAGAGGAAGAACGAGGATGAAGTACACAAATGAGGGTGAGAGGAGGGAAGAGGAGTCGGAGGAAAAACCCCAAAGAGAAAAAAGAAAGAAAGAAAGAATCAAAGAAAGAGAGAAAGAAAGAAAGAAAGAGAGAGCAGTGGTTAGTGTGGCTCTGAACACACTGATTGTCGACAGCATGCAGTTAAACAGAAATGAAAATGCCAAAAGAGTTTGTCGTTTTTGACCCTGAAGTGTCTTCAAAGAGAAATCCCGTCAAATCTACGTTTAAAGATCCGAATCTTATCTGGATTCAGCAGGTCTGGACAGACTTGTTTAAATCAGGGTCACGACAACAACACAAAACAAACGACAAATTTCCAACAAACAGGTCGAATTTAAAATGCGATGAGAAGACAGACCGTCCTCCTCGTTTAGCGCTAAAACGTTTACGTCTGAAAAAGAAATCTCAAGTTCTGGTCCTGAGGAGGCACAGCTGAGGGGATGATGGTTAGAGACACAAACACTGACTTGGACATATAGCGAATCTTTAGATATTACACCCTCAGTTTTTTCTGTTGTAAAAAATGTTAAACAGACGTTGAAATGATTTGTCGTTAATATCATCGGGTGAGTTTTAAAGTGTTTACCGGTCCTGTGGATGGAGACGGGCGAGGTGTCGACGCTGATGGTCATGGCTCTCTCTTTCTGCTTGAAGAACTCTCGGGGGTTTCCTGACCGCTGGGCGATGATGGCCTTCGCCTCCTGTGGGAAGAATTCATGAACAATCAGTGATCAGACCGAGATATCCAGACAGCAGATCGTCTCTGATCGGACTTCTTTGACTCACCTCCACCTCAGACTCTTTCTTGTCCAGGTTCAGGTCCTCGATGCTCGCCTCTGCTGCCTGCAAATAGACCACAAATTTATATCTCAGGTAGACAAAATGATCATCTCTAAACAGATTACAAGAGTTATCCTGGACAATCACTCGTTGCCGCCAGCAGAGGGCGACGGAGACCAACTTCAGGAAAACCAGACATCAAGATGTTGCTAAATTAGCATCAAAATGACCAATAGGGAACCGAAGTCATGCTAACTTCCGGGTTAGCATACGGTCCTATGGAGCCCATCAAAATGAATGGACAGATATATATAACTACTGGTCCGCTTTGGTATACGCCGTGGATTTCACATATAATGTTTATCATGTTTAAATTTACATTTTAACCTCGAAAAAGCCGTGATTTTAGACATGTTGCTATAACTACAGTTTAATTTAGAGTGAGACCACGTAATGAACTACACCGCTCGTCGCACTATTTTTGCGTCACTGTCTAAGCTTTGACAGACGACGATGGCGGTGACTTTGGCAAGTTTCACGTCCTTCTTCCAGGATGAAGGAAAGAGTATTAAACGTGGTGAAAACCACTACAAGTCGGGTCATGTTGAGAGTGGGAGTTACGCCGGCGGAGAGATAGTAGAAGTAGATAGCTAGAAGTAGAAATACTGACGTGACGTCATTTACGCGACTTCTTGAGGTCTGTAGTCTCTCCATTTACGTGTTTTCAAAGACAAATAGATCAACAATTACACAACAAACATAGCCTTTATTTACCTTAATGGTTATCATTTAAGTTAAAATACAACATATTTGTGACTCAGGGTGTAAAACAAAGCGGACCAGAAAATACCATAGACCTGTCCATTCACTCCTATTATCCCAATAGGACCTATAGCGCTAACGCGGAAGTGGGCGTGGCTTCGGTTCCCTATAATGAAACTAACATTGATGAATCCCTCAAAGTTCATGACCTTTCCCTGTGAACTCCACCCGCCCTGAAGATCTGCAGCAGCGGCAGAGTCTCCTGCAGGACAATCACTGTCACAACAATCCCACTGTCAGATTCAACATGTATAACCACTCTTGACGGGCCGCTACCAGATATAAAAAACATTTCATAACCAGAGCTATCGCCTGCAACAGGAGAGAGAGAACATCGAAGAGACTTCAGGGTAAATATCAGAGTCTATACGGCAGTCTATCTTTATTTTCTGATGTTATAATTATTCAGTGACAGCCTCTGAGTCCTCACAAAGCTCTCCTCTCATCGTCAGTGTCTCAGTTTTCATTTCTTCACTTGTAAACACTTTTAAAAAACTCTGTGTGGATTTTTCATGTTTGTTTCAAACAGAGTTTCCCTGTGCAGGAAAAAAACAACTAAAAGACAAACAAACTAAACAATCTGTGTTTTTTCTCGGCGTCTCCAGAGTCAGACGAGCTGCAGTGAGAGTTTGATAAAACATCCTTTTAACACGGTCGCTCTTGTTGTTCGTCTGTTATGATCCAGCTTCTTGTTTGGACTGTGGGGGATGTTCGGGGTCGTCAGTAAATATCACTGATAAAACCGACTGATTTCACTTTCACCAGTGACAAACCGGTTTGTTTAACAAAGAAGACAAATCCGCCTGAGAGCAAAGTTTCCGATGTTCAGAAGATAATCAGGAAATCTCTGCTGCATCAGGACGTCGACTGTTAGAGAATTAACCGCACTCAGACACACTCTCGCTCTCTCTGCCAGACTCGCACAACTTCTAATCACAAATTGGTCTCATTTCCGCGTCACAGTTTGACCTCGACACAAACACTCAGAGTGGTGCAGAGCTCGTCTCCATGGTGATTCAGGACAACTAAATCCGCTCAGTACGAGGAGCTCGGGGCGTCTAACTGAAAATGTGTTGCTCCTTTTTTGGACGCGATGCACAGAATACTAATGTTTCCAAACGAGCTGAAATGACGTTGATGATTATTTCTCTACGGTGAGAAAAGAACAAACAGAGAAACTTACGAGCGCGGTCTGACTCTGCAACCTCTCTCTGGACTCCTCCTCCTCCTGAAGTTTCTTCCTGTTTTCACACAAAGAGCAGAAAATACATCACCATCTTTGAGTCATGACGTTTGTATTTTTGGTTTGTTTAAGACTCAAAATCAAACAGACGTGTTGTTATTACATTTTTTATAACTGTTCTATTTCCTCGTGCTGCTGAGTTAAATTCAGGACCTGAGACGTTAATAGTTTTGAAATCACACTCGGCTCCTCAGACCAAACATCGTCGTGGCGGTGTGTAAATACGAGGGGCCCGAATCACAAGATGTTCTGGCGGAGCTTCAACCCCTCCTCAGAAAAAAACTCTACACTTTATTCTGCTGCTGTGTGAATCAAAAAACACGATTTTAATTTATAAAGGGATCTGCTACGTTCACAACAGGCAGGGGTCTTTAAAAATATGAGTTTAAAAAAAAAGAAATATACCAAATTTTGATCAATGTTTGTTTTTAGTCAGTTTAAGCCTTTAGAAATCTGAACGGGTGATTTAAAACGACCAAATATTTGTGTTTTCTACACATTCAATGATAATAAAAGACAATAAATCACAAAAACAAATATACACAGTAGGAAATGTGCGCTAGGTGGCCTGGTGGGACGCGCAACTGCTGCGTCCTGCACCGGCACCAGCAGGGGGCAGTGGTTTGGAGAATAACATGTAGGGGAGCCGCTGCGTGTGCATGCATTTGCGATCTTGTGTAGATTTGCACGGGACTAGTTTCTTTGTCGTCTTGACTGAACACCAGGGGGCTCCCTCATGTGGTTGATACTGGGAACCACAGCCCTCATAATGAATGAAGCCCACGCAGGGACTCTGAGTGTTTCAGAGCGCACCAACAATCACAGGAGGGAAGACGAGTTTTCCTCTTAATTTTACTTCACCTCAAATTACTTTAATTTATGCATCTGCAAAGAGATTTCCAGCCCATAAGACGCACAAACGCACACCTCAAAATAGCAAAGTTTGGGTTTCATGTCAACAGTCGAGTTATTGTAACAGTCAGGAGCCTGTAAACTTAATCAGCAACATGAACTCCTGGATTTTTCTCTAATTTCTGCACATCACTCTCATCAAAACAGAAATCTGGTTTTGTTCTTTCACACACGAGACCTCCTGCAGGCTCCAACATTAGCGTGTATTCAGCTCAGACGGTGCAGACAGGCTGCAGGAGAATCCTCTGAGATGTTCTCCTGAGACAAACTTCACGTTTTCATGACGACGTTTGATCCTGTCTCTGCTCCTCACCTGTGCTCCTCGATCTGGCGCTCCCTCTCGCGGTACCTCTTCTCCCGGTTCTCCTGCTCTTTCCTCTCCAGCTCCATCCGCTCCTCCTCGTAACGCTGTCGCTCCTCTGCCGCCTTCTTTTTCTCCTCCTCCTTCCTGATCTCCTCCTCACGCTGGAGGACAAACACAGGAGAAGAAATATTCACCGTGTAGCTTCGCTCTTTTCTGTGTCTTCAGACGGACTGAACACCAGCTAGGGTTTATTCTGAACAGGGCTGAGCGATATGGCCTCAAATCAATATCACGATATATTGATCAGTTCACCTTGATAACGATAAATGGACGATAACTACTCCACAAGCTGCTCACCCCCTCCCACATTAACTTTGTCTACTTCAGCCGCTACAACTTTTGAACCGTCCTCGATGGGGTGGAGTCACGTCTCTGACGTAGGACAGCGTCTTAAAGGGACATGAGACCATAGCCTACCTACACACATCCAAAACCAACTTTGATTTATTTATTTCTTTTGACACAGAATATTCCGACATGGGCAAATTGACGTTGGTTATCGTCGTAAATTTCGGTATCGGTAAATTATCATTTTTTTCGCCCAGCCCTAATTCTGAAGCTTTAAAAAAAAAGGCTGTTATCCTGAATACTTTGTGCAAATGGGACGAAATTTGGCGGAGATGTGTAGCCATGATACTTGAGCAATTACTGCAAATCTGAGGTTATTCGGCCAATAGGTGGCGCTGTAGCAGCATCATCTTTGAACAGAAGACTGAATCCTTGTCCGATCCTAAACATTTTAGTTTTTGGACGTAAATAAAACAGATTTCACTCTTGATTGGAGTGAAGTTGAGGTCCTGTGGGGTTGACTGTGTACATTAAATATCCTCCAGAAACGTTAATTATACTCAAGAGTACTACAGACACGAGTACTCTTGAAATCAGAGCAGCACACTGAGATAAAACCCGGTGACAGCGGGGTTTCTTGATTGCATATTTGTTGTCATTCATTCGTCACTCTCTTCTCGCTGATTTGAGTTCTTGTGTTTTTCTATCTGAAGCCTCAGATTTGGGGTGAAGGGCAGATCCAGTAGCAGCCCCGCAGCTCCAACAGGCACTCTGTCATTCTGCATTTTGTCTGAACAAACCGCTGCAGGACTCAGAGGCGCTTTGACTTTGCTCTGCACTTTCCTCCAAACCCTACCGAAGTTTCAGTCGGCTGTATTAGGTTGAGAATTAACTCAGAGGAGAATCAAACTCTTGCTTTCCACACCCACCTTGGCCTGCTCCCAAAACTCCTCTCTATTGATTTTTTTCATCTCCACCTCTGCGTTGGTCTTCTCGTACACTGTGCCCTGAATCAGGAGACCAAAAAAGAGTTTCAGCCACAAGAACAATAAAAAACATCACGTTTTATTTTCTCTGTCATGCCTGAAGATGACCGACCACATCTGCGTGTTCTTCATCTCGGGTTCTCAAGCGACTCAGGACTGGACTCGCCACCCCCACCGTCCCGTTGGTCAGTCGCTGTCCAATGGCTGATGGGTCGATGTCTTCCAGACTGCTGGCGTTGACGATGACTTCCACTCCCTATCAGATATCAACAGTGAAAACTCATTAATAGTAGAAAACCAGCCTGAGCCTTACTGGAATCATTGGCATCAGTTCCCAGAGGTGTGATTCTGTCGGACAATGAAAGACGATGATCGCTGACGAGGTTCGAGATCGTCAGGAAACGAGAGGAAGGATTTCAAGACGTGCCAGACGAATACCAAACAGCCAACCATTGTTAAAGTAGTTTTAGTTTTAATCAGTTTTTTTAAATGCTTATTTTTTAATTCAGTTTTTATTCGTTTTAAAGATTTGGCGCCAAAGATTCGTTGCAATGTAAATGTTAGGATAGAATAAATATTGGGGATGTAAAGGGATTTTATCAAGTCTACTCACTGATCCAACTCTTTAGTGATTATATTACCAACTCAGTCTAAACAGGAGTTTTATAATAATAATAATAATAATAATAATAATAATAATAATAACTTAGTTTTATATAGTGCCTTTCAAGTAACCCAAGGTCGCTTTATAACAATCTCTCTGCAGAGACATGGAGGCCTGACTTCTGATTGGGCAGGATCAAAACAAAGATGGCAGCTTTCCGCTGGTATAACCAGCTAACATCAGAAATATCACTAAAACTTTACATGAATCATCTCAGGTAACCTTAATTTCTGAGGGATTTTTGAAGGACTTCTCTGTAGGACAGAAAAGTCACATGGAGTTTGTCTCTAGAAAGTTGCCGGTCTCACAAAGTGAGTGGATTTCACAGTAAGTCAGCACAGCCTGCCGTTCTACTTTTAGAGTGAACACTATAAGATTTTAAAGTATTAGGGACACATTAAAGACAGAGAGAAGGATGTTTTAATGTCATTTTATCATAAGAATAAAGTCGTAATAAAATCATATTCTATCTTGAGAAGAAAGTCCTTGTGCTGTGAGATCTAGTGATGATAGAGTTGAAGTTTTGGTGAGCAGTAAGAACAGTGTCTCCTCAGGTCCACGTTGTTAAAAATGATCATCATGACTTAAACTAACATGAGGACTTCATTCCTGTAAGAATTTAGTTTTACTTTATTCTTGTAAGATTATGACCTGATGTGACCTCAGTATTCTCCTGAGTGATCAGGTCGACTAGATTATGATTTTGTCTCTTTAACTTCTTTAAATATTTTTCTTTTAATCAGATCAGATCAGTTTGTTTTATAATCTGCTTCAGTTCATCGTCACACTCGAAATGTTCGTCTGTTTCCTCCGACATCAAACCTGAGAGGATCAAAGAGGAGAAACAAGGGTGTGTGTGTGTGTGTGTGTGTGTGTGTGTGTGTGTGTGTGTGTGTGTGTGTGTGTGTGTGTGTGTGTGTGTGTGTGTGTATTCACACCTTTGCACCTGTCTCAGAGTGTTCCTGTATCTGTCAGATGGATGAAAAGATGGAGATTGAAGCAGAGGTGTGTGTGTGTGTGTGTGTCAGTGTGTGTGTTTGTGTTTAGAGTGTCAGTTATGGTAAAGGAAGTCTCTTTTCAAAGAGAACTCAAACACAAAAACACACAAACACACACTTTTTAAAAAAATTCACCTTAATTGGCAAATCCGGTAAATTAAAATCCACTTAAATTGTCTGAAAAACTGAGATAAGGTGAACGGAGAAATAGAGTTTTAATACGATGTGGAGACGTGTTGGAGCGCCGTGGTTATTCTGACCTGGAAGAACTCAGCGATGGTGGCGACGTGACTCGCACAAGCGCACTTCCTCGCATCAGGAACATCGTCTCCGACCTGAAAAGATAAAAAAAAGGAAGAAATAAGGATGGGTTAGAGGAGGGGGAAAGAAAGAAAGAAAGAAAGAAAGAAAGAAAGAAAGAAAGAAAGAAAGAAAGAAAGAAAGAAAGAAAGAAAGACGGACAGCGGTTGCAACAGTCAGGATTAAATTTCGAGGCCTCCGTACAGCTGTTGTGTTTCTTGATGAACCATATTTTGCTCGTTTTGGAGGACAGTTTGTCTCATCGGGTCTTTTTTTTGTCTCTCGTCTGTCCGTCTGTCTCTTGTCTCCTTCATTAGAGCAGCTGTTTATTCCACCAGTCTGACTGTGATTCAGTAATCACTGCTCATTCATTCCCACACAATACAAAAGTCAATTAGCAGCAATTACAGCGAGAGAGAAACAGGAAGGAACCCCAGCTCCTTCAAATTCACTGATATTTATCTCTGAATTACTGCATTTAACCACTTCATACACATCTGTGTTTGTGTCTGAACCACGGACACACAGACGCAGAGTTTTTAACACTTTTTCGGACGTTTTAGCACCGTGAGATAATATTTTTCTGGTGCAGTATCGTCTCGTTTTGGAGTCAACTCTTTCTGAGTTAATTGCAGCATCGATTTTAATGCATTGAAGCATTTTCAGTGAGTTAAAAGGTTTTGTACCGTTTCTACAGCAGAAGGTTAAAGCGCACATAAAAGTGTTCGATGGTTTGCAGTTAGTTTGAAGGTAGGAGCAGGAAAGGGCGACATAAAAGTGGACTTTATGGCCGAGCAGTCGTGTAAATTGAAATGAATTGCACAGGTGTCTCTAATGAAGTTGAAGGTTGGTGTGTATCTGCAGCTAAAAACTGCTGTTACGGCGTTTTCCCTGCTGATCGTGCAGCTCTGCGATTGGGTGACGTAAACAGAGCGCCGTTTCAGGTCCCGGTTCTCCGTCTCCGTCCAGGTTTAACAAACTGCTGCATTAAAAACGTGCTCTGACCCTCGAGGACTCCTGTTTCCTGCTCTAATACCTCTCTGGACTTTTCAGAGCGGGGGTGTGCGGTGTCACATTCAGGCCCCTCCCCTCCTCGCCTCCCCTCTGACCCGCCGACTCACCCAGTTGATGAGGATGTATCGTGGCAGAGCGGAGTTCGGCTCCTTCATGCTGCAGAAGCCGTACATCACCCTCCCGCTGTCAAAGGTCAGAGTGATCTCCGGAAGACCTCCTCCTGCACCACAGAAGAAGAAAAGTCGTTCACATCACAGTTCAGTTTTTCCAGTCAGATTTTCCACAGACTGAACTTTGACTCCAGCTCAGGTGGATCACATGGAAATCAGATCAATTCTTCTCTAATATTCACACAGCAGACGAGGACGGTGGAGATGGAAGAGAGCCAGCGTATTCTGTGAGTCTAATGTAATCATCAGCGCAGACGTCCTGAATATGAAATCACACATGAGAGGAATGAAGAGGAGGGTCTGCATGACTGAAGAGTCTTCAGTCTGTCCTCAGAGAGACACCTGAATATTTTAGGAAACGCAGACTGCACCGTAAACCTCAGAGGACTTCTCCCTCTGTTGTTCTCCATTTCAGAAGCAGCAGACCACAGGCATGAGTGTGTGTGTGTGTGTGTGTGTGTGTGTGTGTGTGTGTGTGTGTGTGTGTGTGTGTACCTGTCACTGATGTGTGAGGCTTTAAACTGAGATAAACAGAACAGACAGCGATGGTAGAAGATCCTGGACTTTCTCCGTTACTGTATGTGAAGGTGATTTTAAAACGAACACTAAAGTCAGCAAAGTAAAGTCTTGTTTATGCTTCTGCTCTGGACTTATGGTCTAGATCCTGTCAGATTTGTAGCAGTGCTTTACGTTGTTTTTTGTTTGATTTGTTGCCAATTAAACTATCTTAAAAATGCAGAGAAATAAAGAAATGTTGCTGACCTAAACCAGCAAAAATACATCTCCTTAGCCTTTATGTATCCTAACCGATATAATACTTAATAATACGATGTGATACCAAATGATAGTATATGATACTTAACGATATTACACTACACAAAACTATACAATACTAAATGATATGACACTAAATGATACAATAATAAACGATACAATACGATAAAATACGATACTAAACAACACAATACTAAACGATATGATACTCGACAATATGAAATATGTTAAGATACTACATAATATGAAACTAAATTATACAATATGATATGATACTTGATGATAAGATTCAATACTAAATGATACGTTACTAAATGATAAGATACTTTATGATAATATTTGATACATTATTAAACAATATAATATGATATGATACTACATGAAACGCTGCACTGTGATACGATACTAAACAATATAATACAATACAATGCTATGTAGTACGATTCATTACTTTACAGTACAATACAGTTCTAAATGATACAATACTAAACAATGTGATACTCTACGATACAATGCAAATTGATATACTACAATACGATGCAAAATGATATGATACTATATGAAACAATACTAAATGATACTTTATGATAGGATACGATATGATGCAATACTTAACGATACAATACGATACAATAGGATAATAAACAATACCATCTTAAATGATACTAAAGGACACGATACAATACTGGTGCTTCCAAACCTATAGAGCCACAAAAAAGTCGATTCTTGCTCAGCCGAATCATCTGAATCACTAAAGACACTGAAATTCAATCTCTAGGTTATTGGCCCGAGAAACAAGAAGGATCCAAACCTGCACTTACATGGTAAGATGGATCAAAAACTTACTTGAGTATGCATAGATGTCTTCTGTAGATAAGTAATCTGTGCATTTTAATGTATATAATGGAGATAATTGGCTTCAAATATACTGAAACGAACCATATTTTAGAAATATTCCCATTGGGTTAGATCTTTCAACTTAAAAAAAATCTCTCTTTTTTGAATGCATTTAATGTCATTAAAGGAAAATATTAAATAAATCGTCCAGAAATGAGTTCCTGTTATTTTTTGGAATCTGGGCCAGTTTTAGTGATTAGAAAGAAATCTTACTCACACTTTTATTTTCTAATTTCTCAAACTAATATCTCAGACACATTTTCTTCACCACTTACTCAAGATCAGAAATAAATAACCTACATTTGTAAGAAATAAAAAACACAATTTCAATTTTTCATCATTCAAGCAGCTTGTAAATCCGTCTGCATGACGTACTGAATATGTGTGTGTGTAAATGTGTGTGTATGAGACTGGCTTTACTCTCATTAAATTATAATGATCATGCAGCGCTTCATTATCTGCAGCCTTAATGACTCCAGCTCTTTTCTCACTAGAAAACAATCAGCACACAGAGAACATGATCATTTCTTCCCCAAAGCAACAAAAGAACCTGCAGAGCTCATCAAACCAGCAAATTACAACCTTCACACATACATGATGTTAGCGTGTTTCTAATCGAGCCGAGAGGGAGAGATTTAATTCTTGTGCTGGAAAATGAAAGCTTAAACTCACCTCCTGATGCTGCCATCGTCAAATCGTTGCTTTCATCCTCATATGTGTACAAGGCCCTGCAAGACACACAGAAGAGGGTATCGTGTTTAGAAATAGAGTCAATTATCAGTTGATTTCACGCCATCATATGTAAGAATTAACCACCAGCTTTTCTCAGAGTTCACCGCCACGCCACTTTCTCCATCAGACACAAAACCAACATCACAAACTGCTTCTTTAACTCAAAATGCTGACAGTGAAATATAAAACTCTGTGGGAATGAAACAGCAAAAAATCCTAATAAAAGTGAAAAATAAAATTGTCTTAACTAGGAGTCTCTCTTGGGAGACAAAGGGGAGGTAGTGCATACAGCATTAGCTTCTCACCATGTATATTCTTATCTGATCTTTTTACTTTTCTTTCTGTCATCTCTCTCTAACTAGGATTTCCCTTTTTCAACAGCTCTCGACATACTTCTGTCTCTGTTTTCTCTCTTTCCTCAGTCTTCATAAGCAGTAAGATATGGGGAAGGTACAGTGTACATCATAACCTCTCCATTTTGATTAGCCTTCCCTGTAATGTCTCTTTCCCCCCCTTTATAACCCTCACTGGAGTGGGAGAATAAGAGGAAGGTAAAGTGTACAGTGTAGGTTTTCCCCCTTTTGTCCTTCTCTAACGTTAGTTCATATCATATTTTCTCAATTTTACCTCTCTCCCCTTCTTTGATATCCCATCTCTGGGTGATGAAGGGGAGGTAAAGCGTACAGTTTTGGTTTTTCAACTTTTGTCCTTCTCTAACATTTCATATCATATTTTTTCAATTTTATCTCTCCCCTTTATTTGATATCCCATCTGAGGGTTAGTAGAATGGGGGAGGTAGAGCGTACAGTGTAGACATCTTACCCTAGATTTTTCTATCCTGATCTACTGTATGTAGCTCTACATAATTAGCTCTCTAATTACTCCCTTTGTTTTCATCTCACCTAAGGAGGTAGTAGGGGGAGGTAGAGCGTACAGTCTTTGTTTCACACCTTTAGTTTACTGTTGTGGTCCTCGTCTGTTTTAACTTTTCTGTTCATAACTTTCTCTTAGTTTATTTTCTTTTCTTTCTTCTTATTCTTGGGGAATGGGGGAGGTAGAGCGAACAGTGTAGGCATCTTACCCTAGATTGTTGATTTGATATGATGCTCTATATAATAAGCTCAAATTACTCCCTTTGTTCTGTTCTCACCTAAGGAGGGAGTAGGGGGAGGTAGAGCGTACAGCTTCGCCTTGTCCTGTCCTAAACTCTCTACATATATTCCCCTCTGTTGTCTCTTTCCCTTTTGCTCTTATCCCTGATTCAATAGAAAAGTAGGAGGAGGTAGAGCGTACAGCCAAGGCTTTGGGGTTTTCCTTCCCTGTCCTTTTTCCATAGTCTCCTCTCCGATTTCTACTTCTCCCTTTCCTTGAATCCTTAATTTGAGTAGAAGGGAAATAGGGGGAGGCATAGCATACAGTCTAACCCTAGTAGGAGGAGCTGTAGCTGAAGAAAGCTTCATGTCCTTCCTTCTCATGATGTAAAACCAGGATAACAAAGAGCTCTTTAAACTCACTATCCCAACACTGAGGTTCACATTGTTTCTGATGGTTTTATTTGCTTTTATGGGTCATGAAGCAACAATCTCAATATCAGTCCATTTCACAACCAGTTTCAAACTCCTCACAGCAGCTTTCAGCTCCTCTTGATAACATTGAGTAAAAGAGCTTAGGTATTTGTCCCTGGATAGTATGTTCTCGATTCAGCCTCTGTTAAATATTTAATCCAGTCAAAGTCAGGGAGCCAAGAATGTTCCAGTTTCAGGGAAGTGTTTAAATATTTTCTGGTTCATCGAGAAACTGTGGCAAACTATTCGTCCCACCAAAGTCTGTTAAACCACTGAAGAATCGGTCACAGTAATGGATTCATATCAGTGAGAATAAATCAGATCCTGACAGACTGTGTCCTGCAGTTGTCAGCAGATGAGTGTTGCAAACCTCTTCAGGCTGAATAAACTGATAAATTCGTCTTTTTATCTGCGTGCATGGGAACGCTACAAGACGTGGGAACTTCAAATGCACTTTTCACACTTTTCTCTTTCATCTGAAACAATTTCCAACATTACGAACATGTCCAAACAGTTCTCTGTGACATGTTTATTCACACACGCTCCACTCCGTTCTCGGTTTAACCTCCTCCGACCTCCTCCAGGCACGATAACTCCCACAGCCACATGCACTTACAGTCCAAACTCTGTATCATATAACATCAATTACCGACACGCCCACACAGCCATGTGTGTTGAAGGTTAAATGAAAGTGATGAGATTACAGGTGAGTCGACAACAGTGGATTAAAACCGGACTGGCAGAAGAGGGTCCAAACGGAGCAGAGAGACGTCTCTGTGTTTGAGGGTTTAGATCTGAACACCAGTGAAAAGGAGAAGAATGAAGGACTCTTTATTAGAGTGATATAACCCTGGATGAATGTGCTCCACAGACCAGATGACCTCATGTTTCAGCCTCAGGCTTTTAGTCTGGCCTCCGTCTGACTCTCTGCCACCCCCCTCCCCTCCACGAATGTGCCGGCTCAGTTTTTCTCTCTTAATGCCAAACTGTGACTACATGTTCCTGCACTTATCACCCAAATCCCCCCTTTTAAAATCCTCTCTATCAACTCTTTGTCCTTTTTTCTTTCTTTTTATTGTTCCTCTCTTTATCGCTGTGATCTCAGTCTGTCGCTTTCTTATTTTCAACGCTTTTATCTCTTTTAGTTGATCACATCACTTTGCATCTTCATTTCATGTCCATGTCAGATCCAGACTTTAGACCAGGATTTCCAGGCATGAACTGGTTCCACCTCGTTTGAGATTTCAGCATCATATGCCTTTTTGCCAGATGTAAGGCTGGGCGATATGGCCTCAAATCAATATCACGATATGTCGAGCAGTTCACCTCAATAAGGATAAATGGATGATAACTACTCCACAAACTGAAAATTACAAAGCTGTAATTTTCAGAGTAAGTTATATTTTCTCCCTTTTTCTCCTTTTATTTTTATAGGTAATTTTAAAATGATATTTATATTGTAAATAGGCTAAAACTAAATCATGAAATTATTACACTAAAGTCTGAATAAAAGTCTTTGGTTAGTTTTTGATGCTGTTGTTTAAGGAAAAGATCAAAAAAGCAGAAAAGGTAATACACCGAAATATTTACTTTATTCTGGCAATATTTCAGATTATTCTCAGTAATTAACTATTTATATTTTTAAATGTATTCACATCCAAAAACAACTTTTATTGATTTATTTTTTCGACACTGAATATACCGATATGGAGTATCTGTAAATTTTTGGTTTATCGCCCAGCCCTATCCAGACGCTTCTCTATCATCCTCTATATCTTCCATTTCCAATTTTGCATGTCTTAAAAAATGATGCATCACAAAAGCAACCAATGAGGTTATCACGGCAGAAAGAAGACGCTAAAATAAAGAAGGCTAGCTAGCGTACTGTAAAATCTACTCGCTTCGTGAGACCGGCAGCTTCCCCGATATAAACTCTGCAATTGTTTCTGCGAAATCGAGGATATTTTTACTCCTCAGACACCAGTTCTTCCTCATTTCAGCAGAGAAAAAACTGTTAAAAAACTTTTACATCATAGAGAATCTTTACTGGAATTAACTGAGGCTAAACCGCTTCATATAGAAACTCTGTAAATCCTCATTTTTAGAGGCGCTTTCTAAATAAAGTTGACGTCATTATTACAGTGAAGTTTATGTAACAAAACAGCACAGAGAAAAAATTCTGCAGGAAGAAAAAAAAAGACTAAAAGGGGATTATATGGATGGTTAATAAAGGGAGCAAAAGGAACAAGGATTAGAAAGATGACGGATGATAACGACGACATGAGGGAAGAAAAGGATGAGGAAGAGAGAAGAAAGATGACGAGGAAGATAGAGGAAAAGAAAAGAGAGAGAGCATGTCTCTATAAATAATTCTCTGTGCAGCAGACAGCTGTTTATTATTCATATGAAGCCCTCATGACCCAGAAAAAGCTCAGTGTGAGCACAGCTGGAGGAGAGAGAGAGAGAAAGGGAGGAAGAAAGGTAGAAGAAGAAACTGTATCTGTAAGATGATTCAGAACGATGTCTTCAGCCCCTCAGATCACTACTGCCTCTCTCTCTTTCATGGCGCTCATTCTGTCCCTTTGCTTTTCAGACGCGCACAGAAACACACACTGCGTTCCACAAGTCGGAAAACCAAGATGGACGCCTACTGTTAGCCGTTGTTTACAATTGTCAGCTGTTGTTAGTTGTTGTGAATAAAACGATAACGATAAATTTTGTGAAAGGTGGAGGTGAAGACCCGGTCCTACAGGTGTCAGGTATCCCAGTCTGAAAAGTTGTTATAATAAAACCATCTCTCTCTGAGCTCCTTGTTACTAACACTCTGTTTCTACTCCTGCACTTTAATTATAACTCTGTGTAGGTGAAACTTCTCTAACTGTGATAATTAGAGAATAAAACAATGAATCTAAGATAACGCTAACATCTCTGTAAACAGATCACACCTACAGAGCAGATCAGGGAGCAGAGCTGCTGTACCGCCTCCACTTCAAAACACCAAAAAAACAAGCCTTTGTCTTCTTCTGCACATCGAATACACACTCACACACACACACACACACACACTCTGAATATGGGTCATATACCTCCCATAGGTGTTCAGTCATGATATGATAACAGAGGAGAACATATGGGACAAATCACTCACATCACTTGATACTCAGCGAACCAAACACTAAGTCTCCATGACCCACATACTGAACATGTATGTTTGTAGTATGTTTGTAAAGTCATGTGGAATAACGATCTGAGTCTTTAGTGGACCTGGTGAAGTCAAGCAGTCCCCCCCAGGTGTTTACACTGAGACCATGACTGCCTTTTCAGAGCTTCGGGTTCGATCTGTCAGCTTTTTTTTTAACCCTCAGGTAGATATGAGGAGGTGGAGGGAGCAGGGAGAGGAGGAGCAAGTGTATGTGCCTGAAAAGCCAAAGGACAGAATGAGCATGAAAAGAGAGAGAGGCTGTAGCGATCACAATCCTGCATGAGTATTAAAACTGGCAGTTTAACATTTTTTTTTTAATAATTGTGATAACAATCGAGATCGGACGATATGACAAAATATATCGTCATCATTTTTTTGCCAAATCGCCCTTTCAGTCCTAACGCCGTCATCTGGTCTCTAAATATCCGGCGTTTCTAATATTTCGTCCCTTTCCTCCTGTAAGCGTGATCAGTGGATGGTGCTGTGAATATAAACACAGGTTGCCAGGATAAAACACACTCACACAGAGTCACACACCCCATTGGGAGTGTCACCATGGCAACCTGGCAGCATCCCCCATCATCCTCATCTCGCCAACAGCAGCGGTTTGTGACCCCGGGGGAGCGACAGTGAGGGGGGATAGAGACAGGAGGTAGGGGGTGGTGGTGGTGGTGGAGGAGAGCTCAAGGGCAACACACACACATTCAGAGACAAACAAAAGTGTGTGTTATTATCCAGCTGGACTTCAAAAGGATCTGCTGCTCTGAACCGGTCTGCAGGCTCTCCTGCACACGGCCAAAACTGAACGACGCTTCAAAGACAGAAACACGATAAAAAAACACGATCTGGCTTAAATAACAATTCTAGTATCAACTCGATTCGATCAAACATGATGAGGATGTTGTATTTGGGGCCTTAAAACTTACAATCACACAAAAATTTGGCAAAAAAAATAAAAAAAATAAACCACCTCCACTTCCTGTCTGGTCCAAACTCACGCTCAGCCTCCAGGGGGCGCTGCAGCTACAGTCAGCTGCACAGCCTTAAATGCATAAAGACAGCTCTGACCTTTTGACACAGTCCAGTCTCAAATGTCTCAGCAGGAGCCTCTGAAAACACTCAGGTTTTATCAGTGTTTTTTTGTTGTCCTGGTTTTAGGACAAAGACAAGATTTTGGGCATCGAGTGTCTTCTGTTGTGTTTTCATGGATCCTGCTGTTTTTAGAGGCAGATAAAGTTTTAACTCTCGGACTCTAATACCAATTATCTACAGTGAGGATTTCCATGAGGTGAAACGCTCAGCGCCGCATATCACGCAGCAAATAGGTTCCAATTCTGATCAATGCACCAAAACATACAGGACGCGTCTCAGCTCCGTCGCAGCGTCGTATCGAGAGCAGTTCTGCTAAAGATACACGACAAATCTATTTCTGCTGCTCTAAGTCTCTACGCTTCCAATGCGTGTCAATCCACACAGAGGAGATCTCAAGCATGAAAACCGCGCATCTCATCCGGTATTTCAAAATAAAACACCATTATGTGAACTCCTGACTGTGTATCAGTTGGTGTAGATGAGAAATCCTTCCTGGTTCTGGATTTATCAGGAACACAGAAAAATCTGATGGTCAATCCCTGATCCATGTGGACCCCAACAGGACTTTGAACTGCTAACTCTGTCTGAAGGTAACAGCAGAAAGGAACAGAGTTTACTTTATAAAACACCAGAAAACCTGCAAAAACACAAACTGGAAAATCACTTCAAGCTTTTTCACAGACAGTAGAAACTCAACAGTCACTGAATTATTAAAATCGACCACAGAAAGGAAGAACAACCTGTACACCGTCTCTTCTGGAAGTCCCTGATCTCCATCACCCCGTAGGTTCCTCTGGATCGCTGCTGCAGACGTTTAGCTAATGTGGACCTGTCTTCTTTCTCCATCTCTCTCTCTCTCTCCTCCCTAAACTCGGTTTAGTCTCAGCAGATGACTCTCTAACATTAGTCTGGTCCTGCTCGAGGTTTCTGCCTGTTAAAGGAAGTTCTTCCTCTTCACTGTAACTTCATAAATGCTGTCAAGTCTTTCACTCATGGTGGTTGAAGATCGAGTGGATGGGAGTGGGTCTAGACCAGCTCTTTACCGAACACCCGTTGGGATTTGGTGCCACACATAAAACAACAAATATTGATGGACGGTTACAGGGTGAAAACACGTTATTTCCCATAGTTTGGACACTTGGACAAAGACTATATTTGTCCAGACAGAAGTCTTCTTGAAACTCATAATCAAACGATAAGGTCAAGGTCCCTGGATTCTTGGAAATGACAAGAACAATAATCCGTACGTCTTAATAAAGTGAGAGCTCGTGCACAGGAACGCCTCTCTGTGGATTCAACCGTTTAAATACCATCAAGTCTCTTAAATGACTCAGTAATTTGTGTGTTTATTAGATCAGTTTTACATTATAAGGCTCCAGGCTTGGAAGAATTGCACCCGTTGCTATAACAGCCATGAAAATTGGCCTAATTTACCAATTTGCAGAGGTTAGAGAAGTATTGAGCGCACCACAGAGGAAGAAAACACGGAAATGAAGCTGCCAGTATGAGGGTTGATCCCCCTCAAGGTTTCGGCCTGACGGGGATGAAAACACTACAGAAAATACTTCCACTAGTTACATTTCCAGGCCTCTCAGTCACACGTCAGCACACAGCTTATGTTATAAACCCCGAACAGAAAGCTTTCTGCTCCTGCCAGCTGTCCTACGGACTCAGTGAGGATGAAACAGAAGAGGAGACGACTGCTGAGACTCAATTAGACGAGAAAGAGGCGAATGCAGACGAGTCAGCGGTTATCTACGAGGCCACACAAGCCAAAGAGACATTAACAGAGCGAACTGAAGAGGGGAAGCGACACGAGCATGTGGCCTTTTGTCAGGAGGCCTTTTGTAATGTTGCCATATTAAGAGACATCTGCATTATGTGAGGAAAATTAAAGCAAATGCAGCACTAATGGTGCAATTAGTTTCTCTTTATTTTCCTTTACAGCCGCAGACTAACAAGCAGAACAGAATGCAGATCGTTTAAAAGGGGAAATCCGGTCTGTTGGACCCACATATTGGACTTTATTTTTAAAGGACCCTTTAAAAACTAAGTTTCAACAACAATTAAACCTGGAGGTTAATCATGAGGGGACAGACACAGCTAAAACTAGATTGGCTTGACATATGCAAATGACCAAAATGGGCAGAAAAACAGCAGAATAACTCTTCAACTGTGCGTCTGAGGAAAAAGTTCAAATGCGCAAAATCAAAGATCTCGTTAAGATACACATGCCTGTAAAATTTCGGGCAGATCGGAAAAAGTCGACGTTCGTGATGCTCTGTAGGGGGCGCTAGAGAGGCCTTTTCAATCGCTTCTTTTGGGTCACCTTAAAACATTGCGATTTTCAGGGGGTCAAATTTGTGTTTTCAGAAGCCGTAAAATAATAATAATAATGATGATGATGATGATGATGATGATGATGATGATGATGATGATGATGATAATAATAATAATAATAATAATAATAATCGAGAACCCCTTGGATTATAATAGGGCTTCACTGCGCTGTCGGCTCAGGCCCTAATCATATCAGAGAGCAGGTGTCAGCGACCACCAGGGGGCAGAAGGTAGTGATCATAGATTGTATATACTATGGACGACTTGGCTGGGCGCAATATTCGTACACCAATAGGCTGTATCAGGTGTCAATCACAGAAAACATGAAACTTTTAAAAAGGGAGCTGCCGAGAAAAAAGAGGACTTGAGCACAAACCAGTCTGACAGTAACTACATGTCAACATCACAACTAGGGGGGAGAAACATTTATATTCTGTGTCATTAATTTATAAAGTTTGTCCACAGCTCCATAGAGATTGCTGGAGGAGGCGGGATTTATGACCTATACCGCAGCCCGTCACCAGAGGGTGCTGTTCTCGCGGTGGCTTCACCCAGTGAGGAGGCATAGGGCGTCCATTTTATTTAAAAAAAAGAAAATGTCAGACAAACCTCATAAACACTCCTCTTAAAGTGAAATCTCCAGAAATTAAAGAGATGTTCATTATTTTTCTACCTGATTCTAACATGATATTTGAGAGAAGCTCAACCTGTCAACTACTGTGTTCGACTAATCTTGTTCTGGTTTCTAGAGACAGACCCTCACATGTTGCTTTTGGTCGTCAGCGTCCTTTACGGAGTTAAACTTTGAGTGTAAAATGTTCCAAACTCAGCCCTCAGCTCGAACCTTACACTCTCACTCCTTTCATGGACAAAGATACTCCAGTCTGGATCCGGTGGTTAAATTCTCTCAAAGATCATTTCATCCCGATGACGGGGCGTCTTGTTTTCCCGTCTCTGCCTCTCACACCTCGCACACTCGTGTCTTACTCATTGGATCAGCGTGCACATTTCTACATTCCCAGACCCACAGGAACAGCAGTCACGGCTCTTCCCTAATGCCCCGCTCTGAAACATTACCCATAATTCTCCATCCCCATGCCTGTCAGCCTCATTTCTTTCGCATTAAGTCACCGCGCAGGTTTTTTTTTTTTTGCTCAATAAATCTCGCTGCATTATCCGACCACAGGAATATGTCATAGCCACCGTGCTTAATCACTCCCCTTCGCTCTGTGCTATCCCACAATCCTCTCTGTCTGTCTGTCTGAGTCTGAGTCTGTGTTCACAGCTCTTTGTCTGTATTTACAGACTCGGTTCTTCTCCAAACGCACATTTTTCTTCTCCCCGAGGTCATTAAAAACCCAGGAGGAATCCAGCAGATTCAAACCCCCCGGACAAATATTGGATTGTTGTTTGGGAACAGAGAGTGCTCGGCTGCAGAGACGGGAAAAATAACCAAAAGAAACATTAACGGCATCAAAAAGTGTGTGGATCGATCAGAGGGGTTAATGAAATCTTTGTCTTCACTAATCAAAGACGCTAATTGCAAATTCTTTCTCACGGAGGTGGTTATGTTGTAAACATATGGGCTCTACTATAAGGGTGCATGATGGGATATCTTCACAGTCTCACCTCACAAGATACAATATACTCATGAAAAGGACAAAATCACTGCACAGGCACTGTCAGAGAGTATCTAAACGAGGAGATGGTTTCATTTTTCTAAAGGTAGCGCTTTGAAAACCTGCTGAAAGTCCAAGGATCCACCTCCATCTCTGCTCCATAAATTGGGTCCCCAAGATCCAAATCCAGCCGCAGATTTAATCCAAACTCATTAAATCCATCGACACTCATGAAGCTACAAAGACTTTATGATCGTGCTTAAAGGTGGGGTTGGCAGGAATCCATTAAAGAAGCTTTTTTTTTTTTTGGTGTTTATACAAAACATCTTTGAATATCAGTCAATAGTTATTAGTTATTGATTATTTGGTAATATATCGATATCTCTGTGTTCTCTTCTGTCTGTGTCGTCAACATTTGAACATTTTTGAGCGGTCCGCTCTTTCTGACTGTAAACAAAGCCGTTCTCCACCCCCTCTAACCTGATTGGTTGTGAGGCAGACGCTGCTCCCCCGTGTCGTTCAGGAGCCCAAACAAAGTTAGCGTGCTACAATATTGGACAGTAGAAACCAACCAGAAAGTTCGGAAAATTGTCTGAATCCTCCTTTGGCCACGACTGCCGACACAAGCGAGAAAACAAAGTAAATACCGGAGACTCTGGAGGAATAACGGGCGCTTAAAACGGAGGTAGACCGGACAAGAGCTAAAAAGCCGGGTCAACATAAACGATGGGGGACGCTTGGGGATCTTGGTGACCCTGTAACCTTTCTGCTGGACAGGTAAACCGCTTTAACAAAGTAAGACAAGTGTCTGTAACAGAAGTGTTTCTTGTCAAACGGACCTGCTGTAGCGTGTTGTAGCGCCATCGCTAAACTGTCCTCCCTCGGGTCCTGGACTATGTCACTTTATCCTCGTTGTAGAAGTCCTGCAAACATTGTGTTTGCTGGTAGTCTGTTGGCATCTACAGTAGCACCAATGCTTTTGACTTTCACCTTGACTGGGCCCCATTTGTAATGATCTGAAGTATTTATCTGCATTATATCTGAATTTAATTGGAACGATACGAGCGAGCAGGAGCGTCCTAAAAACTGGAACTTCCTCAGATCCTGACTACAACACCTTTAAGTGGTTTCAAATAATTCACAATTTAGCTAAATATGTGACACTTTAGTTTATTTGTATCACCTGTTTTAAAGGTATTTGCCTATTGTGAACATTTGCAGATCCAAATATGAGTTAGAATTGATTTCTGATAATATCAAGCAATATTTATGTGCAGGTAGAGATTATTTTAGTATCTGTGCAAAGACAGCAGCTGTGAAAATAATGAGGGATGTCTGAGTCTGCATGAATCTCCTTCTGCCAGTTTACAAACACATCCTATCTGCTCATATTTCAGGAATGAGACCTACTGCATGTGTTTGAAGAAGATATCACCTTGTGTACATACAATTATCATTCAAGAAGGTCAAAATGTGCAGACATGACGTAAATATTGACAGCATAAACTGCATTAGAGGGCCATGTGTTGCATTCATTTCCACATAAATCGCCCCCTGCGTGCTCATCCAAGCCTCTAAAATTGTCTTCAAATCACAGAAGACATGAACTCACACTGAAGTGCCATAAACGCGGAAGAAAACAGCGAGAGGAGAGGATTAATCTTCCTGTCGGAGTCAAGAGGACAAAAGAAGGACGGGAGGATGAACATGAGTCTGCATGTGTCTGCGCCGGCATTAAATTATAATGAGGGGGAGAAGAAGTCTGGAGTAATGGCCTCCCTGGAGGAAACCATGACTGCACTCTGCACAGAGAGGTGGAGTAGAGGAGGGTGGAGATGAACTCGATCGTACACTTATTTACAGTTTGGAGAATAAAAGAATAAACGAGACAGAACGAGGAAAAAACAGCCTGCAGAGTTTACAAAATTAGAAATGATCTGAAACCACTTTGCAGTTGAAATAACAGCAAATACCAAAGTTAATGGAGCGGGAGATTTCCATTTATTATGAGTCATAATCTTGGACACGGAGCGTTTTCAGCTTTTTGTTCTCGGGGAAATTTATCAGCTGAGAAACAGCAGAAGGGAAATTATTTTAATAAAAGAGTTTTTTCCATATACAGTAAAGTTCAAAACGAGCAGAAGCCGACTCAGGAGTTTCAGGTTAGTTCTCTGGAATTCACATCAGGAATAATATTCATGTAAATACACAGCAGACCCAGTTTTTATATTCCAAAAACATCCCCCCTCCGGTTTTTGTCTTTCCATTCACTCAGACAGAGAGGGGTTAGTCAGCGGTCACATCTCAAACAGGATCAGCGTTTACAGTTTGACAAACACACTCGGGCTTTCTACCCAGCAACAGAAACACACACAGAGGGCAGGGCGCTCACATCCCAAAAACAGATGTGGCTCAAACGTCTCAACGAGATCCGACAACAAATAAACCATCAAGTTTGTTCACTTTGGGTTTTTGAGGCTCTAGGAGCTGCCGGAGATGGGTTTTTTTTATTCTTTTTAAGACCAACTCAGATGAAAATCCTGTTCATTGGTTATTTTTCTGATGCTACAGGACACATCATGAGAAAATTAAGTGTGAAATTTCATTTCTGAGTGTTTCTGCACTGAAATCGCTGTAAATCTCTGGCAGACCCAAACGGCAGGTTCAGATTCAGTGAGATTTCCTACATCACAAATCCAAGCTCCGCCCCCAGAGCCCCGCTATGCAGACCAAGGAGTGAACAAGGAGTGAAGTTCACTTTGGTTTAGACTTCAGTTTTACTGCTAATTCAAAAGTTGCATCCTTAATTTTACCCTTGATGCTTTGCAAACTACCCACTGCGCAATGCGACGTCAAAATGACATCTATTTAATGTATTTTATCGACGATGTGGTACAAATGTGGACGTCATTTCAACGTCTAAAAGAGGTCCAATAATGATGTCTAAATCTCAGATCCATTGTGCACATCGCACTGACGTCTAGATGTGGTCTTTGACGGACTGACCCAATACTGACTTGATCTGCGTGTCTCTTCGACGTCCGATGTTTGTTGGGTACAGTCACTTACTGCTAAGATATATAACAGTAGATTTATTGAGCATTTTTAGGGTATTCTACTGTAAAATGACCAAAAACATGTCCTCATGTTTGAACACAACAACAGTGGTTTCTGTCTGAATTGGTAAATGCAGATTTTCAGTGTACAGAATATTCATCTTTATGTTTTGTTGACATCAGTCTGCAGCTAGACAAACAGATATGATCCAGAATGATCTTTTTACTGTCCGAGCTCATGTCCCGCCTGTTGCAGACATCTCTTTTTGCTCATCCCTAACGCTCCGGGCTAATAACGTTTTCACCAGATGGAAAATGAAATCATCTCGCCAAACCAGAAGCTGCTGAGGCGGCAAAACCATTGTGGTGACTTTCCATCAATACTTGAGAATTTGGTGAGCAGATCAGCAGCTCCGTGTCTGACAGTGAGGTTTTTGTACTGCTGAGACTGAGGAAAAGGATAAATACATTAGATTTTTTTTTTAAAGCGATACTGCCTCAATCAGCAATTGTTTTTAAGCTGTCTGGAAGAGCGGAACAATGGGAGCGCGAGCCCCTGAGACAAAAGGCAGCACAGAAATGCATTTTTAATAAGGACGAATTATAATTTCTGGAGAAAAAATAAACACAGTTTTTCTCTGGAGGCTTCACGTCTTTTCTTTGTTGACTTCTCAGGACTAAATAAAAAAAACACAATAATCAGATCTGGTCCCTGAACAAAAGGTTTCCTTTCCCTTTTTCATCGAACAAAAGAGGACGAAAGTGTTTCAGACGTTTTTGCCAAAATCTCGGCACCATCTATCAATTTAATTAAGACGTCAAAGTCCAACAACAAGAAAGGTAAATCAATGAACCTCGTCTAACAACAGGGTTTTTAATTTTCATTATCGACAACATGAACGCACACTGGAGCCAAAACAGCAACATCTATCAACAAGGAAGTCTAGACTACTACGTGAGAATTTTCACCATATCATCATTTTTATGCATATTTTCCAACTCCAAGCTGTATGAACTTGAATACTTGTTGGATATAATAATATAGGTGATGTTTATTTGTGTAATGAGGAACGGTGGGGCCTAAGAAGATAAACACCTTATATCAAGGTGTGCAGAATTATCAGGCAGCTTCTTTTCCTCAGGAAAAAAAGAGATTAAAGTGACTAAAGCTCTCTTGGAATTGTTAAGATATTGGGGCGGGATCACAGAACCATTGAACGTTTTTTTTGCAAATAGTCAACAGGGTCGCAAGGAACGTGCTGAGGAAAAAAGGCCCAAATTTACTGCCAAAGATTTGAGAAGAATCAAACGTGAAGATACCAGGAACCCGTTATCCTCCAGTGCTGTCAAATTCCAGAACCGCAACCTACCTGCCCAGAAGTACAAGGTGTTCAGTGCTCAGAGACATGGCCAAGGTAGGGAAGGCTGAACCTGACCACCACTGAACAAAACACACAGGACAGATTTTTTAAAGGTTTTATGGACTGATGAGATGAGAGGGACTCTTCACGGACCAGATGGACGGGCCAGTGGCTGGATCAATAATGGGCACAGAGCTCCACTTTGAATCAGACGCCAGCAAGGTGGAGGCGGGGCTCTGGTATGGCCTGGTATTATTAAGGATGAGCTCGTTGGACCTTTTCAAGGTCAACAATGGACTTAAAATCAACTAAACCTACTGACAGTTCTTAGAAGACACTTTCTTCAGGAAAAAGTCTGCATCTTTCAAGAAGACCATGATTTTTATGCAGGACAATTATCCATCACATGCATCGAAGTTCTCCACTGTGAATAATGACGTGGCCCCCTTCCTCACCAGACCTAAACCCTACTGAGAACTTGTGGATGTTCTTAAATGGGAGATTTACAGTAAAGGAAAACAGCCGACCTTTCTGAACAGAGTCTGGAAGGCTGTGGTTTCTGCTGCACAAAACGTTGATCGTCAACAGATCATGAAACTGAAAGACTCCATGAACTGAAGTCTCCTGACTGTTATTGAAAAGAAGGGTGGATATATTGGTCACTGATTAAATTTTCAGTTGTTTGTTCATTATTCTAACTTTACCAAATGAAAATAAAAAAGTGAGATGGGAAAGTTTTCATTTTTTAATTAAGTTGCATAATAATTCTGCACACTAATAGTTTCCCAATAATTGTGCACATGGTGTACTGTCTGTTGACCTCTTTTTAAAATAAAAATCAACACAATTTGACAACTTTGAAAATATTCTTTTACTTTTCCAGCTAGTGGTTTTTTTTTATTATATTGTAAGTCACCAAACGCCTTGTTGTGTAATGAGTCAGGGTGTGTTGAAGGACGGGACAGTAGGAACAGCCTGAGCCACGGTCCAAAGTCTGTCACACTTACTTAGTCAGCAGAACAGCCCCAGGACACAACCCTAACACACACATACTGTATACACACACACACACAGATATACACACATCGACCGAGCCATCCCTCGGTCTTTGCACACATGCCCTAATCAGCTCTCCAGGGACGAGTCTAAGGGGGTTTGAATTGTGTGTGTGTGTGACTTCCAGGACTCGGAGGTCTGGACGAACACTGACTCAGCAAGAGAGACAGCAGTGACAGGCTTAGACAACTACACAACACAAACACACACACACACAACTCGCTGTTACTCCGGGATGTGTGACTGAGGCATGGCATTGTTTCAGGGTTTCATTGAGCATTCAGTATTCATCCGTCCAAAGTCGACTCGCTGTCACCGCTCTACACTGAAAAATGTAAAAGTGCCTCAGGGAGAAGAAGAGAGGATCCCGGTCCATTATCCCAGAAATGCTCTGACAGATGGCATCAAATTGTCTGATTAAGATTCTCCTCGAGGTTCGGCGGTGAGGGGCCGGCTCTGTTGATACAGTACTGAGGGGATCTGAACATGTGCAGTTTGACAGAGACGAGTGAAGATGGGAAAGCGCTCGAAGGGGAATGGAGGCTGGAGAAACCGATGAAGGACGAAGCCTGTGAGTGAAGTTCATACTGATAGATATTAAAGTTCAATGGGTTAACCACCGGCACACTCACGAATAGTCAACAATTGATAAATTTGCATCCGAAGACTGCGGTGCATATGAGAAGTGAATTATAAACTCTAAGATCTTTAATTCTTAGTAAAATTCTGCCTCCTAAAGGAACGAACCCTCATCAGCACAATTCACTCAAACCTTCACGCCACATTCACAAGGATTTAAAACATCGGACAACAACATGGCGTTTGATATTTTTAGACACAAAGACGACCTTTTCGCTGAAGTCTCGGCACTCGCTTCTGTGTTTCATGTCAAGTCCTGGTTTTTACGATCTACAGATCAGTATCCAGCCTGGACCAAACTAGGGCTGAAATGATTCCTCGAGTACCTTGTTTACGAATAACGATCGAGGAATTTCACACAGCTCTTGGACACAAACGTCTTTGGGGACAATGATGAGGGAACATTTCATAATTAGCTTTTATACAAGCATTGCAATCCGCTAATGCACACACTTGTTCCGCGATCGTCCTCTCTACTTCTCCGAGTCTGGCCTGCATAGCGGGGCTCCAGAGTTGGCCTGGATTTGTGACGTAGGAAATCTCGCTGTATGCGAGTCTGCCGTTTGGGTTCGGTTACTCGAGTAATCGATGGAAATTTGGTAGAATACTCTATTACTAAAATATTCAATGACTGTAGCCCTCGATCAAATGGACTCATGCCCACTAAGACTTCCTGGAATCTGGTTTACCTGATTCACTTGACCTCACCTGATGGATCATGCAGGACAGCTTCTGTCCCTGTACAGGCTCTTGAAATATCAGGCACTGACAACTCCTTACTGGCAGACCTCCCTTCAAACTTCTGCAGATGATCCAGAATACAGCCGTCCATCTTGTCCTCAACCAACCCTGAACAGCACATGTCAATCTCCTGTTCATCTCTCTCCACTAGCTTCCTGTCTACACTCCCTCCCATCACCTGTACTACCCTACCTGTACTCTGCCAATAAAAGGTGCCTGGTTCTAGTATTAGCATTTCAAACTCCCATCATGTACAGCTCTCCAAATACACTAAATTCATTCTCCTCATTTGTATTAATTCTCCCGCCTTCACACTCGTGCTAATGATTTTGCACATGCTCAGTGTGAACACAACTTAAAACCGAAAGTTAAACGCACTAAAAACTCGACCAAAGTGACTCGTCTGTGCAGAGCGAGTCAAGTGAAACTGTTTCTGTTGGTTTTCACCTCTTTTACTTCGATGATATTTTAGAGTTTGTGTTTATCATGTTTTCATTTCGTTGATGTTATTCGTCCTCCAGCTGGTTGTTCCCGTCTGGACTCTTCACGGAGGCCTCTGCAGCTTTCACAGCCTGCTTTTTGTTCTCTATTGGGTCACAATGGACTTCCTGTGGCTGTAGAGCCGCCGTCTCCTCTGAACCAATCAGAGTGCGGCACTGACCGACACAGCGTCCAGGAGCACAATGTTGGGCTGTTGCCATGAGAGCTGGGGGACGAGAGTAAACAGGAGGGAAAACAGAGATTGTTTGGACGGGCGGGGGGGTGATAAAGTGGGACCTGATGGTCTGCAGCGATAGTCCGGGTCTCTGAGAACAAATGTGAGGTCTGTTTTTATTCTGCACTTCTACTCTGGATTAATAAAAGGATCTGAAATGAGACTTTTTCAGACTTTACTTTTACCAAAACGCTACTCCCAGCATGGCAGCGCTTCTTTCTGGTTTGAATCCCGCAGAAAACGGTGAAGACGCTCTCACTTTTGCCAACAACAAGGTGTAAAGCCTCCGGGGGACTCCTCACACTTTAACACAGAAGCTGAAGAGAAAACAGAGCGAGTCCGGGCCTCTCAGGTGTTTTCACAGGAAAACTGACCCACAGAGCGGTCAGGAAATGTCAAACGGCATTCCTGACATTCCTGCCGAGTTTCCTGCTCAGACCCCCCCCCCCTTATCTCTGTCACTGACGTCACACTCCTACGAACAATCCAAACGCTCCTGTTTTCTCACAGTAAAGAGACTTTCTGCACAGAAAGATGAAGACAGCAGATGAAAGCGTCAGGACAACTCTCTAAATGAAACTCTGGAGGCACTAATACCTGATCACTTCATTTAGCCACGCTGTAAACAGTCAAACTGGAGTCTCTAATCAGATTGGTTTTAATCAGATCCCAGACTGATCGCTCATTAAGGATGTTAATTAATCAGGTATTGAGTAACGGATTGTTAAGAAAGCACTTATTGAGTCAGGGCCCTCTGGATGCTCTTCCAGTGGATAACATTCAAAACGAGTTCTATAGTTATCTTTCCAGTGAAATTAACATGGAAAAAACGTCTTCTGAATGCACTTCCTTCATATTAAACAATAAAAACTGCCCACTAGATGTCCTCCCTATGGATTTAACAGAAAATGGTGCCACCTAAATGTCCAGACAGTACAAAAAAACTGTGCAAAAAGCACCCTCTGGATGCCCTTCCAGATGATATCGCCTAAATATTTAGCCACCTGAATGCCCTGGTGATGCCCTTTAAGTGAATACAATCTAAAAAGTACTCACTGGATGATCTTCCAGTGTTAAAAAAGGGGGAATAGTTCCACCGGATGCCCTTGCAGCATATAGAATATCATAATGTGCCCTCATAAGGTCTTTCTAGTAAAACTTGGGTAAAAAAGTATCATCTGGATGCCCTTCTAGTTGATATGGCCTAGATAATTTGCCACCTGAATGGCCATTGAATGCCCTGATGTTCCATTTTCAGTGGATGCCATCTTTAAAAAGCTCTCTGGATGATCTTCCGGTGTTAAAAAAAGTGGGAATACTTTTACTTATTTTACATTTACATTACTTATTACCTAAACATTATTTTCTTGATAAAACTTCAGTTACAGGATGTTCAGCTTAAGCTCAAAGAAAGAGCTGTACAAGTTATTTCTTAAAACATCTAACGGCTTTGAATCCAACTTCAAAATAAAAGCATGGTGTGAAAAGAAGGGAGGGTCTTTTACTCTGAAAAACGTTCACGCCTCTGACACAAACCCCACATTCCTATGAAGTTCATGGATCCTATAAACGTCTTTCTCTTTATTCAGAGCTCATTTGTCTAAATGCAGCTTCAACAGAGATGTTTGTGCAGCAGAGGTACACACACACACACACACACACACACACACACACACACACACACACACACACACACACACACACACACACACACACACACACACACACACACACACACACACACAGCCCCTGTGAGCTGCGATTGAACAGTCTTTGGTGGAGGGTCGGTGTGGGCTGTCGGCCAGAGAAGCCTTTCATCATGCCTTCTCCTCTCTCCCTCTCTCTCTCTCTCTCTCTCTCTCTCTAACACACACACACACACAGTGTCTCTCCACCTCTTTATTTTAAACGCATACACACACAAACACACACAAAAACACACACTCCATTTCCCTGCCTCCCTCCACCTCCCCTCTGTGTCACTCTTTTTTTCTCTCTACATCTAATTTCCGGTGTGGATGCGAGCACGGGCGGCGACGTGCCGAAGTTACCCACAAATCACAGCATCGTACACGTGAATAACTACACACACACACACAGACACACACACAGAATGAAGTGATCTGAATGTGAAGTAGGTCAGATGACATGTGGCGGCAGCAGGACGTAGAAATTCAAACTCATTTGAATAAACATCTGAACATGATGAGGATGTTCGGAGCTCTGACATGCAGGACGACAGAGTTTCTCATCTTTTATTAAACACACGGATAAACAGCTGAACGCATGATTACATCATATGACACACAGAGAAAGCCAACATCACACTGCGGGCTACTCAGCCTGCCTCTATATAACCAGCTTCTATTCTAAAAGAGTTGGGACGCTCTGTGAGATGTTGATAATACCGCAAAAAACAACAAATTATCCTCAGGCAGCGCTGCGTTAAAAACAGACAGGACTCTGGAGTGGAGGTCACCGCATCGGCTCACAATCACCTCCAAACACTGTTCATCCCTTCATCAACCAATGAGGTTAAGAAAGGAGGAGACCAGATAGAAACAGGATCTAGAAGTAACAAAGACTTCTCTGGACCGGAGCCTGTTTAAAGTGGAACTGGGAGGAAGTGGAAAACTCTCCTGTGGTCTGAGGAATCAGAATCTGACAAACCATGGACTGTACAATCCCCCGTCTACAGAAACCCTTACATAAACATGATCCAGAACCGCAGCAGACTTCTCAGGGTTCGAGCCGCTGTAAGATAGACAGAGGAAAACTGACCGATCCAAACAGGACATTCATTTTGGAAACCGAAGACACCACATCCTCTGGGACCACCTTCCACATCTGTGAGGGTTCCATGAATGCTGAACAAGATCTACAGGTTTAGGAGCAACAGGACTCTGTAGTTGGAGTCACCGCATGGGCTTCATATCACTTAATATCACTAGCACTCTTGTGGAAAGTCCAGTTGTCCTTTCAACGAAGAACTGGAAATCATAGATGCTGCATCCTCAGTTTTAAACAATATCTCTAAGTTTAGGAGCAACATCTGCTGACATCTAGACAAGGACTTTTTCAGGGAAGACCTTCACAGGATCCCAAACCACATTCTGACAACTGCATGGCTCTGTAGGAGAAGAGTCCTACAGAGGGTAAACCATCCAAACCTGTTCTCATTTCTATCTTCCACACCGTCCTCCTGACTCTTATGGATTCATGGTTTAATATAAACACGGATATTTTAGCATTTTTCTGTCATGATGTTTCCAGCTGCAGCTGCTGGATCACTGTCACGATCTTTGGACATTAATGAGGGTTCGGCGTCTCATCTCCACCCCTCCGCCTCCTCCCTCCGACTGTGAAAACACCGAGTGAATGATGTCAGGCTGCAGGGAGCTGCTCCAACCCACGCACACTCTTACAGAAACACACACACTGTCACTACTGTCGGCCCGGTCTCGCCCAGAATCACAAAGACTGACGTAGAGGAAGTCTGAAGACACATTTTGTGTCACTTTGAATGAAAATCAGAATAAGATCATCTGCTGTACTTTACAAACTAGGAGGGACTTTAAAATGATCCAGATTATCAGAGCTCTTAATCAGACTGAATACGTGGTCCACGGTTGGCACCAAAACCACAAACACCAACAAATCCTGATATACCTGAAACTATGAGGTGGTCAGACCAGATGATTGGCAGCAAACTGTCTCATTTGTAGATATAATTAAAGACATATTATACGTAGATGCCTCATTACGTGCCGGAGCGTAATCCAGCGTTGCCGCCATATTGGATAGGTCTCCGCACTCTAGGCTCATACTAGAGCCAAACGGCATCAACAGAGAACGAGCAACTATGCCCGTATATCACGCACCTATGGTTGCAAAAACTGACGCACTATTAAAACCAGATGATGTAGGATTATATTTCACAGGATTGAAAATTATTTTGGTTATTTTTAATGTGTAGCAGCATCTCGTATCATAGCGACTTCTCTGCCGTTTATAACAAATAAAACCGTGTAAAAATCTGGTATAAATTCAGGGAGTTATGGTTAATGTCATTGGGCATTTCTACCTTCCTTAATAGAAATAAATGCACTATGGGACCTATCCTAGGTGGTGGCCATGCTGATACATGAGCTCCAATCGGCAGCGTCAGTTTATGAGGCGTCTAGGTGTATTATGTCTATGGTTATAATGCTCATGTCAGGTGTTAAACATGTGGGGCGTGGTTTTACTCACACACATTACCATCTAGATCAGGGGTGGGCAATTAACTTTAACATGGGGCTGCATGAGAAACCGGAACTGTAGTGATGTGACAATACACAATAACAACACAACAACAACAATAACTTCAACTTCAAATCAGAGGGGTTCACACATACAGAAAAGTAAGTCCAAATAAGCAACTATGAGTTAAAAACAAGACAAAAAAAGCGAGTTTTACAAGCGACTTCTGAGAGAAACGAGCTTAAAGTTTTTCATAATAATCGAACTTGGCGACTCTAAGGCGTCTACGAATATTTTGCTGATGTTTAAACTTGTCTCTGTTCACAAATGCAGATCTAGGATGTACACACGTGCGTCCAAACGGAATTAAACAACTGCTAGGTTTTCAAAATAAAAGTGACACACTCTTATAGCATGTTGATGATTTGATTGACAGACCTCATGAAGGGCTGGGCAGGGACATCCAAGGGGCCGGATGTGGCCGTAAAATGCCCAGGTCTGCTCTAGGTGATCGTTAATTTTCCTTCGCCGGTAAGGGAGCCGCCTCTTTATCGTCTCTTTGGGACAGATTCAAGAGCTGATCATTAAATGTAAATGTTCTTTATCTATACAATAACAAACATTAAAAGTTTAAAATCAATGCTAAAAGAGACGGGAGGACAGGAGTGATGTGCATGCTAAAGTCGTTGAATAAACCCACTTTTATCGAAGAGCAGAGTGGGATCTGAGTCATGTAAAGGGATAAAGGCGATTTAGCGGGGATTGTTGATTGCAGCCGTTTACAGTAAAGACAGAGTTAGCGTTTGCTTGATTTTCTGGTAGTAACCACCTCTTCTCTGCGATGAGTCAACAGAAACCCTGCTGACGTCGAGGTTGAAATGATCCCCGACATGATTATTAGAGAAATGGTTTTCAGATCGGAGCTTCAGTAGATGGTGAATCAGTGAGGCTCTAAATATAACCCTCCTCCTGCAGCTGCACGCTAATACAACAGAGTTGTTCGGCTGAGAGAGGCTCAGAGATCAGAGGCATCATCGCTTCAAAGTGAAAGTACACACTCACATGTGTGTGTCTGTGTGTCTGTGTGTGTGTGTCTGCAGGGTGAGCACAGCTGCTTTGCATTAAGTGTTCAGATAAACAATATGTGTGAGCTACTGTAGCGACATATAAAAAGACGAGGAGGAATAAATGCAGGTGGTTTTTATTTGGTTGTAACACCTTTTCATCCTGTCGCTCTGCAGCTCTCATTCTCTCTTTGTGATCACATTCAAATCCAACACGACCTTTATTATTATTATTATAAATATAAAAGAATACATACATGCGGTTTGGACAGGGATGAAACAATCTGGAGCTCATTTGACGATTTAATTTCCTCCAATATTTGACTTTTCATCCCTCTGAAACATTAAAACACAACCTGATTCTGTTTCAGACTCACAGTTGGTCTAAATCCTCAAATTTCCTCCCAGCCCGATGTTTTGAAACTCGACACGCCTCCGAGTCGACTGAAACATCAGCGAGGAGCTCAGAGGAGCGCTCATTTTGGGAAAGCAAAATCAACCAAAGAAGAAAGAAGCAAATGTAACTCAAACACGGGAAACACAGAATTTTTAGGTACTACTTTCTGCGGCGGATTAATCCAAAACTATTGAGAAGTCATTCAAATGGAAGGGGTCCACTGGCGATAACAGTTCTGCCTTCGAATCAGAAGATAATGAGTTATCAAACGTGTTTAATCTACAATTAGGCTTCATCTCTGTCTGGATTTTCAGTATTTTTATTTCAATGATTTCTCTATCAGGAAAAAGGTAAAATGAAAACAGTTATTTAGATTCTGACGTTTTATCCGGCATCTAAAGTTGGACTAAAGTCATAAGACAAAACACTTGATTGTTATTAGTGGTTTTCTTGGTACATGATTCACAGGGACAATAAAGTTTACATGTATCATGTCACATCTAATTAAAGGATATTATATTATAGTTAATCTTATCTTACTGTGTATTATCATCATCACATCATACTGTATGATATATGATCAAATCCTATTGTATCATATATTATCATATACTGTATGATATCTTATCCAATCCAATAGTGTCATATCAAAACATGACATATCGTATTTCATTGTATCGCATCGTAATTTAACAAATCATATTGTATTGTATCGTTATTGTATTGCCATTGTATCGTTATTATCGTTATTGTATAGTATTGTTTCGCATGATATCATGTTGTATCCTATCATATCTTAATGTGTCATATCAAATCACACACTATATCATATTGTAACGTATCATTTCTCATTGATCTCATTGATCTCATTGTATCTTACTGTATTATTTCATATTGTATCGTTTCTCATGATATCACGTTGTATCATATCATACTGTGACAGAGCCCATTATATTGTGTTGTATCTAATCATAACAAAGTGTATCGTATAATATTACGTTATCATATCTCATCATTTCTTATTGTATCATATCATAGCTTATCATGTCTTATTATATCAGATCATATCATGTCGCTTCATGCAAAACCTGGACATGATCTCAGTGAAGTGACTCAGAGGTTTTTTTAAAGCTGAGTTTTTAAGCCTTTTGGCGACACCTTATCCTTGAAATGCTGACTAAACCTAGTTTATCAATCTCCCATGAGTCAGCAGGGTGGAGGTGAGGCGGGCCTTCAGCCTCCTTCCCACTCACGACAGTCAAAGCAGCTCGGCCTCTGATTTTCAAACCTCCAACCCTCGATATCTTCAAAACTAATGAGTTTAAAAAATAATTAAAATCCCTCCAAGTTTGTGCAGTTTTCATTTTTCCTTTTTTTAAACGAAGATGTAAACACACGTTTAGATTAACTCTTTTTTAATGAGTGTGTATGTGGTTTGTGGTGCGTCTGCAGACAGCCTCAAGTGGACATTTGTAGAACTGCGTTTTTTAGCACTTCTGAAACAGTTTTGTTTCAGTTATGCCTCTTTTAAACTTGTTACTGTTTGGCTGCGTCCACATGGACATTACATCTCGTACCAAAACAATCAACAAACAAAGGAACTAAAGGCCAACCGGTTACCTACGAAATACTGAAAACACAAACAAGTTTCCAGCTGTGAACAAACGGACTTCCTCCTACTCGTTCTCTTTGCACTTCTTAATCTATTATACAACTCTTATTTTGAAATATTTCACCCAAAGTCCTGAAAGTGCGCTGTCACAACAGGTGATGTATGATGGTTCTGTTACTCTTCCAGCTTTTCAACCTCTCTGAACCAAACTCTTCGAAACCTCTTTGTTTTCTCCTCTTTACTATTTTTCACAGATCTGATTGAAAGTTTGGATCGGTAACGGCGTGAAAAAGACGACTATTGGAGGATAAATTGGCCTCTTCCTCTGACTCAGTCGGCAGGGAGTGACAGAGTGAGTCTCTGTAACCCGCCATCTCTCCCGCTTGTTGTCCTGAAGTGACGCAGTCAGATGGAGGAGCGCTGTAATTAACGTCCCTCAGAGAGAACCGAGACTCTGTGACATTATGCCCACCTAAGTGGCTGTCTCACACACACACACACACACACACACACACTCTAAAGACGCAGTGCCACCTGTTTCACCCACTCTCCAATTACTGAACTCAGCTGGAGGTTCAGGCGCTCCGCCTGGAGGTGTGAGTCTGAGTCCGTCTTATTGATACTTCACATACAGAATATTTGTACTGAAGGTCATGTGGATGAACATCAGTCACACAGGTGGAGTTTAGGACACGTTACTGAACACAGCTCGGGTGAAAACACGACTGGACCTCCGTAAATAACAGGCGGGCTGAGGTGACTCCTCCTCCTCGGATCTGTCGGTGGGTCAGCGGCGGGTTTTTGTGAATCCTGACTGTGACTGAATCTCCTCCTACATCAAATATCCGCAGGAGGAGTCATGACAGGGTAATCAAACTCAGCAGCTATCCAAAAACAGCGCTGGTGTGTTTGTCAGTGTGAGTATGAAGCACTAATGCTGCAGAAATTGATCTGAACACCTTAATTATTCAGATCCTAGGGCTGGGCGATATGGCCTCAATCAATATCACGATATATTGATCAGTTCACCTCGATAACGATAAATGGACGATAACAACTGGGGTGGAGTCACGTCTCTGACGTAGGACAGCGTCTTAAAGGGACATGAGACCATAGTCTACCTACAAACATCCAAAACTGACTTCGATTTATTCATTTTTTGACATCAAATATTCCGATATGGGCAAAATGACGTTGGTTATTGTCGGAAATTTCGGTATCTGTTTATCGCCCAGCCCTATCATATCCTGTCACACTTTGACGGATCTAACCAACTCTCTAATCTGCTTCTCCTCTCATATATTTGTGGATTTCTCACTTGAATAGTTCATTTGGATTCAGGTAAACAGCTTTAGCTTACTTTAGGAGTGCGAAGATAAAACAACCCTGATGAGACGATGACCCTCCAAGGTTAACTTTTATCCGACATCCTTTAAGTCAAACTGTTTCCAGTCACTGTTAAATGAAAGTCTCTCACACCAATGAAGCATTTACATTTAATACTCTGTAGTTTGGTGGTTATCTGCTGTGATTTTTAACCTTCCTCCTGTGTTTGCTTTTACTACGCACCCACCATGTTAAGGAACTTATGATTTCAGTTTTCACTCTAATTATTAGATATTGATCTAACCGGGTCAACAGCGACCCTAACATGACAAGTGCCATAATTTTAATAAGAGCATTTTATAATTTAGTCAATTTTTTATCTTTATTTTGTTGAAATAGAGGTTCCCGACAAAGTCAAAAAGTCTTGATGCAAAAAAGCGAATTTAGGTGGGAAGTTTAAGCATTTAAATCAAAACCGGTCATGGGAGATGAAATAAGGTTTCCACTAGAGGATTGAGCAGCAGCCTCCAGTATTAAAACGTGACGCCAGTGCAGACGCGCTAAAAACTAAGAGCCCAGAAGAACAGTGTTATAAGAGCCACGCTGGAAATGCACGTCCTCAGCCTCGTACAAAAGCTCATTCTGTGTTTGCACACTCGAAAGGCGGTTGTGGTTTAACGATTCGCTTTTTTGGATAATATTTTGGCAACAAGTTCGCAAATCTTTGCCTCTCCCTCAGCTTTCCCAACATGGCGACCAACGTCACCGACACGTTACGCCACTGAGACTACATCCAGATGAACAGTCTTACTTTTTCATTTCTGCATGAATGCAAAGGATCGTTTTCTCCTCACATACTTTAACGCTGCACATGCAAGCAGAGGAGTGACGCTTCGTAAGCGCTTGCAAAAATGATTTGCGTGTTTGCGCTTTTAAAATCCTCGTCCACGCCGCTCATTTGTTCTTTTGAGTTTAAATACGAACCAGCTAAAACTTTCACACAGGAGCTTCAAAGTCAGACTACAACGAGACCTTCTTTATTCAACGAACACTCACTCATCGTTCCAACAGTCTCATCAAGTCCTTCAGGAATATATTCGATAAATACGGAGCAGATCTACCAGCAAATATTGAATTAAAAAAGAGACAAATTTCAGGCGTCATGTTGCACAACAATCCGAGCTTCGCCTCACAGGTTGATGCCAAACCAGCCGATTTCACGTCCAACAAACTACAATCACATTCACAAACGGATGGAACGAATCCTCCTGTAATTCAGGAGGAGCCAAACTGGAAATAGATGCAACATTTAGCAGCTGACACGTTATTGGCAGGGAGGGAATGATGAGGGATGGAGCTTCAATATTTAGCCTGACATGAAAGTCATCGCTCATGAGGAGAGGAAGAGGAAGAAGGAACACAGCGGGGGAGTCGGCAGCAGCTAAAAATTGTGTTTTTAGGAGGAAATATTACATAACCCTCAGAATAATTCATCCAAGGTGTCCTGCTGCTGCTGATTTCTGTTTTTAAACCCTTAAAACGCTCCGCACACGACGGAGGAAACTCATCTTTAAACAAAGAGGACAGGAGAGGAAATGGAGACGGTTCATGGACGGCATGTGTGTTTTTTTGGAAATATTCCCAAGGAGCTGCTCTCTGCTCATCTCCTTATCTAATTCACTTGATCTTAAGTCTTTAACAAGGTAAATAAAAAGAGTTTAAAGCAATTAACTCATTTAACAATCAGTCTCTTCCATCATGTGTGAACACTCATCCTGCTCATCCTCGTTCAGCAGGTTTTGCTCCAAAAAACCTCAAAAATGATCAGAAATTAGAGGTGAAAAAAGTCTGTCTCAGTCTGGACGTTTTGCATCGATGTTTAAGGTTTTTAAAAGATGATGTAACTCAGAGTAAGATCCTGTTTCTACATCTGTAATCAGCAGGAGGTAAGTCTGCTGCTGCTGCACATTTTCTGTCCACCCACCTCTGAAGTGAAATACCTGCAGCTCCGCTCCTCTCCCTGCTGCCCGTATCCGTCTCCTGATCCACGTGCACCTGCTCCTCTCGCTCTAATCTTATTATCCCTCGCCTCCTCTCTCTATCTTCTGCCTTCACCGGTGTCTGGAGCCGTCCAGCCTCTCACCTGTACTCTGCCCTGTCTTTGAACTCTGTTACACAATCCACCAGCCTGTTAGCGCGAAGCTAAGCCCCGCCAGACACACCTCAGCCCTCTGCTCCCAACTCTGTCTGATTTTATCTTAAAGGGATATTCCGGTGTAAAATTACACCTTAACACCGAGGTGGACACCCCCTCCAGAGATGGATTTTGCTGACCGCTTGCTTCTCTAGTTATACCAACTTTAGTAACGACCGCAGGATAGAAATACACAGCGGTCTGAGGAGCCATAAACAAACCTCAACAAAGACGCAGGAATCGTTCAATCGTGCGATGACGAGTTGTCTCTATAAAGACAGACACATAGACATATAAGCAGTAGATTGTGTCCTTCCAGAGGAGGAAATCTACTTCTAGACTTCTAGAATCAGCATCTCCTCATCCATGGTGTCATCGGGGTGAAATGACGTCTAAAAACCTTTCACTTGTTCGTCTCCGCCCGTTTGCATGGTGTGAAATACGATCCTCCTGAAACACGGAGTGTTTTATTTTGAAAAGAAGCCGGATGTTTTATTTTGTGTCTGTGCCCGACTTCCTTTCCAGCACGGGTTAATCTGTGCTGAATTTATCTGCCATGCTCCAGAAAAAATAGAACTCTTGTGATCAGCTGAGGAGTCCGGCGATCCTCAGAGGAACGGAAAGAAGTCGGTTGAAACTGACATGTTAACTTGAATGGTTACGATCAGCTACGATCGGAGGATACGACCTTTTCGTAGCCGCTCCAGATGCGATGGAAATTGGGGGTTAGCGGCTCGTCAAACTTCAGCCTCTCCTCCCAAAACAGGAAGTTACTGTAAATCCTTCATACAGAGTATAATCTGCTCCAAATTACACGCATAATCACAATCCACCCATGAACACGTCTACATACTCGATTTTTAACTAGCCAGCCCGACTCACAGAGAGTTTTACATCAACACATCTAAACAGTCCAAACTTTTCTTTCTTGGACTTAAAAAGGGATTAAAAAAAAGAGAGATGGAGAAGTCTTCTAACAAATCCTTTTTTCTTCTTCCTGCTGCTCTTGTGGAGTTAACTCACAGAGGTGTAAAAGCCTGACCTTCCTGCCTCCATGTGTACTCATCCTCTCTCAGCTGCTGTTCGGCTTCAGTGACGCAGGCTGACGGCTGAAATAAAAGAGTCTGACAGAGTTTTTGTGTCGTGTTATTGGCTGAAACCTGCTGCAGGTGTTCGTCTGCTCAGCAGCAAAGAGGACAGGAATAGTCAGCCTGTGGTCGGGACTTTAAGACGTGGTTAAAAGCTTTTTGAGTTTCAGGTCTGGAGTCAGATTCACTTCTCTTCTCTTTACTCTGTCATCCTTTCTAACTCTCCACTTCTTCTTCTTTTGGACAAATTTTCCATTCTCCCTGAGAGTAAAACAACCCCATCGCTCGTTTCTCATGTCTGCAGAGATGAATCAAAAAAACAAGATTCTCTCAGCTCAGCCGCTTCAGTGGAAATTACCCACAAATACTGATTTCTACACGCAACCAATCAAATCACATAAATCTCCTGCTGGTTTTATTATATAACCGACTCTTCAGAGTATTAACCGTTGATTGTGGTCCCATGATTTTAAGAGGGTCCTTCACTTCTGCTGCACTTTGATTAAGTGTGAAAGACCGGCCCCATCAAGACCGTCCCCAAAATAACATCAGATTTCTGAGTACGAAGTTAGAGGTCCAAGAATAAAATAAGGATTTTAAGATGAAGTCTGATAATTCAGTCCAGAAATCTGAATGAAAAGTCAGAATCATAAGTTTGAAGTTTGAGAATGAAAGTCAAAATATTTGCATTTTAAGTCAGAAGTTCAAGATTTTAGTCAGAAGTTCAAGATTTACATCAGTAATTTAGGATTTCAGCCTGAATTATGCGATTACAGTAAATTTCAAAGATAAAACTTCAATAATCAGGATGGAAATCAAACTCAAAGAATTGAGTCAAAATTTCAAGTTTAAAGTCTGAATTTTGAGTTTTATTTTCCAAAAGTTACATCAGAGTTTTAGGGTTTAATTAACTCCGATAAAAGTTTTAGGTCTGTATTTCAGGATAATTGTCTTCTATCAAAAATCACTCTGTTCTCCGACACGTAAACAATCAGCCGATCGGCCATGTTGGATATACCGGTGAATCTGACGTCGCAACAACACGAAATCTGATTGGTCAGAAGTGAACACACAGTATGTGAAACTTCAGAAAATTCGACCGTGATATGAAAAAAATATCAATATCGTTGGAAAACCTTGCTGATGTGAAGGCTTGTATTGACAGGATACGGGTTCGAAAAAAAATATTGACGTTCAAAATAATCGCACGACAAAAACGGTCCTGGTGTGAAAGGACCTTAGGAGTCAGAATTATGGGTTTCTGGTCAGAATAAGAAGACTTAAGTCACAAATCTGAGTTTAAATTTTGAATTTCAAGTTCGATTTCTTGGTTTAATGTCAGAATTTGGAGTTTAAATGCAAAAGTTCCAAATTAAAGTCAGAATTTTAGCTTTAATAATAAAAACTGAATTCAAAGATCAAAGTCAGAATTTTGGGTAAACAGTCAAAATTCTGAGTTTATATCCGGAGTTAAAAATCTGAATTCAAGGATGAAACAGCAAAATTAAACTGAGGATTTAGTCTTAATCCCACCAGTCTGACAGTCATGTTTTTGTTTCTTTATGTCAAAATAGATTTTAAGTCATTTGACTTTAGGCTCAATGTAAAGTGGATCGAAGGTCAGTGGTTGTTTTATTTTTCTATGTTTTCTGTTCTTTATTAAACTCCCGTCTGTTTCCTAGTTTGTTGTTTTTTTCTGTGTTCATATTAAATGTCATTTCTCGGCTCCTCTCTCCATTTTCCCTTTTTTCTCTCGTTCTTTCTCTTCATGCTGAGTGCAGGTTATTGATCGTCTCTGTCGGTTCAGACCTGCTTTAACTCTGTTTCGCTTATCTATGACTCCACTTAAACACCCTTTAATGCTGCTGCTGCTGCTGCTGCTGCTGCTGGAGGAGGAAAACAACAGACGACATGTGGGTGGTTTCATTCTGAACACTAGATTTTAAAGACGAGCTGTTAAACACCATCATATTAACACTTTTTCTCTCTTAGACATCTTATTGACCTTCTTTTAAAGCAAGTTAATGTCTGTTTTTATTCACTGTGGTTTCTTTAATGTCTTGAATGAAGTGTTCGACTGTATCTAAATCTTAATATTGTTGAACTCTCAGACATAACAACATATTTAAGACCCTCACTTTGTCTCTCTTTACTTTTTTTATCCATTTAGACAAAATTAAACCTAATATAACAGCTCCGTAAACAGCCTCTTTAAACAGATACGCTTGAATATTTTGGGTTTTTCATGTTTTCATCGAGCATTTCATCCTCCATGAGCTCTATTTCAGCTAGATTTCTGAGACTACATCCTCCCATTCGTTTACCAAAAGTTTGGTAATGTTTACCAGCTGGGATCTTTGGTTCTGGTCGATACCGGAGTGCGGAGGTTGAACCCGACCACAATTTAAAACCGAGGAAGAAGAAGAGGTACAAAAGGAAGAGGAGGTGGAGTTTTTTCACAGCAGACCTCACAGCGAGGTTTAAATGGTTCATTATAATAAAAAAAAGTATACAGGACGTGAGCATCTGTTCTCAGCAGAAAGAGAAACACAACAAGTTTGAGTGACGGCCTAATTACTGTTCAGAACCTGTACTTATAACCTGAGAGAGAGCTGTAATCTGCAGATCAACAACACACATTCACAGGTTACTGGCAGCCGCTCATTAACTGCAAATACCGACGCACAGCACACTTTTCCTTTTCCTGAAATCTGCTGCTGTTGGGTCCGATCATTTCACTTAGAAATTATCTCTTCACTTTAAAGCAGAAAAACCTTTTTACGGCCTCCTGAAATCAGGCCGTCCAAACATTTCCAAACGGTCCACGCCCTCAGGCTTCAAAGACGCTCAGATTTAATCTTCAGCTGTGAGAGCGATAATGTTCGGCTCAGCTCCACCCAAACACTCACACACTCACACACACACACAGAGGATGGTCATATCATCAAACCGGACCGCTCTATCAGAGTGTTTACGCACTAATTAATGAAATGTCTTACCTGATAGGATCACATCGCAGGAGGAGGACGACAGACATGGAAAAGAAGAGAGACGGGACAAAGATGAGTCAGCTGAATCAAAACATGAGCTTAAACATCTTAATGTTCCTACTAAAAAACAGCAGAAGTGTAGTAAAATAGTGCAGTGAATAAAAACAACTTTGGTAACAAAAAAAATACAAGCTGAGGTGCATCTGGATGCTCTTCCAGAAAACATAAAAATATAAAAATGTGCCTTCTGAAGTCTTTTTAATTAGTGACATAGAAAATACTTGTTCCGGGTGTTCTCTGAATGTTTTTGGAGTTTATAACATGTAAAAAAGATGTCCCCTGAATGCCCTTCCAGTCATTCATTGTAGTAAAATCCCCCTCTGGTTCCCCTTAAAGTACTTTAAATGTATAAAAGTACCCTCTGGATGCCCTCTTGTTCTGAGTGTTCTCTGGATATCTTTTGGGTCTATAACATGTACAAAAATAAAATAAAAGCATTCCCTAAATTCCCTCCCTGGACATAATATGTAAAAGTGCCTCCTGAATGCCCCTCCAGACTTACAATGTAGAGAAATTCCTCTCTGGTTCCCCTTAAAGTGCTTTAAATGTATAAAGTATCATCCGGATGCTCTTACAGCACAAAACACATGCCCTGTGAATACCCTACCAAATGCATAAACTCTAAAAAAGGTGCCTTCTGGATGCCCCCCTCAATTTCTAGAATATAGAAAACTGACTTCTAGATGCCCTTTCATTACATAAACTGTAAAAGTGCTTTCTGGATGCCTTTCAAGCACAAAAATTTCCCTCTAGATGTCCTTCCAGTACAAAACCATTAGAAAGCGAATTCAGTGTAAATAAGTTGATCCTTCTGGAGTTCATCCCAATTTATGAGACATGAAAATGTTTTTTTAAGGAATGGAAAAACTCTGGACGTCATTTCAGTCAACAAATACAAAAAGGGACTTCTGGATGCTCTTCCAGTGTTACAAATTCAGGAAAGTGTTTTTGGATGTCCGTTAAAACCAAGTCTTCAGCTGCTTCTAGCAAATAATAAATAAAACAGTGCCTTTTTGGTGCTTTTATTTATAAAAGATCTCTAGAAGTCCACAAATCAAAGCACAAGGATGGATTAACACACTGTTTGTTAGTGCAGAAAACATATCAAGTAACCAAAGTCCATTTTTTAATCTGAAATAAATCTGGAAGACAAAATGTTCAGTCCGAAGAAAGTCTCCTCCATTTTTCTATTGAACCATCCGTCAGAGAGGTTTAATTCCCACCTGATAAGCAGTTGGAAAAACTCCCAGATTCCTCTGAATTTCCACATCACACTTTCATTTTCTTTACAGATGCCAAAATTATGAATATTTGCTGTTGAATTTGTCGATGTCTGCTCGAAACAATAATCACAGTGAACTGATGAAGAAGTTTACAGCGTTGGAGGATAAAACACTGATCTGTGACGTGTTGATCAAACGCTCGGTGAAGTTGTTAAATAAACCAGTTAAAAAAAACAACAGAGGGCTGACTCTGCTACGCTGACAACAACACAGTCATCATCACCGTGACTCTGCTTTCATTCTGACTTTCTAAAGTGCAGCCGCCGAGACGAATCACAAAATAAAGCATCGGCACCGGCAATCTGCTGAGGGAAAAAAAGCAGCTCAGAGTCTCGGAGAAAATGTAGGCGGATCACTTAGAAAGAGAGCGGGCCGCTGAGTGGGAGGAACCGCTCAAAGATTACATTATCTGTCCTGAATCTGCCTTCGTTCTGCTCATTCACCCACAATAACAGACTTACTGGGAGCCTGTATTAACCTGTTTCCACTCTAAATATTTACTCCCCGCTTTAAGGACACGAGAAATCGTTCAATCAAACTGAGATGTCACATCCTCGGACAGATGAAAGAGGTATTTCCATAGAAAACTAAAGTGTTAAATGTTTAAGTGGGAAAAGATGGAGATGTATGTGTCTACATACAAGTAGTTTGAAGACGAACCGATGAATTCTCAGGCCAAGATGATGAGATTTATTCGACCTGATCCAGATGACCCGAGTTCTTTCTTGGCCGCCCTTCAAACATAATTCAGGACGACAGGGACTCTGGCTTTCCTCAACAGTGTTTTCAAGAACCTTCGACTTTTTCATGATTTTCCACAAACTTAAAAAGCGTCTGATGCTTTCCATGTTCACTCATCTTGTCATTTAACTTCTATCTCTTCCCAGAGCAACGATTCCCAGCCATGTCTTGTGGTTTACTAAGTCTCCTCCCGGTTGGACAAGCCCAGAACACCTGCAAAGAGTGTCGTCCAGGTTTGGGCGTCTGTTTTAAACGCCAAAACCACCTCAACTGACTCCATTCATAAAGAAGAAAGCAGAGGCTCTGCTCCAAGCCCCCTCTTGACTGTCATTGAGTCCAGTCACCTTTCTTTAGATCCCAACCTGAGGGCTCAAAGGTCGAAGGTTGGAGATATTGGTTAACAAAACTCTACAACAACTTATAGCCGCCACCTGTATGAGCTCTGATGATGATGATGGCCTCTGGCCGACATTATCTTCAAAGTCTATGGCTAAGATTTTCAATGGATCTTTGGCCAAAAATGAAATCAAGGCTAATGTTAGACGGTTTTCAAAGTCCCATGGATCCCTAATCTTTCTCAGATGAACGACCTCAGAATAAATAGTCCTCATGATGAGAAATCACGCTCTTTTGGTGATCCAGATCCCTCTGCTCACTAAGAACCAGTTCTTTCAGCTCCCTCCATCTTGCCCCCAATTTCCACCTTCATCCGGAACGGCGACGAAAAGGTTGTATCCACAGATTGTAACCATTCAAGTTAATGTGTCGATTTCCACCGGCTTGTTTCCGTTCCTGCACAAAATCAAACACTCCATGTTTCACCCTGATGACACCATGGATGAGGAGATGCTGATTCTAGAAGTCTAGAAGTAGATTTCCTCCTCTGGAAGGACACAATCTACTGCTTATATGGTTAGCCTCTGTGGCTAAAGACAACCTGTTATCCCATGATTGAACGTGAATCTGCAGGTTCTTGTGAGTTCTCATGATTCCTGCTGTCCACAATCCATCATGAAATTCACCTCACAAACAGATCCAGTAGGAATTGGCGAACAGCGAAAATCGCCGCCATTCCGGGTGCGGTGGAAATCCCGGGTTAGGGTCGATACTGTCTGCTACATTCCTACAGTGAAGTCAGGTGATGCAAAAATGGTGGTAATTAAGAAACCTGAAGTTACCTTGACACTGTGAAGGTCAACTTCCTACTACTAGTATGAGGATTTAATAGTATTTAATGGACTCTGGTATGAAAAGCAGAGGGGGTGAGAGGAGGGTGGGGGTGTCTCTCTAGCCTCTCAGTAATTTGCACCGTGGTCATAACAAAGATCAAACCATCGACATAATTAGCACCTCTGTGGAGGGAGGCGTTGTGTGTCGTGTTTTCAGATCTGTTAGCAGAGAGTTGCAGAAATAATTCATCTCTCTAACGAAGAAAGGAAACACCCGGTTATCCCCCCTGTGGGGCGAGGTACAGTGGATTAGAGCAGAGAGAGAGAGAGAGAGAGAGAGAGAGAGAGAGAGAGTCAGTGACCAGAAAGTGTGTCGAGGTGTTTTTGGTTGGAGCAGAAAAAATGAGTCAGACTAACCTGGGCCTGCTGGGACATCATGTCTGCAGACACAGATACACCACAGGAGGAGGAGGAGGAGGAGGAGGAGGAGGAGGAGGAGGAGGAGGAGGAGGAGGAGGAGGAGGAGGAGGAGGAGGAGCTTCATCTTTAGAGGACTGAGGCTCAGTGTGAGTTTCTGCAGCTCAGATTTAAACCCTCTCCTCTCACTGTCAAACTTAATCTCAGTCTGTAATTCTGGACTTCAGCGTCCCCGTCTGATGGAAAAATAAGAGTTGTAGACAAGAAGCTGTCATCAGACGGGCAGGCGGCGCTCGGTGCCAGGACGCCACATGGGGTCCCAGCATGCTGTTTTCCCTGCAGACAGATGGCCTCTCTCTGTTCCCTCTTGAGGACAGAGGGATGGACTCTGTTTGTTTTCTCTCTGTACTTATAAGTGACAGCGAAGACCGAGCGCAAGAAGGGCAGCTGCCGAGAGGAGCCGGACATGACCAGATCCTTCGGGGGAACCTCTGGAGTCGGTTAAAAACCAGAAACACAGACGGAAGGATTGAAACTGTTTTTGTTTTCCTGTCGTACCTTCGTCTCGGCAGCAGAAGTTCTTGTTTCGCGGTGGAAATGAAACTCGTTCCTGAGACAAAGTGCTTCCTGTGCTGCGGCCTGATTATTAAATATTCAGGCTGTGTGGCTCTGTACAGCCCGCCTGTCGCCGCTTTATTAATTTTTCACTGTCGCTGGTCAAAGACTGGAGCTGCAGAGTTTTCGCCTTTGAAGGGAAAGTGCACCTTCTAATAATGCAAGGACCCCGGCTGGCAGATTAATGTATGAATACACTAGAGGACAAGAGTTATGGCCTCATGACCACGTGTTTTATAAGATATGATGGGCACTGACAGACCGCTGCACAGGATGGTTTATTTATGGTCATGGTCATACAGATTACGGTCAGGTCAAGAGGAGCTCTTGGTTGTCACCACCGTTTTTACAGAATTAGAGGTAATAGATGTTTGTAAGACGTCTGTAAAAGCTCTGGGCATCAGCTGCGTGTGTAGAGTAGGAATAAATCTCTTGTAGGCCAACATCGTCCCATCTATCCGGAAAGCTTGTTAACGTTCGGCTTATTTCCACGATCAACCAGGTTAAATGAGCTTAGAGACGGAGCTTGTTTCATGCAGAGGCGGATTTTGAGGTTCAGTCTGTAATCAGATGTTGGCAAAAGACGACTGTAGATTCATTCTGTGTGAGACGGGTGATTTAGAGAAGCCTGGGAAATGTTGTTTCCTGTAGCAGCGCTTTAGTAACGGACTTTGGTTGGTTGTCGTGTGGTTTGTAGACAGCCTGGTGTTCAGAAAAGTCATTATCGTATACAAGAGTATCATCAGCATAAAGAGTGATCAAGATGACAGAGGACAGGAATATCCCATCCCCCTGTCGTTTCTATCTATATTCTCAGTGGAGTAGGGAAGTAAAAGATGGAGGTAGAGCGTACAGCCTGTCATGGCCTTCGGGAAAGGGGGAGTAGTAGTCCTGAGACCTCCTCTGTGAAATTCCTTTCTTATGACAAAATAAACCTTACGAGCGGACAGTCAACATCGAACAATTAAGAAACTGATGTGAGATTGTCATTTAAGGAGGCGTCAGAGTTTTGACATTTCAGTTAGAGGTGTCCTGATATAACTTTCTTACTTCCGATACGATACCAATATTGTTACCTTGACATCACAAGTTTTGCATTCAGCTGCGACATCTTTTTCAGACTTAAAAATATTGCCACATGACCGACATCACGCCGACTCTTTGCTACTTTGTTAGTACTTCAGTACACACTGTTGTTGTGAAAACATGGGCTCTGCTAGATAGACGTGCCGGAGCGGAATCTGGAATGGACTGCTTGTATAGGAGCGCTGATATCTGAGATTGTAGATGCAGGCCGATATAATCCGATATTCATTTTTTTTGCTGGTATCAGACTGATATCTAAACGAAAAATCCCTAATTTTTGTGCTGAGACATCAAGCATGTGAACAGAAAACACAGCATTCGAACTGAAACTGAAGTGGTCTTCTAAAACAGTCTCATGTCTCCTTTCGTCCACTCACAGTTTCTGTCATCACAAAATAAAACAGCGGTGAAATCACTGCGCCCCTTTGGGTTGGCTCCTTCCTTTAGACACACTAAGTCCATCGTCTACCAGAACTATTATTAGCCGTCTGTGAACATAGCTGGAATTTCAGATCCAGTGATTTGTAATGAAAAACAAAACTGTGCATGTTTCTAAAACAGGCTGAAAATAGCTCCTCTTCTCTTTTCTCTGTAACTCTTTCTCCTGAATATCTGAGGAAGGACGTCTTTAAATGTCCAGATGTTTTTACAGCTGTTTGGACGCATTTTAAGATCTGTAACTCTACGGCTCAATCCCAGTCCACTCCTTCCCCCCATCCTTATATTTTGATGTCTAAAGTTCGGGTGACGTGATGGGGTTACATGACCCTTAAAATGAGGTTTGTCAAAAGTATCTTCTTTGATTATAATGTCTGAAAATGACGATAAACTGCATGGTTTTAGTCGTTTCAATACTTTTTGGTCAAGCTAACTTGAAATTATTACTTTTCATTCTGCAGATGAACAGATTTCTGGGCGAAATCTCCAGGATCCGCTCACCTGAACTTTAATAAGTCCAGCAGTGAAGTTACAAAACTGTTGCGTCTGTTTACATGTTGATATTTAACAGGATTTTAAGGGTTTCATCTTTGCTCTGAAGGGCGAAATGAGGAGCAGGAATAAAAACGAGAAACTGGGTTGAGCCTCAGTCTGCAGCTTTGAAACACGGCCTGAAGACGCTCCATTTCATGCTTTCTAAGCGATCGTGAACTCTTCTCTGGCGGAGACGAACTGAAAACTGGCGTAATATGTTCTCCTTTCTTGGCTCGGTTTTAAAGCCCTGCAGCTTAATTTTGGACCGTTGATTTTCTGCTTTTTCACCAAAGATGAAATGAAGGGATGAATAGCTTCTCTGCTCTTCAGCTGCAAGAGAAAAATGATTTGATTTCTCAGACTTAAGCCGCGCTGAATAACCCTCCGAGTTCGGTTTTGAGGTTTTAGTATTTCTCTGCGTGAAGCTGAGTTGACTGTCGGCCTTTTGTACCATCTTGATTTTGTGAAATTACTGAGATATTAACACCACAGAGCTCAGCTTCAATGTTCAAACACACGGGAGAACATCTGTGTGTCTTGAGTGTTTTTATCACATACAGCACTAGAAAAACCTTTGACTCACTGAGTTTGACACATTTATGAATAAAAGGCATGAAATTGACGTGACTGAGTTCAGACAAAGACAGTAAAATCCTCTTTTTATTCATAAGATTTGATGCACAATGATGGACTTTATGTTACCGACACCAGCAGAGATAAGATTGACTGTTCGACCACATGAGCAGGTAGAGGAAAGCGAAGAAAACAAACTGAACTCAAACAGCAGCGCAGCGTGACGACAGAGATCTCCTGCCGTCTTATCGCACCGCTCCAGACCTCACAGATCTCTCCGATTTTTAAAGCGTCTTTGAAGCTCGCTGCTGCATGAACTCCAACATGTGCTCATCATCTTCTCAGCAAGACAGAGCGCGGGGTCAGATCGCAGAGAAGTAGGGCAGGAGAAACCCTGCAGCCTGAGAAGGACGGTTTTCCAGACTCACAGATTCTTGTTTAAGTCGCTGAATTTAGCACGTTTGTCTCCAAAACTAACAGATTTTAGAGGATGAGTCTTTCTGATATTCTGCAATTTTCCTCCTGTTGACAAATCTTATTTAAAGATCGACTAACAGGAGAATTAAGCAGCTTTTATACCGGCTAAACCTGTGCAAATAACACAAAGGGTTAAATGCACCACAAGCAGCAGAAGGAAAAGTGTGCATGTGTTTAAATGAGCATTCATGTGTTCATTTGTGGAAAGACCTTTCTACTAAAGGTGCACCGATCCATTTTTTTTCTGATCAAATCGGATACCGATACCTGGGCCGAGCGTATCAGCCGATATCCGATACCAATCCAATACGACTGTTGATTGATTGGAGGCATCAGGCCTGACATTAGCCTTGTTATAATAGATATACATTTAATTAATATTATTTATAGAACAAATTGCACACACAGCAAAAAGAAGCAAGCCTTCCAAACTGTCAGCATGAAATAGCCTTCTAATTTACCTGTAATTTACTGCAAAAAGCACATGTTTCAGCTTTAATTTTGACAGACTGAAGCCTCATCAGGGTTACAATGTAAAATGCAGCTCAGTGCATCCAAGAATGGAGATGCTGATGGTTCATTTTCACATAAAACGCACCACAAGAGCAAACTGCACAAGCCTGGAGAACTAAGAACAGAGAGTCTAAGATGTTTTGCATGAATCAAACTTGAAATGAGGGGTTAGAAAGATCTTAGTCCAGCCTTTGTTTTAACTCTGTCAGGGTAAAAATGTTCAGAGCAGCTCAGAGCATCCAAGAGAGGAGATGCTGACAGCTCATCCTCACATAAAAACACACTACAAGAGGAAACTGCATGAGACTAATAAACTTTTAAAGATGTTTTTCCTGAACCTGCTTCAATGATGCTGGTTAAAACTCATTTTTCCAGATCATAACTGGTCTTGTTTGAACTCCATAAGAATGCATATCCCAGTTCATTTTCACAAACTGCTGCAAAACAAGCAAACTGCACGGGTCTGCTCAACTTCATCGGTGTGTTTATGACAGATACGGCGAATGAGCAGTTCCCCGAGCTATCGGCGCCACGGTCCATTCTGTGTTACATAGAAAAGCTTCGGTAAAGAGTAAAGTGCAACGCTCGGCCTCTGCCATTGTCTCTCTCTCCCTGTTTCTGTCTACATCTCTCTGCCTCCGACCTCTGAGATCCAGTCGATGACTCTCATTGAACAGTTTGAACGTTATTGATCCCTAAGGGGAAAAGTGGAGCCATTACACAATCAGATAAAAAAGAACAGAGGGCTAAAACTGCATTAAAAGCAGCAGCAGCAGGGTCAGACTGAGTTTGTCCTTGAGCAAGGCAGCCTGACTCAATGAGGCTGTGAATCACTTTTACAGGACGGAAGAAAAATGTGAAATCATAGAAGTCATGAGCTGCCAGACGAGCGAGATTAGGAGACATCTTTGAATCAGCTGCTTTAGCAGAGAGCTGCTGTCGGCTAATCCCTCCAATCTGTGATTCCACCGCGATAATTGGGTTAAAGCGCCTTCAGGCTGCTCCGACAAAACCGCGAAGCAGACTGAGCTCGACAAGGAGACTTCAGACAGACTAAAGGTGTGTTTTCTGTCATTTAAAGCTACTGTGTCCTCCACCGAAGTTCACAAAACTATCTCATAAAACACGAACAATTCTTCCCAACATTTTCAGGGGTCTAAATGATCACGTCATCCAAAAACGTTTTGGAAACGTTCCAGTTTGTCGCAGACGTGAATCCGTCTGTAATGGCTGCAGAGTAATCTTTAATGTAAATCCAATCGTCTAACAACATTACAGAGAGGATCTCTGCGGAGACGCTCCTTTTCCTCAAGGTAAGATCCTTTTTGTTGGACGAGGGACACAGAAGAGAGTGTTTCTGCTGTTCTCCTGAATTAATAGAACTGAAATAAAACACTGTTAATGAGCTATGAAGGAGTATAAATGCACTCATGAGACGCTTCATGTCTTTACTTTAACAGAAGTTTTAGACTCTGTGGTTGCATTCCTCCCCTCGGTGTAAAAGATCTCACTTTTTGTTCCAGCGCCTCTTTCTCCGCACACATTTTCCATCCAGTATTACAGCTCTGTTTGTGCACAGCAGGAGGGCTGAGGCAGAGCCCAGAGAGGCCGGGGGATAACGTGACTCCATCAGTGACACACAGCATTTACAGGAAGAGTACGTCTGAAACGGCACGTTCGCAGCGGATCGCTCTGTAACAAACAGAAGCTGCTCACCTGTATCTACAGCTACTTATGTGCGTAAATGTCAAAACACCCACCATGAGCAGTTTAGGTCTCCTTGGTTGTATCTGATTTCTCTCCTGAGAGAAACAGCTTCACACCTTCCTAAAATGGAAAATGAGAAATGTTGACTCATCTGTGGTGCTGTTTTTAATCTTGAAAGTGTTTCCCTGAAGGGTTTTTTGCGTCTTCATGAACACTTAATTCACACTATAATCAACATTTGGATCGATTTTCCATTCTCCTCTTTAATTCCCCTGCAGCTTCTCTCTCCGTCCGTCTCTTTTGGACTCTCACCTGGTGTCCGGTTGTAACCTGGCTCAGTCACCTTTAGCCCTCAGTGGGGTCAGACTAAAATAGAGAGGAGCCTCCACAGCCTGGCTTTGTTTACCTGTCTGTCTGACACACCTGTCCGCTGCTTCAGGTGTCCACATATACATAAATAATTATACAAAACTGGAAGGATAATATGTATTTTAGGTTTACATGTGAAAAGTTGTGACAACTTGTAAAAAATTGTACTGAAAAGAAAAAAGGAAATTTACAAAAAAAAAAAAAAAACATTTTCTTGAATACAACGAAATTTAATTAAATAAGTTGTTAGATTTAATAAACTAAAATTGTAAATTTAATTGAACAAAGTTGTAAATTTAATAAAATAATGTAAATTTACTGAAATAAAGTTGTAAACTTGAATAATTAAAATGTTGTAAATTTAATAAAATAAAGTGTAAGATTTAATTAAATAAAGTTGTAAATTCAATTAAATAATTAATCAAATAATGTGAGTTTAATTAAATAAAATTGCAAATTTAAATAAATAAAATATAAACGTAATTGAATAAAATTGTAAATTTAATGAAATAAAGTTGTAAATTTTATTAAATAAAGTGTTAAAATTAATTGAATGAAGTTGTATATTTTATTTAACAAATTTTGTACATTGAATTAAATAATGTTGTAAATTTAATTTAATTATGTTGTAATTTAAATGTAAATTTAATAAAATAAAATTGTAAATTTAATTTAATAAAATTGTAAACTTCCTTAAATGAGATCACTGAAATAAGATGTAAATTAGCTAAATAAAGTAATTACTCTTTAAGAATTAAACTTTATATTTACCAGAATAAAGTCCTCTGTTTTAGACTAAGACATATAATCTCCATTTTTTTTCTATATTTTTACAGGTAATTTTAAAAGTTTTTTTTTTAAATGGACTTCAAGTAAATCGTGAAATTTCTACATTCAAGTTTAAATAAAAGTCTTTGGTTTGTTTTTGATACTGTTGTTTAGGAAAAGAAAATGCACTGAAATATTTACTCTTTAGATTATTTTCAATAATTAACTATTTATTTTTATTTATTTTCTATTATGAAAACTTCCCGCCACTCTGCGCTTTTCAAACCCCTCCAATGTCATGTCTCTTGAGTTTTGATTCATCGGTGTCCGATCATTTCTCTATTCAGGTCTGTGCTCTAGGGCTGGACGATATGGCCTTATATCAATATCACGATATATTGATCAGATGATAGCTACTCCACAAGCTGCTCACCCCCTCCCACATTAACTTTGTCTACTTCAGCCGCTACAACTTTTGAACCGTCCTCCATCTCCTCACCTGTCTTTCCCTCTTTGATGGGGTGGAGTCACGTCTTAAAGGGACATGACACTATAGCTTACCTACACACATCCAAAACCAACTTTGATTTATTTTATTTTTTTGACACCAAATATATCAATTTGGGCAAAATCACATCGGTTATTGTCGTAAATTTCGGTGTCTGTAAATCTTCGGTTTATCGCCCAGCCCTACCTCTGACTCTCTGAACGAAGGTGAAACCGTGAAATAAAGAGACCAAAGAGCCTCTGCTTCCTCCCTCCTCTCCCAGTCTCAGTCACAGGTACCCTCCTCGGGTTATTTTTAGCCTGCAGAGGATATCTATAGCCTCCTCTCTGCAGCTGCTGTCACAGATGCTCCTGCTGCTCCTTCACCTCTTCTATTATTTACATCCAGATTTTAATTTGAACCATTTCGCCCACGCTCTCTTTCAGGCGAATATTAGAGCACAGCCAAAGAGAAAAAAAAACAAGCTCCAGTTTTTATTCGAGGTGGAGAGCAATCATTGAAACGGTTGGAGCTGCAGAAACCACTCTACTGCCATGAAATATGAGTGGCTACGTGGGAGTGAAGAGGTGCAAACAAAAGAGAAGTAAAAAGAATTAGAGCTCCGGCAGAACGATTTTCACTTCAACGCAGCCGTGTAAATCAGGGACTGAGAAAACAGAGGTGGTCCTAAAAGGAGAGTTTCGTGGTATGATTGTGAAAAGTTCTCAGAGAAACGCCGATCCCTTCGATCAGCATGTTGTTGAAAGACGAGCAGATGTGACACAGCTGCAGCCGTGAAGGAAAATACAACTGTCAGATGTCGAAGGTCCAAAAATCAATATTCAACTTTCTGAAATAAGAGATGTGAAATCAATCTGTACGAGCTGAGACCTGAGAGAGCAAAGAAAGACTCTGTGATGCTCAGCTTTTAGAAATCGGTTCTGCGAGGATCTTTTACCCCCGACATGTTGGATTCAAACGCAGGTTTCTAACAATCATCTCAGAGCCCTTGCATCATGATAAAGCGACAAAGAGCGGCAATTTTTTTCCTACAAACGTACGACAAAACCGAGAAGATGCGAGTTATCAGCCTGCCGACTTGGCACAAGTGCAAAAAATATCAACATCTATGATATCTATGAAAACTTTCATATCCTATTTCCACATTTGAACCCGAATACGAGAGAAATTTACACCGAGAGACGAGGAGGACTGAGCTGAGTGTGCTAGCTTTATAGATGGAAATAAATGATGAAACAACAACGAAAACTAACATTTTTTTCATCACTTTAACGAAAACAATAAATGATGAAATGATTATATAAGGAAACAAACATTTTCTCCTATTGTTACTGGGATATAATATAGGAGTGAAGATGCATTTAAACGACCAATCAAACATCCAGTGACATGTTTAGACAGCTCATTCATAAAAATACCACCAATCTGACTAACAATAAAACTCTCAATCCAGATTATAATCCAGATATTCTGTCTCAGAGTTATCCTAATCCGACTCAAGAATCTTTTAACAAACATAGAAATACAACAAAACTGGATCAAATCAGATTCTTCTTATGAATAACCAGATCTCAAGATTTAATCCTGTCTGATAATCAGATTACTTTTGGACTATTTGGCTCTTAATTTCTGCCAACTGCAACTATAAGTCATCTGTAAATTAGCATATGAACTATTTAGTAATTATTTTTGTAGGTTTAATTAATTCAGGGAATTATTTTCATAGTTACTGATGATGAAAATGAAAAATCTGTCGCTTAAACATCTTTGAAATGATATTTTACGGACCAGACGAGCAGGAGACTCATCCAGCTTTAGTGGGACCAGCAGACTTTTGAACCCGGCTGCAGGTATTTACTTCCATTCAGCCACGAGAGGTTTAGAGCAGGATAATAGGATCTGGCTCTCAGCCGGCGTTCATCCCGAAGGTGTTGGACGGGGTTGAGGTCAGGACTCTGAGCAGTCTGGTTAAGATCTTCCTCATTGATCTGGACAAACGTTCCTCAGTGGAGCTGCTTCAGTCAGAGGTTCGAGATTTTTCTGCATTTTACCTTCGATTTAGCAGGATCAATATAACAAACAAAGATCCAAAGAAGTGGAGCCAAAACATTTAGAGCTCCCCCTACTGACTAGCAGCAGTATTACTCTCAAAGTTCACCTCCTCCATGGAAACAGATGGGACATGAGTCAAAGCTGAGAATCAAAATACACGCCGAATAATTTTCCTCTTCCTCTGAGTCGATGTTATCCTGAAATGAGTGACTTTCACCTCTAACAGATCCCCGTATCAGGTTTTGGAGTCAATACTCTCCGTCTATTTTGTTCGTCTCTCTCTGCCTGATATCCAACACCAGATTTTGTAACCGATCCTTCCAAAAACTAACCAGGATGTCCTTGTGTTTGTTTCTTTTCCACTTTTAATCTCCTCAAAATGATGCCTACGTTAAAGACAGTGGTGTTAACATCATGGCAGGAGGATATCTGGATAATCTTTTATCTTTCGGAAGTATCGACCACCTGCAGGTCACGATGAGATAACACTTTCACTCGGGCACAGATTCAGAAAATGTTTGGGATGACCTTTAAAGCGCTGCAGATTTCTGTTCTGTGTGTGTGGACGCTGAATATCAGGCACAAACTGTACCGGAGTGCAGAGCAAGCTTCATATTTTACATAATAGTATTTTCCTGAGCTGAGATCCATGTCGATGCTCCGCCAAATACAAGAGAAAAAAAAAAAACATAATCCCTCTCTGTGGAGTGGGAGTCTGTGTGCCGGAGAGCCGAGGAGATGAATCCACCTTAAATGATGGTGAGGGAGGAACGCTCTGCTCCGCTGTTTGATTTTCAACAATGTCGTTTTTCCAGACGTATTAAAAATGAAGAGGGAGGAGTCTTTGAAACTGGAACACTTCTTATTCTTTATTTATATCCTCCACCTGACTCAGCATTTCATTATTATGAAGCTCCAGGAGGAGGGTCTTAACTCAGACTCACTCATTTTTAATGTTAAAAGTATCATAAATCATTCAAGACGTGTTTTACTCTGCTTGACGTTAAGTATCGACTGGAACTGGAGGTAAACTGGGTGAAAGGTACCATGGGAAGGTTACATGTATTTTTTTGAATTCAGATTAAAACAAATTATGAGATCCTTTCGACCTTTACCGGCTCCAAGTGCCCCCCTTTTTTAAGACCATTATATACAAACTACTAACCCCCAGTTTCCAACGCATTCGGAACGTCTCCTAAAAGGTCGTATCCTCCGTTCGTAGCTGATCGTAACCATTCAAGTTAACGTGTCAATTTACACCGACTTCTTTCCGTTCCTCTGCGGATCGCCGGACTCCACAGTTGATCACAAGAGTTCTGTTTTTTCCGGACGCCGGAGCATGGCGGATAAATCCAGCACAGATTAACCCGTGCTGGAAAGGAAGTCGGGCACAGACACAAAATAAAACATCCGGCTTCTTTTCAAAATAAAACACTCGTGTTTCAGGAGGATCGTATTTCACACCATGCAAACGGGCGGAGACGAACAAGTGAAAGGTTTTTAGACGTCATTTCACCCCGATGACACCATGGATGAGGAGATGCTGATTCCAACTCAAGTAACGAGAACTTCGAACTTCAGGATTCGACTGATGAGGTACTCGGACTCGGTCAGAGTCCGGGACTCAACTGAGACTTAGATTTATGTCAACCAAATTTGGACTGAGGCAACAGGACTTGTCCTCAATTAAAAAGGGGCAGCCCTAACATGGACTAGGACTTGATAATTAAATATCTACTTGGACTTGAACCAAAGTGATGCCTAATAACTCGGGTAATGCAGACTTAATACTTGGACTTGAATCTGGATATTGGGGATTAACTTTGATCCGGGTACTGGGACTTAGTTGGACTAAAATTATGGGGACTTGTTATGGACTCAGATTTTAAGAACTGACTTTGGTTGGACTCAGATCGGCACACGAGTTGTTGGGACTTAGAGCAGAGTCCGGGGTCAGGTGTTTTGACGCAGTCTTTTCTCTGACTCAGATTAAGGTATCAGGAACTCGGGTGATGCGGATCGACTTGGATCCAGATTCAGGAAATGGGAACTCACCTAACTTAGACTTGAGATTTGGTGACTAGTCCATAAAATACATGTACTGGAGCACAATCTACTCACTGACACTGGTTTTCATAATGCTACCCTGCTGGATGGAACCCCCCCTGGATCCTACAGTTCCCATGATGCAACAGTGCTGTCTTTAGTTTCAATAAAAGTCTTCTCCTGAGCTGTGTTTGCGCTCCTGTAAAATCCCAGTCATGTTAAAGTTAGCTTAACTTTAATCCCTCCAGCTCCCACATGGTATTTGTCGGTGACGTTAGCGCGCAGCAGAGCGGTTTGTAGCTGTGTGAGGTTGTCAGGCATAAGGAGGGAGAGACAGCAGGGTGAGTTGTACCCTGCCAGCACCCAGATGGTCCGAGAGGGATGTGTGAAGCATGAAAGGAGGATGACAGAAATACAGAAGGAGAAGAATATCTGTCTCTCTCTCTCTCTCTCTTTTTCTGGCTTCCTTGAAAGTGCTGGCTCATGAAATCATCACAGAGACTCCCCAAAATAAAACAAAGCTGTCATGCGACTCTGATCACAAGGAGAACTCGACGAACCGGAGCTTGAATAAAATATGAACGCTAACTAAAATGTTAAAAGCAGCACGACAGAAGAGAAAAGGCGGTCTGACTTGGACTCAGTTCTGTAACAAAGCCACACACACACACACACACACACACACACACACACACACTGGGTCAATCTCATGCTCAAGTAGCTGTGAGGTATCCAGCATGGAGGCCTGAAACGACTGGAAACAAACAGGCTGAGGATATCTCCCTCTGAACAGCGTGGACCTCTCCTTGTATGAAACCCGGATGATCTCATGGCCTTCGGACTGGCGTGTCGTCACGTTATTACAGTCCTCTCTGCAATCCGTCCACTTACATGACATCAGCTATCATGAGAAACCGGATCTGAACGAGTCCTGTTACCGTGACTGAGCTGAACCACGTCCTCCCAAATGATCTAACTGGAATATCTGAAATAACCACAACTTCTTAACGTTATATTATGTGGTGGATGAACATGATGAGTTTGAATGAAGTCTGTGAACACAAACGAGGAAAAATAAACCCTTAAAGGGAGATAAAAATATGTGTAATTAAAGGACAGAAGCTGATCTGACAAGATTTATGTATGCGTACCTGCCAAGTAGGGCTGTAGTGATACACTAATTTCATGATATGATACACGATATTCAATTCACAATTACGATATTCGGCCAAAGTGCGTTACCTTGTCCGGGTGATGACATTTCAGGTTGTATTTCCAGAATATTTTGTGTTTGCGTGACAGTCTGCAAACCGCCAAACTTTTATCTAAATCGACACTTTACTCGTTCCTTTTAAAACCTTAACACTCCCACACATCTGCTTTTAATCATGACGGTGCTTAAGTTGTATTCCCACCATTTTCTCCTGTGTAAAGTCAGTATCTAGACTGGATACTTGCTAGAAATGCTCTACAGCAACACCATCGGCTAGCAGATTGTTGAGGGATTTTAATGCTACTTTTTGTATCGATACTTTCTGCTGAAAAATTAACACTTTCTGGGGAAAAAAATATCGATTTGTATCCCAGAAGCGATAAAATTGTTCAGTCCTACTGCCACGACTCTGGTGGCGACTCTCCAAGAATTAAGGTTTGTGTTTTATGCAAAGTTAACAGTTAAAGCTCATCTGTAAATTTCCAGTAATTCCTAAAAGTCGATTAAGGCTTTAGGTCTTGAAAAGATCTCAACATAACATATATACATTGGTTCACTGAGTTATTAGTTCACTACAGAGTTGTGCTCTAAAGATGAGCTAGCTAAAGATGGCAGACAATTGCAAACTGACACACCGATGCACAGGGACGATAACTTCCAGCAGGAAGGACAGAAATCTGGATCACATGGTCAGTTCAGCAGATTTAACCCGACGATGCCAAGGACTTCGATCAGGAGTCAGGATCACCATTTGTTGATGATTCACAAGAAAAGACGGTAAAAACTTTGGGTTAAAGCAGCAAAAATAAACTCTGAGGTCATAAACTAGACCTCTCTGAAACCAAACAAGTTTTTACCTGATCGTAGTCCGTCCTGATTTGTTTATAAAACTCCAACAAAAGTTCATTGGAGTTGTTAGAGGCACCAGGTGACATAATTCCAAATTTGGCCGCCATGACAGACAATACTCGGTGATATTCGATACTTCTGGATCATCCTGTGACATGAACGAGCGTTCACCGTCTCCAGACCAAACCACGCTTGTTCTACACTTCACCAACATAAAAGAACCAACAACAAGAGCTCCGTTTGTTGACCCCTGACCCCTGACCAACGATTGACTTAGACTCTGAAGTCTTCATTTGTGTGTCAGTCCTCATTGACTCGCCACGGACATCATTTTCCTGCTGCTGTAAGAACTCTGAGTATTTTTGTACACTTCCTTGACACAGACAGCGACGACTCTGAAAAAGGCCACCCAAGATCACAACCCTGTGGAGACGGCACAATAACAAGACCCCTACGAACACTAAAGTGTGGTTTACACACCAGAGGAGGCAACAAACATCAGTCCTCAAGGGAAACGGCGAGGACTATTTAGAGTGTGTCCATGACCACAGCCGCAAACAAACATGGCAGCTTAGAAGAGATGTGAGCCGCTGTATTTATAACAAATAAGACGGACAAACAAAGAGACACGACTCTGGATAAACAGACGATAAAGCGTCCGGAGACGGTGGCGTGTTACGGGTTTAAAAGAGGGAGACAAGAAACAGAAATAAGAGGTGAGACCACATAAAGAGACAAAGAGGGGGAGGGCTCTGCTGTATCCAGGCAGCGGGAAGGACCCACAATAACCCTGTGGACTCACATAAGCTGCTGAAACACACATACACACACAACCACACAACACACACTGGTATAAGGCAGAGTGCTGAAATCAGCAAACTGCAGGCGAGCTGCTATCACTCATGTTTGTCTCTTGGCTCAGCCTCTTGTTATTCAGTGATTTCTGGTTCAGAGAGACAGCCTCATGTTCACCGTTTTGGATCCTAGTTTTCAAACAAGTATGACAACCTCTCTGGATCACAAACATCGGCAGCTTAACGAGCTTTCAATTCTGATTGGCTCTGGAGTTGAATCAAGGTGGATGACCTTTCATATTCACAGGTTACACGTTTCAAAAAGCTAAGGCCGTGAAGTTGAGGTAATATTACCAGAGAGGGAACAAAGGGAATTAAAAAAACAAAATAAAAGTCTTTCACTCTCAAAATAACGAGGCCGGTCATTAAAAAATGTCATTATCATAAGTACTAAAGACCGTTATCTCATCATGAAAGAAGGTAATTTGATTTTCCACTTCACTCTCCTCACAATACTCTGAACATCAGCAGTTTGAGTGTCAATATTTGGTGGTGCAGACAGAAGTTTGAGGGCTTCGGGGCTTTTTGAGACTTATTTTTGATGGTTCCCACATATTTCTGCTGATTCAGACCAAAATCTACAGACTTATCTTGACTTCAGTATCTTGTACATGACTTTGGCCAACTTGATTGATGTAAACCATCCAAACATCAGGTCAGGTTCATGACTGACTTTGAAAAGTTTTCAATGACTTTGGTATCTTGGACTTTAGTGACCCCCTTGGACGGTATAGATCCTACTTAAAGAAGATCCAACACACTTTGTTGACTTGTGGCTGTCTTTGGTGACTTGGACTTGGGTGGCAGCAATGATCCATCTTCTGGAACCCATTCAGGACGTTTCTGATCAGAACTTACAGAGGACTTTGGGATCCAGATATGACTCTACTGATCTAAACATGGATTAGTACCTTCAGCAAATCCAGGACTGTTGGAAAATAACCCTCAAATTCCACCACATGCGAAACGGCGGTGAAAAGGCTGCCGGCGCGGATCGCTGCTGATCGTTTCAATTCAAGTTAATGTGTCATATTCCACCAGCTGATTTCCAGCCCCCCTGTGGTTCACCAGGGTTCTACATGTCCAAGTTCAGCATGTCGCACAAACTCAGCACAGATTCCTCTGGAAGGACACAATCCACCGCTGATGTGGTTATGTGGCTGTCTTCACAATCGACCGCTGATATGGTTATGTAGCTGACAATTCGTACTTGCGCATTTGCATGTGTGGGTTCTTGAGTCCGTGCGATTCCTCCTGTCCAAAATTTAACACGAAATTTGCCTCACTGTCTAGTAGGATTTAGCAAACAGCAAAAATCACCGCCGTTCCGCAACAGTGCCATCCACATGCATTGGAATTTGGGGGTTAGCCTTAATATCTGTGTCTGGACTGAAAAACTGGAATTTATGGATCACCTCTTGGACAGGTTTATACACTAGACTTTGTGAGTTTGCATCTGTGACACACCAGTGACCAGATTTAAGTCTTGGGATCACAATGGGAACTGGCGCAGGTTCATGGGAACTTTGTAGACCCAAACATTAGCTGATGGGTATCTTGAAGATTACTTTTGGATCCTGCTCATAACATCTTGAGTGAGTCTTGAGTGAGCTAGACATGACTGATGACCCAACATGAAATAAGTAATCACAGCAGTTCACAAGGGTTCCTTTTGGACTTTGCCCAACATCTGTGACCCCACTCACAAAACCATCACAAGAATTACTTACATAATCTTTCTGTAGGACTGATGCAGTCAGACCCTTCACCCTCTTAATGGCAGCTAATCGCTAACACTCGTTGTGGTTTTGTTGTTTTCCTGGCAGGGGTTTTTGTTTCTTTAGAAACCGGTCCTTGGTCATAGCCCTGTGGTATCCTGTCAGATGGTATTGGCTCTGCTATCAAAGATTTGGTCTTGGTGCGAAGGGAAGCAAAGAAAATTGGTTGATTTATCCCTGCTATCAAACGGACAAACTGTTCCATGCCCTGCTCGACTGAATACCAAAGAAACGGGCAGCTGGGAGCAAACAAGTTTAAAGATTAGAGACCAATACGGGCAGAAAGGCGCAGTGAGGTTAACAGGAACAGCACTGCTTTCAATGTCGGTTCTGTCTTCTGCTTGTTATTGTCACAAAAACGATAGACATTGTGCTTTTCTCCTCACAGACTTGTTATGGAAGGAGATTTTTTGCTGTCCCAGCAGCTCTGAGGAGTGACAGGGACGGCTAGTCTCTTAAATAAAAGCTCCTCTCTGTCCTCCGGAGCTGGAGCTTTCACCCCTGCTGGGGCCGAGCATGTACAGCCAAATCTTGCGTTACAGACACACTCCTGCCATCCAAATCCCCATTTAATACCAGGACATGACAGACTAATGGAGACGGTTGGGGTAGGGAGAGAGGAGGGAAAAGGAGGGGGGCAGGAAGAGACCGGCTCAAAACCCAAACATGCACGAACACAGTGAGGCTTTGGCAGGCCACCCGAACAATCCCCTTAACATCACACGGCGCTGCGGACAAAGCTGCAAGGATCACAACTGCACCACATTATCCGGGCCAGGACACTGAAGGCCTCATTAACATTCAGTCGTCCATTTATGACACTGTGGACTCTCCCTCAGAGGTCGAAGGTGAAACGTATGGAGTCCTGAGTTTTGGTTTATTATCATTTACATGTTCAACTAAAAGAGACATTTGAAGGCCTTATCTTGGATGTGACAGACTTACTTCTATTGACGTTTATTTAGGAATAAAGAGCATGAAGTCCTGAATCCAACAGAATCAGTTACAACATGTAAGTTTGAGAGGGTAAAAGCAAAGCACTGCCTCCACTGATTTTTAGACCAACATTAAAAGATATAATCCTTGGCTGCTTCTTTGCTGTTTCCTTTCTGTAGTTAGAGCACTGCATCTCTTAAAATATCATCTAAAAAATAAGAGTATTTCTTTAACAACTTTGGCCTGCAGTGAATTAGCAAAACAGAAGGTTGGGTCAAGTTCTTACAGCTCCATAAAGTTCCTCCAAGTTGGTCTTTCAATTCAAGGCTTTTTGCAAAATCCGTCCTCCCACTGATCGGAGAAATCCGACTCCCATTTAACCTCCATCTTGATCTAAAAGGCCTCTTCCAGTTCTGAGCTGCACGGTTGCTGGAGGTCAATAACTGAATGACAACAAAATATGTCAATGACCCCAGGAGAAACTAAGTCAACTCTACTGGAGGCAACAACCCTGTGGACTCCGGACCAAAGATAATAATGACTCCAGAGAAAAGCAGGTCAACGGTAACTTCAGGTGAAAGAAGGTTGATGCTCAAGGGAGCAATAACCCCAAAGACTTCACTACTACAAAAGACGTAATGACTGTAGGTGAAAAAGGGCAACAGCCAAGTTTACCGTTTTGTTAATGACTCACAGTGGAAGATAATCGTCACTCTGGGTTGGAACCACTTCACAGACTCACCGATGACAGTAGATTTTTAATAACTCCAGGTGAAAGTAGGTGAGCAGTAATGGCAGGGAACACCCCAAGGACTCACGCTATGAAGTATTAATAACTTCAGTAGGTGTCAAATGAACTGACTTCAACTCAGGAGCTCACAATAGAAGATAATGATAACTCCAGGTCAAACAGGGTCAACATCCTCCGCAGTGGAAACCCCACAGGATAACCTTGAACAGTTACGGTCGAGAACGTGCTGATTTTGACCAAGATAACTCAACCTCTGTTCAACCGTATGCAGATGACACTCTTGTCTACTTCACTATGAAGGTATTTTTACTATCAGAGATCAGGATAACCACAGTTTACCACAGTAATTTATACTCAATAACTTTCCTCCGGTTTTAGCTGTCTCTTTAAAATCATTCATTCGCACAAGTTCTTCACTCTTCAAACGGATTTCTAAATGAAGCTCTCAGGCACCTTAAAAAAAGTTGGAAATGCACGACCCACTTTGTGTTACTGACGAAATTACAAATGAGCCGATGTGAAACCAGAAGAATCAGCTGAGGGGAAACTGGGGAAACCTTCAAAGGCTGCGAACAATAAAGTCGACCTTCGGGAAAAACACACACACACCTCAACACACAAGTGATGCCTCCAGGTGCATTTAGACCGTGTATGTATGACTGTACACACAGACACGATAAAACACCATTTCATCCATCCACCTGAGGCTTCAGAAAAACACTGAAATTTGGTTCTGTTATTCAGCGGTGTTCAGTCAGCAGGGAGGGAAAATGATCACCTTGTAGGAAGAAAAAAACAGGCATGGAAACAAGATTTCTCTCTTTTATCTTGGCTTTTCTTTCATGCTATGCAAAACAGATTCTGTAAACTGCAAGAACATTTGCATGTTTCCGTCCTGTCAGTGACAGACACAAATTTACACTGACTTCTCACGGCTTTTCTTTTTTTAATAGCGAGGAGAGAAAGACCCGAGGATAGACACACATTCAGGGATCAGCTGTCTGGTTGCACAAAGAGGCAAAAACAAATCACGGCCATGTTTCCCCTCCAAGAAACAGGAGAAGCTACATCATGCAGATTCATGTCAACAAACTGCAGGGCAAACTGGCACTTTTGTGCACAGCATAACAAACTGAACAACCCCCCTGTCTCCCAGAAATTACATCTGTGTACGACCAAATTCGGTTGCAATCTGTGCTTTTCAGAAAATGCAATTGCAGCCTGAAAAGTGAAGAAGGTGCTACGTGTCAGGCTCATGAAGAGAAGGACCTGAATATCAGAAAAAACAGGGTTAGCATTATGTAGCACACTGTCCGTAACCATAGTAAGACCACCGTGTCGGCTACAAGTCAAACAGGGTAACCCCAGTGCTGTTGGCTAAAACAGGACACCTGATATAATCGAGCTCTAGAGGATTAACATGATCAACATTTAAAGTCATGGTTGACGACTGGAGAGATTGGTAATTATTATGAACCTCGTTTCTATGGTGATCATGGTCCTATAGTGCGATCTCCACAAAGTTAAGAGAAAAAAGAACGGAAACAATTCGTTCACCCTAACAGGTGCAGGACTGCAAAAACATTGACCAATGAAAGACATCAGTCTCGGACAGCTCCTGTTGGTCAATCTCCTGCTCCGCCTCTCCATCCAATCACCTCGCTGTATTGGACACACCCCTCTCCCATGTGTCCGACTCGTCCCCTTCCACTCTCCCGGCCCTCCTCGGAGCTCTGAGCGGCTAAAAGTAGCGTAGCAGCTTAGCTACAGGAGCTGTGATGGAGAAGGACACAAAAAAAAAACACTTGTGCTCGCCCCACCGCCAAAAACACAAGCCGACAGAAGAAAGGGCGGAGTCTAAGAGGGAAATGTGACCAAGCGAGGAATCTAACGTGAATAAACATCGGGTCATCCTTGGAGCGGTGGAGAAAACAGACGCCGAGACAGCAGAGTTTTAGTTGAACAGGTCATTTTTATCTCCTTTTATCGTGGCTCATGTTACATAAATAACTCTGATTAGTCTCTGACATGTCAACACGGTAGCTGTCCAGGCAGCTGCAGATGGCGCTCGCTAGCAGAGCTGGCGTTTATTGCCGCTAGTCACTAACAATCCGACATGGTGAATCCTATTTGAAGCTAGTGTAGGATCTTCAGTGAGTGCATGATCAACCTGGGTGGTAAAACTGACAAAATTGTCCCTCTGCTTTTCAGACACACAACTACTTTTTCTTGCTCCTCTCCCTGCTCTCCTCTCTCCTGCATGGTCGTTTGTACTTCTGCAGCACAGCACATCGAGGATACGCCACTAACCTTAACGGGGGTCATGCTCCCACCATGTGAGAGTTTAACGATGACGCTAAAGTGAGAGCTGTGTGAAGGGAGGAGAAGGACACACCGACTAAAACAAAGGAGAAGTAAAACTTGGACTTATTTCAGGCTAAGTGTAATTTTTGTTTAAGGTGCAGCTGAGGCCTCAAATTGCTTTGACCTTCTTTTCTGCAGACAATAGCGAAGTGTCAGGGGAGTTAGTGTTGCCTCTGCGGGGTTTTTCTTGTGCAGAAATGAGGCCAATCTCCTCCTCAGGATCATTTTGTGTATCGATTCAAAGCTGCAGACAGAACATCAGAGCGTTCAGTGGACTGTAGCTGCTACACAGAGGACTGCTGACTCTTAATGGACAGCACTCCCAGTTTGATAAGTCAAGCTGTGCTCAGCTGCATGAGTGCCAGCACGCCTGCCGGGGCTTATGGGATTGGACAGAGAGAGAGAGAGGGAGTGGGGGGAATGTGGAAAGAGAGAGAGAGAGAGAGAGAGTTTATGACTCTGACATTTACATTGACAGTGAAAGTGCTCGAAAAGCTGCCGGCTGCTTCACTCTGAGTGCCGGCAAACTCAAGGAAAAACACTTCAGGTTGTCAGAGTGGCTCAAAAGCAGCTCAAGCCGCTCTAAAATTATCTCTGTCACGTCAAATGATGCGAATCATGAAAGCACAGAAACGTTTCACTCCCTAAACAGCATGTCCTCGTACTTTAAAGATAGATTAGGACATCTGAGGGGGACGTGGGCTCATCATGACATGGTATTTTACAGTCCTGCTGTGCCAACTCATCTCACCAGTGATAGTAACAGGTAATCAGGTTGTTTACATCCTGAGTCTGGAACAAAAAGCCACTCAGTTCAGATCTCATTTGGGTTTTCAGGTCAATGAAGTTCAGCCTTTTTGCTGATGACATCCTTCTTTCCCTGTTCGCTAACTTTTCCCTGCAAACAACAAGAAATCGCACAGAAATTTGCGATCCTGTCATGTCAAAAAGGCAAAATTATATCATCATCTGTGCTAAAATAGACAGGTAAACTCATTCTTCTCATTCATCAGCATGCCAATGTGATTTTTGGTAGATGTGATTGAACCTTATGCAGACGACACCTTTCTCTTTCGTTGTAAATCTATAGTGGATATGACTGATCGTGCAAACTGCTCAGATACTGTCAAACAAAATGACGCAAAGGCAAATTATTTAGGAGCCTTTCTGTCCAACAAACGACTGTTAGCTAAATACCACAGTGTTTTATTATCTGTGTTTATGCAGGGAAAGTAAATTAGCGATCCATAGTTACTCAAAAACAAAAAAGACGAATTATAAGACAATTCGCTGTTATAATACCCCTGAACTATTTAAGAAAAACAAATTTGCCTATTAAGTGTATGAGGTTTCTGGTGCGTCTTCAGCCAGCCTCTAGTGGACACTTATGGAACCGCATGTCTTGGCACTTCTGTCTTATCTCACAAACCCACAAAATTTATGAGATAGTGAACGGAAAAATAGATTCTTATGTTAAAGAACAATAAAGATGATCTTTAAATAAAGCCGTATCTGAGCCAGCAGGTCACGGTTTATTTAACCGAGTCAAAGCCAAAGAAATACAGTAAACCATTCACTTTATTGATGGTATTAAATGCAAACATAAAATTTCGTTGAACAGCTGCATTCATGGATAAGTAAATCCTCCTCCATATGTTTCATATTCATTATTTTCTGACTTCAAATACCACAGTGCTGAGCAGCTCTGCTCAGTCTGATCCGGGCTATAGAGGAATTAATCATTGACAGACATTTTAATAGTATTAGCACATGTGGAGGGAGAGAGGATGGATGGATGAGAGGGGGATGGAGATATGAATATGGATGAGAGAGAGAGAGAGACAGGGACGTTCGAGGCTCAAAGAAAAGGAGGGCACAGCGGAACTAAACGGCTGCACGCTCTGCTTTCAAATCGCTGCCTCCGTCTTCTGACTGTAACCCGGAGAAGAGAGCGACCGCTGGGCCTCAGCCTCCACACTACACCCACCTCTGTGCGAGAACAGAGCTGGCAGCTTCCGGAGGTGGAAGTATAATCATTCGCCGTCATATTTCAGCGATCAGATTCAGAAACTGTTTATTTTTAGAGATAAAAAAAAAAAAACTGTTTGATTTATTCCTGTTTCATAATCTGGACTAAAATTAGGGCGATTAGATACTCAATCATCACGCTACAGTACTGCACTGTGACATACTGTACTCTGTTAGCAAGAAGCAAGACGGGGGATCAGGATGTTCTTCTGTTATCTGCACTCTGGATATAATCCCTGAGTTCTGGCAAGAGGGGCAAAGTCTTAGCAGATCCAGAATCACCCACTACCCACTGAATAAGGCAGAATAGGAGATACCAGAGCCGACCAAATCATGAGTTTGAATGATCTCAGCCTTCAAATGTAAACAAACAGATGAAAGTTGAATATTTTGAGGTCTTTTTCCTCCTGTTTTTAAGTCTGTAGATAGAAATGCTTTTTAGTTTTAGTCAAACTTTTAGTGTTAGAAGCTGCTTTTTCCCTCTCTTTGTACTAAAACTCGACTACCTAGATGTAAAGAAGTCTAGATGGCAGACGGCCTCTAACAGCCTACCTCGGTTTATACACTGTATGTGGATAAACTGGCGTTTAACCACCTGACCACATGTTTCCAGCTGGTGGCGCTCTGCTAATATTGACCACACTCTTTAAACCAATCTGACACCGTTCACCAAACAACTCTGTCAGTCTGTGTGAGGCTTTGTTGAAAATATTTACTCACTTTTGACTTTAGACTTGTTCTTCAAACGACTCGGACTTTGGTCGCTTTGGAACATCCCTGATTTTGGTCTATGCTATGAACAGAGATCCAGATCCAGGCCACAAGCTCTGATGGTGAATCAGGAGCTGTTGGGAGAACTTCCTCATCTTCTTCTTCTCCTTCTGATAAATATGGCTGTTGGCAACCAGCCTGAAGGGGCAGTACTGCCACCTACTGGGCTGGAGTGTGGAACGTTAAGATTTTTTTCTGTCCATTAGCTTCGTCTCCTGCAAACTCTTGACTTGGTGTTTATGTTTCCTGCTGATTTCATGTTTTTTTCCTTTATTTCATTAGTTTTAGAGATTCTGGCTCTTCCTGTCGGGTGTTTTCCAGTTTTATGTAGATTTATTAAACCTGGTATTCTGTCTTATTCTCGGACGTGTCAATATTATTTCCTCCCTTCTGTTCCTGCCCACTCTCCTCTGAAGCCCACCTGTTTTTGAACGCTGTAAAGATGTCTGTTTATTCATTATTCTTTGAATAATTCGAACAGAATCCTGATATCCTCTGACTGTGATTTTAAGGCCTTCTTGGCTAGTTTGTTCACGACTTCATTCCTGGGAATAAGCAGGAAAACAAAGGAAACCGATATTCTGTCTGCAAGACCGTCTTATTTCAATTCTTGTTGATGTCTCAAATGTAAGTTTTCAGGATTTGAGTGCATGTGTGTCTAACAAGAATTAACGCTCCATGATAGCTTCAAACTTTGTTGCATGTGTTGCCAATAAGTCCTCAAAATTATGAGCATGAACACAAAGTTTGCTCGTGCTCTTAAAGGGATATTCTGGAATAAATTTAAGTTATGGTCAAACACACCATAACACCGAGTTAGACACCCCCTCCAGAGATGAATGTTGCCGACCGCTTGCTTCTCTAGTTATACCAACTTTAGTAACGACCGCAGGATAGTAATACAAAGCGGTCTACGTCTCCACTCACGCAACTCAACCAAAACACCGCTCTATAGCCGCATATAATGCTCAGAACAGCACCTAACTTCAACATCTTTTTACCGGCCTAAACACAACTCCCCCACTCTCTTCCAGCAGCTGCTTGTTTGTGGGGGAGCCCTGACGAGTTGATCACAGAGTGCAGCGGAGTTTCGCAGCTCAAGGAGGAACATTTATGATTATTACTTCATGGAAATGCGATCAGAGTTCTTGTGTATCTTGTACGTACACTGTAGTTCTTCTGCCTTAGCGTCTCGGTCTGATCGCATTTCCATGAAGTAATGATCATAAATGTTCTTCCTTGAGCTGCGAAACTCCGCTGCACTCGGTGATCGACTGTTGATAAAGTTAGAGCCGTAGACCGCTCTGTATTGCTATAAAGCAGTCGTTACTTAAGTTGGTAAAACTAGCGAAGTAAGCGGTCGGCAACTCTTGAGGAGGGTGTCTAACTTGGTGTTACGATGTGTTTGACCATGACTCAAATTTACACCAGAATATCCCTTTAAGAGGTAGTGGTCGGTTATTTTTTGGTTGCATTGATGCCTAAGGTAAAAACGCTCTTTTGTCAATATTTGGGGGTCTTTTTCCCAAAATCTTAGGACCCAATCTTGACCAAACTCCAACCACATCTGGGTCTTTCCATGAGCGCACCTGAGTCTTTTTTGTTTTCAAATCCGGCCTGGTTAAATCTCTGAAATGGGGCACTAAATGAGCTCATGAATTGCTCAACAAATACATTCGCTTCCCTTCAGGGCTCCCACTCAACAGTTCGTACCCTGCTAGCTATGTGTCAGACGCTACAGCTGACTGAATCATGCTTTGGAAACACAACCTACTGCCACATCTTCCCACAAAAAAGACAAAAAAAAAAAAAAGAAAAACAAATCAGAGCTGCTCTATCTGCTGCCTCTCCGCTGCACCACTGACCCAGAAAAAAATACCTGAAACACTCTGAAAACTGCAGCCTCCACTTCTGCGTCTGTTTCCTCTCAGAAGAAATCAATTCAGCTCATCCGTCAGTTACAGCCCTTCCTCCCACAAACTCACAATCACTCTCAGTTGAAGCCATTACAAAGCAAGTATCGCCTGATTTTCTGCAGGAAACCCATATTTGTGAAACATCCTGCAGCCTATAAGCCGCGCTCACTTCAATAAATCACCTTCCCTAAATCCCCGAGCCTCGGCGTCATCCCTGAACATGTGATATGAGGAGACAGGAGAGGCCCGAGCAGAAGGCAGCATGAACACGGAGGTTTATTTCAGAGGATTATGGCACATTTCTCCACCTGGAATCATTTATAGACACGTCCAGTAAGAGAGGGAGGCGTCCCGCTAAAACATGATCCTCAGTCGGACGGAAATGGAGCAAACTGGATCGAGTTATGGTGAAAATTAAGCCAGGCGAGAGGAGGATGATGAGGAGGAAACAGATGGGTAGTGGTGAGTGATGAAGAGGATAGAAATACAGAGAGAACGAGGCTGCAAGGGCCTTTACTGTGAGGCGGTTATCACGCAGCAGAAACACGAAGAGGAGAGCTCTGAAACTGATCCGGATCAGAGGGGCGAGATGGATGAGGAGGAAGAGGAAGACCGCTCTGCCTGGAAACACGTCATCTATCACCGCATGGGCAAAGACCTGTGACCGGCTAAAGGCTCGGTTCAGTTCTTGTTTTTCACAGTTCAGATCGTTTGTGGTTCAAAAAAGCATCATTATCCTAAAACTTGTACCTACATTACCCATAATTGCACAAGTCTCGGCTATCTTGTGCACACAAATTGTCATCTTATGTGCAAAAGTTTCCACCATGTTTGCACAAATTATTTTATCCAATCAGAATATTTTCTTGTACACAAAAAAAAACATTTTTTTTAGGTTTTAGGTTGTGCAGAAATGATCTTGTTGGTTAACGTCACTGTATCATGTGCAAAATTGATCAAGCTTTCACATTGTTACGCTGTTGTGCACACATTTTATTTCTCTCTTTTTCATATCGTATCTCGTCGATAATAACCTGATTCAATGTTGGACTGATGGATGGATCAACAGACAAACTTACAGTAAGTAAAAGCGTCCTCCTTCTCCTTCGGTTGGGTGTAAAAAGCTGCGTCAGGTTTACAGCAGCAGGCAGGAGTGCGTAATAAAAGCAGTGAAATGAAACAATAAAGAGCTGGACTGACAGTCGAGGAGTATTTTTAGCCTCTCTTGAGTTCAGTCGTGTCAGAACTTCAACTTTCTAAATAAAACAGCAGCCTGCTTTAACGCTCCTGCTGTTGAGTCAGACAGCATTCACACCCACAGGGTGTTTCAGGTGTTTAAAACGCCTCAATCACGTCATGAGGAGACGGCGTTCATAAAGGTTTAAAATAGTTTGTTATATCACAGCGCTGCCTGGGAACTCGTGGAACTAATTAATATTTCACAGCAACGTTTCTCCAAATGTTGTGGCGGATTTACACTTTCAGCCTGCTCCCCCTACAGGAGAGGGGAGGAACAGCAGCAGCTGCTTCAGACCTACCATGACTTAAAAAGTTAAATCTTCAGTTCATTCTTTGACATGCTGTGTCGTCTACTTTGAAGTGAATATGACAGTCTAAGCGGCGCCCTCTGGGGGATGAATTGCCAGATATCCATTTTAACCATAGACTGTATATACTATGGACGACTTGGTTCCGCCTCCCATTAATATACGAATTTGAAGCTGAAAAGCTCTCAGTAATTCTGTGTTTTTTCTCCACTCCCTGAAACCAACATCGCACAACAGCGTTGTACGTAATCGGCAGGAGAGTCACCGAGGATTTATGACCTATACTGCAACCTGTCACCAGAGGGTGCTGTTCGATGGCTTCACCCAGCAAGGAGGCAGACAGCGTCGATTTTATATACAGCCTACGATTTTAACCTTTATGCAGTATTGATGACAAAAACCTCCACTGAGGGTCTTTTTTTCCTCTTAATTCGACCATAACTTTAATTTTATTGCAGCAAATGGCATAATTTTTGCTGACAAACCTTATTTTTCCATAAAATTTGAAAATATGATTTCAAAATTTCAAAAATTCAATAGTACACTGTCGGCAAATTTACTATCCTTTAGCAGCATTGGTGTCTGTTTTCAGCCACTAACTTTGACTGCTGTAAAAATATATACAATAAATATTTTTTTCAATTTTTTTCCATAAATCTTTTAATCGATCTTGGTCTTGATCTAAACTAGTAAATATTTAAAAGGAAAAAAAAAAATGCTAATTTAAAAAAGAAAGTCACTGATATGGGAAAAATACACACAAAATGAGCTGTTTTCATTATAAAAAGTGATTGGACAAAGAAATTGTTTTACCTGCTATCACAGTCTTGGATATGTCAAAGATTAGTAACATCACTGGTTTTGATGCATATTTAGTTTTCATGCAGCAACAGATTTTCAAAAAAACTTCCTTTTATGGTCTTAGTGGCTGTTTTTGCCCCATTGACTCCCATTATAACTACATGTTTTGAATGCAGAGACGTGGCGCCATATAAATATTATTTTTAAAGTGAGGGTGATCAACCCTGTTCAGAAAGGATCAAATTAGGTAATTTTACTGTTGATCACCCGGTTCACCCATTTACCCATAAAACAGCCCTGTTGTATTACTAGACTAGTTTCTGTATCTGTATAATGGCGTTTATGAGCACATTAGTAGTACACATCTTTCTATAAACTGGATGCAGTTATAGTTTAATTATATATATAGGGAGAGTTTAAAAAAAAAAGTCTTAAGCACCAGATTCACTGTACAGTTTCTGACACAGTCTCTTTAATTTATACCAAAATCACATCTTTTGTCAAGGAGGAACTAAAGAAACACAGTTTTGTATTGAAGCCCCTCACTTATCAGGACGAGGGGAAGTGGAGAGAGTATGCGAGGACAGAGATAAGAGTGTTTTTCTGTCTGCGGTCTGAGCTGTAAATGTCTCTCTGTAAGAGGCTCTGGACTGTCAGCTGCAGTCTGATGATGCCTGAGATTTAGATGCAGAGTGGCAGCCGTCCTCCTCGCAGTGAAGGGTGCCACCGGGGATTATTCCTGCTGCTTCCTGAAGTGACACTGCGATGTGAGTGTGGATTTCATCCTTTCTTATTTTTAACCAATAAACACCGGCAGCAGGGTAAATAACACGGTCTGGAAATATGATTTTTGTCCCCATTAAAAACATTTGGAGCATCACGACGATCCTGAAGCAGCTGAAACCGTCTCCTAATGTTGCCCTGTTCTAAGTGAAATGATTTAAAGCCGTCAAATTTTGTTTACACGGCATTACGACCTTTTATGGAATGAAGGTTAGGCACTTCCTGTAAAAAAAAAGGCCACCACACTGAATTGAAGGTCCATATTCAGGCCTCCGTCGCTCTCTTTGTGTTCAGACATGAATAAAATCATGTTGATGGCGACAAAAAGCGATCACAATAACCAGACCACCTCGTCCGTCGCTATCCGTGCAGCTTCACAGCGATCAGATGGAGAGGGATGTTTCCGGAAAGTAAACAGCTCAGTAGTAATTGTTAACACAGAGAACGGGCAGCCGGCCCGCTCAGTCAGCAAACTGCAACAGGAAGGACGCCATCAGATACAGTAGGAGAGAGAGAGAAAGAGAGAGAGAGAGAAAGAGAGAGAGGGAGAGAGCGGCCGCGGGCAAGTACTTTCCGATCAAAACAATGCTGGTAAACTGCGCCCAAGCAAAGCCATTAATTTCTCTTCTCTGATTGAGCAGCAATTTGTGGTCAGAGCCGAACAAAAGCAGAGAGAGAGAGAGAGAGAGAGAGAGAGAGAGACTCATCATTACAGAAGGAAACAGAGAAACAGAGGAGGGCGAGTTTATGTGCTGTGTATGAAATCTTTTCATCACGATTTTTTCTAAAATATGAAACACATTTTCAGTCGAATCAGGCCGTTCTTCTTCTCCACTCAGACTGAAGGATGTAATCCTCTCATATCTCGTCTTAAACTACAAGTACCGAGCAAAAATCGGTTTATTGTCAAAAGCAGGGTCCATATTAAAAATATTCTTCTTTTTAGCTTTTCATCGGACCGTCTCATGTACCAAAACAATCGACAAACAAGTTAGCAAGCAGCTAGCAAGATTTAAATAGAATAATAACGCTGTGTTCCAGTTGTACTTGGAAGTCAGGATTTCTGAGCTTTGAGTCAGAAATTCATCTGGAACGCCCCCCGAAGTCGGACGATCCTCACCAACACGACTTGACGACATCGTAATCCAAGATGGCAGCGCAGTAAAGAGTAACAGTGAAGCACTTGTGATGTTTTATTTATTAACACTTCTATTTTGTTTATGTGAAATTAACTAAGTGGTTTATGTTGTACTGACCAACGTCTAACTGTGAACACGCTTCTATGGTGTTTGTAAGAGTCAAATACTGAGTTATGGGTTTTCAACTGGTATAGCTAACGACAACTAACAACAGCTAACAGTAGGTGTCCATCTTGATTTTCCAACTTGTTCACTGGAGCGTCATCAACTCGGGTGTAACGTCACTTGCAGCTCCGATATCCGACTTCCGAGATAACTGGAATGCAGCATAATGGTGCGTTCCAGTTACCTCGGAAGTCAGATGTTGGAGCTGAAAATGACGTCACATCTGAGTTACCAGCGTTTCAATAACCAAGTCAGAAAAAAAATTAAAATCAGAGGTGGAAACAAGATGGCTACATCTACGAAAGTTATTTTAGCGCTTGCCTTATATTCGGACAAGGCAAGCGCTAAAATAACTTTTGTAAATTTTTCTTTTTTCCGACTTGGTTACTGAAACGCTGGTAATATAGGTGTGACGTCATTTTCAGCTCCAACATCTGACTTCTGAGGTAACTGGAACGCAGCATAAGAACCCCAACAGCTTCGCCTTCGTCTCTTCTTCTTCTTTCATGGTTTTGTTTACTACCAGGTTCCCTAGCAACACTTCAACTTCCAGTCAAAGCCCGACATGCAAACCACGGAGCATGCTCAGAACTCCTAGTCCAACGTGGGTTCAGTTTCAGTCGGACTAATGCAATAAACTGAAATATTTGAAACTGACCAGGAAATATGCTGGTACCCTGAAATAGAAAGTACTTATCCTCCATAATGTCCGACATATTCATAAAATATGGAGGCTGATATACAGAGACTGGAATAATAAGTACTGAGCTGACAAATGTTGGGACTGGACCATCGCCATCATCCACCCAAACTCCAACACAAACATTTCAGCCGCTGATGGCGTCTTTCACTCAGGTCCTCACTGGGAGATAAAAACTGTTTCTCATTTCTCAGAGACAAACACATGTGGAAGAAATCACGTCTGCAGGCAGGAGGGGCGAGGCCGCACAGCTGGGACGCTTCCTCCTCTTCCACGCTCTGATTTAAGAGTTTCAACCGTTCGCTCAGACCACTTAGCAGCCAGCAGCTGGTGGAGATCCACGCTGAGGGTCAGGGGAGGTCAGACACAGCGCACACCCCGAAACACCCACAGAGTCTCTGCCGCCGCTGCTGCTGCTGCTGGACGACTCCGGGTCTGAAAGTCGAAAAAATCTAAGGAAACAAAAACGAATCTTCTCGTCCTGTTTTCCACTAATGCAGGTTATTTGTGGTTAAATTGGAAAGTTGAATCTTGACTCCACTTATTCATGCAGTTTACTCACCACCGACTTCTCCAACACGCCAATTACTCTCATGTCAGCTGCATGAGGCTGTAAGACCGCTCTGCACAGACCAAGACCAAAAGAAGACGGCCTCTGCAGACGACGGTTTTCATCATGCAATATTTCAGCAGCTCTACAGTAAACCCTCAGACCTCATATGAACACTCAGCAGAGAAATCACGTCTCACTCTCCCTCCGATTGTTCCAGATCCTTGTGTCTGGACAGCGAGAAGCAGACGGATCACATTTCTTAAACTCAGACAATAAATTCCTCCCAACTGTAGTCCAGCTTCTTTCCAGAGCTGCTCGCTGTTCTGCGGTTTTTTGTCCTCCAGTCAAAAGAAATCTCAGACTCTCAGAGGACAGAAAACTGAACATCACAAAGACTCGGGCCTCGACTCAGAGCAGAAAATTCCGGTTTAATCTCCCCAGCCCAGGGTGAGAGGTTTCAGAAGATTTTCAGAGCAACGCTGGCGGAGACATTTGGCTGATAAACCCCCGAAACCAAATCCAGGAGGACCCTCGATTTCCCTCCAAAGAACAGATGGATGGTGAACATTTGCACAAAAACATGAACAGAGTTATGAAAAGATCAGTACAGGTACGGATATTTTAAAGAGCAGAAAACTAGGAGAATATAAAGCTGGTTAATCACAGTTTTTGTCCTCTGTTGGAGTTTCTATTCACCTAAACAAGAACTTTGATGTTTGAGTACGAGCTGCACTTACTTTATGGCTTTTGCATGATTTTTATAAGTATAAAACATTATATTATTACAAGATAACTACTGTTTGTACTTGTTTGCAGAGTACTGGAGTGGTGCAAGAGTTTACCAACAACTATAAATTTGCTGTTTGTGCGATTTTAAAGATTTTATATGTATTTTTTATGCAAACAGCAATAGTTCAGAAAAATACTGTTGACTCTGAAAGTTTTTGTTGGAAAATTCAGTCAAAATTTCCTCAATTCAAAAAGAAGACAATGCTAAAAGACGCTGCTTTCTGCTCTTTTGCAAAAGCAACAACTATGAGAAATAAGTGAACAATAAATTTTGTAAAATTTATTAAACAAGTTTCACCAAAAAGACCCGATAGGCTCATATTTATCCAAGGGAAACCTCTTATTACCAACTGAACAGTTTCCAATAAAGCCCAAATACAATCCAGAAAAAAATTTGAATGAGAGTTTAAATTTAAATAATCAGATTTTAATGTGATTTAGTTGTTTTTTAAATTTTATACTCTGACGCCACATTTTATTCATCATAACTTTGCCTCTTTTTGAGCTGTTCCAGTCTCTCACTGTGTCTCTCCATGTTTCATCCCCTCTGTCTGTGGTTGTGAGTGACGGCTGGCCTCAGTCACTAGCTTTATAAATAATCGGTGTCGCCGATTGTTGTTGTGTTTGACGATAGATAATTTATTTTAAAGCTGAGAATAGATTCCCTACTATGTTGATTCCCTTTGTCTTAAGTAATGAGAGTGAGACCAGAAAATGAAAAAAAAAATCACATTAAAGATGATCTGAATATGATCCTACACACACACACACACACACTTAAGTCCTATTTGGCTTCATGTCAACAGTCCTGCAGTATTTACACCCCCCTCCATTGACCTCTTTAGCGACTAGTTTCGGTTTCTATCCTCCCAAATCCTCATCGGCTCCTCTAAATCTGCCCCGCCCCTCCCCCACGCTGCACCGCTCTGTCTGAATCTGGTTTATTTCTCTTTTCTCCGAGTGAAAATGACGCTGCTTTAAAATCTATCCCATGATATGATGCCTCAAGAAGAATAATGTTTAAATCAGGAGTCTGGGTCAGTTAAAAACCCAGTTTCAGCTCATTTACTGCAGAAAAACTCGTCTTTTTCCGGTCCTGTAAGTTGATATAATATTGTTTATTATAACAGATAAGACATGTTAACCTTAACTGATTAACATTTTATATATTTTAGATGTTTGCAGTGTGAAACAACATGACCGATTTCTACATTTAGGATATAAAATCAGCCATAGGCGTGTCAACAACCTTATATAATACATGACCTATGGCTCCACATGCTTTAACAACACGCTCACAAGATCGCAGAAACCTGTTCTGTGTTTAGATACAAATATCAGCAGAGTCAACCAATTGAAAAGTTGAAGTATCAAACAGCAAAGATCTGTTTTTAAGGCCAAAGTGTGTCCACACCAGTTTGTTTCATATTTGCTGTCAAACAAACAAACAAGCCGCTCTGAATGTCTCACAGAAATCATCAAACTCCTGATGAATATTCATGACAGAGTTTCCTGTCACACATCTAAAACACTTGGATTTAATTTTTCAAGTCAGTCTGATGAGTTATTCATGAACTAAACGAACAGATAAAACAGGACTCAGATACCAACCCCGATCAAGGCGAGGTGGCTGCCAACATTTGGTGCATGCAGCCTGGTTCCACGACCTTTTCCTTCACTCCTCCGAGGAAACGCCATCTTTAAAAAGTTCTTTAACTTCTCCAGATCTGACAAAACTGTGCAATCCAAAAAGAGGAAAAGTTTGCACACTGCTTCATGTCAACAAAACAGAAGAGAAACACTTTGGTTTAAATCACCGTCACTTTTTAGACTCTTCAGCACGACAGAGAAGAAAATATTCAATCTAAGGAGCGACAGGTAAACGTCTGACCAGCCCTTCAGTCTCACTAAAGTCCATCTGGTTGTTGTAGGATCCAATATGAACACTATGATCTATCTTGGATTGGATAGCTGTTCAGTTTGCATATGTCTGTTATATCCTAAAAAAAGGACAAACTGTCTATATGAAATAAAAACTGTTTTTAGAGGATATGTCGTGTTGTTGTCGAGCCGCTCTGAGCGAACTTCTTTCTGCTGTTTCCAAGACAATGTCACCGCAGCACGGACCTTTTTGACTCTGTTAATTATTACAGACGGAGTATGTGTCCGTCAGTCTCCGCTAAATGAGTCATGACAGCTGTGTTTTTTTTATTGTCTGTCCTTCAAACTTTATGATTGATCGAAGCTGTAAGCAGGAATGATGTTCTGAGCAATGATGATCACCGTGAACTCAATTTATACGCAGACGATGTAAAACTAATACAATGAACGGACAGAACGGTGGTTGTAATGCTGCTTTTGACCAGCAGGATTGTTTACGTAACACTTATTCAGTATTCGAAATCACTTACAGCAGTTAATACCACTTATATCCAACAGGTGGCACTGTCACGATGACAACAAAAAAGTTTTGTATGCGAAAGTAAGTCTCCTGTGTTTTCACAAGGTGGCGCTGTGACTGTAGTCAAGAAATAAACACTAGGGATGTAATCAGCCAAAGAAATTCTTTGTCGATGAAAACCCTGAAACTCTCGACCAAAATCGACCAACGACGGCAAACCCTTCTGTGGGACGACGCAACTCAACAGGGTAAAATATACTGATATCAGCACAAGAAAACAATTAAACACAAATATAATATTCAGCAAACGACCAGACGTTGATTAACGAGGATGCTTTTTAATCTTTGTCTCCAGTGGGTTGGACGAATCCAAAATGGTGAAAACAAGGGGGGTGTTCTGAGACAGACTGTTACCTGTGAAATGGGGGTGCTCTAAAAACACCCCCATTAGCGCTTGGTACATTCCTCCTGATGAAGTCAACCATAGACTGTAAATTGATATAGAAAATAGAAAAACAACAAGTCGACCAACGAGAACTTTGGTCGACTCAGCGCGTTTCCACCATTAAGTTGACCAGTCAACTGGGACTTTACAGCCCTAGTGCAGACACAGATGTGTTTAGAGGTGGGAATTCATCAGGTATATGAAATATTTATAAAGAAGTTAAAGTGACTTTCTGTTTCATGAGACATAAAAGTCTGAAAAGTCCCTGCAGACAAATCCTCTAATGTCTGAAAAATCCTTAGATAAATCAGGCGATAAATCAGGATATCAGAAATTCTCATCAACATGGTGGAAACATGAACAAACACACTTTTGAAGGTCTTGACCTGGTTAGATACTTTGCAAAGTTCACGTCTACACGTTAAACCATTTTCAAAAAATAGAGAGTTTTGGGACACTTTAAGATGGCTCAGATGTAGCCATCTTGTTTCTGCCTCTGATTTTGCTTTTTTCCGACTTGGTAACTGAAACACTGGGAACTCCGGTGTGACGTCATTTTCAGCTCCGACGTCTGACTTCCTCAAGTATGATGTGCAATTGTTCAGCCAATCAGACAAGAGCTCATCAACCTAAACTAACAACAGAGAGGAGGGCGTCAGCGCTGCAAGTATGAGAGTGAAACTGTTCCATTGGCAGTGGAAGCCTCGAACAGGAGGGAGTAAACTCTACATTTATCCACAAACACAGGTTTTATCCCAGAGTTTGGATGCAGCTGTACCACACAAACACACTCCACAGTGACACTGCTGTCATCACGGCCCCTCATCGGCTCTCACACAGAAAAACGAACAATCAAACACAAAGAGAGGAGTGAGGAGAGTGATCTCGTCTCTCTCTTCTGCCGTCTCTGTCTCTCGCCCTCTCAGTCCCAGGCTGTGATGACTCAGAGGTCCTCAGAGGACAAACGCTGACCTCTGTCCCTCCACCCATTGTTTACACACACAGAGGGATGACGAGTGTGTGTTTCTCCTCTGGTTTGTTAGGTTTTAAGAGGAAAACGTGGAGAGCGGAGAGTTTCCATAAATATCTGTTTGTCTCTCAGTCCTCAAACTAAAACAGAATAAGAGAGGTGTCAAAACTGTACAACTGTTTTTAAAAAGTTCTCTGGGACGAGGGATTATTTACAAAAACAGATCTGGGAAGATGATCAAGTGTTCAAAAAGACGACAAAACTCAAAAGTCTGTAGGCGGTCATTTCATCACCAAACATCCGACTCTGCTGAGCTGAACACAGTTCCAGTAAAGCGCACTCTGCACGAAGGTTAACTGATTTAAAAAGCCATTAAACTCCGTCCACAGGTCAGACCAGCGATCCTGTCGCTGTAAAAATAGACCGAACTCGATTGACTTCCAATCTGAATCCAACCAGAGCTCAGAGCGGCGGTGTCTCCATGTCTGATGGCTTTTGATTCAATAGATTGACGGACAAATTGGATCCAATTCCAACAAAGTCACAAACTGCAGTTCCTCATGTAGCCACTAGGGGCTGGCTCTAACTGTGAGTAAATCCCCATAAAGACCAATGTTAAAATGAAACATGTTTACAATACAAAAAAACTACGATAACTACTCCACAAGCTGCTCACCCCCTCCCACATTAACTTCGTCTACTTCAGCCGCTACAACTTTCTCTCCGTCCTCTATCTCCTCACCTGTCTTTCCCTCTTTTCTCTGACGTAGGAAAGCGTCTTAAAGGGACATGAGACCAAATCCTACCTACACACATCCAAAAACAACTTTGATTTATTTTTTTGACACTGACATTCGCAAAATGACATCGATTATTGTCGTAATATCAGTATCTGTAAATTTTTGGTTTCTCGCCCAGCCCTAGTAGGAACATAGATCGACCAGTATATGGAGAGTCAGGCTGCTTCTAGGCTGTAATATCAGTGAACAGATTTTCTCTGGTGTCATCGTGTCTAATTTCCTCTCCACTTCTGTTTGTTTTGTACTGAAGGAAACTGAAAAAGATCATCCCTCTCTCCTCAGTCCAGCTTTTTTTCAGCCTTTTATTCAGCGAAGGCCGCGTTCAGTATTAGCACGACTCTCACAATACAGCTAACTCAAGGCTTCTCCACAAAGAGACCCACTCCACAGTCACTGAAATACCTAACACACACTTGTGATGGCAGCTTCTCTTTCACCTCAGACTCATCCTTCTCTTTCCCTCTTTTCTCACTCTGGATGAATCAGCTACTTGTGATCACTTCAGCTCATGATTGACACTCGTCTCTGCCTCTGACTCAAGAATAAGACGCTCAATATTCAAAAAGAGGAGACGAGGATCTGTGTTAGAAAAGACAGAGGTGTACAAATGCTGAATTATGCTCTTCATATCACAATCGCTCAAACTGAGACTCGAGGACGTATTCAGAGTTTGTCTCAGAGCAAAAACAAGTCGAACCAGCGGCGTTAACAGAGACGTTTTCATCACTGACAGACTCAAGATTGTGATTGGAGGGCTGCTGGTTTTTGTATATTACAGTGTGTTATAAAAATACTCCATTGGATCTGATCTAATTACCATTTTTTCGGACTAAAAGGCGCACTTATAATCCTTAAATTTTCTCAAAAATTGACAGCGCACCTTCTGTATGATTACTTGTTGTGCTTACTGACTGATTTTATGATTTGAAATGTGTAAGTACGACTTCGGTCAGCAGCAAAGCCGCTCCTTTCAATGGATATTCGGAGCTTTACGGTAACTGCCGTCTGAGCTGGAATCGTCACTGAACAGCAACGAGACTGATTCGGATAATGACGAGAGGGATCCGGGGAAGCTTGATGTCGAAATCGCACAGCTGTTTGACTCCGAAACTGAAGATGAAGAATTTTATTTGATGGATTTGTGGAAGAGGAATGAATCGATAAGTGAGCGCATTTTTCTGTCACTGTATTTGTTGTTACAACTGAGTTAAATGAAGTTTGTTTTGCTTAATGCGGGTTATGAGTGAACATAGACACGTTAATTCATAGTGCGCTTTATAATCCGGTGCACCTTATGGCCCAAAAAATACGGTATTCAATATCCAGAGACAAAAAGACGCCACTTCAGGCAGGAGCTACCAGGTTCAAAGTCACCGGACCAAAAGCTCAACAGGTCACAAGGTCACACAGAAACACCGACTCGTCTGGTCAGGAGATCAGTAAGCGTCACATCGATCTCAACAAGGAACAGAACTTTTTGGTGAACTTCAAGTGGATCATTTACCCAAGTGTTGGATTTCAGCCTTTGTAATTTCTCAGATTTCATCCCCGTCTAATGAGCCGTTTTAACTTCTATGTCTGAAGTAGTTCATCGAGTCAGACTAGGAACCCTCGAACGGATTAGAGGTTGAATCTGAGCTCTGATTTCGTCCTGGAGTTCCTCTGATTGTCCTTCAGTCTGATGTTGACTCTGAACAACGTCTTGACCACTTCTGCATTCTGATTATTCTGATTATTTCGTCACTTCTACGTGTTTCTCGTCTGAAAAACGGGGATGAGTTTTATTGTAGTTGAAATAAACTTGATGTGTGAAAGTAGAGCTAAAAATATCAGCTGACTGACTTCTCTGTTCTGGACAGTTTTTACCTCCCACTTCTTCTTCTTCTTCTTCTCCTTCCTCTGGCTCCGAAACTGTGAGTGCAGAGTGCAAATGATTCACAGAGAGCGAAAAAACTTGAGAAAATCTCTGTAGCTTCAGCGCTGAACTCAAACCTCTGACAGGAGCAGAGAAATGACAGCCTGACACCCGGCCTGACACCCAGACTGTTTCATTTCACCTCACTGACTCCATGTTCTTATGAAGAGGACTCACTACTGTTCACTTAACTCTCGGAGGTCCAAGACACTTTCTCCTAATTTCTCAGGCCTGGTCTCCATCTGTACAAAGACACGTGAAATATAATCGAACCCGAGTGACGCAGAACCATCTACGACACGTCGTTTTTTCCAGGACAATCAGAGGAATCAGAAGATCTGTTTTTAGAGGAAGTCAGATCAGGTCCTAAAGCAGCTGATACCTGACATCGAGCTGAAGAAGACTACAATCATGGCCGACGATCTTGGTGAGGTTAGTCGGTAAAAATTGTGACGTTTCACCAAAATTGATGCATAGATCATCCCTAGAGCTGCACGATTTTGGCCAAAAATAAAATACCAATTTTAGATTTCGATTTTTTATTCAGTGACAAAAAAAAATTCTATTATCTCTCAAAACCAAACCACTGAAAACGATGTAGTGTATATGCCAAGCCAGTACGTGGTTGAAAAACACCGGTATAAAGGTCGTTTTGGTTGGACACACGCAGGCGCCATATAAGAGTCACGCTGTGTGTCACATGATCGTTTCCAGAGATGCAGATAGACATCCACACGGAGATGAAATGGTCGTCGTTTACAGATTTATTCACTCTCTGACCTGTTTTCAAAAAGTACCGTTTACAGTCACCTGAAACGCCAATATGAAAAAACTTTAGCGTTTCCTCCTGAATTCGTTTCCGTGGTGACGGGTTGATACCGCCTTCAGACAGACTTTACAGCGGGGAGTGGTTTACTCTTCATCTGAAACTGTGAAGTCGTACCAATTCAACACGACTGACTCGCTCTTGTCCGATTTAACCACGAAATTATCGCCTACTTTAGCGAACGCCATGTTTGTTTACACTGGTGTGAGCGCTCCCGCAGGAAGGGGGAGCCTATGGTGGCCTGGAGGTGCTACATATGATAGAAAAGAAAATCGATTTGAGGATTTAAAAATTTTCAACATCGTCATAATCAAATTATTAATTAAAATCGATCAATCATGCAGCCCTAATCACTACAAATCACCAGCTAAGAAAACAATGTTTGTACTTTATCAAATAGGACGTCCACTGACACTCATCACTGTTACCATGGCTACTGTGCCGATCACAAATATGCCGATCAAAAAAACAAACACAAAAATTAAAGAGGCAGAAAATGATGAAGGAAGTAAGTTTAAGTCTTAATCACAAAAAACTTGCGTTTCGCTTTAGACCGAAATAAACTCAACATGACCCCACAAAGACTCGGCGGCAAAGAGCCAAACTAATTAATGAGCCTTATCGTTATCTTTGAAAATATCCAAATTAAACCACAACAAACACCGGAGCGAGGGCTGACCCTGAGTGGAGACGCTCACCGGTTAGCTCCAGATGTCAAAGTGATAACAGAAACATTCAGGAAAGCTCAAAACAAAAACAAACTCTGCACGGAAATCAGATCTCAGAGTCGTCTTTATCAGCAGCTAAATGAACCTCATCATTAATTATCTACGGAGGAGTTCGTGCCAAACCGTTAAAAACACCCTCGGCATCTGAAAGAGCGAGAATAGAAGATTTAAACGGACTGTGAAGATTATAAAACAAGAGGAATCCACCGAATCTGATTCCTCTCTGTCACAATAAAGAAAAATCTTTCCCGTCTTCATCATCGCCCTCCTCATTCCTCATCGACACGCCGACCTCAACCTGACACGCCGCCCCCAACGAGCCTCCAAATCTCACGTTTCTCTGAGACATTTACCAAAGGTCGTGAACTCATTATGAAGCCACACTGAGTCACCAGACAGGAGGAGAAAGAGAGAGAGAGAGAGAGAGAGAGAGAGAGAGAGTGCCAAGTGTTGTTAGGAAGATTAACTTTTAGAATAAAAGATGAAATTTTGAAATGTGCAGAATAAAAGAAGCTTTCTTTGACTTATTCTTCATGTTTTCAGTTTATTATCGCTGCAAACAAAGGCGACACAATGAGATTAAAAAAACATGAAAGAGTTGATGCAGAAAAATGAAAAATAATTATAACTGAGCTGCTTTTTTTTCACGGGTTGGTAGTGATCCTGATTACGACATGCAGGATCCAGTTTCATATTTGTAATTTTGCAAAATCCCGTTTGTTGTCTGGGTAACTTTCTTTACTTTTCACATGATCTTGTTTATCATTTACACAAAACCAAGATACTATTAGCATGATTCCTTTTTACAGTTTGGATGATCTGGTCGACTATTTTTACGCTCTTGTCTACATTTTGCACGCCCCTCTTTACTTTTTGAACGATTCCTCAAACTTTCAGATGATTGTCTTGATCGTGTTTTTTTTCCTGCATGATTTCGTACACTATTAGCATGATCCTGGTAATACTTATCCTAATCCTGGATCCTGTTTTCCATTAGCATGATCTCTTTCAGTTATGAGTGTGACTGTGTTTAATTTTTGTCTCATATCACTGTTTCCTATTTGCACAACACTGTCGACTAACTCTCTTACAGTTTACATGCTCTTGTTTACTATCTCCTGTTTTCTGTACAGTCAGCAGGTTTCTGTTTCATACTCTGTGTTTTTTGTTAACTCTTTGCATGACTCTGCTTCTATTCACACAATCTTTTCTTAATTGAGTTAATAAACCAAAACTTTGTGGTCTTGTAATAAAGATAATTTCCTCTCACAACTTGAATTTTACGATTCAAAGACTTTTAAAACATTCAAGCAGAAATTGTGCTGAAGAGATTTAAAACAATAAAGAATCAGATTAAAATGAGCAAAAATGTTGAAAATCTAGTCTTAATCTAACACAGCTAACGAGACTGCCTGCAGTGTCTGCAGATATTATCTGATTATTCTTTCATTGAGCCTGTGATCGTCTGTTTACCTCTTGTTGGAACTCTTGCATCTCTACTGCCAAAGATACTGTACCGTTGATGAAGTTAGGTGCTGTTCTGAGCATTATTTGTGGCTATAGAGTGGCGTTTTGGTTGAGGGCGTGGCTCTCTGTATTTCTATCCTGCGGTCGTTACTAAAGTTGGTATAACTAGAGAAGCAAGCGGTCGGCAACATTCATCTTTCGACGGGGGTGTCTGTGGTGTGTTTGTCCCTAAATTAATTTTACGCCGGAATATCCCTTTAACCTTACGCTGCTTTTAACCCCCATTCTTCATTTCTAAGTAGTTTAATAAATAATAAAACAAAATTATCGAAGCAGGTCAGAAGTTCGTCTCCTTCTGCCTGTAAGTGAAGCAGAAAAAATCGTTTCAGATTAAACGTCTGTGGAGACCGTGTCTAACTGTGCTTCATAAATCAGACATGATGAAAGTAAGAGCCTGAGAGAGAGAGAGAGAGAGAGAGAGAGAGAGAGAGAGAGAGAGAGAGAGAGAGAGACAACATGTCTGCCAATGACGACGCAGCTTCCTGCTGACAAAGAGGAAGAGCAGAAGAAGAAGGAGGAGGAGGAGGAGGAGGAGGATGACTCAGTGAAGGTTGATTACTGGTTGTGTTCTCGGCCCGGGCGACAGGTCAGAGGTCAAACCCTCAAACATTTCACAGGTGAAGTTTCTACCTCTCAAGAAAATCAAAAAGCCAGACTCCCAAAACCACGAACACGACCGCTGGCTGTTTTTTTCTATCAGCGTTTTTGTTGTTGTTTTTCCTTTGACCTCCAGCGTCTCTCTGGAGGGTCTCTGACCTTGAATTCAGACCTCAGAGTAACAGCCTCCCCCAGGAGTAAACATGGAAACTACATTAATAAATGACCAGCAGGGTAGAAAACGGGAGCAGGTAGAAGCAGAAGAAGGAGGAGGAGGAGGAGGAGGAGTGTCAGCAGCTGAAAAAAGAGCCTGAGCTTCAGACTCAAACTGTCCGCCCTCGCCTCGGCTCCTCTTACCCACAAATTTCATCTTTTGTCATCCCGGCAGAGGCGACTCGTCAGGTAATCGCTTCTCCAAACAGCTGGAGCGGCTGAGAGGGTCATGTGACCGCAGCCTGGGGCCAATCAGCAGCCACAGAGTGCTCAGCATTCCTGAACATCTGTGGGTTGTTTGATATCGGATCACCCTGAACGCTCACTGCCCTTTTCATAAAGTCACCTTCCCTGCAGTCTGACATTTGAGGGCCGACATTCTTGACTTTGTCCTGCAGGCGATGGATGAAATAATAACAGGCTGAACAGACGATCCCTTCGTATCACACTGAAGACTTCAGCCTGCATGCTTCGTCTTCTACACGCTTAGAAAACGTCCACTCTGTATTTAGATTATGAACATCAGGAAATTGGTTCATGCGAAGTCCTTTTCATCTGATTTGATTGAATCTAAAATGATGCAACATTTAAATCCTGCAAACATGCAACGCTTTTACCGTCACAGAAAGGGCGAAATCCTCAAGATAGACGAGGATTTCCTGCAAAGAGTTGGACTGAAAAAACGAAAAAGCTTCTGCAGATACAGAAATCGCCGACATTATGAGCTTTCAGTGTTTCTGCAACAGTCCAGACACTTAAAGTTCACTGTTTTTACAGATCTGGTGATTTTTTGAACACTAGGCGTGAACTTCTGGTTCTACTTCAAGAAACTCAGAGAGTGCAGAGTAAATATTGAAGTGATAAAGTCGTGAAATTAAGAAAATCCAAGGATCACTGAATATAAAGGATCACTGAATATGAACTTAAAAGTCAGCGGTTAATTAGGGATGGGAATCGAGAACCAGTTCTTGTTGAGAACTGGTTTTAAATGGTTTAATCCATCGACATCATTTACAGTTTATCTTATCGATTCCCTTCATGATTCCTTTCTTCCAATCGTCAGCCGCTGCTGCTCCGTCTCAGGTACGTATGTCCTGAGTTAACATAAGCACAATGCAGGCCAGACCTGGACTAACTGAGTTAGACGCACACCAAAAACACTCGACCTGACCCAAAACCCTCGAAATTTTGCACGCGACTCCGCCTCCCGCTTATTAATGTCCTCTTTTTGGACTAACGTTATCAGAGACTCAATAAAATATCGAGTTAACGGTGAAAACCTACAGTTTACCTTTTTTTAAATCAGAGAAAGGCACCAATAAGGAAATCGTTAAAGAATTGAATCGATAAGCAGAATCAATAACAGCATCGGTATTGATAAAGTTTAATCAATTCCCATCCCTATGGTTAGTACTCATGTCAAATGCCATAAAACCACAAAACTCCACTCACTGTAGATCTCAGATACTCACAGAAGATCTCTAAATATCTCTTCAAATCTCAGTGGTGGTCCGTAGAACATTTGTCGAGAAACTTCACTCAAAACCACCAAAATCAAACTAAAAATGTCAGTATTAGAGTCAGAGATCCACCAAAGTCTGACTAACTTTGAAAAGTTTGATGTTTACAATATTTGTCATTCTCTGTCACTTTAAACGACTTAAATTCAGCCTCATGACGGTGCTTAAAGTTGATCTAGAGGATCACCAAAATCAATCGATCTCTCATTCAATATTTGTCCAAAAAAATTCCCACTGGAAACCACCAAAATTTAACAAAAATCACAGAGAGGACCACCAAAGTCACAAGGGTCATACCTCAGGGGAGCATGAATATATTTTCTTACCAATATTCATCAAGATCTGTCACTCCAAACAACCGAAATCCAGCCTCTGAAGGCTCACCATCAACGCATAAAAAAATCAGAAAATAGTCAAAACCTTTAGGGTTTCTCCTCTAGGAACCATGAATATACATTTCAGTTATATATGATGTTTTCATGTGAGTCTAGTGAATATTTCTGGAGGGTAATTTGTGGCTCTTAAAGGAACAAACCGTGAAAAAAACCCTCCACTCTTCTGTCCCACCGAGGAGATATTTGCCCTGTCTTGTCATGATTCAGCTTCAGGCGAAGTTAAGCGAGCTCTTGTCGGGATCATTCTGGTGTTATCTTTTCTTTACAAGAGGACATGGCCGGCTCATCCTTCAGCTGGATCTCTGCTGCCTGTTATCACTCCGCTTTCTGCTCTCAGCTTATTGACTATTGAGGCCTGAGTCGGTCAGTGCGGTCGTGTCATGTCAGAGCTCGGAGTCTGAATAACGAGCCGCCCGAGTGTTCGAGAGCCAGACGGCGATAAGGCCGCTCACAAAGGACGAGCGCCGTGTGAGGATGTCGTGTAATTAATGAAGAATCTTGACAGCTTCTTGTTGTATGAAAAAACAGCCTCGTGATTTATTCTGCTTCGAAGAGAGCGAGACAGGAATAACAGCCTTACCCGATTACAAAGTCGCAGCAGAAAAAAAGAACACAGGGGGACTGAGAAGTTAATTACAAGACAGAAAAAAGAGTCAGTCGAGTTTTAACAGCTTCAAGTTCCAGAGAAATATCATCGATGTCGACTTTTCCTTCAGTTTTATTCACTTTGGGCTAAAAAATAAAGACTGGGTGGAGTTTGGTTTGGAGTATGGAAACGATAACAGCTGCGTAAAGCCAGTTTCATCTCCCAAACAAAACAAACAAAACGATAAGATACGATAAGATATGATACATTACGATACGATAGAATACGAAAAATGATACGATATGATATAATAGAATACGATACACGATATGGATACGATATGATATATGATACATTACGATATGATACAATAGAATATGATACAATAGAATATGGTACGATAGAATACTATACGATATATCATATCGTAGTAGATTGATACAATACAATACTATATGATATGATACGATACAATAGAATATGATACAATACGATACGATATATGACACAATATAATATGATACGATACAATATGATATGATGCCATACGATATATGATCAGTACGATATATGATATGATACAAAATTATATGATATGATATGATATATGATATGAGGTATGATACGATACGATGTGATACGATATATGATACGGTATATGATACATTACGATATGACACAATACGATACAATATGATACAACCTATTATACGATGTATAATAAGATATGATATGATATAATAAGATACGATATATGATATGATACAATGTATGATACGATGCGATACTATACAATATGATACCATACGATAAGATACAATGCAATACGATAGAATACGATATATGATAAGATACGATACATGATAGGATTCATGTACAGTACGATATTATTCAATATGATATGATATATGATACGATTCGATACTATATAATACGATGTGATACTATATGATAGGATACAGTAAGATACAATACAATACGATTTTGTCCATGTCAAAAAGCGTCCATGTCCAGTCATATTCAATCTCCTGGAAAGGTCAAAACTGATCTAAATGTCGTTGTTATGAAATATATATATATATATATATATATATATATATACAGGTTTTAAATTTCTGTATTATATTTGATTTCTGCATTTGTTTCATAATCATCAAACATGCCCTCGATTAAACTTTGTACTCCCCAAACTTTTAACTTCATGAAGAGATTCTATTTTAAGTTCATAAATATTTTTTATATTTTTTATAATATCCTGTAGTTAGAAGAGTCCAAAGGGATTAAAAGGATTTTCTATCTTATTTCATCACTCGCCCGGCTGAAAGTTAATCCTTTACTCTTCATACTCTCATTAGAGTCTCTCAGAGCCTGTAGGCCTGTTGATATTTTAACAAGTGAGTCTCTGAGCTCCATCATGACGTAGGTTCCTCTGGATGTTTGGACCTGCTTTACAGCTGCTTTAACCACATCTTTAACCTCCATCTCACCTCCGTCCATCTCCCTTTCTTAACCCAGCTCAGTCTCAGCAGATGACTGTCTAACATGAGTCTGGTTCTGCTCGAGGTTTCTGCCTGTTAACCGACGAATAGATGATCTAGCTTTAAAGAGATTTGACTCTCTGCATCAGATTGGAGTCTACCTTACTGATAGGCGGATGGTTACTGGGGCAGAGGGGGTTTGAGGGGGTGATGGGGCGATATCCTGTGTTGTTTGGGGTCAGCGGTGTTATGAAGTCTCTGCCTTTGTTCAAACCTCATCAAGTGTGAAAATCGGGGGCAGGCCTGAGGCCCCGAGCAACATCATCTCTCTGCGGCCGAGGATCATCTGTCAGAATAAGCAAACATTTGAGCGGCATTACAGGAAGCGTTAACCTTTGGGCCGATTGTTGGCAGCTCTCTCTCTCTCTCCGTCTCTCTCACACAGGAAGAGAACGGAGCGTCTCAGACTAACAGGGTGTCAGACGTCATTTACACGCTTACAGACTTATGGGAAGCATCGAGGAGGGGGCGTGGAGGAGGGAGGCATCATGTACACTCAGGTCACAGAGATGATGGAGGATTCTTGGTGAGATGAACCCCGAGTAAACAATCAGTTATCTTGGAGCAAAGATGGATTTTAAGGAGCAGAAAGGTTGAATTCCTCAAGGTCAAATAAAGGTCTCTGCACTTTAATGAAAACTTCTCTCGATACTGTCATTTGTATTCGAAATATTCAACAATAAAAACATCTGATAATCATTTTTTTATGGTGGAGCATGAAGTAGAGAGTTCAAAGTTTGAGAAAATTTATCCCTGAGATGAAAAACTGAGTTTGATTGAATTAAAACCAAAGAAGAAACTTGGTTTATTTTATCCATTTTAACTCCCTGTGTGCAAAACTAACTTCTGCCTTAATTTTCAAAAAACAAAAAAACTCAACGGGAAATCTAAAAGAATGGATTCTCGGCCTTTTAAGGAAACATATAGAAAAGGAGTCTATTCTGTCCCCTCTGCTTTATTTCCAAATGCGTGGGTTTGTTGCCTTTAATTGTGCAAAACAATAAAACTATTTCTGCAGCTCCCAAAAATGGACCAAAATAATCACCAGCTCAGATTGTAAGGCGCCTCTAGGCTCTTCAAATACATGAAGCATCCTATCAAGTGTTTATTAGATGAGCTTCAAACCTACAATTACATTTAAGGTCCATTAATCTTTAAAAAATCCTTCAGTTTCAGAGAAAAATCGTGTCAACACCAGAAACCATCACTTTCCAAATAAGAGACGAAAAGTGGAACCAAACCCAAATCAAACCTCGACACCGAGAACTGAAAGCAGAAGCAGTGGTTGACCTTATTTCGCCTGAAGACCAGCAGCAGATGGTCTAGGTTCACATTTCCTGGTTTAGATGGTGACTAGAGAGAGAGATGGACTCCAAACAGGATCTGTAATCCGAGTGGAAAACCACTAAGAGATGCTCCGACGGTTTGGAAATACTCGGACACTCACTGAGCGCAGATGGTCCAACTAATAACAGGACTTCAAAGACAGGCGTCAATCAAAAGGTCAATTAAAATCAAATGTCAATCAGATTAAATTAAAGGGACGCAGGGGGCCATTGACTCAATATGCAGCTCCTCTTTGGCTCTGGGTGGTGGAGACCAAAAACAGAGATGAAAAAAGAGAGAATATAAGACTCATAATCATAAAATAGAAATGACATCGACAAATGACCGTGAAAACGAGACAAAGATCAAGTAGGACGCAGGGTTTCTATTTTTTAAACTATTTTACACTCCTTTGAGACACTTAAACTATGATTACAATAAAGAGTTGAGACAAAATTAAGTTTCTTTACCAAGTTTTTCCGGTTACCTGTAATTTTAAAGCAAATCGGCGCAGAAACAACAGAAGTCTATCTATGTAAGGAGCTACACATTGAAGAACTGAAGCTGATGGACGGACTGGTAGCTGAGCTGATCTCATCTCCCTGTCGTCGTCTTCAACAGAAATCCACCCTGAGAACTGGAATTGTACAAAACTCTGACTCTAAGAAACTGTTTTTGTGTCTAGCTTGCTTTAAGGGGGCTGAGAGCTGAGCTGCCATTAGCTTATTTCTTAATATCATCTGTAACAAAGATTCATCCACTGAGTTTTCTCATTTCCAAAAAAGATCCACCGTTAAAGACAAGAGTGTAGACGAGAAACGCTCTTGTACATTCAGCTTTCTGAAACATGACAAGAGGGGGCAGTGAGCTGAGCTGCCATTAACAAAAGCTGCCAACAGTTCCATACTCTTAAAAAAACCCAGGACAGGGTTTTCAAAATACTAAAAATTGAAGAAAGGACAATGTTATACTAATATCTAATCCCTCTCTGGAATTGGGGGCTGAGTGCTGAGCTGCCGCTGAAAAAATGTTATTTAATCAAAAACACAGAAGAGGAGCTTTAGGAGTGAAAGACGGGAGGTTGTTCACCAGTTTGTGAGAGACTGCGTGAGCCGATAGTCCATAACGTCAAAAATCTTATTCCTTAATAAGATTCTGAGAAAATGTAGAAATCTTTGTTCAAAAGGGACGAGGACCAAAACCAAGACTGGAGGGTCCTGGTCTTCAGGTCTTCAGGCAGCACTGCATTAAAAACAGACAAGACTCTGGAGTGGAAATCACAGCATGGGCTCAAAATCACTTCATATGCTGATCCAGAAACGCTGGTGACTTCACATTCAGGATGGACTGAGGGGTTCTGAACTGGCGGTCTCATCTTTGTTCTGAAAAACCAGAGGGTCCAGTTCAAACCTTTAGAGACTGTTCACCGCCATCACCGACAAAAGTTATAAATTAACTTTAAACCTACAGTCTTGATTAAAAGTCAAATATTTCCTCTTGTAGTGCCTCAAATACACAAATACATACCATTACAGACTACAGCGGGGTGACGCAGCTCAAGGAAGAACATTTGTGATCATTTCTTTATCATTTCCTTGAAGTAATAATCATCATATTAATCATTTTGCTCTGCAGACACTGTAGTTCTTCTGCTTTAGCGTCTCGGTCTGATTGTATTTCCATGAAGAAATGATCATAAATGTTCTTCCTTGAGCTGCGGCACCCCGCTGTAGTCTGTAAAGGACTCTGTGTATTGCTATCCTGCGTCGTTACTAAAGTTGGTATAACTAGAGAAGCAAGCGGTCGGCAACATCCATCTCTGGAGGGGGGGTCTAACTCAGTGTTACGATGTTTGACCCTAACAATTGGAATACGCTGGAATATCCCTTTAAAGCGACAAAAACTAAAGAATCATCACTTTCACTTCCTAATCAGTCAACAACAGACAGGAAAGACCCTCAAAATCCACGTTCTTTGGTTTCATTTTGATCCTTCGTGGGCTAACACAGTCCTGTATCCGGAAACCTCGTCTGATTCATGTGTCAAAACCTCACAGTCAAAAACATCCAGGAATAATTGAGATTTTCTACAAACAAAAAAATGTAATTTCTGTCTTTGCGAGTCTGCGATGAAGGAAACTCCAACATACTGAGACCAAATGAGTGTTTTTATCAGATCTGACACACTTGTTGACATTTATCAATATCCGGTTTGAAGAGGAACTGTGATATTTTGTCAGTATCTGCCTTCAGCAGAGTCATTTCACTTCCACATGCAGGATTACAGCAGGCTCTGCGTTTCCTCCTCTTGCACTATATCCAAGTGTGGAAAGGCCACAATGGGTGATGATGGAAACCCCCTCCTCCCCTCCTCCTCCTCCTCCCATCCCCTCCTCCTCCTCCCCTCTTTCCCCTCCCACCCGCCGGCCTCGCCCCTCTCCTCTCCGCCCTCGTTTTGGGGATGCAGGGACTCATCCGTATCTCTGGACCAGGCTCATTCACCTCCCACACACACACACACACACACACACACACACACACACACACACACACACACACACACATCGCCTTACATAAAACGCTGAAATTGCTTCCAGCTGGCTGAGAGTGAACCTGGTCCCGACACAAACTGAGAGGAAACAAAGCGCTTCTCAGTTTTTTGTTTTTTGTTTTGCCCAGTGCACACACACACACACACACACACACAGCTCGGTGTTGCACGGCAGCGCACGCACGTTGCCCCCCACTCTCTGCAGTGCAGCTCGGTCCCGTCAGGAAACCTGCTGCTGCTCCTGCGCGTTTCTATAACCGCAGAAAACTCTCACTTTCCCTGCGAGGAAACGTGCTCCACGCGTAAAGCGCTGCGTAATGCGCTTAATTAGGAAAAGGCAAAGCTGCGCGAGGAATCTCAGCTGCAGAGGACCTCGTGCGTCCTGACAGGGAGAGGACTTGGACATCCTGGAGGCCTTCTCAGTGTCCGAATGTGATGAGGAGGAGAAGGAGGAGGAGGAGGATGCTGCTGTGACCTGCGCATCCTCAGCGAGCACCGACCCGGACACCCCACCACCCCACCCCCTCTGAGGGAAGCACGGTGAAAGGAGATGGAGAGAGAGAGAGGGAGAGAAAACGGGGAGAAAACTCCAAACCGAGCGGCAGAGGGACTCACCAGTCGGTGTCCGAGGTCTCGTCAATGACGTCCTGGTAGGTGGTCAGCAGGGCCAGTCTGTTCTTGCCGAGATTCACAGCCATGTTTCTGTCCCTGCAAGCATCCAGACTGCTGCTGATGGAGAGAGAGACACGGAATGAGACTACAGAGGGACGGAGAGGAGGAGGAGGAGGAGGAGGCTCTGACTGGTGGAGACAAAGAGAGAGATCACGATGTCCGACAGGTCCTAGCGCCGGTAGGATACCGGTCTGACAGTCTGATGGGTCCTAGTGCCGAGAGGTGAGGGGCCTCCATGACAGGGCAGGAAAATCAGCTGCTGTAGAGGCTGAAAGACACAGAATAAAAACCTAATTTTAAAACTGGGAGAATCTGTTTAAGGGTTGGCAAATAAATGAAAAATTGACTTTATTTTTGGGAATCATGGACGTCAAATTCTCTGCTCCAAAGAGAAGAAATTTACAAATATAGGAAGACTTTATTCATACTGAAGAATATTAACAATATGAACAATATGTACACGACCACCATTATCAGAAAATCTAAAGTGGACTCTAGTGATGGGCACAGCAGCTCTTTTAGATGTACTGAATCACTAGAATCAGTTCACTAAAAAGATTCATTCAAAAGATTCGTTCACCGAATCACCGAATCATGGAGCGCTTAGCGGAAGAAGACTGCGACTCCGACCTCCTGAACTGATACACAGCTGAACGGTTCAGGACTCAGTTCAGATCAGAGCTCCTGGGACCAGGAGACAAGAGTGTTTGTCTGTGTTACTTAAACAGATTTGTGAAAACGAACTTGTTTATCAGTCATGATGTTTTAAGTGTACTGTCCTATGCTATTTATCCGGTCTGCGGGTTTTATCTACTGAAACATGTCGTGTCCTATTGTATACAAGTTGTTTTGGTGGCAATTTAGCAGTGAAAAAAAAAGTTCGTTTTGTCAGACAAAAATGATTCCAGAGAGTGTAGTTCAGTGCGTGATTCGTTTATCAAATGATTCAGGTGTCGGTAAATGTGGTCCCTTGTTCACCGGCTTCTCGCCATGCAATGTTGCGTGTTATAGCAGCTGTGTTGCTGACAGCCCAACTGAAGTGAGAAACGAACAAATCACTTGAGGAAGTGATTCGGTTCAGTATGTTCACTTAAAAGATTCAGTTCTTTTGAATGAATCGTTCATGATCGACACAACACTAGTGGACTCAATGAGATGCTCATGGTTCAACAGTTGAGTTTAGCTTGTTTCATCATCAGGATGCGGCTTTAGTCCAAATTTTATGTTAATTGTTGTTACTCAAAAGCCTTTTTTTGTCCCTTACAGCAGTGGTTCTCAGCTGGTCTCACTCTGGGACCCACATTTTCCCATGGTCCTGAAGTAGGGACCCACTTTTATAAAATTCAAACCAAGAAAAAAATAAACCTTTAAAGACTCAAATCTTTAACATAAATACACCTACTTTATTGAGTAGAGTGCATTTTAGAGCACATGAACTGAGGACGACAAATACTGAAGTTGCTTATACAGAAAATATCAAATTGCACAAAATGGAGACCAGCAAAATGAAAAATTTGACTTATTTGACTTAATATGACTTAGAGCACATGTAGAAGAACCTGAGGAGGAGCATGCAACAGGGCATGGAGAAAAGTGAGTAAATATCAAACTGCACAAAATAAAGACCATAAAAAAACGTGTAATTTTACTGCATTCAGGCCACATTCATAAGAAACCAAGGAGGATCACAACATAACATGTGTCTTTCAAAAGAAGCTATTTTTCAAAATACAAGATATGTCAAACATCAGATGCGCGTTAAATATTTACATTTTTGACCAGCTGTTCGTGACCCATCCAGAACGTGTCTGCGACCCACTTTTGGGTCGGGACCCACCAGTTGAGAACCACTGCCTTACAGCATACCATAGTTACGGTGACACTAATTCTGTCATCAGTATATATATATATATATATATAGATATAGATATAAATAGATTTTTTTTTTTTATGGAAATCTTCAAATTAAATGATCTCATATTATAACACTGATTTGACAATTTGGGAAACATTTTTTAATGCATTACAGTTTTTTCTTTAAAAATGTTAAAAGTTTATCCCTAATTCAACAGAATAAGAACTCCAAGGTGGTCTGCTCCTTAAAAGTTCTGGTTTCAGATCACACAGGTGCAGAAGTGCTGTGTTTACTTTAATAAGAAAGGTAAAAGTCAAGATCATAAAGTATTTTTTAATGTATTTATCTAATCCTAAAATTAACATAGAGGTTAGAAGCGCTTTTCTTTGCTAATGTGAGCTAAAAATATTTTAAAATGCAAAATATTGGTATTTTATATATGCGATTAAAAAGGCGAATTAACGACAGATATTTTGTGATTTAAAAAAAAGCTGTTAATGTTAAAAATCAAATAATACAGTCAAATCAATTGTGATCTTTTGGTTTGTTTGGATTTTGGCGCCCCCTGTGGACAAACAACAATTTGTTTTTTTCTAGAAAAATCTGCATCCTGTTCCCACATTTTGCAGAAAAAAGTAAACTTCCCAAAAGAAAGAAAAAGTGGATTTCCAAATCCTGTGTATTTGGATCTGGATTTAACTTTTGGAAAAACTGCACAGATTGTTGAATTTCATCTGGAGCGAGTCGTTTGGACGAGCACTCTTTAGAAATGCTCACCGTAAAATCTGTGTTACTCCAGGACGGTAAAGATGAAGCCAGGCTGCAGAGTCTGGAGCACAGGAAATACATATTTTTGAATGCATGCCTGGATTGAAAACACACAGTTTGTATAGTTTGTAAAAGAACAGAGAGTACATCTGAAACTCTGCCAGAGGACACATGACTCTCTCTCTCCTGCAGACAGACTCTCTCAGCTGCCTCCTGGAGCAGAAATGTGTCAGTGTGTCTACTGTTGCTTCGTCTCCCTGCAGCCTTTCAGAAAACCCAAGGAGGAGAAGGAGGAGGAGGAGGAGGAGGGTGTTTCTCACAGAGAGGATAGACGTCTGAGCCGGGTGTAGATTCTGGCTGCAGCTCGTAGATCCGTCAGAACAGACAGGGGGGGTAATTAGGATGTTCCTCCTGCAGCAGAGACAGACTGAAACTGCTGTTCAAGAATCAGATCTTAAAGACCTCCGAGTTCACAACAAGAGTTTCACTGATGTCTCTTTGCACGGCGTCTAATTACAGAGTAAACAAATTCATACAAGTACGATATCAGTGAAAGATAAAAAGTGAAAGTCAAGAGTCCATGAGACAAACCAGTCTGACAGTAACTACATGTCAACATCACAACCAGGGGGGAGAAACATTTATATTCTGTGTCATTAATTTATAAAGTTTGTCCACAGCTCTAAAGGGATTGCTGGAGGAGGCGGGATTTATGACCTATACTGCAGCCCGTCACCAGAGGGTGCTGTTCTCGGAGTGGCTTTACCCAGCGAGGAGGCAGATGGCGTCCATTCTATATGGTTTCTACTGTCTGATATTGTCGCACGCTAACTTTGTTTGGGCTCATGAACGTTATTCGAGGACGTGGAGCGTGACTCACAATACGGGGGAGCAGCGTCTGCCTCACAACCAATCAAGTCGGGGAGGTGGAGAACGGCTTTGTTTACATTCAGAAAGAGCGGGGTAGTAGTAGAATAATAACTATTGACTGATATTAAAAGCTTTTTTGTTTATACACCACAAAAAAAGATGCTTCTTCACCAGATCCCTGCCTACCCTACCTTTAAATGTTGCAGACATAAAACAAAAACACGACACAACGTGTTACAACACTGCGAATGACCCTGACTTGAGGACGAAGCCTGGGTTTAAATCACTGCTTACAGTGAAACTGAGACCCCCTCTGGTTCACACTAAAACTTGTATCTTCGTTATGAGAAAATTACCTTGTTAATCAAAAGTCAGGAGGCGGGATGACTCTGTTTATCAATGATACCGGCGCAGTGTTGACATGTGAAATTCTCAGTATTTGCTGTTTTGCTTCAGCGTGATGCCAGTCAGGGCTTCTTTTTCCCAGCTTCTTTGAATGCACCAGAAATTATGAAAAAAAACAAGGATTTCCAAATTTCTTGTTCTTTGTACCATAAAAAAACATATTTACTGTTTACATAACTCTGCATAAGGAGGTTTTTATTTTGGAAAATTAGACTAATAACTGAAAGTCAATCAAAGAAACTTCTCATTTACAGTGAAGCTGAGACTCATCAAACACGAGCATAAACAATTGTTCTAGCTTAAATAAAACAGCAGTTCGATATGACTGAGGATGTAAAAAGTCATAATTAAAGGGTAATATTTCACCGTGTTTTTCTAAATTAATCTAAAAAGAGCCAAAAACTTTACAAAGTTAAACAGATCGTGTCGGTTTTCTTTCCACCTGCTGCCATTGTAGTTTCATCGTTTAGACTCTTTTTCCTGATGATAATTCAATATTTAAAATTCAGTAACGTCACAGAGTTGTACACTTTTACTCTTGGTTAATGAATGAATGATAATACTTCCTGATGGTAATTCAATAGCATTATAAATCCTCTGATTCCCCTTTAAGGAAATAACTCAGTCTCACTTAAAACATGACAGAAATGTTAATTAGCCTGATCTGCGTGTGATTTGGTTGGCATTTGTGCGTTTAAATAAAGGTTTATTTAATTTTTTCAATGACATGATGTCCCAGGAATTCCTCTTAAAGCTCTTTATTCAAAGCTTTGAGGAACCTCCTGAATGATGGACTGAAAATGAGCTTCTTTTCTCCTCCTTTCCTGGAAAAGTTGACATTTAGACAAGCCCCCCACCCTCACCACCCCCCTCTCCTGGCAGCAGTGGTTGGTGGGTTATTTGGGCGCCATGGTAACCTGCCCACCTCAGATAGAAAGAGCTGAACCCCACACGGGCCGCCTCTCTCTGTGTTTTTCTCCCAGGCCGGCCAGGTTCAGCTGGCAGTGAGCCCACATACCTCACCCTCGGCTCCCAGAGTCCCACACTGAGGCGGGGGATAAAGACGAGGGGGGGGGCTTTAACTGGCATCAATAGAAACGTAGCGCGAGTTTAACCTGAAACACAACAACCAGTTTGCATGATTTAGTTACAGACGATTATTCTTTGTTCCTCACTGCTGCTGTCTGTAACACGTTAGTTATTATCAGGGGCGTAGCACCAAATTCTGGACCCTGTACACTCTCAGTGTCAGTGGGCCCCTATCCATGCCAGCGTAGGAGGCACATAAGCAAACCAAACGTCTTTTTAACTTTGACTCATTTCTTTAGCAAAGAGACTAAACACAACTCACCTACTCTCTTCCAGCAGACGCTTGTTTGTAGAAAGACCTCAGGCCAGTCCATTACAGACTACAGCAGGGTGCCGCAGCTCAAGGAAGAACATTTATGATCATTTCTTCATCATTTCCTTGAAGCAATAATCACCATATTTATCATTTTGAGGAAATGATCATAAATGTTCTTCCTTGAGCTGCGGCACCCCGCTGTAGTCCGTAATGGACTGGCCTGAGGTTTCGCTACAAACAAGCGGCTGCTGGAAGAGAGTAGGTGAGTTGTGTTTAGTCTCTTTGCTAAAGAAATGAGTCAAAGTTAAAAAGATGTTTGGTGTCTAGTACTATGTCTGTGACCCTATATGTCCTGTTGATGAAGTTAGGTGCTGTTCTGAGCATTATTTGTGGCTATAGAGTGGCGTTTTGGTTGAGGGCGTGGCTCTCTGTATTGCTATCTGCGGTCGTTACTAAAGTTGGTATAACTAGAGAAGCAAGCGGTCGATAACATTCATCTTTCGACGGGGGTGTCTATGGTGTGTTTGTCCCTAAATTAATTTTATGCCGGAATATCCCTTTAACCTTACGCTGCTTTTAACCCCATTCTTCATTTCTAAGTAGTGTATTAGATAATAAAACAAAATTATCGAAGCAGGTCAGAAGTTCGTCTCCTCCTGCCTGTAAGTGAAGCAGAAAAAAACGTTTCAGATTAAACGTCTGTGGAGACCGTGTCTAACTGTGCTTCATAAATCAGACATGATGAAAGTAAGAGCCTGAGAGAGAGAGAGAGAGAGAGAGAGAGAGAGAGACAACATGTCTGCCAATGACGACGCAGCTTCCTGCTGACAAAGAGGAAGAGCAGAAGAAGGAGGAGGAGGAGGATGACTCAGTGAAGGTTGATTACTGGTTGTGTTCTCAGAAATAAGTCAAAGTTAAAAAGGGGGCGTGACTCTCTGTATTTCTATCGTGCGGTCGTTACTAAAGTTGGTATAACTAGAGAAGTAAGCGGTCGACAACCTTCATCTCTGGAGGGGGGGTCTAACTCGGTGTTACAATGTTTGACCCTAATTTAATTTTTCACCGGAATATCCCTTTAAACTACAACCAGATCAGATTATATTGATAGGTGGTTAGCTAATTGTTTTTCTATGTTCTCAGCACTTACACCTCTCGCTCTCTCACTGTTTGTTCCTGAAACCGGTGAATGTTGACAGCTAACATTAGCTAGCCCATAACTGTATTTATACTTACAGCAGCCTCGTTGGCAGCTAGCCAAGTCGCTAAGCTAAAGACTTCATGTTAGCATACAAACATCAGCAGCAGCTGTCTGGAGTGGACTACGCTAACTTTAACTGGACTTAACTGGACAGAATAAACAAACTGGGTTCACCTTTGGGAAAGAAAGCAGTCAACAGACAAGAAAGCAGTATAATGTCTAACCCTCAGGTCATTCAGTCTGGGCTCACTGACGTTACACTAAACCATCAAGAAAAACAGACGAGGTGATTTCAGTGACTCAGTTTGATGATTTTTATTGTTTTCACCCACAATCAGAGACTTGACCACAATCTGAGCTGAGTCAGAAACATAAAAACAGTCGGACTAATAAATGTGATTATTATTATTAGAGTGATTGAAAAGCTCATAACAACATGTAGATCTGTCCAAAGTCTGACTCTAGATGTCTTTACAAACACATGTGATGATGAACAAATATTCATCTTGATGTTGTTGATATCAAACTTAATGAAGATGTTTCAACTTGAGAAATACAAACAATCAAAGTTCTCCACAATCACTGTCCTTAAAGCTGCGACCAAATCAGCATCTTTAGAAAAGAATCAAAAAGCTGAAATGAAGAACTAAACCCAGAGTTTTTGGTGAGACTGATCCACAAACATTTACAAACCAGAACATTTCAAGAGTTCAAGGATCTCAGTCCATGATTTTGGTCTGATGGACTCAAAATTCTCTTTATTTCACTTCTACAAACTCAGCAGAGTCTCCATCACTGCAGCCTAACCACAGTCCAGCATGTAGAGGTTCAGTGAATGTGGTCTGGACTCTGTGGAGGAGAGTCATGGTTTCAGAGACGCTGTAGAAGGACAGAATACCTGCTCTGTGATCCAGGTACACTCCTACTCTGGAGGACTGAGGACCTGAGACATCAGTGAGGACTTTGTTGTGAACAAATACATGACTTTCTTTTGAACAGTATAATGTCCACGATTTGTCATTTCCTCCAAATAAACAATCATCTGAGTCCCCGTCTCTGCTGATCGTCTCGTATGCGACTGCTACATAAACCCCATTCCCTCTCCAGTCCACCTCCCAGTAACAACGTCCAGTCAGACTCTCTCTACTCAGGACCTGAGAACAGTAAGTGAATCTGTCTGGATGATCAGGATAAGACTGTAGCTGTTTCGTAAATGTTGCTCTTCTGTTTCCATCAGATAATAACAGTCGTCTGTCTGCTGTGTTTGGATCCAGTGTGATTCTTTGTGAATATCTTAAGAAACCAGCTCTGGTCTTGGGTTCTGGTTCTGGTTCTAACAGTAAAACATCCACTTCAGTCACTGCCTGTGAGACGTTTGTCCACGTCTCTGTCAGAAGATCCTGGAGTATATCTCTGACCTCTGACACAGCTGCTGTCACCTCCTCAAAGTATCTCTGAGGACGGATGTTGATCCTGGGTGAGTCTGCAGGTTGACCCGGTTCTGACAGTGAGGGGTAGCTGTGCAGAAACTGGTTGTGGTCCTCTGTGAGTGAGAGCTTCTGCAGATCAGCATCTTTCCTCTTCAGCTCAGTGATCTCCTGCTCCAGTTTCTCCTGAAGTTCTTTGACTCGACTCACTTCACGTTCCTGCTGGGATCTGACCTGCTGCTCCACGTCAGAGCGGCGTTTCTCCATCAGACGGATCAGCTGGCTGAAGATCTCCTGGCTGTGCTCCACAGCTTTATCAGCAGAGCCGTTGATAGCCTCCACCTCCTGTTGGAGCAGCTTCACATCTTCTTCTCTGTCCTGGATTCTCTGCTGGATGTTTTCTCGACTCTCCTCCAGATCTTTCTGCCTCTCAGTCCTTTCTGCCGCAGCTGAGACTGTGTTGTGACCTTTGTGTTGGTCCAAACAGCAGAGATGACAGATAGACTTCTTATCAGTGCGGCAGAAGATCTTCATCACCTCATCATGACGAGAGCAGATGTTCTCCTGGAGGTTCTTGGAGGGCTCCACCAGCTTGTGTTTCTTATATGAAGGTGATTCAAAATGAGGCTGGAGGTGAATCTGGCAGTAAGAAACCAGACATTGAAGACAGGACTTGACAGCCTTCAGTTTTCTCCCACTGCAGGAATCACAGGCCACATCTTCAGGTCCAGCCTCAGAGGGATCATCAGGAGCAGCTTGGAGTCCACTCTTCTTCACTTCCTCCACTAAACCTGCTAACATGGTGTTTTTCATCAGGACAGGCCTCGGTCTGAAGGTCCGTCTGCACTGAGGACAGCTGTAGATCTTCTTCTCATCCTCAGTATCCCAGTAGGATTGAATACAGCTCATGCAGAAGCTGTGTCCACAGTTAACAGTCACCGGATCCTTCAGAAGATCCAAACAGATGGAACAAGAGAAAGACTCACGGTCCAGAAGAACTCCCTTCTGCGCCATTTCAACACTCGCTGTTGACAACAACTGACTGAGTTTTATTTCCTGAGAAGTGAAACTAGTCTGAGCTCTGATCTCAACAACATGTGTTTCAGCAGGATATCAGCTCAGCACACGTTAGTTACAACTGTAGATCTGAAGGGGAGGGAAAGAGGAAGTGAAGAGAGCAAGGAAGTGAGTGTGCAGAGTGGAGTGAGCTGTGTGAGAGACGAGGGAGGGGAAATTCAGCTCTTGTATAATTCAGGGAGAGCAGCGGCGATGTGAAGTTTAGAGTCCTACTTGACTTTAACTGGACTTTACAGAACAAACAAACTGGATTCACCTTTGGGAAAGAAAGCAGTCAACAGCTGCCTCCCCTCTTTCTTTTTCTTTCCTCTCTTTCTTCTTCTGATACCAAAAAAAATCACCAGTATCGGAACTATCAGCAAATTAATTTATTACCACAAAAATCACAACGCACACTCTACTGCTCCATGATCCTGCCTTTCCCCAGTGTTGAAATCTGGGGAAACACATACAAGACCAATCTACAAAAGATAAACACAAAAAAAGGTCATCCGGACCATAAATCATGCTGGATACAGAGATCACACCAGCCCTCTGTTCCTAAAATCAGAAATGTTAAAATTTAATGACATAGTCAATTATAAAACGGATCAAGTGCTGTACAAAGTAACACAAAGTAAGTTACCTGCTAATCTACAAAAGATGTTCAAAACCAGGGAGGGGGGCTATAATCTAAGGAGTGAACATAAATGTATCTGTCCGATAGACTCTTCGGTACGTTCCGCCCCCAGACTGCGATGGTCCAATCACAGCGTAGCAAACAAGAGTCGGACATCATGGCCACATCACTCGTTAAATCACATGTTATTTAGGGCTTTTTCAGAAGTTGATTAACAATATAATATCAAGAAGATTCATATTATATTACCACCATGGTGAAACGTTGCTGCTGGGGGACCTGCAACAGCGACACTAGGTACCCAGAGCGTTTGAATGGGGCATTTTTTATTCCTCTTCTGAAGCCGAAGCGTGCCTTGGAAAAGTGCATGCTGTGTATAAGTTATGTGGCCGGCCACATAACCAGCGTTACCTGAGGAACGTTACGAAGAATACCTTTATCTGCACCAAGGTAAGTTGTTTGTTGTTTATTAGACTATTGATTTAACTTTATACACTTGGTGTATAAAATGTAGGTATTTATACAGATCTTTGTAATTTATTAAAATAGATTTTTTCTTTTTTTTTAATTTCTAATTTGCTAGGAAGAGGCAGGACTAGATTAAGTCTTTGCTTCATTCTGTTCCTTCCCAAACTGTACATTTTGACATACATATTAGGCCTGAACGATATATCGTTTGACTATCGTCATCGCGATGTACGTGTGTGCGATAGTCACATCGCAGAGCCTGCGATATTGGAGGTGAATGAACTCATTTAATTTCAAGAGTAACCGACTGAGATACACTCCATGTGACTCTGCATGTGCTGTGCAGCGATCCACCAATCGCCTTCGTCCTTAACTCAGTTGCCAGTCAGACTCACTTCTCAGCTGCCAATCAGACTACCCTGCCAGCTGTCAATCAAAATCAGGGAGGAGAAAACCCACCCCTGCACATGTTCTGCACATGGAGGGAGACGCGTGTCCGCTGAGAATTACTTTCGGAACTTTACTCATGACTATTAAGCCCAACAAATAAGAACTGTATGGGTTTTAAATTGTACATTTCCGTGAATCACTCTACTATAAGCAGTGCGCGTTTTGCGAGGTGCATGCAATTCTCGGAGTACATGCGTTTCTCGGTACAGCACCGCTAACAACAACAACAACGATCGCAAAATGAACAACGAACAAGCGAAAACCACCGAAAATGAAGATTTGTTGCCAAAAAGAAAAGGAAAGTCAGTTATCTTAAATTATTTCGGTTAAAAAAGGATGATGTCGACCAAAACACGTCTTCTGTGTTCATCTGTTTCCACAATAACGTCCCAGCACAATAAAAGCTAAAAATATCTCTGAGACAGACAGAAGCCGTTCTACTAACATTCACAAAAAGAGGTAAGATCAGAGCAGATTAACTGTCCTCAAGATTTCAGCAGTGCAGCATGACATTAAGTGCTATTCAGGTCATCTGGTGAAAATACTGTATTTTTAATATCGCAATATATATCGCAGGGTTGAAAAAATCGCAATATTATTTTTTTCCAATATCGTGCAGCCTTAATACATATGTTGTGTTAATTTATCTTTGACATGTACAGTTGTTTGGTGTACATATTTATTATTTTGTTTGGTGTTTTTGTTTCTAGTTGTTTTTTGTTGTTGTAGTTCTTAAAGTTTGAGATAAATAAAGAAGAAGAAGAAGAAACGGAACAAGAGGAAGACTCTCAAACTCCAACATGCAGAGGTTATTAAAGCTGCAGCGGTCCTGAAGATCAACTGAACCAACATTTATTCACCTCATGGATCACTGAAACACTTCCAACTAGTGTCATATTTCTGTGTATGTGTGTCTAATGAGGCAGGTTTGTATTTTGTTGCATGTTCTTGGGTGTCATGTTATGTTTCTGAATTCTCTAAAATTATTTTTGCAGTTTCTCATGTTGTTCACTTTCCCTCAGAAGAATGTCTGCCAGGTGGTGCTTTGTCCTGTTTAATCCTTAAGAGAGGAGCGTTCAGTATATGTGTTTGTATTCAGTCTGTTTTAAGATGCTGTCATGTTGTGATCTGTTAAAGAAGATATGAAACTTAAAGTGCAGTTTAACTTCAACTCAATCAGCACTCACACACATCGATATACTGATCGGATTTTAAATACTCAGCCCTCCGAAAAGGCTTGACAGGAAGCACACTCAAGGTACAACTAATGTTTTGTTCTTGGACTTCTTTTATTTTTTGACCACACAGGTGACACAGGTCTTTTCTCTTTTACCGCAATCTTATTTTTGCTAACTGTCTTTTCAGCCTTTGTTATACTTATAATCTTTTCTTATTTAACCTATCAGGCCTTATATTGATAGTTTTTTTTCTTGCTCATTTTTATTATTCTATTTTATCATTACTATTATGATCATATTATTTTGTTATTTTATTATCATTATTAAGATTGTCTTTTTATATTTACTACCCTGTATCCTGCTTTTAACCCCCCTTTTTAATACATTTCTTATTCTTACCTATTTTATGTTTTTATTCTGGTCCTCATGGTCTCATTTTATGTATAACTGCAATAAACACAGTGAACCTAACTGGTTAAACACAGTATCACAGTACCAACAGTAGCAGCTTACATTACAAGCTAAATGCTAATAACAGCCAGCTAAGCGCTAGCTTGTAATGCTAATGGAGTTAGCCTTGCATGCTAATAGGGAGCTAGAGAAAATGCTAACGGAAGCTAGCGGCGCTAATCAAATGCTAACCACGGACACTTAATTACACTCTCTAATTCAACATTCTCTTATTTCTCTCCAAGGACAATGAAATAGGCACCAAAGCGTTATATATTCAGAGGCTACACATTGTTAGCAGGTTATTTCTTACCAATGGACTGTTCGCTTCTGCCAAACTCGGACACAACTGTCGTGACAAGTAACACCGGAAGTCCGCGGACCTTTCAAAATAAAATGCAGAGCTACAAAACTCTTAAACTACTCAGAGCAACAAATAATGATTTAATAATGCTTGTCTTGATATATACACCTTAAATCTCTTTCAAGATTATTACTCTTACTTACAGAAAACCTGATCCAGCTGCAGGACCCACATCTAGGACCTGTAACACCTGTGAGTGACCACATCATGGAAATCCTGCAGACCACATGAATCCATGACCCAGAAAGACCTGTAACATGACATCCAGCAGAAACAGACCAAATAAAGAAAAACAGGTTAGGTGCTTTCAGTGACTCAACTTGATGATTTTTATTGTTTTCACCCACAATCTGAGCTGAGTCAGAAACAGAAAAACAGTCGGACTAATATATGTGATTATTATAAAAGTGATTAGAAAGCTCATAACATGTTGATCTGCTAAAAGTCTCATTCTAGATGTCTTTACAAACACACTGATCCAACAGAAGCAGACAGAAATATCCATCGATCACATGAACACAAATATTCAGCAAACAGAGAAAGAAACAGATCATCTGAAGAGTTTTTGGGGACGACTGGAAAGACTTTAGACGCTTGGATTTGGGACAGGAAATAAGGTCGTCCTTTTTTATCTTTCTTTCAATATTTTGACGTCAGTTTTTTCTAAAGTCTCAGACCTTCAACATCTGCACCAACTGAAGGTGATTTGAACAAACGATCATCTTGATGTTGTTGATATCAAAATTCATGAAGATTTTTCAAAATGAGAAATACAATCAGTTATCCACAATCACTGTCCTTAAAGCTGCGACCAAATCAGCATCTTTAGAAAAGTGTAGCGATTTGAATTTATAATAAATGTCTGAGGATTAATAATCTCAAGTTATGACATTTATGCACTCGTTGAAAGAGGCACCACCCACCCTTAATGGTGGAAAAATAAAGAAAACTAAAGTTTAATTCAGAAATCAAACATCAAGTCAAATCTTAAATTAATCAATCTCATACCTTGAGCTGAGATTCTCATTTCAGGGACTCCACTTCTGGAAGAACACTAAAAGACCAGAACTTAGAAATAATGATGTTTAATACAGGATAAATGATGGTACAACACACATGCAATAAATGATAAGATAATGAGGATAAAAAATAATAGGTGAACAAATAAAGATTCTAAGTCAGGCTAGGAGCACTAAAGTTAATGATAGTGAGTGAATATGCTCGAACATATTAACCTACACTATCTTTGGTGTCAAGGTAAATTTGGATGTGGATTTGGAGGAATCCAAGATTACCAGAATAAGTGGATATCTGAGTTATGACCGCATGAGACAGCATCAGCCCTCTTTGGAGCTCTGGAGGTCTGCATACTTAAGTAAGACTGGTCCTTGGAGAAGATGGAGCAGGTTCCGAAGGTCCGGGCTACCGGCCGAAGTCAGCCGAAGGATGGGCCAGGAGTCGTAGCACTCGGGCCTGAAGTAAAGCCGGCGCCTGTGGATCCTGTGGATGCTCGTTTGGATGCTTCTTTGGTCTCACTCAAAAACTCTGGCGCAGAGGATGACCCGGGCCTGCTGGGTTGTGTTCAGAGGTGACTTTGAAATCTCGCAGATAACTCAGAAAAACGAGGCTCGATGACCAGAGAAAACTTTCAAAAATGGCTTCGCGAAATTAAAGAAAAATCAATCAAAGGCTTAATCTTGAATTGCTATGCGCACAAAAAGTTGAAGTTTCAAAACTTGAACGAAGACGATGTTAAAGAAAATCAACGTGAATCAACGCAAAACTTAGAAGACTAAGAAAAAGTAAGACTAAGTAGTAAAAGCTAAACGAAAACTTAAGAGTAGAAAAGCAAAAATAGAAGAGAGGCAACAAGAGTACAAAGGGAACAAGCAACGTGAGCACCCCCCCCCTTTCTGGTTTTATCTTCTCACACTGGGAGTGTCTCTGGCGTGTGTGTGTGAAGAGAAAGAGGAGGGGTCGTGGGGTCTCCAAGCAGAGGAGACCTCAGATCTCTGATTATTTGATCTAACATATACTTTTGGCTGGTAAAAGAGTCAGATCTGATACTCACTCACTATGATTAATATCATTGAATGCTTGGTTTCATGATAAATAATTTGATACTAAACACATATAAAGAAATGTAGGATCACATCAAACATTCTCATTATGTTTCAAGTATCACATTAAACATGCTAAATTACTCTGAAATGAAACAGAGAGTAACACATGGAAACTGTGAACAACAAAAGAGTAAATACATGTGAATGAACTTCATCGTGATTACTAATGGATTCTAAATACTCACATTCAGATTATTCAATGACATTATAACCACCTAATGGTTAAAAATACTAAATAAACAACTAAAATATAAACCAAACATTTCTAAACTATTTCTGTTACTTAGAGGAAACTTATGATCCATAGTCAATAAATGTAACTCTTAAAAGTTGAGGAAACAGTCTGAAAAGCTGTTGGTCTAAAGAAACTAAAGAACAAAGGAATTATTCTGTCAGAGTGATAACTCAGCTTCTGGAGCACATAGAACAATGAGAAACATCTCATTTTAACACAAATTTCATGATTGGACAGATTAGTACATTGCTGAATACATAAGATGTCATGATCAGTCATTTGTATTCTTTCATCAAAGGAATGCAGTTTTTTATCAGAACATGGTTGAGCAGGGTTTTACGACCGAGGGACCAGATAAGGAAACTTTCCTGTGAGGAATGTGTGAGTTTCACACCCAGGGTTGTCTTGATTGCTACAAAAGAATGAAAAAGCTGAAATGAAGAACTAAACCGAAAGTTTCTGGTGAGACTGATCCACAAACATTTACAAACCAGAACATTTCAAGTGTTCAATGATCTCATTACATGTTTTTGGTCTGATGGACTCAAAATTCTCTTTATTTGGGTTCAATAAACTTAGCAGAGGCTCCAACAGACCGGTGCTTAAAAGACAGGAAAAACAGTCCAGCATATAGCGGCTCAGTGAATGTGGTCTGGACTCTGTGGAGGAGAGTCATGGTTTCAGAGACGCTGTAGAAGGACAGAATACCTGCTCTGTGATCCAGGTACACTCCTACTCTGGAGGACAGAGGACCTGAGACATCAGTGAGGACTTCGTTGTGAACAAATTGATAAATGTCTTTAGAGCAGTCTAACGTCCAAGATTTGTCATTTCCTCCAAATAAACAATCATCTGAGTCCCCGTCTCTGCTGATCGTCTTGTATGCGACTGCTACACTTACCCTGTTCCCTCTCCAGTCCACCTCCCAGTAACAACGTCCAGTCAGACTCTCTCTACTCAGGACCTGATCATAATAAGTGAATCTGTCTGGATGATCAGGATAAGACTGTCGTTGTCTTGTTAATGTTGCTTTTCTGTTTCCTTTAGATAATATCAGATATCTGTTTGCTGTGTTTGGATCCAGTGTGATTCTTCGTGAATATCTTAGGAAATCAGCTCTGGTCTTGGGTTCTGGTTCTAACAGTAAAACATCCACTTCAGTCACTGCCTGTGAGACGTTTGTCCACATCTTTGTCAGAAGATCCTGGAGTTTATCACTAACCTCTGACACAGCTGCTGTCACCTCCTCAAAGTATCTCTGAGGACGGATGTTGATCCTGGATGAGTCTGCAGGTTGACCCGGTTCTGACAGTGAGGGGTAGCTGTGCAGAAACTGGTTGTGGTCCTCTGTGAGTGAGAGTGTCTGCAGATCAGCATCTTTCCTCTTCAGCTCAGTGATCTCCTGTTCCATCTTCTCCTGAAGTTCTTTGACTCGACTCACTTCACGTTCCTGCTGGGATCTGACCTGCTTCGCCATGTCAGAGTGGCGTTTCACTATGAGACGGATAAGCTGGGTGAAGATCTTCTGGCTGTGCTCCACAGCTTTATCAGCAGAGCCGTTGATAGTCTCCACCTCCTGTTGGAGAAGCTTCACATCTTCTTCTCTGTCCTTGATTCTCTGCTGGATGTTTTCTCGACTCTCCTCCAGATCTTTCTGCCTCTCAGTCCTTTCTGCTGCAGCTAAGACTGTGTCGTGGTCTTTGTGTTGGTCCAAACGGCAGATAGAACAGATAGACTTCCGGTCAGTGCGGCAGAAGATCTTCATCACCTCATCATGATCAGAGCAGATGTTCTCCTGGAGCTTCTTGGAGGGCTCCACCAGCTTGTGTTTCTTAAATGGAGGTGATTCAAAATGAGGCTGGAGGTGAATCTGACAGTAAGAAACCAGACATCGCAGACAGGACTTGACAGCTTTCCGTTTTCTCCCACTGCAGGAATCACAGGCCACATCTTCAGGTCCAGCCTCAGAGGAACCATCAGGAGCAGCTTGGAGTCCACTCCTCTTCACTTCCTCCACTAAACCTGCTAACATGGTGTTTTTCATCAGGACAGGCCTGATGAAAAAGGTCTCTCTGCACTGAGGACAGCTGTAGACCATCCTCTCATCCTCAGTATCCCAGTAGGAGTGAATACAGCTCATGCAGAAGCTGTGTCCACAGGAAACAGTCACCGGATCCTTCAGAAGATCCAAACAGATGGAACAAGAGAAAGACTCACGGTCCAGATGAACTCCTTCCTGCGCCATTTCAACACTCGCTGTCGACGACTGACTGAGTTTTATTTCCTGTAAAAAGTGAAACTATTTAAAGCTCTGGTCTCAACGACGTGTGTATCAGCAGGATATCAGCTCAGCACACCCTGGTTACACCCGTCCTCAAAGTGTAGATCTGAAGGGGAGAGAAAGAGAAGAGAACAAGAAAGTGAGAGTGCAGAGTGGCGTGAGCTGTGTGAGAGACGAGGGAGGGGAAGAGGAGCGGCGATGTGAAGTTGAGAGTCCTACATTAACTTGAACTGGACTTTACAGAACAAACAAACTGGGTTCACCTTTGGGAAAGAAAGTAGTCAACAGCTGCCTCCCCTCATTCTGCCCTCTTTCTTTTTCTTTCCTCTCTCTCTTCTTCTGATACTAAGAAAATCACCAGTCAAGACTTTCATTTCTCTGAGCTGCACCATTTAAAGTCCAGTCAGCAAACTGAGAAGTCCCCATGAACAAATGAGTCCGAAAAACAAACAGTAAAAAACTGAGACTTAGTTTAAATGGAGAAATCCCTCTGGCTAACTTCAGCGACATGAACCCCAGAAGTTTACGTTTCAGTAGGTCTCAGTTTCACAGTAAAAAGTTGATGACTCGTTATGACTTATTCCTTGATTTATGCTTTTTGGGCAGCATGATGTCTAACCTCCAGGTCATTCAGTCTGGGCTAACTGACCTTACACTAAACTATCAAGAAAAACCGGCGAGGTTCTTTCAGTGACTCAGTTTGATGATTTTTATTGTTTTCACCCACAATCAGAGACAGAAGCAGCAATTCTCATATATTTTTTTCAAAGTTCTGATACTCATGACAGTGTAACGCTCATGTACCAAAAGATTAAGTATCTCCATGTTTGTGAAACCTATACTGAAGTACAATTCATCTAAATGCTCCTCAGTGCTGATTTTAACAACTCTCCTCCACAACAGGTAACTTTACGACTTAATTCTTATAAATTAATGACTTTATTCTTCTCAATAACTTTATTCACGAAGATTTAAAAACGTTTTTTTTTCTTAATGTGTTCCTCATACTCCGTTGTTTTTAAGAGATTATTGTAGTAATAATTATCTTCAATCACTCTTCAACCCCCCCCCCCAAAGGAAATCTCACTCTTAGCTTAGTTCAAAACTTGAGAGCCCTGTATTCATGAACTTCTAACTTTAAAGTAGCTATTTTTACTCTGTACGATACTTTTTACTTTAGATAAAAAAATGATTTTTTTTAAAATATGAATCAGTCAAATGTCTTCAAATGAATTAAAGTAATGAACTGCAATAAACACAGTGAACCTTACTGGTTAAACACAGTGTCATAGTACCAACAGTAGCAGCTTACTTTACAAGTTAAATGCTAACAACAGCCAGCTAAGCGCTAGCTAACGCCTGGTTCACACTGGAAGCGCCGCGCGCGGAACGGAAGCGCCGCGCACAGAGTTTCAGATCGGCGCCCATGTTAACCTATGAGACTGTTCACACAGCTTGCGCGCGGAACGGCTCGCGCTCTGGAGCGCGGCTGCTCCGCTTCTCTCTATTTTTGGCGCGAGCCGCGCGCGCCGATGTAAAGCTCAACAGAGCAGATCGGACCAGACAGGAAGTCAGGAAGGAGATGCGAGAGAATCCGGTTAATTTTCAAAATAAAGTAAATTTCAATAAATTAGAAAAGGATTTACGGTGTTGCTTGTCGGTCTATTTTTTTTTACCGATGAACACACACACCCCTATATAATAATTTTAAACAATACTTGAAGATGCTGCCAATATTTAATTTATGTATGACGAAATAAAAACATAAATAAATATTGATAAACCCATTTTTAAAGCGCTCGTAAGTGTGGAAAACTGGGGGCAGACGGAAACGGCCGAGCACTGCCGGGCTCAGTCGATGTCTGACCGGCGTGTCAGAGCGCAGCAGAAAGCGCTTCCTGTGTGAAGAGCCAAGCGCGAGCCGGCGCTGCGCGCGGCGCTTCCTGTGTGAACCAGGCGTAAGAATGCTTATAAAGTCAGCCTTTCATGCTAATCGGGAGCTAGCGAAAATGCTAACGGAAGCTAGCGGCGCTAATCAAATGCTAACCACGGCCGTTTAATTACACTCTCTATTTCAACATTCTCTTATTACTCTCCCAGGACAATGAAATTAGCACCAACACGTTATATATTCAGAGGCTACACATTGTTAGCAGGTTATTTCTTACCAATGGACTGTTCGCTTCTGCCAAACTCGGACACAGCTGCCGTGATGAGTAGTGATGCGCGTCCTTCAGTGTCGAGGAATGAATGGGGTGTTTCCGCGAAGAGCGCATTAAGTCTTGCTTCATGTAGGGGTGGAGCCAAAAATGATGACGTCCGAAGCCTCGCTGCCCGGCTGTACCACGTGACTGATTCACGGGTTTGGCGGATGATTTAACAGGCAGCGAAACGCAATGGAGTCCTCCCCCGCTCACAATGCATGGACTCGAGACTTGTTGAAAAGTTGTTTTTAAATATAAATAAATATAAGTGAAATGTTTATGTTTTACATGTTGTCCCCGAAAAGAAGTACGAATAACAAACTAAGTAACACAAGCACATTCACATCACAACCCTCTCCATAATTTATGTCCTCTTCTCCTTTTTGACGCTGCAACTGTGTCTTAAAGACAAACACCATTTTAATAACTTCACCATTTCTGTATGTTTTCACAAACACACGGCCTCACATCCATTCATTCATTCAATTCAAAGCTTCGCGCACCAAAGCCTTAACACTGGTAAGTAACACCGGAAGTCCGCGGACTTTTCAAAATAAAATGCAGCGCTACAAAACTCTTAAATAAACTACTCAGGGCTACAGATAATCATTAAATAATATAAGTCTTGACATATACACCTTATATCTCTGTCATGATTTTCCTCTTACTTACAGAAAACCTGATCCAGCTGCAGGACCAACATCTGGGACCTGTAACACCTGTAAGTGACCACATCATGGAAATCCTGCAGACCACATGAATCCATGACCCAGACAGACCTGTAACATGACATCCAGCAGAAACAGACACAATAAAGAAAAACAGACGAGGTGATTTCAGTGACTCAGTTTGATGATTTTTATTGTTTTCACCCACAATCAGAGACTTGACCACAATCTGAGCTGAATCAGAAACATAAAAACAGTCGGACTAATGAATGTGATTAATATAAAAGTGATTAAAAAGCTCATAACAACATGTTGATCTTACAAAAGTCTCATTATTGATGTCTTTACAAACACACTGATCCAACAGAAGCAGACAGAAATATCCATCGATCACATGAACACAAATATTCAGCAAACAGAGAAAGAAACAGATCATCTGAAGAGCTTTTGGAGCAGACTGGAAAGACTTTAGACGCTTGGATTTGGGACAGGAAATAAGGTTGTCCTTTTTCATCTTTCTTTCCTCATTTTGACGTCACTTTTTTCTAAAGTCTCAGACCTTCAACATCTGCACCAACTGAAGGTGATTTAAACAAAGAATCATCTTGATGTTGTTGATATCAAAATGAGAAAATGAGAAATACAAACAATCAAAGTTCTCCACAATCACTGTCCTTAAAGCTGCGACCAAATCAGCATCTTTAGAAAAGAATCAAAAAGCTGAAATGAAGAACTAAACCCAGAGTTTTTGGTGAGACTGATCCACAAACATTTACAAACCAGAACATTTCAAGAGTTCAAGGATCTCAGTCCATGATTTTGGTCTGATGGACTCAAAATTCTCTTTATTTCAGTTTAATAAACTCAGCAGAGGCTTGATAAGACCAGAATGTGAAATACCAGGGTAACATCAGTCCAGCATGTAGAGGTTCAGTGAATGTGGTCTGGACTCTGTGGAGGAGAGTCATGGTTTCAGAGACGCTGTAGAAGGACAGAATACCTTCTCTGTGATCCAGGTACACTCCTACTGTGGAGGACTGAGGACCTGAGACATGAGTGCTGACTTTGTTGTGTACAAATTGATAACTGTCTTTAGAACAGAATAACCTCCAAGATTTGTCATTGTCTCCAAATGAACATTCCTCTGAGTACCGTGCTCTCCTGATGGTCTTGTGTGTGACTGCTACACCAACCCCTTTTCCTCCCCAGTCCACCTCCCAGTAACAACGTCCAGTCAGACTCTCTCTACTCAGGACCTGAAGATAATCAGTGAAAAAGCTTGGCCTATCACTAATAGAATTTGGTTGGTATATATATGTTGCTTTTCTGTTTCCATCAGATAATAATAGATGTCTGTGTGCTGTGTTTGGATCCAGTGTGATTCTTCGTGAATATCTTAAGAAATCAGCTCTGGTCTTGGGTTCTGGTTCTGGTTCTGAAAGTAAAGCATCCACTTTAGTCACTGCCTGTGAGACGTTTGTCCACGTCTTTGTCAGAAGATCCTGGAGTTTCTCTCTGACCTTTGACACAGTTGCTGTCACCTCCTCAAAGTATCTCAGAGGACGGATGTTGATCCTGGGTGAGTCTGCAGGTTGACCCCGTTCTGACAGTGAGGGGTAGCTGTGCAGAAACTGGTTGTGGTCCTCTGTGAGTGAGAGCTTCTGCAGATCAGCATCTTTCCTCTTCAGCTCAGTGATCTCCTGCTCCAGTTTCTCCTGAAGGTCTTTGACTCGACTCACTTCACGTTCCTGCTGGGATCTGACCTGCTGCTCCACCTCAGAGCGGCGTTTCTCCATCAGACGGATCAGCTGGCTGAAGATCTCCTGGCTGTGCTCCACAGCTTTATCAGCAGAGCTGTTGATAGCCTCCACCTCCTGTTGGAGCAGCTTCACATCTTCTTCTCTGTCCTGGATTCTCTGCTGGATGTTTTCTCGACTCTTCTTCAGATCTTTCTGCCTCTCAGTCCTTTCTGCCGCAGCTGAGACTGTGTTGTGACCTTTGTGTTGGTCCAAACAGCAGAGATGACAGATAGACTTCTTATCAGTGCGGCAGAAGATCTTCATCACCTCATCATGACGAGAGCAGATGTTCTCCTGGAGCTTCTTGGAGGGCTCCACCAGCTTGTGTTTCTTATATGAAGGTGATTCAAAATGAGGCTGGAGGTGAATCTGACAGTAAGAAACCAGACATTGAAGACAGGACTTGACAGCCTTCAGTTTTCTCCCACTGCAGGAATCACAGGCCACATCTTCAGGTCCAGCAACAGAAGGATCATCAGGAACAGCTTGAAGTCCGCTCTTCTTCACTTCCTCCACTAAACCTGCTAACATGGTGTTTTTCTTCAGGACAGGCCTCCGTCTGAAGGTCTCTCTGCACTGAGGACAGCTGTAGTTCCTACTCCTATCCTCAGTATCCCAGTAGGATTGAATACAGCTCATGCAGAAGCTGTGTCCACAGGAAACAGTCACCGGATCCTTCAGAAGATCCAAACAGAGGAAACAAGAGAGAGACTCACGGTCCAGATGAACTCCTTTCTGCGCCATTTCAACACTCGCTGTCGACGACGACTGACTGAGTTTTATTTCCTGGTCTGAGCTCTTATCTCAGGTCAGCTCATTATATGACTGTAGATCTGATCAGATCTGGGAGGGGTAATCCAGTTTTTCTACAATCCAGAAAGAGGAGCGGCGATGTGAACTTAAGACTCTCAAACTCCAACAAGCAGAGGTTATTAAAGCTGCAGCCGTCCTGAAGATCAACTGAACCAACATTTATTCACCTCATATAAACCTCATGGATCACAGAAACACTTCCACTGTTTTATCCTGATATCCACACATATTTAAATTTACAACACATATAAACACTCTCTCTCTCTCTCTCTCTCTCTCTCTCTCTCTCTCTCTCTCTCTCTCTCTCTCTCTCTCTCTCTCTCTCTCTCTCTCTCTCACTGCTTCTCCAGCATCACTGTTTGTTTCTGAAACTGGTTCATGTTGACGGCTAACATTAGCTAGCCCATAACCATCTCTATACTTACAGCCTCAAGTAGCCTGGTTAGCAGCTAGCTACGCTAAAGACTTCAGGTTAGCATACAAATATCAGAAGCAGCTGTCTGGACACCTGACCAAGCAGACTCAGTTCGATTGGGGAGCTGAAAGTCGCAAAACTGTTGCATTTATCACTTGTTTCGGTTCGGCTTTAACACTGTGATTTCCAAAGCATACCGAATCAGGGGAGGGAGTCTATGTTGCGGATGTGTGATGGTAAAGAGTTCCAGAGTCGGGGGCAGAGCGACTGAAAGCTCTGCCCCCCATAGTGCTGAGGTGAACAGGGGACACAGTGAGATGGAGAGAGGAAGAGGACCAGAGGTGGCGTGTTGGAGTGGCGATGTGGAGGAGGTCATACAGGTAAGGAGGGGCGAGGTTGTGGATGGCTTTAAAGGTATACAGGAGGATTTTGAACTGGATTCGTAGTGGGACCGGGAGCCAGTGGAGTTGCTGTAGGATGGGGGTAATGTGGTGGGACAAAGGGGTTTTGGTGATCATCCGGGCAGCGGAGTTGTGGACCAGTTGAAGTTTATGGAGAGACGTGTGAGGGAGACCGAAGAGGAGGGAGTTACAGTAGTCCAGACGGGAGGAGACTGCGGACGAGGATGGAAGTGGTGTTGGGGGAGAGGGAGGGGCGGAGCCGATTGATGTGGCGGAGATGGAAGTAGGCAGTCCGAGTGGTAAGGCTGATGTGGGATTTAAAAGAAAGAGTACTGTCAAGGACAACACCCAGACTCTTGACCTGAGGTGAGGGGGAAACTGAGGAACTGTCGATGGGAAGGGAGAGACTGTCAACTTTGGATAGGGTGAATTTGGAACCTACTAGAAGAATTTGTGTTTTCTGACTGTTAAGTTGGAGAAAATTGGCGGTGAACCAGGATTTAATTTCGGATAGGCAGGTGATGAGGGAGGTGGGTGGGAGGGTGGAGTTTGGTGAGCTGGAGAGGTAGAGCTGGGTGTCGTCCGCGTAGCAGTGATATTGAATGCTATCGTAGCTTGTCAGGGATTGATCCTGTTATTTTTCTAACTTTGACGATCTAACATGTGACGACATATGAGCTCAGAGTTTCAGGACTGTGTCTGTTGGTAGTTGTGATTTGATTTTGTTTAAATATGCCAAATTGTGAATTTACGGGTTATTGTTGTTCAGACAATTGAGCTACGCTAGCTAGCAACTGCTAATGTGTGCTTCCTCTACCCAAGATGCACTGCGTATGCACTGCATATAGCGTCATTACGTACATTTGGTCCTGTGTTTGGTCCGGTGAGCTTTCACACTGCATATGAACCGAACCAAGACCTACGTTTGCTCACCTGCCCAAACGAAGCAGACTATCCGAGGAAATGAACTCTGGTCCGTTTAAAGCAGACCAAACAGCGCTGGTGTGAAAGCGACCTAAGTCCAGTTGTCCTTTCAACAAAGAACTGGAAATCATAGATGCTGCATCCTCAGTTTTAAACAATATCTCCAGGTTCAGGAGCAACATCTGCGTCCATCCAGACAGTGACTTTTTCAGGGACGACCTTCATATGATTCCAAACCACATTCTGACAACAGCATGGCTCTGTAGGAGAAGAGGCCTGGACTGATGCAGACCCCAAACTGTTGAGCGGCTGAAATCCATTATCAGGCAAGAATGGGAACATCATCATTTCACTTTTCAAACTCCAGATGCTGGTCTGCTGGGTTCACTAACGTTTGAGCTGTAGACACTCTACAGTTAAAATGACGTTTTTGATCAAGTGTTGAGAAGATAATAAGTCAGAGATTTTGCCCCTAGAACCTACCTTCAAATTCATGAAATGCATTCAAACTGAAATTCAAACTGAACTCCGTCCAAAGCTTGTCTGGATATTTCAGCTGACAGACAGACTTTCCTGTCGGCTTGCGTGGCTAAAAATGCTAAAACTGCCCCCTGACTGTGATCCCTGCTGTCTCATCCAATGACTCTCTAGGTTTGCCCTAATACCCTCGAACACACACACTCACACAAACACACACATGCAGCTGCCCCTCCCCCAACTGTTAAGTGGGTTAGTATTAATTAATTCTCTGCAGCCTGCAGGTCCTCGTTGTTTCCTGCAGACTCTGTGTTCAGCGTGTGCACAGTGTCTGCATTTGTTATTAAGTTTTTCTCCTTTTACAGATAAATCGATGAGAAAAATCCTCACAAGTAAAATGCAAAAACTCGGCTTATGCTCGTGTTGTTTGGAAGTTACAGTACAGACCCGGTTCTTTTATTTTCCCGGTGCAGAAATAAAGCTGCTTCACTCGATGACTCGGCTCTCAAAGTGCAAATCTCCTCTTCCAAACTGGATCCTGAGCCGACAGTAAACTGCTCCTCTCCTAATGGAGGCTCTGGCCGGATGAATTGGCCTGTCAGGGCTGAACGCCGAAGATTACACCGACTCTGCTTCTGAGTCAGGAAGGAGTAAATAACACTTAGAAAATTAGAGACTTTTAATCCTCCAGACACTGAGGAGCTGTGTAAGTCCTTCAGGGTCGGGCTGGAGTTTTGGTTGAAACATGAAAATCCTCATGAAAAGGTCAGCAAAGATCATCTGTAGGACTTTTTTGCTGACAATTACAATAAAGGGAAAATAAGATAACAATCGAACAGATTTTTAATCAAACCAATGACTTAAAATAGCTTAGATATTTACACGACTTTTTTCTTCCTTTTTAGAGGACACAGATAACTTGTTGTCCACTTCACACAGGGACTTTAAAAATGTCCTGTTGTGGTAATGGACGGCTGAGCCTGTTCGCAGCCTGCAATGGTATTCCCTATTTAAACCACATTGTAAAATGTTCCTTGTTTTACCGATCTAGAGCTCAAACCATGGTAAAATGTTAGAAGTGCTCATCCCACCATGTCAGGCTGTACCCTCTACCTCCCTTTGCTGTCTCAATTCCATGAGAGAGAAAAGAGAAACCACAGAGAGTCTCTAATGAGGTATTAAATAAGGAAAGGCAAGGCAGATCCAGGGGCAGACCCTGTTTGGATCACCATTGACTGTACGCTCTACCTCCCCCTATTGTTTAAGACAAGAGTCAGACAACAGTAAGAGATCTATGAAGAGATATTAGAAAAAGGCAAACAGACAGAGAAAAGTCTGTTTGACCCAAAGCTCACCCTACCAGATTAGGCTGTACGCTCTACCTCCACCAAGTATCTTAATATTTTGAGGAGAGGAGAATAAAGGAGGTCCGTTAAAAAGATGTTTCAAAGAGGATGGAAATGACAGAACCAGGCGGAAACAGGTTTAGGCAGCAACTAATCCGGCTACGAAAAGGACGTATCCGACGATCACAGCTGATCGTGACCATCCATCCATTTTCTACCGCTTATTCCCGTTAGGGATCGCAGGGGGGCTGGAGCCTATCCCAGCATCTTTGGGCGAAGGCAGGAGATGACAGTGCAATGAACTGGTGACAGTCACCAGTTCATTTGCATATAGAGACGAACAACCATCCACGCTCACATTCACGCCTACAGGCAATTTGAAACTGGCCAATTAACCGAACCCCACTTCAGCATATTTTTGGGATGTGGGAGGAAACTGGAGACACAGGGAGAACTCCACACAGAAATACCCTGAGCCGGATTCGAACCCAGGACCTCATTGCTGTGAGACGACAGTGCTAACCACTACACCGCTGTGCCGGTGTAACGTGTCAATTTCCACCGGCTTCTTTTCATTCCTCTGCGGATCGCCGGACTCCTCAGCTGATCACAAGAGTTCTATTTTTTTCTGGACGACAGAGCATAACGGATAAATTCAGCACAGATTAACCCGTGCTGGAAAGGAAGTCGGGCACAGACACAAAATAAAACATCCAGCTTCTTTTCAAAATAAAACACTCCGTGTTTCAGGAGGATCGTATTTCACACCATGCAAACGGGTGGAGACGAACAAGTGAAAGGTTTTTAGACGTCATTTCACCCCGATGACACCATGGATGAGGAGATGCTGATTCTAGAAGTCTAGATGTAGATTTCCTCCTCTGGAAGGACACAATCTACTGCTTATATGTCTATATGTCTGTCTTTATAGAGACAACTCGTTATCATGCAATTGAATCTGCGAGTTCTTGTGAGTTCTTGCGATTACTGCTGTCTGTAATCTGCCACGAAATTCGTCAAGTTAAGCTGTACTCTCTGCCTCCCCTTCAGCCCTAAAAGACACATAACCTGAGATGGGTTTGTAAAGAGATGTTAAAAAGATGGAGAGAGAGGCGGGGCCTGGGGTGCGCTGTCTTGGGGACAGGAATCACGCAGGAAGTCTTCCACAGTGTTGGGACCCTCTCCAGACTCAGGCTCAAGCTGAAGATGTGCAGTAGCACCTCACAGAGCTGGTCTGCACAGTCTTTCAGGAGTCTGGGGCTGATGCCATCAGGACCCGTGGCTTTCCTTGGCCTTATCTTCCTCAGCTCACTTCTCACCTGGTCAGCTGTTATGGAGAGGCAGGGGGTTGATAGTGTCGGTGCCATGGGACTGAGGTGGTGTGAAGAAGAAGAAGGAGCAGCAGACGTGTCGTTGATTAGATGAGTCGGGGGAGGAGTGGGAGCAGAGTCAAATCTATTGAAGAACAGATTCAGCTCGTTGGCCCACTCCCTGTCTCCTGCTTCAGGTCCCCTCTCATGGCCCCTGCTATGACCTGAGATGGATTTCAGGCCTCTCCAGACCTCCCTTGCGTTGTTCTGTTGCAAAAGGTTTTCCATCTTGGTCTTGTAGCTGGCCTTTCCCTCTCTGATCTTCTTCTTCAACTCCTTCTGCACTCTCCTCAGCTCCTTCTTTTCCCCAGATTTAAAGACCCTCCTCTTCTCCTTCAGGAGGAGTTCGTTCAGCCATGACTCCGTGAACATCATGAGGCTACACTCCCTATATGTACGCTCTACCTTCCTCCAGTCATCCCAATATTACAATGGAACAAATGGAAAAGAGGGAAGGGCCTGTAAAGAGACACAACATTACTTTTATTAAACACTTTTCATTGTTTTTAACTCTGAGTATCACCGTTCATGTTTCTTTTTGTGAACGGTGCTTCATGGATAAACTTGCTTCATCTGTTTTATATTAAAAATCTCAAAATGACGAGGAAACCAAAAGGCTTTCACAGGTTTGAGTCTCACTCTGCCTCCTTTGTTTTATACTCATTGTGCTCCTCTACGTCTGAGGGGTATTGATTGATTTTATTGATCTGCTTCTATAAATGGGAAGTCTTCGGGGGAGGAGCAGACAGGTGGACAGATGGAGAACAAACAGAAGGTGAAAGAAAAGGAGCTTTTCCCATCTGTAGTCTTTGTCTGTCAGAGAGAGTTTCTCTATTGTGTGATAGCGGGCGCCCACTCCTCTTTGTGTTTAAGTGCCTTAATTTCTCTCACCGGGTTTTGTGAGCGTAAAAATACTGAGTGACGGATCAAATAAAGACTTAAAAATCTGCTTTTGAGCACACATCCTCAGAGATGGATTCAGAGTTAACGCCTCAGAAATCTCCTGTAACGAGACAACTGCTTTCTGCTATCCACATTGAATCCACACATCAAAGGAATGCAGGCTCCCCAGGTTTGGACAGGAAACGGGGGAGTGACGGTTTACAAACCAATTTCTCATTTACGACCCAGGAAACCATTCGGGAGGTGATAGTGAATCTTTGATGCTTCCCAAAAGGACAAGTTTCTTATCAACCACACAGACCCATAAACACGGAGCCTCTCACCCTGGCTGGGAAAGATTAGAATTGACACTTCAGGATTAACCCAATGACCTAAAAGGGAAAACAAACCATTTGGCAAAAGTCCGAAAAAACCAGATACCTGCCTTAAAAATTCTTTGAGTGACCATGTTTCTCCACGGCTTTCTTTACTGAGCAGAAGGAAGAAGATGCCTGGAAATGGTTTAACTTCATGTTTAATGGACACTTCACCAGAATTTTCTGTCTGACACCACATTCTCCATGAAATGGTCTTTTTCCCAATTTTGTAACATATCCAACATATTCGGCTGGCCAGCGAAATTATTTTCTTAAGTTATTGGCGCGAATTAATCTGCAACCAAACTAGTCCTGAACGCCGACCAGCATCATCTGCCGAGCTGCTTTGCTTCGAAACTGCTGTGATGAGAACTGGGTGATGCCGTCAACCGTTCAGTAGCTTACTCTCATAAGTTATAGTTTAGTTCTCCAAATTCCTTTTTAATTTACCCTCGTAACTCAGTTAACGTAGGTTAAATTCCCCCTTATTCACTCACTATCATTAACCTCCAGTCTTAGGTTTAATTTAAACCATTCCTTCGTTTATTCATTAGATGTGCTTTGATTGTCTCATTATTTGATCATCATTTATTGACGTTTTGTTATCATATAGCTTGTTAATAAATTGTCCATTTAATTTTAAGTTGTCGTCTTAGTGGTCTTTCAGAAAGTAGTCCCTGAATGAAGAATTCCGGCCTCAGATGAGAGACTGATTTAAATCTGTTTAAGACTGATCCAGCGTTTAATTACTCAATTGAACTTTGTTTCGTCCTTTTCCCACCAGAAAGGTGGGTGGTGCCCCTTCAACGAGTGCATAAATGTCATAATTTAATTTGATTAATTTTCCACATTTATTTTGAATTTGAAATCGCTACACTCCATTCAGATATATTCAATCTTTCAGAGACGACTCTGAGCATAACCATCGTGAAAATATAAAGATTTAATTCTCAGAGTGTTTGCTGAGGTTTGTTGGAGATGTGGTGGATTCACAGAAGAAACAGATTAGGGAAATAGAAACTCAGCTGGGGGATTAATTCTGAATGTTTCGGCTGTCGAGCTGAAAATCTCAGACAAGACCGAGTCGTGTAACTGAGACGATCTGGTGGTAGACTTAAAACGTTCCTCTTTGATAAAGCCTATAGTCAGGGTTGATTTGTTTTTTTTAATTTCTTTGTCTTCCCTGCAGTCGAGTAATTACAGGAATGTCTGGATTTGAGATTTATGATGGTGCCGTGTTTACAGTAGGCTGATCGACTCTCAGATAAAGAAGGAAAGACATCAGGGGGAAAATATTTATGAGTCTCAAAGGGTTAAAAGGAGAAATACAACTCACATACCAAACCGGTGAAATGCAGCCCCGCGGTGAAGTCTGTCCGGTTCTGTTTTCTGGATTACAGAGAGGAGACCCTGAAGGACCCAAAATACTCAAACCTACAGTAGAAGGTTTAGGATTGGTTCTTACCGCTCACAGAAAGCACAGAGATGAACCAGATTAAAAGTTTGTTGGCTGGACCAAATTATACCTGGTTTGGAGTCTCAAATTAGTTTGTTTCACCGCTTTTCTATGTTGCTTTAGTAACCACACAACATGGACTTCAATAAACCGACTATCAGGTACAGACATTACAGACATCACACCCTACAGACATCACACCCTCAGTCTCTGATCATCATCCCCCCCCCCCCCCCCCTCCCTCTCTGAAGAAGATCAGAGAGGGAAAGGCCAGCTACAAGACCAAGATGGAAAACCTTTTGCTACAGAACAACGCAAGGGAGGTCTGGAGAGGCCTGAAATCCATCTCAGGTCATAGCAGGAGCCATGAGAGGGGACCTGAAGCAGGAGACAGGGAGTGGGCCAACGAGCTGAATCTGTTCTTCAATAGATTTGACTCTGCTCCCACTCCTCCCCCGACTCATCTAACCAACAACCCGTCTGCTGCTCCTTCTTCTTCTTCACACCACCTCAGTCCCATGGCACCGACACTATCAACCCCCCTCCACTCATCCTCCACCACCCCCTCCAGCACCACCCCCAGCCTCTCCATAACAGCTGACCAGGTGAGAAGTGAGCTGAGGAAGATGAAGCCAAGAAAAGCCACGGGTCCTGACGGCATCAGCCCCAGACTCCTGAAAGACTGTGCAGACCAGCTCTGTGAGGTGCTACTGCACATCTTCAGCTTGAGCCTGAGTCTGGAGAGGGTCCCAACACTGTGGAAGACTTCCTGCGTGATTCCTGTCCCCAAGACAGCGCACTCCAGGGAGCCCAACCACTTCAGACCTGTGGCCCTCACTTCTCACCTGATGAAGACTCTGGAGAGGATCGTGCTGAGGAACCTCCGCCCCCTGGTGAGCTCTCATCTGGATCCTCTGCAGTTTGCGTACCAGCCGAACATCGGGGTGGATGACGCAGTCATCTACCTGCTGCAGAGGTCCATGGCTCACCTGGAGAACACTGGCAGCACAGTGAGGGTCATGTTTTTTGACTTCTCCAGTGTGTTCAACACCATCCAGCCTTCACTGCTCAGGGGGAAGCTCGAGAGGGCGGGAGTGGACTGTCACCTAGCCGCATGGACCGTGGACTACCTCACCGACAGACCACAGTTTGTGAGGTTTCAGAACTGTGTATCGGACATGGTGGTCTGCAGCACGGGGGCTCCACAGGGGACAGTGCTCTCCCCCTTCCTCTTCACCCTGTACACCTCAGACTTCAGCTACAACTCTGGGAGCTGTCACCTCCAGAAGTTCTCTGATGACACACCTGCAAGATGATCTGCAAGAAGCCACCAAGACCCCTACAGCTTTGTGTTTTGAGTTAAATGGTCTTACATGATTGGATGAACTGATTAATCCAGGTGTGTGTGAGTAGTCACAATGATCAGTCGCACCTGGATTGATCAGTTAGTCCAATCATGTAAGACAGAAAATAAAAGAGCTAGCTTAAAGGTGCGGTAGGCAGGATTTCATTAAAGAAGCATCTTTTTTGTGGTGTACATACAAGGAAGCTTTTAATATCAGTCAATAGTTATTAGTTATTGATGACATTTAGAGTTGACTACCCTACCTTTGAGTTCAGGAAGTAGTGGAGTTTTTATTGTGTGGATTAAAGAGCACACTGCACACACATCTAACCATCATGCTGTTTTTAGTTCAATAATTTTTCTGGCGTTTGGAGCTCAAACTTAGAGAAAAATAAGCTGTTTGTTTGCTGAAAAAGAAAACAGTTTAACTTTTTATACCTGACTAAAATAGATTGTGTTCAATCTATTTTAAAATAAGACTTTTCAGAGCTGGAATTACAGTATTTTGACACTTTGGGGTATTCATGAATCATATATATCTACAATAATTACCTGGATACATAATCAGATACAGATACACAAATCTGTGCAGGTCCCATGTGATAGGCCTAAATTCCTGTGTGTCCCTAAAAGTGGCTTAAAACACACACACACACACACACACACACACACACACACACACACACACACACACACACACACACACACACACACACACACACATTCCTTCCCACTAGGACTTTTGTTCTCAGTCTGTTTCAAAAACATGGAGAGTGTAAACATTCACACCAAACAGGAAATGAACACATTCCTCAGCGGGAACAATGTTACCTGTGTGTGCACGTGTGTAACTAAACTCATATTCATCATAATGTGGGAACATATGTTTGTTTGCAGAGTCACGTTTTGAGGACCGTTCATTCTCAAACGTAAAAAATGAGAAAATGTGTAGCAAAATGCATTTTTTTGATTCATACAGAAACCCATGAGACTCAGATGAGACGTCCTAACATGTACATTTTTTATTAAACTTCTGCCTCCATCTAGTGTCCAGTTTGAGGCACTGCAGAGGATTTTATTGTTGAACCAATTTCAACTGCTGTACACAGTATGTTCCAATTTGATTAATGAAAGTAACATAAAAAAATTGAAAACATGTATGTAGTTTGATATTTACTATTTTGACGACAAACTACAAAATAGAAAAATAATAGACAATCTGCAAACCCTTTCAAATTCACAAAACACTTTATCTTTTCAGATGATTTTGCCATTCACCTCATTTTCTCTTTTCATATGAAACTGTAAACCAATTCCAAATATAACGTATTTAAAATCTGCTTTATTTTTATTCAAAGCTAAAATTTAAAACTGTATGAACACTGCACCTCTATCTAGTGTTTGGTTTGAATTACAGAATAACAGGCAGCTTAAAAGCTTCACAAAGCTTTTTTAACCTCATTTGTATCTTCCTATTTAAATAATGAAACAAAAATCTAAATTAACAAAGTTTATCTGATATATGAAATTCATAACTTTATACACCAATATGGAGATATATTTGTTTAAATTCAAGATTTAGATTTCTTTAGATTGTGAGATTTCACAATAACACTATTTTGCTCCTACAAATTGAAACAGTTAAAGCGGTTTGGTTTTCAAATGATTTTTAAACTTATAAAATGAAGTTAAAATTTTCATACAACTTAATAATCCTTAAGATATTCTATAATTCCATTAAAGCTCTAGTGGGAAGTTTTTTTTACTTTTTTGAAACAGTGAAACATTAGTGAAAAGATTACTATGAGGAATAAGCCCTTTTTAAAGTTTTTCACATAAACATTTATAATAAATGACACTAAAATCAAAAGTCAGTAGAATAAGATTTTTTATCATACACGGTTTTGTGCACAGGCGACACCGACTTTGTCAACCAAAAGTTCCTCATTGGAGCTCAAAGTTTTTCTGTCTTCAAAAGCAAAGCAAAGGTTAGTTTACATATAAAACATTTTCAGAATATAAAAATGACAAACCTCAGTCTTATTTTTATTAACAGATTATTTTATTATAAATATACAGTGTTAAAATGGAATGGTACCTGACACTGCCAGCTGTTTACCATTAAAGAAAAAGTGGAACTTGAGTTTGTGCCGTGGATCTGCAATCATCAAATCACACACACTGAAAGAAACATAAACACAAAAACTAAAAAAAAAACAAAACACTAAAGTCAAACACCTTGGCGACCATTTTTGCTGCACACAGGCAGGTGATGCTTGGGAGGCGTGTGTTCACTTCAGAGCACAGTTTAAATTGAAAGGAGCACCTGTCTGCAAGTCAAGTTGGGTTTCTATTTCAGGGGCGAGAAAAAATGAGAAAAATGAGTGAAAATAACAAGATCAGAGACAGTGACAGACATTCATCGGTTCTTGACCTTCAAATGTTTCTGAAAAGGTGCCACATGCAGCATTTTTAACATTCACCTTTATTAAACTACATCCCAATTAAATCCTCAAGAACAATTAGAAAGTTGAAAGAATTTTATCCTCTTTCGTTTCCACAAATTTATAAACCGGAAAGTTGAAAAACTGAACTGGGCTGACAGTTTTAGCTCTTTTAATGTCAGGAGGTTGAATATTCTTCAGGTTTATCAAACAATTTGACAAAAGATTTTAAAAAATGATCTACTATAGTTTTGTTTGAAAGACTTCATTTGGTTTAGCTTCTGAAATGTTGAAATTTCAGTATTTTATGTATTTAAACATTTGAAGAATGACATTCAAAGAAATCACGAGGTACGTGGGAGCGTTCTTACTCATGATTTTGTTTGAACGTTAAGGCTTCGCAAATTTCGCACAAGTTTCAAGTTTTTCAAGTTTATATTTTTCATTAAAAAGTTATTTTATTGAAAAACAGATTAGGACAGTTGGTGACAATGTGTTAATCGTGGTTTGATAATTTGTTTAGTCTCATAGGTACGGTCTAGATCAGCTTCTGCAGTGTTTTCTCGATTCTCACGGCTGCTGTGATAGAAAATAACATCACCGCTGGGCTTTTGAACGTCACCTGCAGTCACAAACAAACATTTGATGCTGTAAATGCTTTTTTACTTTTACAACACTTTGAATTGCTCTTCGCATAAATGGTGTTCTTAAGTCGTTCTTTGCCTTTGCATCAAACTGGATTAAAACGTCACCCAAAAAATACTTTCGAGCTAATCAGATGTTAGCATCAACTGCAGCACTTAAGGGGGATTTAGAGGTGCACCAAATCTTGAGTGCTGCTGAATGGGTGGACAATGACTGCAGGTCAAGATACTTTTTGTTGGTAAGATGAATTTAAGAACGGTTTTAAAATGCATAATAATATAATAATAGGCATAATAATATCGCACAATAATCTGCTCTTTTTTTACACAAGGTTAGCTTTAATTTTTCAACTGTGTGACAGTAATTATTACAATTTTAAAGATTTTTGACATAGGTATAAAAAAGTCTTAAAAACACTGTTCTCTGTGTTAACAGCTCCGTCTTATTTGCTTCTCTGTTGTTCTGGAAATTCTTAAAAGGATATATTTTGTGTATGTTGATAAAATGTCACATGTAGCACCCTTTATTTTGATTATTTCTATAATGGAGTTTCATAACAACACAGAGCGCTAAAATGGCCACTGGGTGTCGCCGTTGTTGAGTCCTGTAGGTCCAGTTAAGTGTCCAACTGTCACTTAATCACCAAGTCAACGTCCTCCTATGTGATCAAACAGATTATTAAAGCACGACACGACAGCTTGAGCTGCTGTTCAAGGCCAACGAGCGAATTTCACTTTCATATCTTAACTCCAATTTAAGTATCAGGCACTTAATTGAACATGAACGCGCAGTGCCGCTAAGGGACCAATGCTGCTGTAGTGTGCAAAACACTGGATATAACAGATCTGTTTGAACATGCAAAACAAAATGTAAACATTTCCATATTAACTTTATCAAAGAAAAAAAAAAGAGAGACCTAACGAAACTTTTACAAACTAAAGCTTAAATAACCAAAGAAGAAGAAGAAGAACCTATCATCGCTCATACTGGCTTAACATGCGGCTAAACTTGAAGACCTCCATCCCCTTAAAATGACACGGCAGGCGCTCGGCCCTCAGTGGCATGTTATCATCAACGTAAGCATGAACATGCACAAAATACTAAAAAAACAAAAATAACACTAACTAAGGCAAAACGGTCCGGAGAGTCCGACTGAGACACTCTGAGATTAAACTGGTCCGGTGGAGCTGTGGTTTTACTGGGAGGCTCCCAGTGTGCGTGATAAGACCTGGGTGTGCTTTAGAGGAAAAAGTTTGGGCGCCAAAGTTTTTCAGTTTCACTTTAAGGTTGAATTCGACAACAATGCCTAATTTTACATACAACAGACACTAATTTTTAGGTTGAGCTTCACATGTGGACATAAAACAGCTGAAACTTGGAATCCCAGGGTAAAATTCCCATGAAAGGTCGGAATGAGCCGAGCTGGAGATTGTTCGTATCATACAATTGGTGCAAATTCACAAAAGCAAGACATATGGGATGAAAGTTGAAACATTTTTGGGACGCAGACAGAGACGGCGTCTGTACATCTGTCTGGTGACAAAAACTGTGGTATACTTTTGATGTCACGTCCTGCTTCCCGGGACTCCCTGCCCTCGTCCAGCCCGTAATCCTCGTCTAGCTAACGAGTGTTTCAGGATAAGAGCTCCAGAAAATTTTAGTAATTTTCAACACAGCATATGAGAGCTCAAGATTATCATACGAACCTTTCCCTTCCACACGAACCCAGGCCTTTACCGTTTGAGCTCTGCACACTGAGCATGCTCAGACACAACCACACCTTCATAAATACAGATTTACAGACATGATGAAGCACAATGAGGATCAAAATATACATTAATCTGTTGTTACATTATCAGACGTGTTGTGAGATATATTAACTCTTACTGCATTTCACCATCTTCTGCTTGTTATAGATTTTTTTTCTTTCCCTTCAAACTGAGGAGAAAACAGACATTACTGTGAAAGTGACACTTCTTAAAGCAAACTACAGCTGAAAACTCGGATTTCAACATGATGTAGGTAAATTGATTCTGGTGATTACCGGCTGAAAACATGTGCTTTGGTGCTTCTGACCGGCTATGATCTACTGAGTATACATTTCTCTACTCATGCATTCATTCACAAAAAGTTCATATCCGTCTCACATGAGGCCAACAGTCAAATACATCTGTAAAAACTGCAAATATTTTCAGAACAAGTCAGCTTTTCTATTATTCTGTTCTTTAAATGTTCCAAAAAGCTGTTTTGAGACTTGAGTCGTTGTCTAAGACTTGCTGAGATGAAAGAATTTGCAGATTTATACACACAGAAAAAAAAAACAACAACAGAAATTAACACAAAAACACAATATGGCATTAGCTACATAACTAAGAATAAACAGCACCACCTAATATCGGTGTCGTAGTTGTTTCCACTACTCTGGTAAAATGACAAAAAAAAGTTGGCAAATATAAATATGGAAAAAAAACAATGAAGCAAGTTTGTACAGTAGGTGTGCAAATCTGAACCAACATCCGTCTGCGGCAGGAAAACAAACACATCGAAGGAAAGGCTGCGGTTAAAGAGATACCTTAATATTTACTGCTTTATTCAGCCTGTTTGTGTTGGCACTTTACACAACAAGAAGAAGGATAAAATCATGGATTAGTTAAGCAAATAAAAATGTATTCTTTGGTGAAGCAGCATGACTGATTTTACATTTTAATCTGACGCTAACGGACGATCTTTATCAGGATCAGGAGGGACAGGATAAGAACTAACACTACTTTCAGTTCAGTAGACTAAATATGAGCCTGGAGATGTTCAGCACCAAGTGGCAAACCTCTGGTGTTGAAAATGAAGCCAGTGTGGGAGTTGCAAAAAAACTGCAGTTCCTTGAGTGACCACTTGGGGCTGTTTTCTGAGCCCTGTTTTAACGGTACATAAGACGTACAATAAATGACACTTTTGGCCGTAAAAGCTTAACAGAGAACAAGATCAGAAAAGACTGCTCTGTCCACATTCCTTTATTTGCACACACTTGACATCTGTTTTGATTACTTTAAGGCAAAGTTACATTGGTTTGCATAATAAGGGGCGTAGCCAAATTGGTGGAACGCATTAATTATTTGTTAGGAGGCTAAAAGTCCAATTTAGCTCCACCTCTTTGCCTGTGTTTTGGTTGGTTGAAGGTTTGCTTGAATCAGCATTTTCAACATGGCGTCCACCATGCCTGTTGACGCTGTGACTAAACCGGCAGAGCTCTAATATTGGCAAACGTGGATAAAATCAAAAGTTGAGTTGAGTGAGTACTTTGAATGTTGGCGTCCCTTAGCTTCAACATGCCAACTTAGACTTACTTGTCCTTATCTCCCTGTTATGACCGTCAAAGCTTTACAGAGGACAAGATCAGCAAAGACTGCTCTGTCCACAGGGGGGCGCAAAAGCTGACGCAATCTGAAAGGTTTGCATTTTCAGTGTGTTACAGAAAACACTTAAGTAGGTTGTTCAGTCCTTTATTTGCACATACTTGACATCTGTTTTGTTTACTTTAAGGCGAAGTTACATTGACTTGCATAATAAGGGGCGTAGCCAATTTGGAAGTCCGCATTAATTGTTTATTAGGAAGCTAAAAGTCCAATTTAGCCTCACCTCTTTGCCTGTGTTTTGGTTGGTTGAAGATTTGATCGCTCCACCATGCCTGTTGACGCCGTGACCAAACCGGCAGAGCTCTAATATCGGCAAACGTGGATAAAACCAAAAGTTGAGTTAAGTTTGTACTTCCAATGTTGGCATCCCTTAGCTTCAACACGCCTCCTCACACTTATTTGTCCTTATCTCCCTGTTATAACGAGGGGATAGGCTAGGGAACAAACCTGAACCCACCAGGTCCTCTTGCGCTCACTGATAAAAGGTTAAGGTCTGTTTTATACAATCGATCAACAGGAAGAAGTCCCCGCTCTGCCTGTTGGCGCTGTGACTAAAGGTACGGGTCGGCCGAATCCTTTTTTAACTGGCGGCAGAGTAGAAGTCGGAGTTTATTGTCCGGACATGAAATTAGTACAGAAATGTATCTTCAAACAAGCTGATAGGTCCTTTAGGAGTTTGGGTTAAGGAGTCTTGACTACATGTAAAGACAAAAACCAACGATAACAAACTTGATGATTTGATCTTGGGTACGACTCTGTTTAAAGACATCCAAATGCATCATGGGAACGGAGACTGATTCAAAAATTAACCTGAGGTAGTCTGAATGTTCCAGCTACACGTTCACTCCTTTCTCGACACCCGTCCTCCACTGCTGATGTGGAGGACGGGTGTCAGTGAACAGCGGCGATGTCAACGTATGGATGATGGGCGCCAAACGGTAAAAGGTCCACAGTGGTCTGTACAATCCTGACAAGAGGGCTGGGTGTCGTCATGGTTTCTTGGTTTAAACCATAGACTGTAAATAGAGAAGGCGGAGCCGCCAAACTTGGATTTTACCGATGGCCAGCAGGGGGCGACTGCAGTGGTTGTAAAGAGACGTCCAGTTGTAAGTAAGCCAGTGGGACTTCCTGTCATGAAAGGATTGGCCCGGGGAGGAATCGTTCATTCACTGAAATCAGCGTCTAAAATAACGAGCTACAGTTGGTTATTCTAGGTCCACAAAACCAGCAAATGACGTCACAACGGCGTTCTCCACTACCATCCACAGTCTTTGATTTAAACCCTGATTTTACGAGTTTGTCTTTTTTTTTTTCTCCAGTCTCACAACATTCAAAACTTGAGGAAACCCAGCCCCGCGATAGAGCAAAGTAAACCGTCAGAGGTCCGACATTAAGGTATCTCTTTAACGAAATGGATTTGAAGCCGGCGATGACACAGATCGCCGGCTGTTTAAGGCACATACGTGTAAGAAAGGTTTATATATTTCGCTAACAAGCAGGACTATAGAAAGGCTTCACTTAACGAGCTATAACGTGAAGACCGAGGAGCTCCAGAGAACATCCAGACACTTTATCAGAAAATAACTATCTCTCTACAGAAGTAGAGTACAATTTAAAAATCAAACTACCAAACTACAGTACACTCTAAGATGCTAGTTTATGAAGTCTTGATGCATAGCATCACCCATAGATGTAATATTGAGTTTTTAGTTTCATTTCAGTAATATGGATCTTATTCAATATTTCAGCGTAACATTGAATAGTGGAGTTAATAGTGTTATGGTGGTTATGGCAGTGTTTGTCGAAGAGTCTGAAGGTACAGAAATGACGACATGAAGGAAAAGAACCAATCCGTGATTGTCATGAGTCTGCGCTGACGTTCCTCCTCAAAGGTCAGTCAACGACGTGATGGAGAAGAAAGAGACACAAGTTTGGAAAACAGGAAAAGTTGAAGGTTATCAAAGATGAAGAAAAGATCCCTGCTCCTCAAGTTCAGGTTCAAACCTGAGCCGGATATGACCTTCCAGACTCCGAACAGACAAATCCTTGACTTATGGAAGAGTTTCCTGATCGAGTCAAGAGAGAAAAATGCTAAAAACAGTGTGTGTCTGTGTTGGAGGAAGTGGCTCTCCTCACCTCTGCTGGACCAGGACCAGGACCAGAGCAGGTGGTGGCATCTGGCTCCTCCTTCTTGGGTTTTTCAGTTTGATATCGCTCCATTTCCACAACCTCCTCGTCCTCCTCATCCTCCTCCTTCACCTCCATCTTTACTCCATCTCCGTTCTCCGTCTCGGTCCTCTGGGGCTCAGCTTTAGATCCAGGAGGAGGAAACTTCCCAAATCTGGTCCCGTTCAGATCCTCCTCAAATTTGACCTGGAAGGGGGGCAGCCCGAGCAGGAAGGCTCGGATCCTGCTGGGGGAGCTCAGGTCTGCAGGTTCCTCCTGGTTCTTCATCTCCACATCCTGCTCTCCTCTTCCTCCTCCTCCTCCTACTCCTGACGAAGAACTTCCTCCAGAGCTGGTGCGGTCCTCCGGGTTCAGGTCCTCGTTCTGCTCCGTGCATCCCAGTCTGGGTCTCTTGGATGGCAGCTGGTCTACGTTCCCGTTGACACCTGCTGAGCTCAGTTCTGGTCCGTCTGTGCTGGGTCTCTTGGTGGCGAAGCGTTTGCTGAGGTTGAGGGGCAGCGCCTGTTCAGGGGGAGGCGTGATGGGGGAGCAGGGGGGCTTGGCGCTCAGGTCCTGGGACAGAGCCTCAGAGAGTCGGCGGGTGAAGGTCTGGAACTGAGACGAGCCCAAACGAGTCCTCATCAGCTGGCACACCTGAACACTGCAGTCCAGGTTCAGAGGCAGGACCCGGAGAGGGGGCAGAAGGGGCCGAGTCCTGGCGTCCCGGCTGACCCCCCTCTGGGCCGCCTCGTCCACGTTGCAGCCGGAGCAGCGGTTGTGCTGCTGGTGGAGCGGGTGGGGCTGAGGCTGAAGCTGGTCCCCGCTTGGGTGAGGCGTATCTGGGCTTCCAGTTTTGGGCTGGAGGGCGTAGATGGTGGGGAGATGCTGGGTCGGGTCCTGCGGGGTCAGAGCCGGACTCTCCGGGCCTCTCTGGAGGCTGATGCGGTTCCTAAAGACATCCAGGGGACACACTCCTTTGATGGGGCTGAATCCACCCAGAGAACCTCCCACAAAGTGGCGGGGCAGCGTCGAGAGGAGGACGCCCGGAGCCAGAGCTGTGGACTCCCCTCGGTCCGGTTTGAGCTCCTTCAGTTTGGGCTGGAAGGAGAGGAAGGGGGCGGACATGGGGGAGAGGTCCGGGGTGAGGGGCATGTTGGGGGGGAGGACAGCCGGCTGGATGGGCTGGAAGGAAGGAAGAGAGGAGAGGGAAGGCTGTTAATGCAGACCGCCAAAATAAAACCCAAAGAGAAATAAACATTTAGAAAATTAAGAAAAGAAAAACATTTTAGACCTCGGCATTATTTACGAGGATAAAGTCGTAATAAAATCATTACTTAAAAAAATAAAGTTATAGCTAATATTCTAACCTGTTCGTTGTTTAAATGAGCGCTGTGGAGAATTTAGATACATCACATTGTCATAAGTATCAGGACATATGCAAGAAATGCATCTTTTCCGCAGAAAGAACCAGGAGGACTAGTAGGGAATCACTGATTTTGAGGAGGGGGAAATGTCTGTGCAGAGGTTCAATCCCTCAATACAGCCGTTTATAGCAATAGTTTCATAAGTCTTTAGTTGATCACATAAATCTATTTGCCATAAGGTGTTGGTGCTTCTGCAGATGGAGGTTACAGACGCGGTTCTCGTCGGAGATCGACTCCCTCTGAATCTCAAATGTTGATCATCAGTTGGATTATTTCTTGAGAAACCACAAAAACTCTCTGAATGACCCACAAATGCTCCCACAGACACCAGTTCAGACATTTCCTCCTCCACAAAAGCAGCTTCAAGACGAAATTTACTTTACGACTTAATTCTCATAAGTAATGTTTTTATCACGACTTTAATCTTGAAGTCTTTTTTTCTTCTTTATGTGGCCCAAATACTCTGTCGTAATAGGCGGGTACTAAAAGTTTACCAAAGTTTGACCGTTAGAAAGGCGTCATTATCACGATGGCGTCCATGATGGGTAGGAGACACCCAAGGTGAATAGGGTGAAATTTTTAACAAACAGATATCACCATGAAACTTCCCAAGTTTATAACTCACATTAAAACAAATATTTTTTGTATTACAAGTTTTGTCAAATGTTATATTTGAATATGTAAATGAGGTAATATCTAATTAAACATATATATTTTAACTTTCTGTAAAGTGTCTTTGAGCTCCTGTAAAATGCGCTATACAAAAAAAATGTATTATTATTATTATTAAATATGCACTAATTTCCATTCTCCAGAACCGAAAACTGAACTTGTTTTATTTTGTTGACATACTAGAGTCAGAGGAGGGGGAGAAGAGGACTTTGGATATCTCTTTTTATCACTCTGTAAATCAGAAAATACTCTCACCAGCCCTAAAAGTTAAAATGTCACCATGCGACACTGACCGTGAAGTACTAGTTGTACTTGTAATCACGTATCTATCATACAAATATTCTAATTAGAATATTAGATGGTCAAAACGTGTGTCAGGTGTCAGTATTCCTGGTGTAGAATGAATACAAACACAAATGAATACATATACATGGATAAAAAAACACATGAATTTTTAGGGGGTGGTGAGAGTGTTTTCTGATTTACAGAGTCATATTTGCTCCTGATTATTAACAGAAATGACGTTGAACTGAAGATCAGAAATTGTCACACTGGAGGACTTAAAAACAGAGACTTCAGCTTTGAGTTCAACATTGATGTTATCATTTCAAACTTCCCTCTGAGGCCAGCAGGGGGAGCCTCGCCTGCTCTGTCTCTGTTCAAACTAAATAAGGTTATGTGGTTTCGAGGTTTGTATTGATCTGGATCATATTGACCAGGCTGCCGGATTTAGCAGCCTGTTTACATCCGTCGGTCTTCATCAGGAAGCTTCTTCAAACTCTCACAGAGGGTAAAATTGTGATATCTTAAAAACAGCTGACTCACATTTATTTGCAGCTTTTTAGATCATAGACTGAAAAAAGATTTTTCATTATTTTGGGTTAATTTTGAGTCTAATCGATCCTCTATGTGGTGATTATTTGGTATATTTTGTCTAACTCTGAACTAAAGTCAGATCTTTCCTGCAGTAAAGTTCAGCAGATTATTGAGTGGTTACCCTGTGAGTGCTGCTGCCTCCTCCTCCTCCTCCTGCTGCTGCAGCTGCTCTGGCTGGAGGAATCAGAGGACTCTGCTGCTGACACTCGGATGCTGCTTTAGCTTTAGCCTGCTGCTGAGCCATCAGTTTGGCCTGAGCAATCAGCGTGGACTTGTTGCGGGTCCCCGGTGGCCGACCTCGGCCCCTCTTCACCACGATGGTGCCGTTTGGATTCACGATCTGGTAGAAGAACAGAAATCAGCTGTAACTTTCTGTCACTCAGTGCGTTTACATGCACACTTTAATCAGACTAAGCTCATAGTTCGTTTTTTTCACCGAATCGGACTTCTCTCTTTGTCCATGTAAACATGCAGCTGAGAAAATCGAATTATTGATGTTAACATGTCCTCCTCCCCAAAACTAGGGGGCGATATTTCCGATTCCGTTCGTACGTTCTAGTGATATGTAACTTATACAGCCTCAGTTCAAAAATACTGAAATATCCCTTTAAGTGAGTTTATCCTCAACACTTTGTTTCAGGACTTTAATTTCTTACACTCACAGTTCTTGGAGGTGCAGGAGCAGCAGCTGCGATCTTCTTGTCCTTGGGTTTGGGTCCGGGTTTCCGTCCTCTTGGAAGAGGTTTCCTTCCTCTGATACCTTTAGGTTTTATAGGCAAGGGGGATTCTGGGATTTTGAACTCGGCTCCTCCGCCCCCTGCTCTGAGGTGCTCCTCGTAGGGAAGCATCAACCTGAGGGACACACACACACAGACACACACATAGTTCCTCGTACGTGTCGTTTGGATCTTCAGTTTTGGCGTTGAAGTTTCAGGTTTGTCGTTTTTCTGTCGTACCTCTCGTAATGTCGCCTGGTGCAGGTTGCAGCGCTGGTGCTCCCCGGACATCCTCCCAGCTCGTTATAAACCACTTTCCACAGACGATCGTTGGTCACCTGAGAAGAGAACATCAGACTTTAACGCCTCTATCCAGCAGTAGTCCTCTTAAGTTTGAACAACCAGGTAATTATGGGAACAAATTGAAAATTTACACAAGAAGCAAAAAAATTAAAATATGACCGGGACACGATTAAAAAAATTGATCTAATTAATCAGAGGCTTTGTTATCAATTAATTGCGATTAATCACATTTTAATCGCATGTAAATATTTAACCTGAGAATCATTCTGAACCGACTAAATACATAAGCTAAAGCAAACAAGACCTTGTTTATGTTTTTTCCAGGTGATACTTAACCAAGACCAACAGATCGGTGTTTTTTTTATCCCATAAAGTGCAGAAATATTAAAAATGAACTGAATCAATTTTTACAGCCGAGTGCCACCCAGTGACCCGCAGAGTTTGTTAATTTTTCTGCTGTGGACTTACTCGTCTTCGCTATGAATCCACTCATCGGGTCGAGTGGGGGTTGGGCGCGGGTCACTGTAGTTGGAGTCGGACTAACGTTAGCTTCCACGCTTGCTGCAACATGTTTAACATTCAGGTGATAGCGGAGGCTTGGCGTGCTGCAGCGATGTGCAAATTCTTTTTTTGCAAAGTTTGCACCAGACTATTATTTTAATCCAGGTTTCCATCCATCTTTAGTTTTCAACAAAAATACCCATCCACATTCATCCACAACTTTGTTCATTTTTCCGTGCACTCGGGGGAATGGAATCGCTGCTGCACTCATTCACATCGGGGTGTACCGGTATAATCTGAATACCTGAAACTCGTCCAGTCAGAAACGTTTCGTAGTGCAAAAATACAGTAGGTGAGATTAATATGTGTTAATATTTTGAATGATATAACAATAATGCGTTAAAGTCGCGTTAATTCTAGTTTAAAAGTGTAAAAAAGTTTGAGAAATACTTTTTTGTTTACTCTTGAACTTTATAAAATGACACTTCTTTGATTCAAAAAGCTTTAACCCTCAAAAACATAAAAGTTTGTCCTCTTTTATTCATTTTTTTGCCCTTAAATGACCAAAAAAAGCTGAATCCCTTCACCTCTCGTCGTCGTTGTTGTTGTTTTGTATGGGAGACTCCTAGCAACACAAACGACAGACTGCTCCTGAAAACACGTCAGTAAGGATGTCTGTCTAAATCAAACATGCGGCGCTGAGTGAAGCGCTGCTGAGCGTGTATGAAAGAATTAAATACATCATACAGTGCGTAAAAAAGGCGGTAACACTGTGTCGCCTCGTACAGTATTGTTCAGTACGGCGGCTGAAAGAAACCTTTTGTTGTGAACTCAGCGGCTCAGAGCGGAGACTGTTGTGCTGTTTTTCTGTTTGTCTGACTGGTTTTATTCCCGTGGAGCCGCTTTTGTCATCTCAAATAAATCTCAGGGTTTAAATCGGTGACTGTTTATAAAAATTCATTATAAACAAAGTAAAAAAGTCGATTCTGATCAGCCAAAACTGCAAACAACTGAGATGAATCCCTGACAGCGGAGGTGAAACTAGGAATCAGAAACTGAGAATGTTCCAGTGATTCAGATTTCGACTTACTCATGAGTCAAGAGGAAAGAAAACGCTCAGGATAGAGTCAACATGAAGCTGTGAATATATTCATCCAGATAGTCGAGCATATTCACTTATTAACTATTGACTCAATACATGACAGAAATCAGAGGAGCAACATCTTGTCCTGCAGTCTGTAGAATTTAGGGATGGGAAAAGATTTTATCGATAGAGTTTTGAGGAGACGGAGAGCCGAATGAGGACAGAAACACTGACATGAATGTCCTACTCGAGTTCTTACAAATAAGCAGGATCATGAAAACCTTTGACTCTCTGCAACAAAAAACTAGAGGAGTCAACGTGATATCAAATTAAAAATTCAAGAGGCTCACCTTTTTGTATCCTCCGAGTCTCTTGACCACAGAATACATGAGGAAGAGGTCGACTGAGGACAGAGAGGACGACGCAGGTTAAAAACTGGCAGAGAGCAGAGACATATATATAACACACACAGGGCAGATAAACATGTAAATCAGGTTTAGCTCCGATAGAAAGCAGCAATCTGAGTGAATAAAAACAATCTGGAGAGATTTTTATCTGCAGAGCGTCACATGAACTCGGCGGTTTTAAATTCTCCTGCTCGTAAAGATAAAATTAAATCAAGATCAATCAAACCCCTGCAGTGGTTTTATATTTTCAGCTCTACAGAGCGAGTTCGACTGCAGCTTAAATCCTGATCAACCAGATCAGATGAAACTTTAATGACCTCTGAGACGAGAACAGAGATAAGCAGAGCGAGCATCGTCATTTCAGCTCTCAGGGCTCCGAACACTCGCAGCCTTCTGGAAACTCCAACACAGGCACCTTTATTCACCCTGTCCTCGAACCTCGCATCAGGATCCATTTAATGTTTGTTAAAGACTTCATGTGAATAAAAATAAAGTCTGTTTTAAACTCAATAATTAAAGGTGGAGCCAGAAAAACAGGAAACCTGAACCTATAAGGGATAAAGTGTGACTAAAAATTAGATTCTCCAATTTCAGAGAAAAACAGGGAAAGAAAAACAGACGCAGTAAAACGAGGGGGAAACGAAGGAGTTATAAAAAGAGTAAAACAGTTTGAATAAAGAAAACATTACAGATTAGTGAAAAGAAAGACAAACAACTGATGATAGTCGGAGTAAAAAAGAGAGAAAATAGAGAAATTAAGAAGAAGAGAAAAAGAAAGACAGGAGGCCTACGCGGCAACAAAGAGGTGGAGAAACATAAAAAGAAAAAAACTGTTTAAAAAAAGAAAGAAACTGAAGAAAGAAAAGAAAAAAGGGACAAAGAAGAAAAAACAAAAAACAACAAAAAAAGAACAGCACATCAGAGAAGACAAAAGACAAGGTAAGATAAACAGAAGAAAGAAAGAAAGAAAGAAAGAAAGAAAGAAAGAAAGAAAGAAAGAAAGAAAGAAAGAAAGAAAGAAAGAAAGAAAGACAAGAGAGGGATAAAGGGAAAAAGAAAGAAAAAAGAACTGAAAAGAAAAAAAATTAACACGAGAGAAAGAAAAACAAGGAAAGCGACAAAAAAGATGAAGAGATGAAGGAAAGAAAAAGATAAAAAGAAAATAGGACTGGAGAGAAACAAACTGAAAGAAAAAACAAACAAAGGATGAAAAGACAAAAAAGGAAAGAAAAGAAGAGAAAGACGACAAGAAGTCAGCAAAGAATGAGAGGAAGTAGAAAATGAAAAGAGGAAGAGAGAAAAGAAAGAAAGTGAAAAGTAGAGAGTCAGAATAACAATAAAGGTCAGAGAGAAGAAAAAGTGTTTTTTAAAAGTGCCAATAAAGAAAACTTTTGACTCTTTGAAGTGAACCGACAGAAATGTAAATAAGAAACATAAAAAGTTTTCGATCTCTTTTTCTGATGTTCAGGAGTGATAATCTGACGACAGCTGTAATTAAATTATTTAATCATATTTTCTTTAAAACATTTTTATAGGTTAAAAAAAAAAAACTTTTAAAGGAGATTAAATCTTTTTATGTGAAAATTGAATTCTGGTGAAATAAAAGTGAAAATTGATCAAAAGCCCCTGAAGGGTCAGAGACGGATGAGTCAGACACTTTCAGAGGAAAATCAGAGAAAATAGAGCAGCGGACAGAAAAGAAAAACTGGGCAAACAGAGAAGTTTGTTATTTACTGTTCAAAGCTGAACTTAAATAAGAAAGAAGAAAAGAAACAAAGAAAGGAAAAATATAAAAGTTTTGTGTTTCTCACTTTTCTTGAATCCCAGGTTGGGGACTTTGTGGATGGGAGAGCCGCTCCGGTCCATGAAGGAGAAAAGTTGATCCAGGAAGAGCTGCTCTTCAGGGTGAGGGAGCCAGCTGCCCTCACAGCCCACCTCCACGCTGCCCATCACGTTCTCCTGAGGACGGAAATACCGACGATGTTTAAACCGACTTCAAACTCCTAAAACACAAACATTAGAAAATAAGATCACACCTTCATCCTGTCAATCCAGGACTCCGATTGGCCGGAGGTCGGAGACTCTTTGCCGTCTCGTCCTCTCCTCTTCCGGGGTCGTCCTCGAAGGCTGAGAGACGGACATCCTGCAGGAAAAAAAAGACAAATGAGACATGAAGGTTCTGATCTGGTTCTGATCGTCCCTCGATTCAAACGCCCGCTCTGAAACACTCACTGAACTGCCAGGAGAAGCTGGCGTTACTCTCCAGCGTCGGGTGGTTGAAGGTGTCTCTGCAGTACATCAGTCGGGTGCTGGGGGTAGCTTTGACTCCGCCCAGAGCGATCAGGTGGGGGTCCTGCAGCCCCGCCCCCCTCGCTCCGTCCTGGATGCGTCTCTGCAGCGAGCGGAAGCGGCAGTACTGCGGGTAGCTGAGCACTTTGACGCCGTGACGCTCCAGCTGCTCGTCTGAGAGGAGACACATGAGAGCAGAGATTAAATCCTGACTTCTACATGATCCAGCTCCACAGTTTGGTTTTCTCCGGTCGTGTTTCGTCGTTTCTTACTCTCGGTTTTGTCTTTAAGCGGCTCGTTGATCTTGTTCAAAGTGTTGCTGCTGTTGTTGTTGTTGTTGTTGAATCCATCGCTGCTCTGCAGAGGTTTGTGGAGCCGGTTCATCCCACACTGCGGCTTCATGTTGCTGCTCCAACTGACCGGCTCCACGCACGTCCATCGCACCAGGTCCTCCACCCGCAACACCATCTTCCTGGACACCGCCACAACCTCGTCCTAAACACACACAGAGAAAATAAACTGATGTATTTTCTGCGGGTTTTTACTGATAATATCATCTGGAGTTCAGTCGTCTGCATTCATTCTTGTGTTTTTGATTAATCCATCACAAAGAAATTCATCAAGAGAGATAATTCTCTCTCTCTGATGGATCATAACAGAGTGTCTGTTTATTCTAAAAACACCTCCTGCTTTGTAATAGCAATGGTAATAATAACAACAATAATAACTATTATTATTATTATTATTATTAACATACTTAAAAAATTCATAATATAATTGTAAAAACAATAATAATTCTAACTATAATAATGATTATAATAATAACAAAATAATAACATAAATAAAAATTCTAAAAACAACAATAATATTATTAAAAATAATAATAACTGTTATACCATAATAAAAATAATACAATTATAAAAACAGTAATAATTATAATAACATTAATAATAAAAAGAATAATAATAATACAAAAGAATCATAATTATTATAGGAGCACAATAAAATAATAATTTAAAAAAATCATTTACAAAATAAAATAATAATAATCATTATTATTATAATAATAACATAAAAACATTAATAATAATAATAATAATAATAATAATTATAACAAAATAATAATAATAATAATAATAAACTTTATTTTTATCCCAATTTTAAAAACCGAAGTTTACTTAGTGCTTTGACTAACAGTCGTGATGCCCAGAACATCATCACATGATTGAAAAACAAATAAAAAACAAAATCTCAGTTAAAACAAGTCCTCTGATTCGAAGGTCAATTTCATTTGTCATAAGGAACTCAGACGAGACAAGAACCCTACAACATAAAATGAGACCAAAATAAAAAGATAAAATAGGTAAGAAAAAGAGATGTAATAAAACAGGATAGTCTCAATAACAGCAGGTTAATCTGAAGCCTTTAAACAACCTTCACAGTGCAGCAAAGCTCTTCAGTCCCTCTGGTATAGCGATCGACACTCCTGTCATTGAAGCCAACCAAAACTTAATTACTGAATTATAAAAACATTATTTTTGTTTTCAAATGTGTGAAATCATTATCACTGAACAGCCGAACAGAGAGCAGGTGAGATTAAAAAAATAAATAAAAGAAGAAGGTGCAAATTAAAATGATGCTGTAATCATGAATCACCTTCAATCATCACCTTCTGCGAACACAATAAGCTTAACGAGCTGCAGCAGGAGCTGCCGTGGGCTCTCTGTGCCCCTGAGTTCTGCCTCTCAGGCAGCGTGCAGACATCCCCAACAAACCCAACAGTCCGGTCTTCTTTAATTCAACATGCTCCACATTTACACCCTGCAGAGAGGGATCGATAAGGCGAACAGGGCAGAAGGTCTCTGCACAAAGACTGAACCGGTTTTCTGTGACCGAGCGGCTTCAAGCTGAACTTTGGGAGTAATTCCTGAGAATCTTCTCACTAACTGACGCATTATTTTTGTAAAAACATCTAAAAACTAAAAGTTTTTCTCCGTGTTTTACTTCTTTGTTCTCATCAGCAGCGTCAGCTCTCTCCCTCTGCTCCTTAAATCTGCCTCCAAAAACTTTAGGAGCAACATTTGAAGATCTTTGAGAGAAAGTCTTAGCTGGTTGTGCTAAGCCGTGTGCTTTCAAGGGCATTTCTGATGGATATACAAAGTGTGAGAGGATTTGCATGCAGACAGGACACTGTGTCTTTAAATATGAACATCTGAGACAATCAGGTGAAAAATCTGCAGCTCTGCTTCAGTGCACACGTGCAGAAAGAAAGAGAGAGAGAGTTAAATCACAGCTCTGATTAATGACGTCAGGCAGTCAAAACACATTATGACATTTCCTTTTCTTTTCATGTCTAAAACTATTAAATATCCACTAAATTGGACATAAAAGTCCACGACAGACCACTGTTAAAGTTAATCAAGTCTGAGGAGTTTAACTGTCTAATAAACTGTCTGATTTTTCTTCTTTTATTGGTCCTAAAACCTTTTTTTTCTTACTTAAATCCAAAAAACTTCATTTGATTTCAAACTCCGGGGTCATCATCCTCTGGAATATTTTATTAATTTATTAGATTATGAAACCAGGATTGAGAATCATTTGGCCAGTGTTTATAAATGCTGATCTGATGGTCTACAAATCATTTAAACTCCTCATTTCATTGGTAATTATCCAGAAGCCGCTAAAACGAAGAGATGTTAATGTTTAGTTTTAAAGATACGATTATTTTTAATTGATGTCAGCGACACGTTTCAATCAAGTTTGGACAGAAACGATGAAACACAGAAGAGGAAAACATGAAAAGAGTAGGGATGCACCGATCCGATATTTGAATCGGATATTGGCTCCAATATTGACAAATTAACTGGATCGGATATCTGATGAATGACTCTGATCCAGTCTTTTTTTTTTTTATTTAATATCAAACACAGAAACACAGTTATTCTGTTCGCTCTATATTCTATGCCTATCCTTTTGCACTAAATGTTTTCATGGAAATACACATATTAATAATAATAAACATTATTGTCATCAGTAAGAGAGATCGGCGAAAAAGCACCACAAAAAAGATACGAGTGGGCAAAAGCTCACAAAAATTGGACCTATGATGACTGGAAACAAGTCCTCTGGACGGACGAAAGCAAGTCTGAACTATTTGGTTCCAAACGCAGAGTCAATGTCCGAAGTTTTCAGACTTTTCAGACTCCAGAAACTGGTCTGCTGGGTTCACTGACGTTTGATGAAACACTTTGTTGTATTAAATGTAACAAGACCCTCAACTTTTCCAAACAAAATGTCTTCACACTATTTTAAATCAAATTCTTGAAGTAGAAACAAAGTCAGCTGATTTTTTTTTACCTTTTTAACTCTGGAGAAGCTGCGGTTGTAACCACAGATAACCTTAATCCTCTGTTTGTTCTTTGTGTTAAACTTGTTTGTGTTGCTGTCCTGCTGTCTTTGTCCTTCTGGTCAAGTTCAGCGTGTGTGTCAACATCATATAAGTGGAGGAGCTCTTTATTGGACGCTCTCTGTGACTTCCTCTCCTTTGTGTTTCCTCTTTAAGGTTCTTTGAACAAACAGTTCACACGTGTGACAAACTGTTCACCCTACTTTTAAACTTCCTCCCATTCCAGTTTGTCAGCTGTGCTCTTGTTTAGGCAAAGACGACAGAAAACCCACAACCCCCCACCTCCACCCAGAAAAAAACCCTCCACCCCCCTCTGGAGCCCGGCCAGGTGGGAGCTCCCCGCATTCCAGCTCCTGCTGCAGCCAGGTGTGAGCTCATTCGCACCTCAGTGCTCGGGGGAGTCTTCGCACAGGGAGGCTCAGAGGGACGTCGAATCATTAGTATCATTATTACTCAGACTTTTTAACTCTTGGGGTCCTTTTTAAGATGTTAAAATTAAGAAACTACGAAGAATCAAACCTGCTTTAACTCCAAACTTTTATACGAATTTTTGACCTCAACTAGGGCTGCACGATAACTTGATTTTAAATCGTAATCGGATCATTCGATTATGATGACGTTAAAAAAATAAAACTCCTCAAATCGATTTTTCTACTCTCTTGTTTCACACCTCCAGGCCACCGTAAACTCCCCAATTTCGGAAACGAACTCAGGAGTAAACGCTGAAGTTTTTTGTCGTATCGGTGTTTCATCCACACAGAAACGGCATTTCAGGTGACTGTAAACGTACTTTTTGAAAACGGGTCAGAGAATGAATAAATCTGTAAACGACGACCATTTCTCTTACATTTCGCCTGAGCGTGTCCGACCAAAAACAACCTTTAGCCGCTTACAGGCTCTTGGCATACGCACTACATCGTTTTCAGTGGTTTGGTTTTCAGAGATGATAGAAAAGTTTTTATTAAAGTGAAGTTTGGTGAAGTTCTCACTGAATAAAAAATAGAAATCTAAAATCAAGTTTTCAGAGAAAAAAAAAAATATATATATATATATATATATATATATATATATGTATATATTTTTGGCCAAAATCGTGAAGCCCTAAACTCCAGAGAAAAACTGTAAATGCTTCCATTAAATGTCGGGTCACGTTAGTCTTCAGACTGAGGAAAATGAAATGAAATCAACCTCAGGACTGTTATCAGGACCGTCTATTTGTCTCAGAGCAGGAATAAAACATGTAATCCTTCCATAAATGATCATTGTACACTTTTAAAGATAAACACACATACACACACCTCCATTTATAGACTATCACTGCTCAGATAAAAGCCCTTAAAGTTAGTTATCCTTTGCCAAAAGGGTGATGCATTACTTTAGTGCACATTATGACGTTACTTGCAAAACTTATATCTGCTAACACCAACATCATGCTGCTGATATCCGACTAATACTTTAATTTATTTGCAGATTCTAACAAATGAAAATTAAACTATTTTTAACAAGCATCTCTGAGTTTGATGTGCTTTCTTTTGGCATGAAAATTGATCTTTTCTTTGTATTCAGTAAAAAAAAGTCCCTTAAATTCATGACCAGCCTTTGTTTGAGTTCATGTTTGTTAAGTCGATCCTCCAGATTTCAGAGATTAAAAAATGAAACTTGTGACACTAAAACGGAACTTTAAATCAAACTCCCTGTCCTCTCAGTGCGCTCCGTTTTCATGTAGGAAAATAAAAATCTCATTTCAAAGCCTCCATCCGGAATATCTACATTGAAAATGTGGAAACTTTTGGTTTCAGACGAGTCACAGGATTTACATTTGGGTAATACATTAGTCTCATTCCCAAAAGGGGGATTTTCTTCTGAAGGCTGAGCTGCAGTCGGCATGAGAGCGCTGATAATCAAAAACACTGCAGCTGGAGACGCGTCTGAGACTTCTCTTCGCCGCAGCAGGTTTCATTCTCATCAAATTCAAGCTTTTGTTTCTTCATTTAACAGCTTCATGTGAGAGGAGACTTGAAATTACGTTTCCGTTTTGATAAATGCTCAAATGTTTCTGATCTGGGAGCGCAGTTAAAGCTGCTTCAGGCCCAACATGTTTGGATAAAAAAGGCGCCGCTGCTCCGGTGACGAGGTTATTAATAGATGCTGTTAAAGCAGATTATATTAAGAGGACCTTCACGTCTATCAGAGCTCAACCTGAATCTCAGCAACACGTGTCGAACAGTCTCGAATACTTCATTTAAAGGAAAAAGGTTTTAAAAGTGGAATTAAAGTTATCAGGAAGTTGTTTTCACCTCCGGTTTGTCAACGCTGGGGTTTGAATTAAAGGTCGACTGAACAATCGGGGAAATATTTTCACACAGAGAAGAAATGACCTAAAGTGTGACCTTTGACCCACCTCTCCATGCTCTCTAGTCCGGCCTTTAGGAGTGTCCTCAGGCAGGAAGTAGAGCCGGGCGCTGGCCAGCAGGTGGCGCCGTGTCTGGTCCTCCCACAGTAAAGTTACCTGCACATGAAGAAGAAAAGGAAGAACAGTGAGTTATTAAAATATGGAGCTGGGTCACAAGTGAGTCCAAACGGATGATTTTTATTTATTTATTCAGAACAATCATCAGGAAGTTAACCACGTGTAACCTTCAGCACAAAAGAAGAAGAACTCACTCGGCGTCTAATCTGAATTATCATTGTGACGAACACGGTTAGAGAAAGAACATTTCTTCACTGTGAGCGTCTGAGCGGATATCTGTGACCTTGGACAAAATGTCAGAGTCAGATATGTAATGTGAACAAAAAACAAACACAGTTATATAAAGATAAGTCCAGACTGAGAGTCTGAGGCGGATCGCTGCAGCTGCATGACGACAGAGGTTTACGTTAAATGTTCAGATTAATCAACATGTCGGAGATCGGATCCTTGTCTGCGTTTGTCGTATATCCCCGTCCGATCAGGGATTCTGGATTTGGACTGGGAGCTGATAAGAAGCCGGGTGGTCCTTCTATTCTCCAGATCAAAAGTATAGCGTCCGTGATTTCCCCCAGAGAAAATTCGTCTATTTTCTACGTCAGCTCAGGTCCAGAGGAGTCTCTGGTGGTTCTGGTTCTGGATCTGGTTTCTATCTGGTCTCCTCTTTCATGCAGGGTCTCTGCAGGTTTCAACGAGTCAAATTTAAGACTTTTAGAAGACCATCATCAAAACAATTTAAGATCCATTTCACATCCATGAAGCAAAATCAAAAAATGTTAAACTAACTTAAAATCCATCTTTATTTGTGAGTAACATCAAGACATTTTTAAGACCTTTCATGTTTGTATTTAAGACATTTTATGAGGGTCGGCAGGAATCTGTTAAAGAAGCATCTTTTTTTGTGGTATTATATACCACAAATCTTTTAAGATCAGTCAATACCTATTAGTTATTGATGACATTTGGTAATATATCGATATCTCTGTGTTCTCTTATGTCTGTGTCGTCAACATTTGAACATTTTTGAGCGGTCCGCTCTTTCTGACTGTAAACAAAGCCGTTCTCCACCTCCTCTAACCTGATTGGTTGTGAGGCAGACGCTGCTCCCCCGTGTCGTTCAGGAGCCCAAACAAAGTTAGCGTGCTACAATATCGGACAGTAGAAACCAACCAGAAAGTTCGGAAAATTGTCTGAATCCTCCTTTGGCCACGACTGCCGACACAAGCAAGAAAACAAAGTAAATACCGGAGACTCTGGAGGAATAACGGGCGCTTAAAACGGAGGTAGACCGGACAAGAGCTAAAAAGCCGGGTCAACATAAACGATGGGGGACGCTTGGGGATCTTGATGACCCTGTAACCTTTCTGCTGGACAGGTAAACCGCTTTAACAAAGTAAGACAAGTGTCTGTAACAGAAGTGTTTCTTGTCAAACGGACCTGCTGTAGCGTGTTGTAGCGCCATCGCTAAACTGTCCTCCCTCGGGTCCTGGACTATGTCACTTTATCCTCGTTGTAGAAGTCCTGCAAACATTGTGTTTGCTGGTAGTCTGTTGGCATCTACAGTAGCACCAATGCTTTTGACTTTCACCTTGACTGGGCCCCATTTGTAATGATCTGAAGTATTTATCTGCATTATATCTGAATTTAATTGGAACGATACGAGCGAGCAGGAGCGTCTGTTTGTGGGCGGGGCTTGATGGAGCAGAAATGAAATCTGTTCATAGACGATGGATTTTTGGAAGTGATTGTGAGCCGATGCAGTGACTTCCACCCCAGAGTCATGTCTGTTTTTTTGCGGTCCTGAGGGTCTGAAGATCAGGACCATCCAGTCCTGGTTTTGGTTCTTGTCCCTTTAGCACAGAGATTCCTCCAGATTCTCTGACTGTAGACGGTGAAATCCCCTCGTTTGTGAGAGACCGTGTGAGTCAACAGGTCGACAACTTTCTGAACGATAATTCAGCCTCTGTGAATGTCCTTTTTATACCAAGTCATGTGACTAACCTGACTAAAATTCACCTCATTTGTTTGAAGAAGTTCCTCCTGCTGTTTTTTAAAGCAGCAAAACTGTTTCAGTGGTTTTTTTTGTCCTGTTTGAACTTGTTTTAAAACTTGTTTCTGGCAGAAAACCTAAAATTTTACATAAAACAATATTTGTCAGCATTCATTTGTTGTATTTGTACTTTTTCCAATAAAATAGAGTCAAAATCTGTTTGTATCAACAGGTTTTCTGAAATTGAAAGTCGCTTCAAAGAGGTCGCACGTGTGACTGTTATTTTCCAACCATGTCGAGTGGCCTACATGAGTCAAGAAGGTTATAAATCTGCATAAACGGACTCTAGATCTGAGAAATCTGAGGGCACTTGAACTCATCATAAATCTGAGGGCATGGCTACAGTATGAACAGTGAGGAAACAGGAAACAGAAAGATAAATACTCCGCCTGAAAAAGCCTCAGAAAAGAGAAACCGCCGTGTGAGTGTGACGAGGAGGAGGAGCGCCGAAGTGGAGCAGAGCGAGCAGGTTTGTGGGTCAGACGTGATTCTGGCTGACTAACATCCAGACGTTTCCACATCAGCGCTGATTGTTTTGTGTTGTTTTATTTCATCATCCAGAGAGAAATGTTTGACTGAGTACACAACCGCCTGAATCAGCCGCCTCACCTGCAGCCACACAGTCACACCTGAGCTCCGCCTCCAGCAGGAGAAACACTCTGCTGCTGGACTGAGTCTGCTGCTGTTCTACCTCCTAAAATATGTCACAGATACGTGAGTTTGTGTCACCATAGAGTTCGGCGGTATGACGGTATAAAAGTGTCTACTGGTAGAAATTTTGTTATACCGTTTATACCGGAGAGGGAGAGAGCAGATGTCTGCTGCGCCTCTCTCAGTCAGTGTGTATTTGTCTGTGCTCACTAACAGGAAAGCAGGAGCGCATCAGTTTGGGTGCGTTTCTGTATAATCACCAACGTGTCGTACAGAGTTTGTTCGCTCCGTTTGATTGGTCAGGTTTGGGTCCAGCAGACTGTTTGGCGTAGTTTCCACGAAGAAGAAACAGCTTCACTTGTGGTGGTCAAGGAGGAGGCAGTGATTAGTGGCAGTGCCCAGCAAACGAAGGCAGCCCGACCCACCCAACATGAGGAAGAGGAGGAGGAACTTCTTCCGTAAAAGGGCGCGAGTCGCGACATCGGTTGTCTGGAGATTCTTTGGATTTAGAAAATCCAAAAACAATCAAAAAGCAAAACTATGCAAAGAGTGTCGTGTGTCTGTCGTTTCTGGAGGAGGAAATACTAGAAACCAAAAACTGAAGCTGCAGCAGCTCCTCTCAGACAAAAGAGCTCCGCAGAGTCTTTCACCAAAGGTACACCACATAATTAAAAAAATCACCAGAGTGGTCGGACATTTAGTTCGTATTTTTTTTACAAATCTGAGTTTAAAAATAAAAGGAAAATGAACAAATGCGACAGTCTGGTTATTTTTAAGACATGAATTGAATTAACAGGAGGAAAAACATATCATGATATGAAACTCATCGTACCGTGATACGATGTTGTTCATATTGCCCGACACTATGTCACAAGCATAAAAATACAACATGGAAGCATTTGTTGAATGTTTTTCAAAGTAAAAGCCTGACTTTTCTTTCAGGAGGGGCTTTTATTTTGAAGAATGTACCATTTTGGCTCCTTATGATCATACAGATGTGAGCATGTATAATATTATTTCCTATTAATTGATGTTATTTATTAATTCACACTAGGGCCTTACCTGCAGACAACATGATTAATAACTTTGTTTTTCTGACACTTTCAGCTCGGAATGAAGCGCTCACTTCTTTCACCAAATAACTGTCCCCTTCAAAATAAAAGTCTGACATCTGCACGGATTGTGGAATCATCAGGTGAGCTGTGCTGCTCATGTTGACAGTCATATCTGTTTACACGCGCGTCAAAAATCAAGGCCGTCGTGTAGCCGACTCAAATCCTGCATGAAGCCCCGGGTTAGTGACTGAACCAAACCGTCAGGAAAACTGCACCAGGACCAGGACCATGAATCTGGACTACGTCATATTACTGAGTCAGTATTCAAAGGTTGTTTCCTGGTTTAATGCATTCAAAACATAAAACTGTACATCCATCCCCATCTGTCACTTTTGTTTCAGTGTTTCAACTGAAATCCGACACAATCTCATTAACACGTTTCCAGCCCGCGACCTAAATTCACTAATTTTAGCTCTGCTCTGGGATCTAGACTCAATAAAACATAACCTTAGTCTTCTCTAGCTCGGGCAGGAGAGCCGCAAGGTGACCCACTTCACGGCTCCCGGTTCAGTCAGACGATGTTGTCTGGGTTAATCTGTGGCAACAGTTAAAGGAGCAGTCCAACATTTACACACACGCAGAGTAGGCATGAGCTCACCTCAGCGATGCACACGGGATCCTGCGGCCCACAGCGGATGAAGTAAAACTCCCCGAGCTTCCACACCTGCACCGGCCCGTCCGGCTGAGCTTGGCTGCTCACCGATTTGTAGAAGGCGTAGCTGCCTCGCTGGCAGGAGGGAGCACCCAACCACTGAGGGAGAAACAACAGAGAAACAACGGTGAATACAAGGTACAGATCGCTGTGTTTAATTCAGTATTTGTATTACATCCATCATAGATCAGAATTTCATCCGTAAACAACAGAAATGAAGCTCTAAATGTTGTTGGAGAGGAAGAAGAAAACGCTCAGTCAGTAAACTCCTCTAATCAGCTGAGACACAAATAATTTATAACCCACCTCTAGAAACAGGTGCTAAAAAAAGTAATGTCTTCCTGCTTCAACATCACTTTAATCCTTCCTGATAAAGGCTGCTGTATAAAGCATACATCGGAGCTTCACATAGCACCTGTAAAGTCCAGCATGTGGGTCCAAGCAGCAACCATGAGAAACGAAGCCAATGCAGAAGCGCTAAAACCTGCACTTCCTCAAGTGTCCACTAGAGGCTGGCTGCGAAAGCAACAGAAACCACATACACACTCATTCAAACGAGCTCAACTTTAAACAGCCTGTTTCTGAAACACTGTTCTAGTATGAATTCCTGCACTGAAGATGTTTGGAGGCCAACTGCCGTCCTAAACTCCACCTCTTATTTTATTTTGTTTTGTATCGACATTCATGATTCTTCCATCACGGTTTTCAATCTTTAGGGACAGAATCTGAAGAACAGAAACATTTTATTTTTCTGTTTACTTACGTTCCAATTTTAGCCCGTTTGAGACTAATCGATAATAGGCCAAAACTCGCAGATTTTCGCCGATATTTTCAGAAATAAAATGCAGAGAATAACATTCGGTTTCACAATTTGAAAAGTTCCCCGACTTATCCTGTAGATGGCGCAGCAACCTCATGACAATATTCACTTCTTCACTGTTAGCCGTGCTAGTAACGGTAGAATAAACATCAGTACACATTACGTGATCGAGCTACTTCTCTGACTGAGGCAGCTGCATGTCTCCAGATGAGACCGGACTAGAAATGAGGAACGTGAGTTAAGACGTGGAGGCACCGATCGGAGGGTGGGGGATGGGAGGTAGTTGAAAACGCTTTTCTGGTCCAAGTTTGATCAGTTTGGTCTTCCTGTCAGCATGAAGAGTAGTAGCCTTCAGTATACTGTTGATATCTACAGTATATATATATTTTTTTATAACTTAATAAAAAATTTTAAAAAATTGGCCGTTCAGTCGTTAATCTGATTTTTTTCCCCCTAATAATCGGTATCGGCATCGGCCCCAAAGAATCCATATCAGTCGGGCCTTAGTACCAAACCTTTTCGTTTTTTTGGTGCAGATTCTTGAACAAAGGCGCTAAACGCATTTTCCCACTTTTCAGCTTTTTCCTCCAATATAAATGCAGCGAAAAAGGAAAAAAGAGGAGGAGCTCATTTTTATTGTCTAGGTGTAAAATCCAAAGATACTGCAGAGGCATCAACACGTCTGACTGTAAAACTGCAGCATATTGCAGTGAGGCAGTTTTTTCTCATGTAGCAGGATATCGTAACAGATTAAACGACATGGAGAGGAAATGTTAAACATTAACACCTCAAACTGTATGTGCTGTTCCTGATAGTCACCCAAAATATGTCCAGATATCACCAACGCTGATTCAGAGCTGACTCCATAAGAGTCAGACCTGAAGGCGGGTACAAACTTGTTTAGTCTTGATCATCTGAGAGTTTCACAATTCTTCTGAAGATCCTCAAAACTAATAAATTATCAGCTGACTCAACAGAAAAGCCCCTGTTTTTAAACCCTGTGTATAAGAATCAAACCAAAATGTAAAAAAAAGACTTAATTTCTGCAGTTTCACTTTTACTTTCAGCTGGCTGACCCAAATCGATCTCTGCCACACATCGTCATAAAGTCATCACAGGGAGTTAATCATTCTTTATTCTGGAGGGAATCAAGTTAAAGTTATGGTGATGAAGAAGCACAGGACTGAATCTGTGATTGGCATCAGCACAGAGTAATCTCAACAGTAACTGAGTGGATTAATCAAGTTTCTGTTCAGACTAAATATGTTTGAAAATGTCTTTAAATTTAGTCTCTTTATTTAGAATTGAAAGCTTTTAGCCGTGACGCCCTCATTTACAATCACGACGAGTGTCTGCAAACAAAAAGTAGACATCCGTATGACTGTAATCAACCAATGAAATTCTTGGTCAACTAAAATCCTGAAATTTTCAACCAAAAATCAACTTCAAACTTCTGACTCTAACCCATCTGCGTCAAGGGACGTTGGAGCGTGGCTCGTCGGGGTGAAAATATACTGATATCGGCACAAGAAGGAAATTAAACACAAAAGACTAAGAAATATTGATCAAACCACCGGACGTGGATTAACGTTGACACTCTTCAATCTTTCTGTCTCCAGCCGTGATGCCAACTCCTCAGTAAGAAAAGTCGCTAATGGCTGTCGTAAAAGTCGCTAGATGACGTCATCGTCTAAACTGCATAATTTCTCAGTCATCACGAGACGGCGAAGAGGAAAGTTCAACAGTGTTAAACACAAAGATCGGAGCTCTTCCATCGTTAACGTTTTTGACATATGCTGCAGATCAAACAGACGCAGACGATGTCGCTGTTTGTCCTGGAAACTGTTAGCTTGTTACGCTCGTTCACACCAGTGACGACTACAGTCTCTCTGTTTTCATGCTTAAAGGTGGTGTAGTCCGGATCTGAGGAAGTGCCAGATCCCCAAGCGTCCCCCATTGTTTATGTTGACCCGGCTTTTTAGCTCTTGTCCAGTCTAGCTCCGTTTTAAGTTATTCCTCTAGAGTCTCCGGTATTTACTTTGTTTTCTTGCTTGTGTCGGCAGAAATTTTCCGAACTTTCTGGTTGGTTTCTACTGTCCGATATTGTAGCACGCTAACTTTGTTTGGGCTCCTGAACGACACGGGGGAGCAGCGTCTGCCTCACAACCAATCAGGTTAGAGGAGGTGGAGAACGGCTTTGTTTACAGTCAGAAAGAGCGCGCCACTCACAAAATGTTCAAATGTTGACGACACAGACATAACAAAACAGAGATATCGTTATATTACCATGTCATCAATAACTAATAACTATTGACTGATATTAGAAGTTTTTTTTGTAGATACACCACAAAAAAAGATGCTTCTTTAACAGATTCCTGCTTATCCCACCTTTAAAAGGATGTAATGAAAGCTACTAAATAAGACAAAAGTCAGGTGATACACACTTTAAAAACAACTTAAAAAATGATAAATTGATGGCTTTAGTTCTGATCAATAATTTTCTGTCGTTTTTGTTTTTATTTGGATATTTTTTCTACATTTTAACAGAAAACAAAACAAGCTAATTTTAGGGGCCTACTTTCAGTGGCGGATGAATCTCTAATCAGTCTGAGTGATTCTGTCTCTCTGATGTGTTTCGATATCAGTCCAGCTCTTTATCACAGGAGAGGCTGTGATACACCGGGTCCATATCAGGAAATGTTTATTTCTCTATTTTTATCAGGCCTCCTTTCTTCGTGAAACTTCTGCAACAGCTTCAACCACGACCTGCAGCTCTTTGGTGCATGACTCGGCAGTTTTTACGGCTCTGAAGAAAAAACTCTGCTGTCATAAAACTGCTGCTGTTTTCTGATACCGCTTCGGCTCCTCGGTAATCCTCTGTTAGGAGTTCAAGGAAGAAAAGACTGAGTTACAGCAGCAGCCCGACATGAAACATAATACACAACCCTGCAGCTGCACCGTCCAGAGTGGAAATTACACCAAATATGAAAGAAATGCACAAATTCAAGCTCAAACAGGGTCTGAATTTACTGTTCTTCTTCTTATATCTGCTTATTTATCATTTTGATCAGATAAAATCTCCAGTTTGAAGTCTTTTCTAATAATCAGAGCAGCAAACAAGGAGTCTTGTTTGTCTTGTTTACATGAAAAGTTGATTAAATGCAGATTTTCTGACAGCAAAGTTATTATTTCTGAGCCACAATACGACACTATGTTTGATACAAAATAAGGCTGTTATTGTCCGTATTAAACCAGCTACTATTATACCAGCGATTTGCATTTATCAGCGGCATCTGACTGCTGCTAATTTGAAGCCCTGAGCATCATCATTAATTCAAGAATTTATTGGCTCTGCTCATCAATTAATCATCTGGTTTATAAAAAAAAAGTACTTGACAAAAAAAAGTTCCCGATGCTGCATCATTAAAGTGTCTGTATTTATTATCTGACAGAAGATTTGATCATTTCCAGGACTGTGCGCATTAAGTTGACGGTATGTTCGATGTTCGGTATGAACGACACGGGGGAGCAGCGTCTGCCTCACAACCAATCAGGTTAAAGGAGGTCGAGAACGGTTTGTTTACAGTCAGAAAGAGCGTATCCTGCATACTGACTTTAGCGCCCCCTATTGGCATGTTTGTTTTTAGCACTATGTTTACCTCATTATTTCAAAACGCATGCAAAATATAATTTAACTTAGCTACTTCCTAACTTGGTTATTTTTTTATTTAAAGCTCCTGTGAGTGGATTTAAGCGCCCCCTGGGGACAGAACGGTAGCTTTCATGATATCGTTGAATTTGTGAACATTCAAATGTGACTTTATTGAAACAGAAACTTTTAAGAGTCAAATATATCTTTGTTGAAGGTTTAATTGACACCTAACCACTAAAGGCATTTTCAGACGGTAAAACATGATAAATATTATATTCAGTCTCATCATTGATGTCGTTTCTGCTTCTTTTGGTCGTACAAAAGTATTATTAATTTCAGTCTGTTTCAGAACTGTCTAAAAACTCCGCATAGGAGCTTTAACTTGATGTCTTCTTACTGTTAATCTAAAAATGAGTGATTATGTCCGACCTTTAGATCTTTTTATGTGTTTCTGCTGCTGCTGTGTTTCTCTGATTCTCACTTTCATTTGCTAAATCTACCCTGACACATTTTTTACCTTACCTGGCATAAATCTTTGCTGAATGTTTTAAAAGGGCTGCAGCTTTGTCTCGATATTACCATCACGTCATCTCCAGGTTACCTTTTTTTTTTTTAAGTGATTTTATCTGTAAATCCGTTCATATTGAGCCTTAAATGCATCTTTTTCTCAAAATATTTCAACCACAGACGACAGAGAAAGGCAGCATATCCCCACGTTTGAGAGGCTGCACACTAGACTTAAAAAATTCATATCGGTTCATCAAAATGGCTTCAAACTATTCCTCCTTTGATGCACTAATAAAGAAATGATTTGATGATTAAATGAGGAACAGCTGAGCGGCTTCAACAGCCTGATTGATTCATTTATTTTCTTATAAAGTGAATTAAAATAAAGCAGGCAGAGGTCACGTTCGCCAAGCTTATTATCCTCATTAAATGAATAAAAAGCCTTGTGTGTGTTGAAGCCGAGGGCGCGGCAGACTGTGCAGCTGCTTTTCATTTACTGCTGATAGACGTAATTTAAAGATCTGGTGGATTAATTTAAGATATACTCTGTCATTTTTCTGCTTTTATTCTGAAATATTCTGATTTTGTTAAAGAAGGGGCAGCCGCTCCGTCCGCATGTCTGTGTGTCTGCGGCTGCTGCTGACGTCTAAATGCAGAATATTCTCAAATTCCCCCTCCTGTGTTGATCATCCACATCCCCCACCCCACCCTGCACACCCTCCCCCACCCAATACCCATAACCCACCACAGTCAACCCCCTCCCTCCCTTCCTCCCTCCCTCCCTCCAACCCCCACCTCGCTGTAGCTCTGCAGACCAGCTGCAGCAGGCCCAGGATCAATTTTTAGACAGATACCAAATAAATATCAACGCAGCTTAAATATATTTAGATATCAGAGGTAGACGGCTGCAATATTAATAACACTAGAATTAAAAGAAGCCTCTGCACAACATAATGCAGTGACATAATGCTGAGCTACGTCACTGAGGAGGATCAGACATACTCTTTAAAAAGGCCTCGAGGGAAAGTCATGAAAAACAACAGAGCCAGAAGAGCTCACCGTCACTTTCTGCAGGAGCGTCAGGCCTGAATTTTAGCTAATTTCACATTAAAGAACTATCACCAAACACAGACAAGAGCGCGGCTTTGAGTCAAAAACACTCATGACAAAAAAACCACAGGAGAATCCATCAAACTCAGAGTCTCTGTGGAAACATTACAGAAACATTTGGTGACGTAACGAGAGTCAAAAACACATTTAAAAGCTTTTAAAGGCAAAACAGAGCGCTGCCATCTTACTGGAAGACTCTTCAGCAACATTACAGCGACGCTAAAGAATCAAATTATCCTTTTAGAGGTTAAATATAGCAGATATAGAAGAGAATGACCGGCCTGAAAGTTAGAGAAAAGTTACAGAGTGAGGAAAAAATGATCAATATTTACACAGATATATGTATGTATATTTCCGCACAAGTAAATTAGCTAAATTTAGATCTAAGAAGTCAAAACAGGATCACTTAAAGAGTTTGGTTTCTTTTTCAAACTATAAAGTTAAATAACAGAGTTTGTGAGGAGTCTCCAGAGGATTATTGGAGGTGATATCGGCTGATATTAAAGATTTTAATTAAAGAGTGAATGTATTTAGGATTTAGAAAAACATTTTCGAAATTAAACCGTCACATAAAACCTGATAGGCAGATAAATGTGATTATTTCTGTCTTGTTAGAAGTAGTTTGTCCTGTTTTGTCATGTGTAGTGAACCTGGCATACACATAAGTAAAAGAAGGAATCTTTGAGATGAAACTGCCTCACCCCTAAATTAATGTTGTCACTGTGATCGAGTTAGCAAAGCGAACAAGGCGGACAGCAAAAATTCAACAGCAGATCAATATAAAGATATCAACATATTCAAGTAAGGCTGATTTCATATCAACACAACATGAAGCTCTTCCAACATCTCTGCCAAACAAAGGGTCAAATAAATCTAACACGCGAGGTTATAACTGATTAATAACAGCAGGTGGAGTCATAACCGATACTGCATCTGCACAAGGTAACAACAAACATCGGCATAAGATGACATGATTCTAGAAAACAGATGTGTTTTTGATTCGTACACAAAATCGCTTCTGCACGTGAAAATTCAAAATGTAAATAAATAAAAATATAAGTAAAAAAGAAATGCTGACGAGTATCATTGTGTACTTTGTTTGCACAAGAGTTTCAAGGTGTGAACAAAAGATAATGAACATAGGCCAACAAGACTATCATTAAGTAATAGATTGTGCACCGTATAGATATATCATGTTCGTGCACACGTTTACTAATCGCTCTGCACAGGATATTAAACTTATTTGCTGTGCACAGACTTCTTAAAGTTTGTGTTATTCTGTGTGTGATGTGGTGAAGTGTTTTGAGATATATTTGGAAAGTAAAATTCTGCTTTTGCGCTCATTTTAGCATGTTTTCATTAATGTTGGTAGATGTTCAGTATCCTACATAAATAAATAAGATTACAATTATCTCAGGTGCACAAGCTTAAGATTTCACTCTGCAGGTAGAAAGGATGTAAAGATAAACATACTTTTATAACAAAAAAAATCAATTTTTAAAGCAGAAACAGCCTCCGCCCCCCTTCAAAACCACCAGATCCCACTGACAAAAATGGTGATTTAATCTTGACTCACAGCCCGCTGCTGCTGGTTCAGTCTCCCAGTTATTTGGTTGTGTTGAGTTTCATTTAAACTGACCTTTCACAAACTCAAAACTCCCACAGTTATTACAAAATCTGATAATAAATCGAGGCGGCGGAGGAATAGCAACACTCGAGCTGTGGGAGGAAATGTGACAGTTTTCCTCAATGGAGTCTGGTGGCTCTGAAGACAGCAGCACAAAAGTATCTTAAGTCTGTATGTCAGTCACTTCAAATAACAATCTGAGGAAACCAAATAACTTATTCCAGTTACTGTGTGAAACGTTTAGGTCACTAATATTAAAACAGGAACCAGGTTCAGCGCCTTAATTACTCAAGAAGACAAATACTGATCCGTACGTTTAGTTCAGTAAAGGTGAAGTTTGCTTAAGGCAGCATACAAAACTACAGACACAATCTTATCTGAGAGGGCGGGCGGGTCCCTGTAGGTGAATTAGGAGGGGCAGAATAACAAAATACTGACTTTGGAGACTTAGAGGATTATTACACAACGATTCACAGAAAAACACCAGAAATACAATCAAAGAAAATGGATTAGTATGAAACAAGTACTGAAATATCCTTAAAAAGATCATTATTCAGTCACCAGTCCACACTGACAGAGAAGCAGGATGCAGAAAGAAGGAAAAAGTCTAAAAAGTATGAAATAAAATGACTGTTTGACTCAAATCTGAGGAGCTGGGTTCATGAAATTGAACCATAATTGATTAAATATTGTTTTTGTTTGTCTCACAAACAGTTTAAGCTGAATGCTTCATTATGTCTGATTCAGGGTCTCCTCTTTGGGTCGGAAAATACAGAATTCCTGATTAATCCGGAAGAATCCCGTCCCTGCATAAAGAAACTGACAGATTATAGGATAATCTGGGCTCATAAACAGGATCAACTGTTGAAGTTTGTGCCTAAATAAGGAAACATTATGAAGGAGAATAGAGCGGATTCATTCACTATAAATGTCTGAGTCATAGATAAATCAACAGAAAAATAGAGGAGAAACAGCTATTTTTTAAAAATCAGTTAACTTATAAATTCATGGTTTAAAACTAAAATTTGCAGCTTTAAATATTTTACACACCGAGAAGTTTTGGTCATCCATGTCTGATCTACAGATCAATGAATTCATCTTTAAATTCAGCTCCAATTTGATTTTAAAACAGTAAAAATTCCTAAACTGTTTGTTAAAAATGTTTCAGACTGATTAGTGAATAAGAAGATATTCATGTCAATAAATCCTAAAATCAGGAACATGAAAAGTCCGTACTATATGAGCTTAGACCGATGAGTTTTGGCTTAAAATGTAAAAACAACAAACAGTTTTCAACGTCAGGTAATGAATGTTGAATATGTTGATCGATCAATAAATCTTAAGCAATCCATGTTTTTGAGTTATTATTGAAAATACAGAGAGAATAATTTGCTCGTTTAGAAACCCAAAATTTTAACTTTAAAAGTTTTAATTGGAGCTAAACTTAAAGAAATCTGAACTTTTTTGGAAAATAATCGTCAAACTCTGTGATCAATGAATCAATGATCTTTTAAGATCGATATGTTTTCAATACAGAAACAGAAAAACAGGGGAACATGCTAACACTTTAGCACTGTTATTTTGATTTCTTTTTTTTTTTTTGGGTTGTTTAAAATGATTCATATTTTGTTGGATATGTGGATAAAACATCAGTACAGTAGGATCAGTTTAACGTGATAATAATTCAGCTTATTTGGCCCACAGACGTCATCTTTGAAACTTTTCTAGAACTTTGAAGCATGCTGAACCCAGAAATGTAAATGTTCATGGTTTTCCTAACTTTAAATATTTAAGATATATAAATGTTTGACACACATGTGCAAAATAAAAAGTCGAAAAACAAGCAGAACGCTACCAGTCCGGTTTGAGTCTGATCGAGGCGTAAACATCGTAACGACAATTGATGTAAAAACACATGATCTCGGTTTGTTAATGCGACTATGAGAAGTTCAATGTGATTACGTGTCTTACAACACAATAAATCAGTTAACATGTGAAAGTATGATGTTTGCGGCAGCGGTAAAGCTAAAATTGTGTATCTTAAATTAATAATTTGCAGAAAATTGGTCCGCTAAAACACCAAAATATAATCAACTGAATGATAAATACCGGCAGCTCAACAGGTCGCCTCTGAATTGGAAAATTCAGAACACAAATTCATCTAAAAGAATCACTTCTAGATCATATCTTTATTCTGGGGAAACTATGACGTACAAACCAATATAAAAGTTTATGCAATTGATAAATCCTGGAGATCAGTTTGGACTTATGAGTAATAAAACAGGGAAATAGAAGCTAATAAAGTTTGATTAATTTACTTGGTAGAGCACTTTTGCGTACAAACACTAGATTATCTTCATACTGCAGCTTTGATAAACTGATAAAATGGCACCGTGACCGAAGAAAAACAAGAGATTTCAACTTTACGGCTGAAATTTAGAGACGGTTTTGTTTACTATGACCAGAAGTTATAAATATAAAGTAGGTAGGTAGATTTGTGGGTGAGTAATAACCCAATGAAGCTGAAAAATTTCAATATTTATTGTTTTGAGAGAGACTCCGCCTCAGATTTGATATCAAACACATATTTAACTTAATAACAGAGAGAGACGGACGTAAACACTACCATCAGGTGAGTATAGAGTATCATAAACATACTATTATGTACTATAGGAGTGTTATATGACCACCGGAGAGCTGCTGCTGCTGCTGCTCGGACAGCCTAGTGGTGAAAGGAGGCAGGAAAATAAAAGCCACATAATACAATCTGAGCAGAGAGAGAGAGAGAGGCAGCCCGCTGTCTAAAACGTGAACACACACTGACACACACTGACACACACTCACTCACACACAAGAATTTAAGATGGAAACCCTTAATCTGCACCCTGCCTACGTCAGTTCTCGTGATATTTCTGGGAATAATGCAGAGAGATTTTTGTAACACAGTTTCAGTACAGGAAAGAAGGAGAGGGAGAAAAACTCCTGTAAATATCAATAATAACATGTCTGCTGATTCACACAGGAATAAACAAATAAATTTAATCCAAACACACACTCAGACACACACAGACTACAGTATTGACCTTGGGTATATCCTGTTATTGAAATAGCTCACTGCAAAATATTAATATTTAAACAAAGCTTTTATAAAAATACACAGCTACCACTGTGATTTTTCTATAAACCAGGCCACACAGGGAGGATTGTGTCAAAATGAACACACTTTCTGCACATATGTCACCTTTAAAACTGGTGTCCTCTGGATATTTCCTGCTGTTTTTCTCTCTCCACAAAGCAGCCAATGTGATATGTGACATTTTCTAGGCCATAAATGGAGGATTTTGTCAAAATAACACACTTCAGGTCGATAAAAGCCCATATTATACCTACAAACTGGTGCCCTTTGGCTATTTCCTGCATTTTTTTTTCTGTTTCACATAGCAACCATTGTGATATTTGACATTCTCTCGGTTAAAAATGAAGGACTCTGTGAAAATAAACGACTTTTTCTAGCTTACATTGAACCCTAAAGCTGTGGATATTTCCTACTGTTTTTTCTTTCTTTTAAAATCCTCGCTATGTCAAGTAGAAAAACTCCAAATCCCCTCCTTCAAACACACACAGAATATTCACATTCCTCCTTAAACTGTGGTAATTATACCAGAGACAAAATGTCGGGGGGGATTTGATAATAATATCAATATGCTTCCGATTAAAACACAACACTACTGCTGCTCCACCTAGTCCCTGTCGAAAAAAAATATATTTCAATCTTTAATATCACGTCCGTGTGTGGAAATTATCTCGACAAAATGGTCAAAAAAATGTCGACGAAACGTGTCGCTTCAGCCTAAAAGTTTCCTGATATTTTTCGAGGCTGAAATTTTAATTTTATTTCGGTAATGTGTCGTTAGTGTGGGTGGGGGTTGGTAGCCAGAGGAGAAGCTGAGACTGTCGACACGACACACAAAGAAATTAATCATTAACACTGCGAAAATATCAGAAATATTAAACTGGAATTTAACGGCCGAGGCTGCGATATCAAATGAGACGACGGCGCCGTGTTACAGACGACTGTTTCCTCGTAAAAATGCAAATATCAGCCGATTATTTTCCACCTCTGCGGGAAAAAAAAAGTTGAGCCTGGTTGAATAAAGTTGTAATTGCAGTCAGAGCAACTCTCCCTGCCTGCCGCCGCCGCTGCTGCTCCGGGTTTGGTTGATATGAGAAAACAATCAATACGACATTCAAACTAAATGAAATAAAACGCCGATTTTAACCTTCGATCCACAGCGACACTCGGTTAAAAAAATCCCCCACATCAACAGGTCTGAAACCCCGCCAACTCGACGTGAAATAAATCGACATAATGTTGAAATAATATCGGCTTTACCTGTATTGCATTGTGCTCCATTGCAGTCCTGCATTCCCTCTCTGAGGCCCCTCTCCGGTTACACCGCCGGGACTCGCCGTCACACAAACAAACGCACCGGAGAAAAAAAAAAAGGGCTGCTCTTTTTTATTTTTTTATTTTTTTTAGTGAGTGTGTGGAAGTGGGACGAGATCTAGGTGTGGCCAAAGTTTGCCACAGAGTACAACTTAATGTTAAAGTCACAGTGAAACGGCAGTTGAAGCATCTTTAGCTTCAGCCGTGTGACGTATTTCCGGGTGACACGGGATTTGTGGGCGGGTTTTTTTTTGGGTACGACGGGGGGTTTAAATCAAATTCCTGAAATAACGTTAAAATCAGGAGGGAAATGGCGTCGTTTGGCGAAAAATCACAGCCGGATTAAGTTTTTTTTGACACATATTTTAATATTATACTGCCCTGAAGAAAACGCCCACTCTGAAATGAGACTACACTATTCAGATTAACTGTTGAACAGTTATCAGAATGTTGTTTTCATATTCGGTTGAGGTTATAACTGACATTATCGACATGATTACTGATTAAGAATAAATGTTGTGATTTTTTCTCCATAACTTTGATTTTCAGTTTGTTAAAAACATTAAAAGTGATGTTAAAATGGTCTACAGCCCAAATAGACTACTCCAATACTTGTTTTTTCCGACCACAGTCTTACAGGCAACATACTAGAGCCGTAGTCAGGCTCTTTCAGGGGCAGGGGCAAAAGTAACAAAAAGGGCCCCCTTTGTTTACCATGGCAGAGAAGTTTGGATTAATAAAGATCTGTATTCAGCAACTTTATGAAGCTGAATTAAATGTATCTTGACATATATTATAAGATCATACTGTCACAAAGCAAATGACTACACTGAAATGAGACTACACTATTCAGATTAACTGTTAAACAGTTATCAGAATATTGTTTTCATATTCAGTTGAGGTTATCACTAACATTATCAACACGATGACTGATTAGGGTGATTTTTTTTCTCCATAACTTTGATTTTCAGTTTGTTTAAAACTTGTTACTTGTTTTTTCCAACCACAGTCCAATCCTAAGAATTATAGGAGCCATACCAGTGGTGTAGTCAGGCTCTTTCAGGGGCAGGGGCAACACTAACAAAAAAGGGCCCCTTTTGTATACCACGGGTCACCAAGTCAGAGAAGTTTGGATTAATAAAGATCTGTATCCAGTGAAAACTATTTTGTGGACAACAAGTAGTCTTGAACTGTTTTTTTAACCCCTGATACCAACAGTATAGGGTTCATTCAAGCATATTAAGGCACATTTATATTATATTATATTACATTATATTATATTAGATTAAATTAGATTAGATTTGATTAGCTAAAATAGAAAAGAATCGTCTAATACTTAATGTTTTAATTTTTACAGCATTTAGTGTTGAAAAAATTCAAGAAAAACTCAAAATTATTGATACACAAACCTTAGTACCAATAAGTGAATGCTACCTACTGTTTGTAGCTAACAGTCAATAATTTTATCAATAATCAATATTTATATTTACAAATAGACTTTCCGAGTATTAAACTTTGCTCCCTTTGTTGACTAAACGAGAACTTGATAGTAAAGCCAATTTACCAAAAGTGGAGGGCATATCACATTTTATTTCTTAAAAGGGTATTCAAGTGGGGTGACTTTTATCTTGATTTTACTGAGAGGGCATCCAGAGGCGACTTTTTTAAAGATTGATATGCATTAAGTGCATAAACAGACATTTTTTAAACTGGAAGAAAATCCATAGCATAGTTTCTTTACAGTTTATATACTAAAAGGGCACCCAGAGAGCAGTTTTCAAATGGTTTTATACTGGAAGGGCATTCAGAGTGTACTATTTTTTTGACATATATTCACTGAATAGGCATCCAGAGGGCAACTTTTGTTTTTGATATACTGAAAGGGTATCCAGGGGGCACTTCTTTTACATTTCAAATACTGGAAAGGCATTCAAAGGAAACTTATTTAATGTTTTATGTACTGGAAGGGGATCCAGAGGGAAATTTGTTTACATTTTATCTGGTGGAATGAAAACCAGAGGACACTTTTTACATTTTATAGAGTGAATGGGCATCCAGAGAGCACTTATCTGACATTGTACAGGGCATCCAGAGGGAACTTTATATACTTCATTCACTGGAAGGACTTTACATTTACTTATCAACAGAAATAGTAAGTCTTATCAATCATTCTGAGTGACTATACATGTTTTTTAAAGCCACACTTACTCCCCCTGTTCATTTTTAAGTCTGCCTACTAATCTTTTTTATATGAATTTAATTGGCTTTGTTTGCTCATTGTATAACAGCTGTTATTTAACTACAAAGCATCTTGTATTTATCAGTTTGTTGTCAAAAAACAACTTTTTAATAAGTTTAAAGCTCCTGTGAGTAACTTTTGGTTTGTCAAAGTTGGTGTCTTTGTGGACAAAGTGGCTTGTTTCATTCAATAAATATAAAATATCTAATGTGAAATTCAAAAAAAGGTTTCTTCAGCTGCTCGGCTATAACCAACCCCCTTACACAACTTTCAAACATTAAATATTACAGTCTTTAAATTGTGAATCTTGTCACCGATGATCTTTATAAAAAGACATCAGTGTGATTTTAAGTCTCTTTCATAAATGTCCAAAAAACTTTTTATGGCACAGCTAAGACTTAGGTCAACACTCAGGTATAAACTTGGCTTCATTAGAACTATTCATTACACTTCAAAAAATTATGAAATCTTACGGATATCACATAGATACATTAAAGCCAAATTTACTGGAAAATGAACAACTCCTCAGGATGTTTCTGAGACATTTTTCAGGTTGTTGCTTAGTGACCTGTAAGCCATAGTTTGTTAAGCCATGTTATTTGTGCAGATTTTCTGGCGCCCCCTGTGGACAAACTGGCTTTTCTTCCTGCTCGCTAATTTTGTTCTACATTTCAATCTGTTCCACCCCAAACAGCTGTCATTTAAAGGTTACACATAGCACTAAGCAACCAGTGCTGACTGTAACAAATGAAGTTCAGGCTCTTCTGTAGTGGTTCCACTTTTTTTTGGACCCGTTGGTTCAGTTCTACATTCTGGTCCTTTAAAGGTTCCTTGTACCAGAAGCTTCTGGCAGTGGAAATGCAGCTTTAGAAGACACAAGAAGGTAGAAAACAGGATCAGCTGGAATCACAAGATATGTGACAAAAGCCCTAAGTCTTTGTAAGACATAAAACCATCTAAAAAAATAATATAAACAACTGTGTATTCTCTGTTATTAACTGATAATGTTAAGAAACTACTCTAACTCGGTCAATGCTATACTTCATTCATTACAGCTGCAATGAAACAATATCTGACAGTTAATCAAGAATAAATGCTTATCTTTATGTTTAGGAGTTGGCTTGTATTTCCTGTAGCGGCACATTTAGTCTTGGGTTAAAAATACTGTCGAGACACACATCAGCCTGTAGTGACAGTATCCAAACGCTAAAAATACAGATGCCTTTTTATAGCCACCACATACAGTCATTGTTAAACACTAATAATATACTCCCTGTATGCACTGTATACCTCCATAAGTGGAATTAAGTTTTAAATAGTCACATTTAGCTTCTTAAAGCTTGAATAGGCACTGCCTGAAATAATCACAGCGGTAATCATGGCAACAAAAGGATTCAGACTGCAGAGATACTAACCTCTAATCTTTACATTTAGATCCTTTAGTGAAGGGAAAAAAAATTTAATATTGATGGAAAATAAAAAATACTTGGTTAAAAGTCAGCATATCAAACAACCTGTTGACACTGTGGCAAAACTGGAAGATGACAGACAGACACCGAAGCTGCTTTGCTTTTATAGACTTTACAAACTCACTCTAAACTCTATGATGTGAACACGAGTCCCACTGAAATCACTCTAAACCATCTCATCATCTATTTCTAATGATTTTCAAATTGATGATTTACTCACATCACAAACCCTGAGACTGGAACTTCTCCGGAGAAGACTTTCCCTCACGCACTGATCACTTGCTGGACTTTTATTTTGACATTTTTTTATCTCACATGTCTCATGTTGTTGGTCAAACTATGCTTTTATTTTGAAGTTCGCTACTATTAGTTGTAAATTGCAGAACTAAATGAAAACCGTTAACATTTTGTAACCTGAAGAAGCTCAATTTTTCTTGTTTTTTTTTTTTTATTTTTTATTTTTTATTCGCTATGAATTTCTGAAAACTGCTACAGCTAGTTTGCTAACAGCTGCTGCTTCTTCTTCATCTGAGGTGAGGACACCACTATGAACTCACCCTATTATATTTATGCTTCTTTGTAGCACAACATCAGGAAAAGACAGTTATCATTCATACCAGACTTTATAGTATGTGATGTATAGTCAACAGGTTGTTTTGGTGGACAGGGTGAACAGGTTCCTCCTGGACATTAAATGGAGCAGCTCTATCCTACTTTTAAGAACTCACTTATTGCGAAACGTTATTCTCAAATGTGATAATCGTTGGCTGTTGTTCCCTCAAAGTTGATCTGGACTGGTAAGAAAACAAGTTCCCAGCATCAGAATGGGATTTAACTCCTAATAAGAAGTCAGGTATGTCAGCTAAGGTGAGAAAAGATGGATTATGTCCTAAAACATGTGACAGACTGCTACTACAGTCACTTAAAAAAACAGAATTTATGGTTTATGGGAATCTAAATGAAAGTGATTGTAATGTTAAATTAAGAATCTGTAATGTTGACATTAAAGGGTTACTGAGACTAAATTTCTTGGGGTTGTCATTCATCAAAAGTTCACATGGAAAAACAACACGTTGAATACATTAAAGGGAAGATTTCAAATCACTTGCAATCCTGTACAAATCGAGAAAAGTATTGAATTCAAAGACTTTGCATTTGATCTACTACTCATTGATTTTTCCCTATATATCTGACTGTGTGGAAATGTGGGGATCCACCTGTCACACCAATATAAATCCAATAATAAAACTGCAAAAACGAGCTCTACGTATTATCAATAAAACTGATTATTATGATCACACGGAGCCACTTTTTCTAAATTCTCATGTTGTGAAATTTTATGATCTGTATTATCATAAGATAATGCAAATAATATTTAGAGCAAAATCAAAAATGCTCCCTGACTGAATACAGAGGTTCTTTTCAATTCAGGACAGGACGTATAATCTCAGAGGTGCTCGCAAATTTACTGTACAAAAAGCTCAAAAAAGGTCTGAAAAGGAGACGTGTCTCCGTTACTGGAGACTGAAAATACGTCATTGTTTTTTGGTGTTTGTTCTCGAATTATTATGTGAAAATTATTTTTTGTGAAAATGGTTTGTAAAGCTGTTTATAAGTGCGTTAATTGTCTGTTGTTGTGGTTTCTTTGCTTTTCTGGAGGTCGTAGCCTAAAAAGTTCTGCCTTTTCAGTCAATATTCAACACATGATTCTTTATTTGGTGATTTAGTGTGAAATGTCAATATTGTGTACATTATTTGGTGTTGTCATGACTGAATAAACGACGACTACTGCTACTACTACTACTACTTTATATGGTTAAATATCAGGATTCAGCTCCAGTTAAAATAGAAAATCCTTCAAACTGTACATCTTCACACTCACAGTAAACACACAAACTGATAAAGCAGCTTCCGCTTGATAATGTCTGACTGAATCTGATCAGTCCCTGAGTGACTGGCAGCTCTGTTTGCTGATTTTGCTCAGAAACCTGATCTCTCATACAAACAGAATACAGGCTGCAGTTTACAGCTGCGACCAGCAGGGGGAAGAGGCACGTGTCCTGTCTGAACACCCCCCACCATGAGGCTTCAGCATGACTCTCATGTAGAAACAGGCCTCAGATCAGAGTGTGTCAGATCCTGTTCTGACTTTTAAAACACTTTTCACTTGGGAATCACGGAAACACGAGGAACTAAAACTGAGTCAAAGTGCAAATATTACAGTCCAGAATTACTCTGTTAATATTTAAAGTCCTTAAATAAAGAAGAACTTTTACAAAATGTGAAAAAAAGAAATATTTCCCCTTCACAGATGCAGTAAAATGGAGAAATAAAGTTGCATGAAGGAGAAATGGTTTAATAATTGAACTAAAAGTTACTGAAACTTGTAGAAAAGTTCCTTATAAAGTAAAAATACATGATTTCTTTACTCATCCACTCATTTTCATCCCTTCATTGTTTTGTATACGGAACTAAAGCCGGAGGATTTCCCATGAATATGACGGTATAGAGGGTGTCGTTTTAAAGGTGGGGGAAGGGGACTTTAAAGGACTTTACGCCCCGAGTTTTGCCTCTCAGGCGACTTTGTGCTTAAAGGAGTTGGTTGTGACTGAGGGCCTGAAGGCAAAACTCAGGGTGAAATGGACACAGGCGGCTTTACATTGCTGTTTGTAATAAGGCACAGTTTGTAACTAAGATGCATTTTAATTTACGGACTGTAAAGTCAGGGAATAGAGATGTTAAATCAAAAATATAAAAACTAATAAGAAACAGATTAACTATTAAGGGATTATATTTGACTTTGATCGATATTTATGAATGATTTGAGTAAAAATAAAGAATTTGTGATGATCCAGACTTTTAGGAGGGATCTGTTAAACAAATCGTTGATGTAAAAACCTTCAAATGAGTCTCCTCTGGCGTTCATTTGTTAAAATATATAAATATAACATGAATAAGATTAAATCTGCACACACAGAAAAACATATAAAGTTGAGAATTCACGTATTTTGTGTTGTTATGCAGCATCATTTCCAATTTACTCCGAATATTTTCTCTACACGTGGAGAAACAAATGGAAAAGTAATTGTTGTAAAAGCGGGAAACAGCGCCATCAAGAGCTGCTGTGGCCACTAAGGTGTACTGCATCTGAGTCAGACAGGCCCCTGGTAAAGTGTTCCCTAGTTTTTATAGTTTTTAATGAATTTATTCTTAAATATTGATCCGTACATTCATTCATTTATTGTGTGCCTGTGTCTGTAATCGCTGCAGGATGGTTAGATGAATAAACAGGATTTTCAATATTTTGATGTGCGTTTTTATCCAAGGTATAAGCGAACTAAGGCTATGTTCACACTGCAGGTCAATAACCATATGTGACTCATATCTGATTTTTTCATCTAAGTGTGAATAGTGCAATTCTGATTTGTTCTAATCCGACCCAGGCCTCTTTTGTATGTGGATATAAATCGGATATGTATCTATTGTAAGGTCTCAGGTCGCGCTCATCCGACCTATACGTCATCAATATGCGACAAACGTCACCGTTGTTCGACAACACAAACAGGCGCGGAAAGCAATGTGTGCTTTGTGTGCATGTGGGTCACTTCACAGACGCATTCAGTTCACATTAGACGCCGCATACGTTGTTGTAATGTGAACGACCGCACAAAAAGATCGGATTTAACAAAAAAATCTGAATTGTGCATCATGACCAATAGGGGGCCCCCAAGAGCAATAAAAAATATATAATTTTTTTTTATTTTTTGCATGTATGAGTGATGCTTTCTGTATGATCAAACATATATTATTGTAAAAAATAAAATAAAAACATTTTAGTGCTGCTGCTGATGTCGGCCGATAATTCTTAATGTCGATATGTCAAAGCTCTGCTACTGTTATGTGCCTCCTGCTGTGAAATGTGAACTGAGCATCTAAATAGCAGGTAGTTTTGGGGCAAAACAATGTCGCAAAAAAGGACGAATCCTTCAGGGGCAGAGAGAAGAGAGAGCAAGAGGAGAAAAACGCCAAAATAAAGGTATGTTTGCATGTCAGGAAATGTTAAAGAGATTTGTGAAGGTGTGTGAACGATCATCAATCGATATTATTGGCAGACATAGAGGGCCCCAAAATCCCATTTTGTTTAGGGCCCCATTGAGGGTTGGGCCGGCTCTAATTATTTCATATTTAATGATTTAAATCATAAATTAAATCAGATTTCTACCCTCGATCAGGAAGATGTAAACTTTAAGATGAGAGTCAGAATTAAGAGCATTTTTTTCACCAACACAGTAAATGAATTGGGCTTTAATTTGATTTTAGTTTTCACTGATATTGGTTGTTAAATTTGACAGTATCAGATTTCTATTTTAAAAGGAAGAGAGGAGATAAGTGGTAAGAAGACAGGGTAGGAAACATGATTTCTTTTTGACCGGAGAAGACCGATTCACACCACATAAACATCCGTCTTCTCTGGACACTGTCACCTCCCACATGTCTGAGTGGTGGTTTGATTTTAATACAAAAAAAAAATCACTTCATGCATTTGGAATATTTTGTGGTTTCCTCTGTGTTTGTGTGAGTGAGCATGATGAAGAGTCTGCAGCAGATGCTCTGCAGAAACACAGACTGCAGTTTGTCCTCTGAGTGTCAGTGAGACGCTGCTGCAGGAGACGCTGCACTGCTGCACTCTGCAGCCGTTCAATTATTCTGCAGCCAGGCAGAAATAAAGGAAAACACATCACACTGATAAGGAAATATCACAGCCGAAGATCTCAGAGAAGGATGGAAGAATAAGAGGAGGAGGATGATGTCTCATAAATAATATTTGTCAATAATAATTTTCTTCTGTTTCAGACGGTGATGGAGATCGTACCAAGAGCCTTTTATTGGAGTTAAAACGCTCAAATGATGCTGTGAAATAATCCAGAATGAAAAATGTAAACATGTTTGAACAGATTCAAGGATATTAAAATGTTTTAGGGGAATTTTAACCCAAAGGTTGACAGTCTGAGCATTTTTTGGACCGATATTACAGCTGCGTTCACATCTTTAAATTATTGTTGGTGCACAATTCCAATTTCTAACCAGATCTGCAGCAATATTTGGTGTAAAGAGTCAAAATAGGACAAAGTCTCTTTAAGTTTAATGGCTGCAAATACCATTTTTGAGTGCCAATTTTTTCCGTTGCTGCTTTTTTTGCCTCACATCAAACTGAAAACACTTTTAAAGGTGTTGAGCAGAGGGAAAATAAAGCTGTCATTACTCAAGTTTGGACAATTCTTCTGTGACTGTATTGGAGCAAAGTGGGAAATGTTTTTAGCAGGACTTATTATAAAAATGCACTTATTTTGGGAGGATTGGATAATTCAAGATTTACTTTGAGACACATCAGCTGTTATTAGAGACTGTCTTACATGTGATTGATTGATTGACAGCTGTGTTGACCAATGAGGCTCCTGTGGGGATGTGCAGAGTAGAGGAGGAAACGAAACGAACACGGGAGTCGATGAACTTTCCACAACCACGAGTGTTTCCTTCAAAACCACATGAGAACCTGTTCCTCAGTGGACCACCTGAGACACCGGAGGGAGCCTTCATGTTGAGTCTGAGAGGTTGACGGTTCGATGAAGAGGCTCTGCTGCACAGTCAGTGAACGGTTTGATTTGTTTTATTTCATGTAAATAAAAATAAAATCATGAAATGAGCTCCGGAGATCTCCTCAGATTTGAACATCATTTAATTCTCCCCTTGAATTTTTCTCTTTGGCATTTGCACATAAAACGACTCTGCAAAAACATAAATAATTCGAGAACAAACATCGTAAAATTACACCTGAAAAACACAGAGAAAACACCTGGAACCACGTGAGGCTGTAATTAGAGAGTATTCAAATATTTCAGCGACAGTTTTAAGACTCCGGCGTTGTTCTTTATCATCCACATCCTCTGCTTTTATACATCCTCCTCTTCCTCCACTTCCTCCTCCTCATCCTCTCCCTCGCTGTCCTCCAGCAGCCGCGACTGGAGAGCCAGCCGCTGCGCCACAGCCGTTACCATGGCAGCGCCCTTCCCGCTGCCGTCCTCGGAGACGAGGAAGGTGATGTCACACTTGGAGGCGAGGGAGCGCACCGTCTCCTTAAGCTCCTCGCTGAAACTGAGGAAGAAAGAGGGGAGGGAAAATACGATGTGAGTGATAAGGGATGAAAAGTAGAAAAGGAAGGATGCAAGGAGATAAGGAAGGACGGGAGGAAACAAAGGAAAAATATTAGAATTTACCCGCAGCAAAATCTCATAAATTTTTATCGTGGAAAAGCCGAATAAAAGCAGCAGGTTGAGTTGAAATGTGAGAGGAAATGATACAGCAGGAGAGAAGAGTGAGGGCTCCAAACACGCATTTATGACATTTTCTCAGCACGCTGCTCTACTCACAGAGACATGAAGAGAGTTAATGTTTGAACACACACTCACACTCACACACACTCACACTCACTCACACACACACACTCACACACACTCTTAAATATCATCTCACACCAGCCCAGAGTCTGAGACGGAGATGTAAAAGCAGCTTCCATTGTGACTGCAGACGAGTATTAACACTCCCTCTTACTTCGGATGTTTCCTGTACACCGTCCCGTCCACTCCCACGGTGGTCTTCAGGTGGTCCAGCCCGCGGCAGATCCTCATGTGGTTGGCGATGGTTGCCAGGGCAGCGCCACAGAGACGGGCGGAGCGAGAGGAGATGGTGTCGCAGACCAGACGCACAACGCGGGAGTCGACCTCGTTCCACTTCAGACCCAACTTTGTGAGGATCCTCTGGGTGTTTTCCAAACCGCTGTCCGGCCTGAAACGGAGACGCACGCAGAGAGTGAAGACGACGTCATGTTGAACCTTTCTGCGAGGTCATTTTTAGACCTCACTTAAAACAGAAATAAGAAACGACCCCAAACAGCTCATGAGAAATGACTAATCAGGACTGATGTGCAGTTGAAACCAGAAGTTTACATACACTATATAAAAAGGCACATAACCTTTTTTTTCTCACCGTCTAACATTAAATCAGATCAAACTTTACCTGTTTTTGGTCAATTAGGATTTCCAAAATTATTTTTATTTGCTAAATTCCAGAATAATGAGAGAGAGAATATTTTAGACAATTTTTTATCATTTTCTCGAGAGTCAAAAGTTTACCTACACTAAGATGACGATGCCTTTAAACAATGTGGGAAAGTCCAGATGATGATATCATGTCTTTGGAAGCCTCTGATTGGTTTATTGACAACATTTGAGTTAATTAGAGGCACACCTGAAACACTTCTGCTTCTTTGTGTAACATCATGGGAAAATTAGAAGAAATGTGCCAAGATATCAGGAAGAGAACTGTGGACCTACACAAGTCCAAGATACCTGAAGGTGCCACTTTCATCCGTTCAAACAATTGTACGCAAGTATAAACACCATGGGAATGTCCAGACAGAATACCACTTAGGGAGGAGACGGGTTCTGTGTCCTAGAGATGAATGTTCTTTGGTCCGAAATGTGAATATCAACCCAAGAACGACAGCAAAAGACCTTGTGAAGATGCTGGCTGAAGCTGGTAAGAGTGTTTGTGGTTATCAACAGTGAAAGGAGTCCTGTACCGACATGGACTGAAAGGCCTTGACTCCAAAAAAACAAAGAAACATAAAAAGCCAGATTACAGTTTGCAAATGCACACAGGGACAAAGACCTTCATTTTTGAAGACACGTCCTGTGGTCTGATGAAACTGAAACTGAACTTTTTGGTCATAATGACCATGAACAGCCTGAAAACACCATCCCAACTGTGAAATATGGGGGTGGCAGCATCATGTTGTGGGGTTGTTTTGCAGCAGGAGGGACTGGTACACTTCACAAAATAGGTGGCATCATGAGGAAAGAACATTATGTGGAAATACTGAAGCAACATCTCAAGACATCAGCCAGGAAGTTGAAGCTTGGGCGCAAATGGGTTTTCCAAATGGATAGTGATCCTAAACATACTGCCAAACTGGTTACAAAGTGGGGTAAGGATAACAAAGTCAGTGTTTTGGAGTGGCCATCACAAAGCCCTGACCTCAATCCTATTGAAAATTTATGGGCAGAACTGAAAAGTCATGTGTGAGCAAGGCGGCCGACAAACTCGGCTCAGTTACACCAGGTCTGTTCAGAGAAATGGGACAAAATACCCAAAACATTTGACCCAAGTCAATTTAAAGGCAGTGCTACCAACAAATACTAATGAAATTTAAGTAAACTTTTGACTCTTGAGAAAATAATAAAAAATTGTGTAAAAATTTTTCTCTCTCATTATTTTGGCATTTAGCAAATAAAAATAATTTTGGAAATCCTAATTGACTTAAAACAGGAAAAGTTTAATCTGATTTAATGTTAGATGGTGAGAAAAAAAAGGTAATGTGCCTTTTTATATAGTGTATGTAAACTTCTGGTTTTTACTCTTCGCCGCTTTGACCACAGCCATCGATGGTCAAGACCGTGGTCAGTTTCAAGCATGTAAACCTTTCATAAATCAGGCCCTGGGTACGATAAAGTCATTACTCTTGAATGAGCACCGTTTGCTGATCTTGTTTCACCGACTCCAGATTTTCTTGCACCACCGGCGGGAACGTGTATATCTTTACAGAGTTGTTTGCTGGTTTTCTATAGACGAAATCGTCTTCCATTGAGCTACCTGAAACTGAAGCCTGACTGTACAGGTGTTTTTTCAGTGTTTGAGAGGTGAATCAAGGTAATCAGAGGCCTTTAGGTGCAGATCAACCAGTCAGACGGGTTTATCAGCGAAAAGAGAGAACTGGCAGGTCAACTAAAGTCTTTGTTCAGAGGTGTCATGTGTCTCAGAAGTAGATCTGTGAATTCCCCATCCTTCCTAAGACACTCACTCTTCGATCTCTGAGATGAACTTTGTCTCGAATCTCTCCGGTGTCTTCAGCGCCTCCGATATTTGTCCTTCAAACAGCAGCTTCTCCTCCGTCAGCTTCAGCAGCACCAGGCGAACGATTTCCCCGAGGTACATGCCGCTGATCATCTTCTCAAAGCTACAGGAGAGGACGGAGATGAGGGAATTCAGTCAGACAAATCAGTCACTGAAGAGTTAAGACATCTAAAGACTGAGGTTCTGTTCTCTCTGTCATGTAAACATCATTTTTTAGATTTTTCTCTTGATTTTCCTGAAAACTGAAACATTTTTACACTTTTTTTTTATCACAACTGAAACATCTCACAAATATTCACAACCTCTAAAGGCTCAAACCCTTCCAGTTTGGGGATCTCATCTTTTACCGTTTATGTCATTAATATAAATGGTCGGAGTTTTACATTGAAGTTATTTAAAATAAGCTTTATAGATACGAACAAAATTTGGTGTAACCATTGATTGTACCATGACGGTCTGTTCCGCCAAGTTTTGTCAACTTCTAACTTTGATTGGAGCGCCCCCATGAGGTCAACAATCGTGGTTTTGAGGCAAATATAAAGAGGCAATATAGATAGATTGTGGTGATTATTAGTGCAGATATTCATGATGCGTTACAAGACGAACTGCAACATGTTCTGGGATCATCTAGCGCCATCTTCAGGATGAAACTTTGGGTTCGGTACTTTGGCGTGTGAAGGAAAACTGAAAATCTAATAAAGCTTTATTTGTGTTTATAACTAATTAGCAAATGTTAGCATGATACTGCACTTAAATAAGGTGTCTAAGATAAACATTAATCTTTGCAAAACAATTTTTTACCAACTTTTCACTATTCACAAGGATGACGCATCAAGTTCAACAGTTTGGCCCATTGCCAACTAGAGCTAAAGTTGACTTTAGAGGTAAATATGTTCAAACAGTCACACCCAGCGGACTGCCTGATTTACTTTCACTGTATAAAAACAAAAAAAGTGCCTCACACACTCTTGGATCCACCAAGGGAGGGTTTTATCATCTCCATAATCGAGCTCTCTTTTTGATTCGCCCCTTTCTTCAAAATGGACATCAGTCTGTTTTGAAGGAGTTTCTTGGGGGGACAGATCCACTCCAAAGAAGTTGTGAATACTGATTTGTCTGTTAAATATTTGACCCAAATCGCCCCTTTAAGTTGGCATTTCTACTCAGTAACTCCGGAATCTTCAGGTAGATGGTAGATGAAAAACTCAGAGGAGGAAGTCAAGAATATTTTACGTCTTTGGACGAACTCGTGGTTTCAGCTTTTACGCGATTTTCGGAGTGATCATCATACGTACGTGTGAACGCCGGGGTTGATGGACGTCTCGTCCACCTTCAAGTCAAACTCAGTCTGGATTCCTCTCAGGGATTTGTCGTCTCCAAAGCCGCCCCACTCCGTGTTGATGCACATGCGCCCATCCTCGCCCTCCACCCGCTTCACGTTCTTCATCTCCTCCATGTAGCAGGCGTTGGTTCCTGTACCTACGACCGAATTATACACGTTTTAGGGACTTTATGTTTGTTTTGGGGGCAGATAATTAAAGTTGGTATTTCTGAGGTTATTCAAAGGAAACACTTTATCTGTTTGATAAGGACTAACATGGTTTTTAAGAAGCAGCTACACCTCCTGGGTCAAAGTATGAAACAGAGAAACAGGAATTTACTCATTAATCCAGTAAAACAGATCTGAGTGTTTATTCACAGAAAATTACAGGTATATTCAACAATCTTCATGTCAGGTGTATCTGAGCACATCCCGGAGCTGTTGAAGGGATTCAGATTGTGATTATTTACCGATGATCATGCCAATCTCACAGCTCTGGTCTCTGTAGCCGCAGCTCATCATGGTGCCCACCGTGTCGTTCACCATGGCAACAGAGCCGATATTAAAGTCCTGCAGAGAGAGAGAGAGAGAGAGAGAGAGACACAGACAGGTGTGTTTATGCCCTCCCTATTTATAATCTGTAAACCAAATAACCAGCCTACACACACACACACACACACACACACACACACACACACACACACACACACACACACACACACACACACACACACACACACACACACACACACACACACGAGAGGAACTGCTGAGTAACATTAATGTAAAGAGAGTCTGAGCTGAACCCTGACCAACATCTAATGAGCTTTACACGACAGAAAAACCTGCATAAATCAACCGTCATCTTGGCGTAACTTTTAAAAATATATAATTCTGATGCAGATTTTACCCCGAGGTTTGTCTGTCAGGAGAAATCCTGCAAAACGATCATCTGTAATTACATAAATACAAGTAAAAGCCTTTGTAACACAAGAGTGTGTTAAATTATGTTATTACTGAGCTGTTAAATCTGTTCAATAAAGTTAAATCTCAATAGAAAAAGTGACACAAGGTACGACCTGATCACCCACATCAAATCAAATCAGTCTACAGGAAGGAGTCTGGTATATTTCCTGTTTGCCTGTTGACACTGTGGCAAAGATATCCTTTCATATAACATCTGTTTAATCTGTTTCTCTTCTCTTGTTTATTATCTCTATTTTAACTCAAGTTCAATGAGCTTTCATTTAATATTTGAAGCACCAACATCTGCAGTACCTTCAGTGTCCACTAGAGGCTGTCTCTAAAGCCCAAAAAGCCACATACACACTCAGGATGAAGTTAATTAGATGACAAGAACTGTCAATTTTTGATAAAATTTAAGGATTTTAAGTGCGCATTATAGTCCTAAAAATACAGTATTTATTATTTGAATATTAATAAAATGAAAATCACTGTGAGTGTTTCAGACTGACCCCTCGCCGGTGGATCGCCTCTTTCAGTAACTTCACCACGTCTTCACCCTCCACCCCAGAGCAGTTGAAGCCTTTAGTCCAGCGAATCAGGATGCTCTGAGGAGGGAAGGGATTCGAACGTTAAATTTGATGTACAGTCGTGTCTATAATGAGGTTATTTCCTTAAAATAATAAAAAATGAACACAGAGTGTTTGTGTCAGACCTTGTCGATCTCTTTCTGTTCACAGGGGAAGGAGAAGGTGAAGCCCAGAGGAAGAGTTTGACCCTTCAGATCCTGAGAGACGAGGAAATCGCTGAGACACGCCGCGATGTGGTCGAACAGCTGCAGAGAGGAAAGACGGCCGATTAACTTCAAACAGATTTATTCTAAATGTAAAAAATATAAAACTGTATTTGTGTGTCACCTGCTCTCCAGTCCCCAGCATCATCTCCTTTGGTATGGCGCAGATCTGACTGTCCATCTTCAGCACTTTCTGCTCCTCCTCCACCACCCGGACATGAAGCACCCGGAAGTTTGTTCCACCCAGATCCAGGGCCAAGAAGTCACCTTTTTCTGCAAGAGGAGATTATTTTGGTGAGAGAGAAGAACTGGAACACTGATAAGATTCATTTTTAGTCTGGGATGAACTATTTCCAGCTCCTTTTATAAGTGCAAAAATCAACATTTTTCTTGTGTCTCTTTTTTGTGTTCCTCTCTCAGAAAAGGAAGACGAGAGGAGAACCTTAACTGTCATCATCCAGTTATCCATAATAACAGCTTTAAATTGAAAACGGTGCTACTGTACTGTAAAATTATATATGCACAGTTAAAAATATTCTTGTAATCGACAGTAAAACCACATAATGTTATTGTGGTTGTGTTTTGCACCGAAATAATCAAGATTATGCACTTCCATTGTGCTTTCAAAGTGCATTTGTATTTCGCATGGTTAAGTAGATTACAGTATAATTCATATACGCTCCGCACATGATAATGTCTATTGCAGAACAGTTGACATCCACGTATTTGGGAATTTTGAACGACACATGACAAACGGTGTTCTGCACATGACGTCTATTTGGCGTCTTACCTGTCCCATCAGGTGTGGCCCTGACGAAGGTGGGCAGCATCTTAACGGGCGCTTTGTTGTGCGAGTGTTTCCCCAAACCTCGGATCATGTCCTTCCTCAGCTGAGCGGAAACCTTCTGCAGCTTCTCTTCAGACAAACAGAACGAGTCCAGGTACATATCCACCTGTGGAGACAGGTACGCAGAGAATATATTATAGATATAAAAATCAATAAAGTGTCCAAACAGAGACTTTATGTTGGAGTCACTCGGTTAATTTTCAGCAGAGTATTATTATAAACACGGATACACTTTGATATCTGCTGTTGCTGACTGTCATTCAATCAATAATCCAAATAATAACTTCATTGACGTATGAAGGCAGAGTTACACTGCAAGTTTTAAAGTCCGAGCTTCTACTTAAGCCAAATTTATCACCCTAATATCTTAAATTCATAAATGATAAAACAGTTCACTACCTGCACAGCGTGAAGATACAGAGAAATATGAAACCAAGACCAAAATCTATTTTTGTACCCGGCTGTAAACATGTTTTATTTTATCTAGAGAAACCCTTTTTTGAGTGAGTGTGTATGTGGCTTTTGAAGTTTTTGGAGCCAGCCTCTAGTGGACACTGGAGGAGCTGCAGCTTTAGGCACTTTTGCAGCTGCTTCATTTCTCAAGATTGGAGAAAACAAGTGAAAAAATGCCAAGAATTTACCAACAATTGTTTTCAATCATGGAAATTATTAATCCTTACAGAAAACTGACTCATCGAATATTTTTTAATCCCACTAGCAGAATTTTTTTTTTTTTTTTTTTGAAGCACAACAAGCGATTCTGGCATCTTGAAATATGACATTTATCCAGACTTATCAGGTGAAAATTGCTCTTTTCAAGTTTGATAACTAATTCTCTTTCACATGAAATGTGATGAAAACACTTGTATGTGGTTTTCGCATAAAATAGTGAATCCTGAAATAAGAGATTTCAGCACTGCAGAGACCATCTTTGAAATAAAACCCAATAGATCCACAAGAGGGCAGCATTGAGTCAAATCTGCACTGACTGAATCATCAACTGGAAAAGAAACAACAGTGGGTAATCCAGGACGATTTCTGCTCATTCGGAGATGTAGCTTTGATTACAAAGGATACAAACCTGAACAGTGAGACAGTGACACTGTTCAACAATCAGAACTGTAATTACGATGATAATGAATCAACCACTGTCACACCTACACGCCTGATAAAACCTGAATCAGCTGTATCAGGATGCCGCTCCTGGTATTTCAGGAATCTGGAGGCACTTAAGAGAACAAAGCTGATGATGATATTATCTTAACCTGGGAACTCGTCAAACAGACACTTGAAATAGAAGGAAAGAAAACCTGAGAGTCCAGCAGAGACTGTCTGACAGGTCTGTGTCAAGAGGCTATAATTATCAATAAACAGGAGCAGATGGAATACATTCAGTGAGACTGATAAATAAATATGCACCAAAGACAGCTCCCTAAACAAGCCTTTAGCTGCTTCTGTTCGCAATAAACCCGCAGACATGTGACTTGATTACTCTTAAAGCTCCTCTGGGAAGTTTTTAGATGTTTATGTGATTGACTGAAATTTATGGTCATGCATTTTTATGATATTCAAAAGCAAACATGTCCATAAGCGACAAGATCGACCGTTTTTACATTTTTAATGCTTTAAATCAACACGAGGGGGTCGGTACGAGCCGACCAGTTTGGGAAACAGCTCATTACATTTTACGATTTTAAATGATGTAGATAAGAATTTTCATGTTACTGTAATGGACAGAACGTTTCTCACGAAGTTTAAAGTTTGTTTGTTGATTCCTGTATCTCAGTATTAAACAGTGTTGGCTAATCAACAGAGGGAGTCAGAGATTAAAATACAAAATCTGCTCTCTCTGTCTTAAGTTACTGCTCTTGTCTTGTTGGCCTGTATTTGCAGTTGTTAACATTTGTGCATCAGCATTTACATAAGAAAGGGGCTTTTTGGGGAGCAGGGAATATGCACCCCAAATACGTTACACAACCTCAAAATATGTCTACAAAACATCATGAGTAGGGCTGGGCGATAAAACGATAACAATATATATCGAAAATTAATTTCCCTCAATATCAATATAAAACATGGTCAACATGATTTTAAATTGTCAGCATTCTGTCATGTTTTGGTAGACTATACGAATAGCCAATGAAAAGGGGAGTTGCTCCGGGTCTGAACCAATCATGTGCTGAATTAGAACCAAGAGGCAAACAACTGCATCATAGCAGACAGCAGCTACACCCAACCATAGCACTTTAACAGGTGAAGCCGACAGCAAAGAAAATGAGTGCTACCCCCGACAGAAATGACCATGAAGGCTCAACAGATGACGACATTGTCGACAACACTGGCGTTAGGAAAACGTCGGTGGTGTGGAGGTATTTTGGTTTTTGGAGGTCGGACATGAAGCAGAGTAATGTGGACTGTAAATTATGTCGAGTACATGTTCTCACAAAGTCGGGGAATACCTCAAATCTTTTTCACCACCTGAAGCAGCGCCACGCCGCAGAGCATGCGCAACGCAAAAGGTTACAAACCCTGAACGGTTCGTGATATACATCGACTGATATGGAAAAAATATATTGTGATAAACTTTTTCCCATATCGCCCAGCCCTACCCATGAGGTTAGGAAAAGATGAGTGTGGAGTTAGGAGGATCAGACGGCCTTTAAACTGTGTAGAAAACAACAATCTTCCACATATGGACTACAATAAACACGGTTCTTTTTTACGGTGTTGTTTCATGCGGCCAATTGCACCACACACCCCTGCTGTCAACATGAATAGGTTATCCCTGAACCTCTGAGTCAAAAGCTCCTGCATTTCTGCTCATTAAGGAGTTTCTTTGGTAAATCCATCAGGAAGAGGCCGGGCTGGTATCTCATGTTATTAACCCTCTGGAGATGGCGGCAACAATTCACATCGCCCTTCCTGTTTTCCACTTCCTGCGAAGCTGGAAAAACCCTGCACAGTGTTTGAATGCTGCACTGACTGCAGCAAAAAAACAATAAACTACATTTGATTTTTAGATATTTTCCCAATCTTTTTTTTACTCGTCTTGTTTGGCATTTTACCGGAACGTCCCTTAATCCCACAGATCAAACATGAGTGGTTGCAGACACACCTGGATGAAGCACACCCTCCACACTCTGGATAACTTTGGGAAATGTTTATGGGAAGTTCAGGCGTGTCTGTTTTCAGCCTGTGTTTGAGTTCATCCAGGTTTTAACATGGAGGCTCAGACTGGATCACAAAGGACCAGTTTCATCACAGCTAATCTGTCGTGTGACGGTCTCATGGACTTTGTTTTCTTTGGCAATCAGCACAGCGTTTCTTACATCACACATGCATCTAAAAGCCCAGACGTGTTTCAACAGCCCTCCAAAAGTCTGATCCAAAAGATGGTATCAGGGAGGAACTCTGGGAAATAAACTGCATTCAAGCACAGCATCAACTTGTCCAAAGTTATGTAACAGAAATGTAGACGCCATATGAACCATCTTGTATCCTCAGTTGGGACCCTTGTGGTTGTTCCAAGGTTGAGGCTCAGATCTAAAGATGATCAGCCTGAACAATGTCCTTTAGGAAAGAAGGACTTTAGAATGACCTCCCAGAAGATGAGGACTTTAGGACATCCTCCTTTTGAGGGTAAATACTTTGGAAAGATCTCCTTGAGTAGATACAGGCTTTGGAGCAACTTACATTCGTAGATTAGGGATTTGGAAACAATCTCCCTGAAGAAAAAATGGGACAAACTCCCAAAGGAATAAAGAGTTTGGAATGACCACCATGAGTGGATAAGGACTTTAGAGTGACCTCCTTGAATGACCTCCCTGAGTGGGTAAGGACTTTGGAATGACTACCCTATGGAGATAAGAACATTTGAAGGACCATCTTGAGTAGATAAGGACTTGAGAAAGACCTCCCTGTGGAAGTAGGAGTTTGGAATGACCACCATGAGTGGATAAGGACTTCTGAATAACCTCCCTGAGTGGGAAAGGACTTTGGAAAGACTTGCTGTAAAGGTAAGGACTTTAGAAGGACCTCCATGAGTGGATAAGGACTTCTGGATGACCTCCCTGAATGGGTAGGACTTTGGAATGACTACCCTAAGGCGATAAAGACATTTAAAGGACCATCTTGAGTGGATAAGGACTTTAGAAAGACCTCCCTGTGGAAGTAGGAGTTTGGAATGACCACCCTAAGGAGATAAGGACTTCTTAACGATCTCCCTTGGGGAAAGAATAACTTCGGAATGACCTCCAAGGTGAACTAGGACAGAGGAATGACCTCTTTGCACGACCCAGGTCCCAGCCTCAGGGCTGAAGTGATAGATATGAGGCTTTGATTCAAACAAACACCGCTCCTCTCTGTCTCTTCTTTTTATTCTCCCTCTTCTTCTCGTGGGTTACTGTAATTTTCCACAGACGTGTTCACTCAGGCCTCGTCTCGCTCTTTCTTTCTCTGCTGTTAAACTCTTTCTTCATCTCCTGCTCTCATTATTTCCTCCTTTTCTGTACGGTTCTTGTCTCTACACGTTTGTTTAGCCAAGAGGAGGCAGGGCCGACTTCATTCCTCCATCATGACTCTGATTAAAATGCAGACTCGGTTTATTGGTTTAAGACAGCCTTCAGTATGTACAGGAACATCACAGATCTGTTACATAAGAGAGTATAAAACATTATTGAATATTATCTGTATAAAAAAAGTGTTTTTGCATGTAGGGTGGTATAATATATATAAAATTATATTATATAATGAAGCATGAGTGGAGGTAGCCATGGTGATTGACACAGCAGAGACTTATCATGCTTTTTTGTTCTCTATTCAAGGTTTAAACAAACCTGTCAAATTAACCCGACGTCATCTAAGAGTTTGACGTAACGGTCTTTTCTCCAGGGTTCAATGGCCACACCCCTAGCAACGATCTGTATCCTTAGAGACACTCTTGTTATTCACAGCAAGAATCTTCATAGCGGTATTTGTAGCAACTACCTGTTATTGATTGCAACCATCATTTAGTTATAGCAGGTCTGTTATCGAAAGGAGTGGTCTGTTATTCATAATGTCATGGTGGTCTGTTCCTCTTGGAGACAGACAGTCTGCTATTTATAGCATTGTCTGTAGTTTTTTTGTTATTGTCTGTTATATTTCGTAGCAGTCTGTTCTTCTTAGCTATAGCGGGTCTGTTCTCCATAGCAACGGTCTGTTATTTATCATTAGCAACAATTTGTTCTCCATAGCAACAGTCCGTTCTTTATAGTAATAGGTGGTGTGTTATCCGTGGCCACAGTCTGCTATGTATAGCATTGTCTGTAATTTTTTATTATGGTCTGTTATATATTGTAGCAGTCTGTTATGTACAGCTATGGTCTGTTATTAATAGTAGCAGTCTTTTCTTCTTAGCTACAGAGGGCCTGTTCTCTATGGCAACGGTCTGTTATTAATCATGAGCAACAATTTTTTCTCCATAGCAACAGTCCAGTCTTTATAGTGAGGGATGGTCTGTTATCTGTGGCAACAGTCTGCTATGTGTAGCATTGTCTGTAATTCATTGTTATGGTCTGTTATGTATAGTAGCAGTCTGTTATTTATAGTGGTGGTCTGTTCTTCTTAGCAACGGTCTGTGTCTCACATCCATGAACTGTTATGTTACAACTGATGAATGACAAGGACTTATAACAGTTGTGTTATCATTGTTAAACATTTTCTTTGCCTGAACATTAAATGTTTGTTTCATAAACAGCTTCAGTAATGGATCAGAGGTTTCCTACATGACTGTATTCAATAAAAATATTGTAATGAACAAAAAACTGTCTCCTCTGGACTATGCCAGCGTAGTTGAGTATTTCTAATGTCAACAGTAAAGACTTAGTGTGATAGTGATGAAAGTGTAGCGTTGGAATTATTGTTCGAAAATGTCATCATGGAGATTCACAGCTGGACTGACTTCCTGAATGAAACCTGCAGAAGTGTCAGTTTCTCCTTCTGTTTGACCTTCTGCGGTTTGAACTTTTTGAACTTTGGACTAAAATCTGGAAATCTCCGACAGTAAATTTCAGAAAATGTTTGATGACTGATCCTCCTCTTTGAGTCAGACAGAAATGAACACTCTGATTACCTAATCTGAGAATCCTCCCGTACACTTTGTTTCCTCACACTGTGTGCAACGAGACGTTAACCACACAGAGGAATAATTTTACACAATAACACTTCAGCAGCTTCTTTGGATCCTGATTGAAGTTTTCAAGTTGAACAGCTGGAGAAAGCTGAAAACTGAAGAACAGTTTGTTTATATTTTTGTGCTTTTTGACCCAGTTTATCTCATTTTTTCTTCATTGGTGCAAAAATCAATCCCACGGGTAACATCAGAAAAACACTAACATTACTCAACTACTCAGAAAGATTTTTAACCCGGCTGTAAACACGTTCGATTTAGCTTTTAAAAAGAGCTTTTTAATATGCAGCCGAATGGATGTTCTTTTGTATTCGGAGCCGAAGTCAAATACACTTTTGTCTTGGCTTCACTGTCCAAAAATGGAGATTGTCCCTCAATTATACGACAGAATTAAGAGTTAAAAACAGTATTAGGCATAAATTTACTTTTACAGAAATAAAGTGAAAATCCAGTTTTAACCAAACATTATTTTTCAAGTTCCTAAATCGAGGGTTTGTGATATTGTTGAATAGAAACAATTGAGGAGCCTCTAATATTTCTAAACTCCCTCCTTCGTTGACACCGACCTTACTGAGCGTGTCGGCAGGGATGCCGTCCCGGTGTAGGTGTGCTGTGTCTCCACTCATTTTGGCTTTCTTGGATATCTTTGTGGTGCAGTCACCGTTGGCTTCTCTGCTGCTCATCTAGAAAAGAGGAATTAAAGGGTTAGTTCACCCAAATTGCAAAATATACACAGTTAGAAAATGTCTGTAACTGGCTGGACGGTTTGTCTTTGTTTCAGTGTTTTTAGCGCTTACAGTGAGTGTGGACTGACTTTAAAAAAGATGTGTGGAGTTGTTTCCTGATTGAGAGTCTGATAAAGCAATCATTGAAAAAAAAAAAGGGGTTAAATAAACAGCAAAAACCACAGTTTGACTCAAACTGTGTCGTTTTTCCTTTTAAAAATATTTCTGAAATTGTACTACAAACATTAAAATCAAAGTTTTTCTACAGACGGGTTTAGCGTAACCATGTTACCATGGTGATCAAGTGACCATTAATGCTACATTCGAGTTACTATGGAAGTCAGAAGTAGAAAATGACGTCACACTTGAGTTCCCTGTGTTTCAGTTACCAAGTCGGAAAAAAGCAAAATCGGAGGTGGAAACAAGATGGCTACATCTACGAAAGCTATTTTAGCGCTAGCCTTATATTTGGACAAGGCGAGCGCTGAAATAACTTTCGTAGATGTAGCCATTTTGTTTCCACCTCCGATTTAGCTTTTTTCCAACTTGGTAACTGAAACGCTGGTAACTCAGGTGTGACGTCATTTTCAGCTCCGACTTCTGAGGTAACTCGAACGCACCATTACGCTCGAATAGACACTGTTTGGAAAATCAAAAAAGTTAAATAAAGTTGACTCTCATTTCTTAAAAAGTGCTTTTTCCCGCCTCTTAATTCAAAGACTGCACCATTTCTGGACTTTTAAAAAACCTTCCAAGAATTACCGTAATATTTGGCGTATAAGTCACACTTTGATACCTTTTAATCTTCCAAAAAGTGAGCTGTATCTCACTCAGAGGTGTGACCAATGTATTATTTTTAATTAAAGAGAAAGATTTTCTTTTGTTTGAAGGTGGATGGCACTGAAAGAAACAAACCATAATTAAAAGAAATAAAAAAGTACCAAAACTGTCTATAAAGTTTGAGCCTCTCCATCAAATTCACTTCCCTATGATCTGGTAATTCATCAAACACTGAAACTCTCTATGTAACCTTATAAAACGGCTTATAAAACAATGTAATAAAGAGCTCGAGTTCCTGATTATGTCCGGTCTGGTGACGTTGTTTCATGAAGCAGCCGTCACTTCATTCAGTTAATACGCTCTTATATGGCGCTCAAATATTTACCGTCCTCCACTGGCTGTGTGTGGACTCACCTTACACCAATATTGGCGCTGGAGCCTGAAGTGGGTTGAGTTATTTTAACTCCTCACGAGTTGATTAGTTGGCCTGAACCTGCGGCGCTGGATTCTATTTCTGTTTTACTCTCCGTTAACCCGACTGACAACCACAGTGTGTTCGCCAAGTTAGCGGTTAGCAATGTGAACTGATTTAGTCCTTCTATCTCAATTGTAATATATTTGGAAACAATTAACCAAATGGAGTAAAATTTGGTGCAGATGTTCATTTTTTCCAGACTATTAATCCGTACAAATTGTGAGATTGATTAACTTTATCCTTTAGTAGCAGGTTTGGTTTTTGGCTTAGATCAGAGGTTTTAATTTGGATCTATTACTAACCTCTTAAAGTTGGCATGCAGTTAGTTTAAAAGTATTAGACAGAGTTCATCAAAAATAGTTACATAAATAACTGAAAATTAGAATTCAAGTTTAATCTGTGTTGACAAATTCAAAGCTGCCATCTTTAACACCAACGATGAACCTTAAAACTGAGTAGAGTTGGTTTTATTAGCTATCTTCCACTATTAAAGGGATATTCCGGCATAAAATTAATTTAGGGTCAAACACACAATGACACCAAGTTTAGACCCCCCCTCAAGAGATGGATGTTGCCGACCGCTTGCTTCTCTAGTTTTACCAACTTTAGTAACGACCACACGATAGCAATACACAGCGGTCTGAGGAGCCATAAACAAACCTCAACCAAAACGCCACTCTATAGCCACAAATAATGCTCAGAACAGCGCCTGTTCTTCCTTAAGCAGCTGCTGGAAGAGAGTAGGTGAGTTGTGTTTAGTCTCTTTGCTAAAGAAATGAGTCGAAGTTAAAAAGATGTTTGGTGTCTAGTACTATGGCTGTGACCCTATATGTCCTGTTGATGAAGTTAGGTGCTGTTGTGGCTATAGAGTGGCATTTTGGTTTGAGGGCGTGGCTCTCTGTATCGCTATCCTGCGGTTGTTACTAAAGTTGGTATAACTAGAGAAGCAAGCGGTCGACAACATTCATCTCTGGAGGGGGGGTCTAACTTAGTGTTACGGTGTGTTTGATGCTAAATTAATTTTATGCCAGAATATCCCTTTAAATGACTGTAATTAAAAACAAACATTTTTAGTAGTTTTCACCAAAATTATAGATGAGGTTGTTTTGTCTGGATAAATTCTTATTTGTTGAATCTACGGCTTGTTCTGTGGGGCCTGAGAGACAAAATTGAGGGAAAACCAACGAGACAAAATCCCTCTGGATTTACTGCTGATATTCAGGTCACTGTTGAAGCTCCTTTTTTCGATCATATACCAATAAAAATTATTTTTTAACCAGAGGGGGAAATGAAACAATCATTCCAAAAGTCTTACTCGTTCTGCAGGATGATAAACCCTAACCCTAAATGGAAACGAGCTCTTATTTCACTTCTACCTATTTCAATCTTCAGACTGGTCTAAAGGTCAGATAATAAATCTGACCCAGAACATCCCTGTGTGAGTTCCCTTTTTATCTGACCATATCCATGACCTTAGAGGAGGTTCACAGATGGGACTTTTATTTAGAGAAGCAGGTGGTTACTGAGAAAAGCTGATTTTGATTTTTGTCCCTGAACCGATGAACCAAACTTGACCTGAGACTCATGAACTCAGAGTTCAGTGACTTTTAATGGCTGTAAAAGTAAATAAACGAGTAAAACTGAAGATTTTTTTAAAGGTCTTAAAACGCCATAAAGCAGAATCTGAAGGAGCCGGACCAGAAAACAAAGACGAGGCAAAATCGAAGAGAAGTCGACGATCGTCTGAATCAAAAATGGAAATTTTTACAACAAAAACGAGAAGAAATCAGAAACAAAAAATCAGAAAATCACAAGCAGCAATTTAGCAAAGCTATAAAACTATTGTGTTACAGTGTTTTTATGGGGAATACTGATCATCCAGCAACTCTACAATCAAAAGGATCATGAGAGAAGTTCGACAGAGCGATGTGCAAATATTTATCATGACTTAACAGCAAAAACTGCTGCGCATAAAAGATAATGTGCACAGTCTGACATTAAAACATCTCAATATTGTCTAATAATATTACCAACTAAATTTCAAAGCACTAAATAAAACCTAATAAATAAAACTGGAAATATTAGAGTTTAGCTAAATGCACATTTGTTAAACTCAAAATTAAACACATCTTTTTATCAGAAGGACTTTAAAAGACCTTAAAATGTTTGTTTGTGATTCAGATCGAAACGTCTGAGTCACCTCTTTAATTCTGATATGTTATGAGAAAATATGATGATGAACAGTCATCCTGATTCACATCATTATCCTCCCTGAAACAATGCAGAAGATGAGACATCTGTGACCCAGAGGCTGATTAACTCACTCACCAATGTCTGTTGAATCTTCGGGTGGAGCTTACCGTAGACACCTGAGGCGCTTTAACCTGTCCCTGTCCCTATATGTGGATGATGACCTCAGCCTGAACGAGGTTTATTCTGTAGGCCACGCCCCCTCACAGTCACACCTCAGGCGTGTTTCTGCTCTTCCCTTTTCTTTTTTAAGTTTGGTTTCAATTCAGTTTCAAAGTCTCTATAAAAGCCGATAAAACATCCGTCATAAAACTCAAACTTTTAACCATATTTCAGAATTTATCTAAGGAAAAATTGGGTTTATATAAATGTCACACTACACTTCTTGTCCTGTTCTTGTCACTGTTATTAGGCCACGCCTCCTTAGAGTTAGAGCCACCTAAACGTCTGTTCAAAATTAAACCATCAAGAAACTTTAAAATGATTTTTAAGTTTGTTTCACCTCGACATTAAAAATAAAGTTAAAATTGCTTTGAAAATATTTCTATAATCAACGTTAAGTAACTTTAAAATAATTTCTGAGGTTCTTTTCTAATACTTTAAAAACTTGAAAATAACTTAAACCTCAAAAGACATTTACAGCTCATAAGGTGTTTTAAATTATACCTTCAACTTTAAGAACACCACTGACATAAATTTGTACAGAGAAGACCTTTTTGAAATTGACAATGACAAAATATTTATACCCTTTAAAAGATTTTAGAACCAAAACTAGATTTCTGACCGTTTTAAACTGTGAACATCAGAAAATCAACATAGAGAAACATGAAATCCAAATTTAACCCTTGTCCACCCCTTAAAATTTACTGACACTTGTTAACCTCGTGGACACAAACTTTATGTAATGGCCTCTAGTTGTTAAAGGGGGTCATTACACCTAAAACATATTTTCCCTAAATTTTGAAGGTAAAAGCTTAAATCTAGTAGGTATAAATAGAAAAAAGCATTATAATTTGTTAGGATTATAGTTTATGACAAATATGTGGTTATAATGGGAGTCAATGGGCCAAATTTGGTCACGAGGTTAACAAGTGTCTGTGTGATGCAAATCTCTCATTCTACACTTCCAACAGACAGGCTTTTGGAATTAAGAGAATAAAATTTTTTTTAAATTTGTGCCAAAATTTCATCCAGCTAACCTTTAAACCGACCGGGTTACTGAGAGAAGAACAAAAAAAAAAAAAAAACACCCAAAATGTCCCTTTTTGTCCCCAAGATGCCCTGAGGGTTTAATAAAGGTCACCCTCAAAAAACATTATCTACACTTAAAGACGTTAATGATTGGATAGGCTATCATTAAGCCACGCCCCTTTAAAGGCATACCTGAGCCAAAACAATCCTAAGCAAGTTTCTGCTCATTTCTTTTTAATGTTTTTGTTTTATTTTTAGATCTTCAGTCATTTTAAAATTCAGTGTCAACAAAACAGCTTCGAAAATAACTTCAAAATAAGATACTAAAGAATTTAAAAGGAGAAAAAACGTCCGTGTTGGCGAGATCGACAAACTTCATGACGTCACTTACACCTGGTTGAGGTCTATTTTTGGTAACCTGTCATCAAGCCCCGTCCCTTTAAAAAGCACACCTGAACATAAAGACAACTCTAACCTGTTCCTGCTGCTTTCGTTTCACCTCCATTTTACTGTCAGTAAAAGTTTTTCCTATTAAGCCCCTTTGAAATCGCTTTTAAGATTATATTTTTATTTTTCAAACCGATTTTAAAAGCTCTTAGATTTTTATTTTAATGAAATTGAAAAAGAATCCATGAAGAGAACAACTCTGTCTCTGTTACCATGAATGACAACGTGTCTTACTTTACACATACCTGAGCGAGCTTTACTATGATAGGCTGTTTTAAGCCCCGCCCCCTCAGGATCACACCTGGGATAGGACTCAACTTAAGCGTGTACCTGCTTCTGATCTTTCTTGTTTTTACAGATTCAACTTTGACAGCCTGACAAGCAGAAAGCCGAAGGAAACAAAAAGAATTAAAGTGGAACATGATCTTTGAAAAGAACTCCATGGCTTTTAAAATTAGTTTTAAAAGCCACTTAAAAAACTTACCAAACTCTTTTAAAACAATCTGAAATATTTCTTTTTTACAGCGCATTTAAAGCAGCCCCAACTGAGGTTTTTCTGTCTCTTTAAATTGTTTTAAACTGAAAAATACGTTTATTTTAAACTCTTTGAAATGACAGAAATAACAAAGCTGCTTAAGTCACGTTGATACAGGTCAAAACTTACAGTTAACAGATTTAATTCAGTGGTTCAGGACAACTGCAGAGATGAAGCAGATTGTGTTTTAGTGACATTAAGAGGCTAAAACTGAACATTTAATCAGCTTTAAGATCTCCACATCCGTTTAAAGACCGAGCAGAAACCCAACTGTCAACATTTCTGAGCATCTGATAAAACAGAGTGACTTTAAAGACTCACCTTTGCGTCCTGCTGTGCGTCTCTCTCTGACTGGAGTGAACTTCCTCAATGAAAGAGTAGAAAGAGTGTGAGAGCTCTTTGAGGGAGTTTACACCCACTTCATGTGCGGCAGGAATGTCGCAACACGAAGAGGAGCTCCGTATGTTTGGTTCCTGAGCGGACTGAGGTGGAGGATGTGCCAAAAGCGCAAGGCTGACATGGTTTTACGCGCGTTTCCAAACAGCTGATTGAAGCGAAAGTCGCCGAGAAAAACCGAACCGAAGACGAGCCGAGAGGAGAAGGTCCGTGAGAGAGAAGAAGTGAGAAAGACGCTGAAGGAGGAATAAGAACCAAAACACACAACTGTTCCCTCTGATACCATCACTACTACTTCTTTAACTACCTGTTTACCGTGCGTGATCACACACACACGCGCGCGCGCGCGCGCTATCTGATGAAACCTTTGAAGATCTGGTGGCTCCCTGAATGTGAACCATCCATACATGTCATAAATACTTGAGCTGCTTGTCCACATACTGTAAGACTGAGTGAAAGTACATAAGCTCTGAACAGACAGGTTGTGTCAGTTTGTTTCTTTTCATCCTGCAGAGGGAGTTCGGCTTTTTCACACCAGCTGTCAAAGAAAACAAGATTTTAAAACACGCCATGAAGCACAAACATCAAATTAATATCAGTGATTCATTCTGAGTCCATTCTGAGTCCATTGTGATTTCTATATTTGTACTTTTCCTTTCTGATGATGGAGAAATACAGTTGTGGCCAAAATTATTAGCCCCCCAATGAAATATGAGTCCTTGCATTATTTTACTTTACACACAGAAACAAAATTATTTCACAAAACACAAAAACTACCAGGGTAAAAAATATTAGCCCCCCTGAGGCTCACGGTCAGTTGTGTGTCCTTTCTGCTGTAGTTTGTAACAAGGCTCTGGGACATCTCCTGAGGAATCCCGGCACATTCCTCTTTGGCAAATCTTTCAAGCTCCTCCAGATTTGAACTTCTGTGTTGGTAGTTGTTCTAGGGTGTTTAGATGCATCTCTCACCGGTTTTCTTTCCAGTCTCTTTGAAATTTTTCACTTCCTACCTCTCCCAGACTTGTTCTGTGCTGTGTGGCTCTCCTTGAATTTCTTCATGATACTTCTCACTCCACTTCTTGACACTTGGAAACGCTGTGATAACTTTTTATATCCTTCTCCTGCTTTGTGAGCATCAACAATTCTTTTCTCAAGTCTAAACTGAATTCTTTTGAATTTGCCATGATGCCTTCTCGAGTGACGGCTCAAACGTGTAACGAGGTTTTTATACTGTGTGTAAAGTGTAGGACAACCTTTTGTTTTAACTTAATTGTTTGGTTGATGACAAGTTGTGAGCGCTCGAAAGTGAAAGCACATGATAATAATTTCGACTCTGATAGTTTTTTGTGAAAAAATTTTGTTTCTGTGTGTAAAGTAAAATAATGTAACAATCTAAAATAAAACTAGGATGTTTGGAAAAGCTGTGTAAAAAAATCATTAATCTGTTGAACAGCATTTAGGAAATTTTGGCCACAACTGTATCATCATTCAGTCTCAGCAGCATGAAGAAGTCGCCTTAAATTACAACGATTTATCTGGACATTAAAAGCAGCATGTAGGGTCCTTATATAGCAAAACATTTACACTTTTTAGTTGTGATATTTTTACATGAATTATTAATATGAGTAATCAATAGGACCCAAAACTGACCCCTGTGGGACACCGTTTTGTATATTCATAACCGAGCATAAAAACCTTCATCTCTGACACATTACCTCAATTTTTCAGGATGTTTTTGAAACACTAAGTCTCAGCAGCCCCGCTCCTACGTCCCGGAGCTAATATACCCTCACGGTCTGTCGGACCCCCTCCTTTTAGGGACCGCTGAGACAGAAGAAAGGACTGGATGGAGCAGAAGAGAGGGAACGTCGTCCAGCTCTAAAGTCGCCTGTTTATTATGAGGGACAAAATCAAAATCAAGTGGCACAAAGCCAACAGAAAACCAACATCTAATGGAATTTAAAAATTTATGAAATAAAAATCCAAAGTAATAAATCCTGGTTTGTCAAACCAGGTTGGATTAAGTCCAGGATTATGTAAATTTTGTTCATTTTAATATTGTCAATTTGATCTTTTTGTGTCTAAAGCTTGAGGATAAACAAATAGAAAATAGTAAAAAAGAAAAAAAGTTTTATTTACATGTCAAATTTTAACTGTAAATACTGACATTTAAATAAATACTTACTTTTGACGTCTTTTTGTTCCAGTGAGGGTTAAAATTTTAGATATGCAGAGAACAAAAACTAAGATTTAACTTACAGGACAGTAAAAAAAAGAAGAAAATTTAAGAAAATAGAAGAAAAAAAGAAAATTTATTCTTATTCATCCACATTGACTCCAGTATTCGAGCTCCTTTTGTACATTTAGTGCTTTAAAAACTTCCACTCCAACAGTTCCACTCATTTTCTCACTTCTAAATGAAGTTCCTCTTTTCTGTTATTACAGCGGCTTATTAATGCCCGTATTGCAGCGATTAAACGAGAGGGAGGTGTGAACTGAAGCAACAAAGTTGGTGTAACAGGATGAGACATAGCGTGACAGATTCTTACTAAACAGCGAGTCTCACAGGAAACACGTCCGTCTGAGGTCACATTTAAATATGACAAAGTCACCTTGTAAGAAACTCGGCTGAAGACAAAAGTCCAGTTTAGTTTCTCCAGAGAGTTTACGTCTAATTTACCAAATATTTTCTGCAGTGCCGATACAGTTTTCAAAAATGTAGTCGAATTAGAAAATAAAATCTGAAATATTTTTACATTGCAAAAGTTTAAATTGTGAGGAGGATTTTCTGACTGATGCAGAATGAAAATAACCAACTTCAGGGTGTGTTCACTGTCAGTGGGTCAAAACCTTCGTGTTGATAAAGCTCCTGGAAATGTCTGTGAACAGAAACATCAGAATTTTTCATTCCTGGGATCATTTGACGGAAGGTGAGTTAATGTAACGGAGTAAATCATCCGGATAATTCCCCTCCGAGTCGTGATGGAGGATGCGTCATCTGCATAAGCTGTTGCTTTAAAAATAAAATCACTTGATGACTGAACGGAAACTCAAACTTGTGGAGGAGTTAAACTGAAGGATCAGGAAAGTGTCGTGAAATTTTCTGGAGCGCACATCTGTAAAAGGTCTTGTTGTTAGTGTGTTGCTGTCCTAAACCTCACCGTTTTTTGACCGGCAGGTGGCGCTATAGAGTGAGTGAGGGGGGATTCTTTTTCATGAGCATGAATGTTGAAAACACGGGTTTGTAAAGGGCGGGGATGTTTTGTTTTAAGCCAGTTTTTGCTGTATAATCAGAAAAAAACACAAACTTCTCGGACATGAAGCAAAAGTCTAAGAAACAGAAATGTCGTCTACGTGAAGAAGAGGTAGTCTGAAACGGAAACACTGCTCGTACAAAAACATGTAAGCGTTAAATAAAGGTGAGGTTTCTGCTCGTTCAGGTGTTCAGTCAGTCTTTTTTTTTTACCTGCAGAAATCTCTTCAGTCTGAATCCAAACCTTCATCATCTCTGTAATGCCATTTCTGACCTGATAAATCCTTGATTTAAGGCTCTGGGTTCCAGTTTTTTGTTTTTCAGTTTTTCAGTGGTCCTCATCTCCGTCTTTGGCTCGGCTTCTTGGCTCGTCTCTGTTTCTTGAAGTCGATAAGGCAGTCGGTGGCCTCCGAGATGGGAGTGAACGCTCGGATGGGAGAGTTACTGATCCTGAGAGATGAGACGCCGTCTTCGTCGTCATCGTCGTCCCGCAGATCAATAACTTCTCTGTGGGGAGGGAAAAAAACACAAAAACTAAACGACGACGAACTCAAGAATATAGTTTAAGAGTGGATTGTTTTAAAGTGACTGTGAAGGTGATGAAATGTTTTCCTCGTACCTCGTCTGAAGTCTGGATCCAGATGGTCCGGGTTCTGCTGGACAGAAAACACGGATGTCAGTTTACCACGAGTAGCAAAAGGATTCCCGATCAATCGTTTATTTGCATCGTTTCGGTACGAGACCTTCATCGGGCAAACAGTTTTTTTGCTCTAGAGCAGCCATCTTAAATAGGGAGTGGTCGTTTCTCCATGACCAATCCCGTTCTCAGGTGTAAACGGGGGACAAACTCATCATCATCATCGGGTCATTTAACCGAAGAAACAGAAAATAAACAACAAAACACTCTGTGTGACGTCAGGCTGAAGTAACACCCACATGTCCAGAAGAGAAATCCAGAACATAGTGAATCGGTTATTAATAAATCGGTATTTTAAAATATTTTTTAGGAGAAAAGTTTACATTGTAAGTTAAAAACAGACATATTTAATTATATCTAGTAAAAAGGGCAAATCTACCATCAGAATATACATCTAATAACAATGATCCAAAGTTCATTTGTGTGTAATTTTGAACTACACACATTTTATAGATGTGCGAAGTGCTTCTTTAGTTTACCAAAAGTAAAAGCAGGTTCATCATTTCAACTGGACTCTGGAGTTTCATTTAGACAATCGTCCTGCTCACCTGAATCCCTGCCGTCTGTCTGCTCCAACGCTGAAAGAAGATTTCCTCTCTGAAGAAAAAGAAAAAACAAGTTATTTTACATCTAAAACACAAGAGTGACTCTTAAAAATGATGTTAAAACAGAATCAGACGGTTTGAAAATCATCTTAAGTCCAGGTTTTACTGAAAATAGAGCAAAGACGACATACAGACATGAAACTGAAAAATGGTGTAGTCGTGTGAAAAGGTTGTTCTGATCATAGACTGTATTTGGTATGGACAACTTGGCTCCGCCTCCCGTCACTGCACGAATTCGAAGCCGTATACACCATGCGCGCAGTAGTGTTGTACGCATTTGGTGGGAGAGTCGCTGTGATGGCGCTCGGCTCAAACGGCGTTTACACAATCTTCGTACCCCCATAGGCTGTATCAAGTGTCAATCATAGAAAACATGAACCCCCTAATAACTTTTACAAACGGAGCTGTACAGAAAAAAGAGGACTTGAGCACAAACCAGTCTGACAGTAACTACATGTCAACATCACAACCAGGGGGGAGAAACATTTATACCATATTTTTCGGGCAATAAAGCGCACTAGATCGTACGGCGCATTAAGCGAAGTCCAGTCCAGTAAATCAAACTTCATTAAACTCAGTTTTAACAACAAATACCGGTACAGAAAAATACGCTCATGTATCAATTCATTCCTCTTCCACAAATCCATCAAATAAAATTCTTCATCTTCAGTGTCGGAGTTAAACAGCTGTACGATTTCGGCATCAAGCATGTTCGGATCCTTCTCGTCATTATCCGAGTCAGTCTCGTTGCCGTTCAGCGATGATTCCGGCTCAGACGACAGTTACCGTAAAGCTTTGAATATCCATTAAGCGGAGCGGCTTTGTTGCTTACCGAAGTCGTACTTACACATTTCGACAGATTTTTGATCGGTCAGTTAACAGGAAGTAATCATACATAAGGTGCACTGTCAATTTTTGATAAAAAATTGCACCTTATAGTCTAAAAAATACGGTATTTTGTGTAATTAATTTCTAAAGTTTGTCCACATCTCCATAGGGATTGCTGGAGGAGGCGAGATTTATGACCTATACTGCAGCCCGTCACCAGAGGGTGCTGTTCTCGCAGTATCTTCACCCAAATGACCCCCTAAACACCAAGTCCTGGACCTCATGTGTGTTTCTGCGGTCATCATGAGTCTCACCCCTGCGGTCTTGGGAGCTCGTCTCTGGATGCAGAGCTCCGTGTGTCTGCTGTAGTCTCTCAGAGGAACAGCTTTCTGACAGACGTAACATTTCTCCTGGTTCCTGTGGAAAATAAAACCGTTACATCCAGATTAAAAGAAAAAGTAAACGTCTGAAGTCACTCTTTGACGGCACAGGTCATACCTACTTACTTGCCAGTGTTTAAGGGTTCTTCAGTTTCTTCTTCCTCCCTCACTTCTGCTCGTCTTGTTCTCTTCCTACAAGGCTTCGACAAAACTGGATGGAGGAAAACGCAGCAGAAATGTTTAATATTTTACGCTTAAGAGTCTCATATCCCAGTATACACAGAGCCTTGTTGTTAAGTTTCTATCACCTTTCAAACTGTCGGCTTTTGGCCTCCTCTCGTGCACCACGGCGACCTCTCCGTCGCAGTAGGCGGCGTGCATCTCGATCTCCGTCACAGGAAAAGAGCCCTGACAGATGGGACAGTCCACGTTGGTATCGGGGCTCTGAGCAGCGGTGGCGGCCAGCTCGATTTCAGGAGACGTCGACCTCTGAAGACGATGGCTGTTCACCTCCTCCACGTCGATGTCTCCCTGATCGTCCTCTGTCAGCGCTTTTATTTCTTCCTGACCTCCAACATCTCTGCTGCTGCCAGCGTTGATGTTTCCTTTTGTCTCTTTGTCCGCTTGAGCTGAAAAACAAACAACAAAGCTTTTTAAGTTATTTGAAACCGTGAAGAAACAGGATCCAGAAACCAAAAACTATCTCTTCTCTCACTAGTGAGTGTGCAGTCTTACCGTCCACCTCCATCTCCACCTCCGCCTCCTTCTGCGTCTCCTCCTGGACAGGAGAATCGTCTCTGAGAATCATGTCCACATCCACCTCTTCAGGGCTTCCACACTGAAGCTTTGGAGAAACCCAAACAACATCACGAGGGTTAAGGTGTGTCAGAAAATCCATCTGCAGGTCATCAGGTGTTTCGTTTTGATTCTGTGTCGCTTCAGGAACTGAAATTTCTAACACAGACTGAGGATGATGATGATGATGAAGATACGAGGATCTAAGCTCACCTCTGCTTCAGCTTCGGTTTCCATCAACAGATCTTGCGTCTCGTCGTCATCGTCATCTTTGTTACTCAGCTGTGTCTCTGTAGACGGAAAAAAAAAGCTCGGAGCTGTAAGCCCTTGTCGTCCATTTTTAGGTCATCCCCTCGTCACATCCTGTCACATTTAGTTCCATATAAAACTTATGAATGGAATTATAAAAGGTGCTCCGATGAAACCCAGAGCTTCAGTACCTGGACAAACATCACAGTCGTCAGGATCCACCCTTCCACTTTCTCCTCCTTCATTCTTCATTTTTCCGTCTTTGTCCTCCTTCGTCTCCTCTCCCTCGGTCTTTTTCTCCTCCTTCTCTTCCTCACGCTCAGCGTCTTCATTCAACAGGTTTCTTCTCAGGCGGATGCCACGTCTGAAAATATATTAAAAAATTGATTAAAGTGATTAAAGATGAGTCTCATCTTGAGATGAGATCAGTAGAAGATGAAGAAATAAACAAATCTGGACGAATTTAAAAAATTTCAGACGTTACTCAAACTTTTCTCCATGAACTGATGTATTGATTAATGCAGTAGTGACATCTAGTGGCAGAAAGAAGGTATTGCACGGTCACAGCGGCAGATTTTACCTTCGAGGGACGTCTTGTTGGGATGACTCCGGTGACTGTGACTCAGGCGGAGGAGATTTCTGCGGACAAAACCAGATCAGAGTTTCTGAATTCTGCCTGTTTTCAACTTAAAGCAAAGAAAAATATCAATATTGGTGTTTCACCTGATCAAATAAGATCAATCAAAGCTGTGAGTAAATATGATTGTGTTCGTCACACTGAGAAGAGTTCTCAGCATCAGCGTCGAACTCGTCGTACCTCCACCTGCGGCAGCACGGCCTCCCCCCACTCCACCTTCCTCAGCAAACACCTCTGAGCCTGTTTCAGACTCTTCTCGTACACCTCCATCTGAGCCAGGATCACCTGAGCGAAAGACAAAAGACACAGAAACGAACAAATAAAACATCAACGTCCTTCAGTTTCAAAAGCCAAACCTCTGTCTGTAATAAAAAATAAATCTGAACCCAAATCAGAACTTATTTCCAATCATAAATATGACATAAAGAGTCAGTACGGCACAACGCTGAGACATAAAACCACGAGAATGACAGAAAAAGTCACGAAGGGGCCAAAAGTTTGAAGTTATAAAAAATCATTTACATTTCAGTACGACGCAAAAAACTTCTTGTAAGGAGCATTAAAGTCTCAATAATAACTTAAGGGTATAATAATCATGAATTTTGAATTAATAACTTTGATTTTATCTAATAATAACTACTTTTTACTTGATAGTTTACATTTTTTTCTTCATGCTAATAATTTTTTCCACCTAAATTTTTAATTTTTAGCTGATGAATGTGACTTTTTATCGGATAATTTAGACTGTTTAACATTGATATTTATTTTTTTACATTACAGTCAATAATTTTGGGGTTATAATTATAATTTCTATCTCACACTTTTGTATTTTTACGTCAGAATTATGATGTGAACTGAATTCCATAATTAGGAATGATTATTTGTAGTTTTTATAAAAAATTAAACGTGTATTATTTTGCCTTTTATCACATGAATTAAAATCTCTTTTCTTATAATTTCATCTGTAAATGTTAAAATTGTGACTCTGAACCTTTGAGTTTTAACGTCTTCTGTTGGACCTGAGACTTTTCCTCTCATGAGACATAAACATTTATCTGATATTTTATAGTTTAAAAAACTTTTTTTTGTGAAACTTAAAAAGAAAAACTGTTCGCTGCAAACAGACGTGACTACATGAAGACTTTTATACAGACGTTTGATTTGAGTGTAAATATATCAGAGGATCTGTAACAGAAAACACCGATAGAGTTAAACTCCTGTTATCTTCAGCTCTCACCTGTGTGTAGGAGTCCGGGTTCACGCCTCGAGGACAGAACGGAACCCCCCAGTGGTAATAAACCGTCGTCCCGCTTGCTGGTTCTCCTTCTGACCTCTGAGAGTTTGTCTCTGAGGTGGAGATCTGCTGTCTGCAGGAAAAATGGAGTCCAGTTAGTTTGTATGTCGGCGTCATTCTTACACTAACATTTATCTCAGGTGGATTCAGGTGGGATGTACCTGCTGTTTGACCCGCTCAGCCCTGCAGAGGCTGCGGTCACATGATTGATGGCGGCTGTTTCAGCGTTGGCACTCTGAGCTGTCGTCTCGTCTGGGAAGATGGGGCTGGGCGAGCCGGCCGGCTGCAGCAAAGAGAGAGAGAGAAAGAGAGAGAGAGAGAGAGAGAGAGAGAGAGAGAGAGAGAGAGAGAGAGAGACGTTCAGATCAAATGAAATACAGTCCATCTTCAAGTCTCTAATTTAAGTGTTTGTCTGTTTAAAACAAAGTGGATTTGGTCTTTCCTCTCGTGAACAAGATGAACGTAAAGAGCTCTGCCTCGAACTGAGAAGGCTGCAGAAACAGGAGGTGTAGATTTGAACAAAAACTACAGAAACAGAATGAAATCGTGCATCATTTTAACCTCTAAAGCCTTGAGGCTCAAATTATGATACTAGCTCATAAAGAACGTTTGTAAGGGCCTGTTTACATTCGTGTTAGGGTCAGAAGGATCGTGAGACTGTGATGCTGCTTTTCCTTTAAATTAATAAAATAATCCCGATGAATAAAGCTGTTAGTTAGTTACCGTGACCGTATCGTCATCGTCCGACCAGAGCAGCTTCATGTTGTTGCTGAGCTCCATCTCTGCTGGGTTACAGTCTTTGGATATTTCTGTCAGATCCTCCTCTGAATCATCTGCTCAGAACAAAAACAGAGAATGTGCGTGAACGTAGTGGATTCAAGTTTTAAAGACATTAGAAAAGTAGGGAATCAAACTGGAAAACCCTCCTCATAGATGCGGCCGTACCTGACTTTGATGGCTTGTTAAACTTGACATCGGCGTTCGTAGTTTTGTGAGATTTAGAAAAAAGAAAATCGAGTTTTTCTTCGTGACTTTCTCCCCGTGAGCTCCCCTCGTCTGCGTCCTCCTCGTTCACTTTCTGCGGAGGCAAACACACGACAGCGACACGTCTGCTAGCGTGAGTGAAGAGGAGCTCGTAGTTTCAGCTGATCTGAAGAGTCAGGACTCTGTTCGCTCACCTGTTTCAGACTCTGAGAGAGTCCTCTGCTTTCAGGACCTTCTGAGTGTTTCTGCTCTCCTTCCGTCCTGTCAAACACCGGGCTCGTACTGGGAACGTCTCTCTGCTCGCTCTGTTCTCCATCAGTCCCTGAAAACTCCGGACTTCTCCAGACTCCTGATCCTTTAGCGGGGCAGACAGTCTCTGGACGACCAGGACTTTGTAGGAACACAGGACTCTGCGGCCTGCAGGACGTGGATTTCACAGAGGAAGATGAACTGTCCTGAGAGGAAAACGTGAACCCCGTGTTACAGTCTTGTGGTCTGGAGGCTTTCTGGGACTTCTCATGCTGAGTCGTCTGTCCAAATACTGGACTTTTAAAGTCTCCTGGACTCAGCTGGGTCTCTGAGTCGTCTCCCTGCTCCGTCTCTGAAAACACAGGACTCTTGGAAGGAGAAAGGTCTCTGGAGGTTTGGGGGCTTTTGGGGAACGTGGGGCTCTTGGGTTGAGTTGATGGAGACTTAGGAGGGGCGGTCACGCTGTTCTGAGAGCACAACACAAACCCTGAGGTCCTGCAGGAGTCCAGCAGGTTCTGGCTCAGAGGAGGGACCTGGACCTCCGCTCTGCAGCTGACGGAGGGGAAGACGGGGGATTTACAGTCCTTGATCTGGGTGGAGTCGCAGCTCTGATTGATTATTGAGAGAAAAACACACAAACATTGAAATAATAAGTCTCTTGAACGTGTTTATAAACAGGTAAATGAAAGAGAGGGTGAACCTGAGGCGAGTCCAGCTGCAGGTCCAGAAGCTCCGGGGTCACAGGCGAGTCCTGAGTGGAGATCTTCTGAGTCTGAGATAAATCTGGCATCTCCAGCAGAGGACTCCCTTCCTTCTTTCTACGTTTTTTACTCCTTTTCGGACTCTCATCTCCGGCACCTTCAGCTCCTGAAGTCAGATTATGATTTATGCTTTAATAATAAAAGGGGAACCGGGTTTTACGAGGCTTTAACTGCCCCGGTATTTTCCTTCAGTGACTCACCTCCGTTCAGGTCAGTCTCCTGCCAAGTGCCGACCTCTGACGCCTGCTTCCTGTTGGAGTAGGAGAGTTTCCGTCGTGAGCAGAGTCTGAGAGGAGCGTCAGGATCGGAGAGCAGACTCTGACTTTCAAAAGGAGGGCAGGGTTGAGTCTGACTGACCATCTGTGAGAGACAAACAAACAAACACAACTGAGCGCTTCATCCATACACTCAGGCTTCAAACTTTAAACTAAAGTGATATCAAAACCTTTTGTAATGTTTTAAAATTAACGTTGGAGAAGATTTCTGATCGGTGTGGTCCTTGAATGTTTAGAGCGAGTTAAAAACAGTCAGTTTTATTGTTCATCAGTAAAAAAAACAACTTCTCTCTCTTTTTCTTCGTCTGTTTCAAATTAAGTATTGTATGGTTGTTGTTTTTTTAACTTGACTTTTAAGTTTCTTTTTTTAAACGTTTCTGTATCTTTTATTATTTCTGTTCTGTTTTTTATATTTTTTTTTACTTAAAGGTTTTTCTGTTTTCATTTTTTAAAGTTTCTCTGTGTGTCTGTTTTGTGTATTTTTGTTGTTTTACTCGTGTTTCTTATTTTTTATTATTTCTGTGTTTTTGTTTTCTATTTTCGTGGGATATTTTGTAATTTTTTGTTCATCTTTTTAAATTTTTTGGTCCTTTTTTTCATGCATCATTTATGTGTTTTCTTTATGAAGTAGTTTTGAATTTTCTTGTTTTGTTTCGTTAATTTATTTGTTTTTTAAGTTTCTCTTTCGTGTTTTCATTTGTCCTTTCTCCTTTATTTTTCCTCTTTTCATGGTTTCTTTAGTGTATTTTTCTCATTCTGTTTTTTACAGTCTCTTTCTTCAGCATGTTATTAATGTTGCCTTTCCTTTCCTGTTTTGTTGTAATTTCTTTTTTTATGTTGTTATCTTGATTTCTGGTCGTCTGTTTCTTCTTTTGCTTTTTCAATCTCTTTAGTTTCATTTTTTTTTGAAAGAAAGAAACAGAACAGCTGTTTTGAACTTTTACAGCCTCAAACTCTGCTTTTTTTGACAATACTTATTTGTTTTTTCATTTTTTTTTAAAGCTCAGATTTAAGCACACTGCAGAAAATGAGACATGTGTTAAGAAGTTCCTGATTTCAACAGTTAAAGCAGCACTGAAGTCCAGCTTTTCCACAGAGAGTCTCTTTTATTTAGCTAAGAGCAAACATGACAGAGCACAATCTAAAAGCAGCACAAACTGAATCCTTCTGGAATTCGAGACTTGATAAAACAGAGCTGACATAAAGAGATAAAAGCTGAAACAGGTCACTCACGCTCTCCTGGATGGCTTTCATCATGGCCTCTTCCTCCTTCTGTAGCCTCAGCGCCGTGATGTTGGCTTCTCGTTCGCTCAGACGCAACGCCAAGTCCATCATCTCCTCCTCTGTCATCTCTGAAAACAACACAGGCAAGCCCACGACGTTAAACATGAAGGTTTAATAATGTCTCCTACAGTGACTTTGAATATGACACACAGAGATGTAACCAACAAGATAAATCGAGCTTTTATTGCAGCAGCTTCATTCAACTTCTGGTGGTCACAAATGTTCTTTTTTGTTGTTTATCCTGCAAAAATACATTTAAATTGACTATTTTTCTCATTACTGTTGAATCCTGAATGTTGTTTGATTTACCTTTAGGCTTGGATTTGTTCTCCCTCTCTCTTTTGCGTCTCTCTCTTAAAGATAACGAAGGCAGAAGTGATGATGACTCCTGAAAGAAAAGACAGATTCAGATTGTTGCATTGTCTTTTCCCAGGGTTCCTCGTGTTTCAGATGTTGACAGAGGTTTGACCTACAGCACGGCTAAACCGTTAGAGCCACAGTCTCAACAAAAGAGATGAGTGGTGAGAGTGACGACCAGGACAGAGTATGAAGGAGCTTTAGCAAGTGTGTGAATTTCAGACCAATTGCACATCAGCCACATGATGTATGAGCGTCCATGAAAGGGGCTTTTTAGTCCTTTTTTCACCTCTTAATATCAAGATACAGCTGAAAATAAAAAATGTTTTGTATTTGAAGATAAAACAGGAAAACTTTCTACTCATGGAACCACGAGTTTGAACTTTAAAAGTAAATCAAATATGAATTTTATTAAATTTGTGGAAAGATTCAGAGAAAGGCACGATGAAAGAGTCACATTTTTTTTCACACTGACATCTCTGTCGTTCAGGTCTCCATCCTCCTGCGTGTCTTCGTCGCCCTGCTGGCTTTCAGAGGAACAGTTGCCGCCATCCGTGATGATCTGTTTCCTTAGAGCCATCCTGTTCTGCTGCTGCTGAAGGACTTAAACCAACATAAATACAAAAACAGGAAATGAGCAGAATTTCCAGAATAATTCCAGATATCATTTAATTTTGGCGGAGACTGACTGAAATTATTGAGTAAAAGAGCATAGTGCTTCATCCTAGTCCTTTTCGGACATGTTGGGTTTGCATTATTATGATTTATTTTTTTATTTTAACTTTTAACTTTTTAATTTTTTAAGTATTGTTATTGTTGTTTTGAATATTCTCACTGGTTCTGTTTGTTTGTTTTCATTGTACTTTTGGCGTTGTACTCACGTGTTGGAAAAAAAAAGTACAATGGAAAAATAAATAATAAAGTGGGAAAAAAATGAAATGAAAAAAAAGAAAAAATAATAATAAAATGAAAAAAAATCAATAAAATGAAAAATAAATAATATTAAAAAATCAAATCAAATAAAAAAAGTTGACAAAAAATAAAAAAAAAATTAAGAAAAAAAATATAAAATGAAAAAAGAATAATAAAATGACAAAAAAATCATATCAAAAATAAATAAATGAAAAAATTAAATAAATTGACAAATAAATAAAATGAAACAAAAATGACGAAAAAAATATAAAATGAAAAAAAAAAGAATAATAAAATGACAAAAAAAGAATAATAAAATGACAAAAAAAGAATAAAATGAAAAAAGTAAATAAAATGAAAAATGAAAATGAATGAAAAATAAAATGAAATGAATGAAAATAACATAACAGATTAAAAAATATTTATTCGATTAATTTATGACCTCTAGTATTATATAAATTGTATATAATAAGCATAAAATGGATAAATTAGCAGGTTTACACTGAGCTGTAAACCTGAACACAATAAATCACAGCTACATTAACATAATGTAGGATGTTACCTATTGAAGTTAAGCCCTTTATTGGATAATAAAAAACTCATGTAAGAGATTTACCTTTTCTTGATATCTGCTGTATTTACCTGCTGATGATGAAGATGATGAAGACTGTCCTCTTCTTCCTCTCATTTGTCCGGGCTATGGACTCCAAACCATCAAACCTCTGCGTCTGAGCTGAAATAATGATTTAAATGAAGAAGCTGAACTGAATTGAAGCAGTTAAGTTGATAAAATCAACCCTAAAACTCGTATTTCATACATAAATTCGTTATTTCTCCGATTCACTGACTGAAAGTGTCCCTGAGTGACAGTTAGCTTTCACGGCGCGAGGACAGCCGTTGGTATGGAAACAAACTAAACCAAGAGACACGAAAACTACCGGTAAAGTCAACATTTGTGATTCTTTAGTCAGATTAAGATAAAACTAACGTGACGAAACTACCGTAGAAACATTTATTTCGTTTACAGCTGCGTAGAATATTAATTTATTAAACATTTTTCAGTTCAGGAACACTCACAGTAGAGTTCGCCTCACTTTCGCGGCGCCATGTTTGTTTCTGTTTGCGTAATCACGTGACGACAACGCGAGGCGTGTGTGTGTCGCGCTGCCTTCAGGAGCACTCGGGAAAAGCAGTTACCGTGGTGCCTTCATGGACAGAAGAACCGTCAACGGTAAAATGAACGTTATATCAGGCAACATCTATTTTTATCTCAGTAACTTAACATTTTATCACATAATGACTTTAAATTTGACCTTATATCTCATAATTAATGATAATAATAATAATAATACATTTTATTTGTTAAGCGCTTTTCACAGACTCAAAGACGCTGTACATAACTAAAATCATATATCAATATACAATAAAAATACATCAATATACAATAATTATGTTTTTTAATTATTATAATTAATTATGTTCTTAATTTGACAATCATAGCAAATAGTTAACAATTTAACATCTTTCATATCATAATAATGACTGTGTTTCTCATAACTATGGCTTATATCTGCTGATTTTGAACTCTAATATAATAATCGCTTTTGTGTCATAATTTAGGCTTCGTACCTTATAATAACGGCCTTTTATCTGATACTTTTGAGTTTTATCCTAATAATTTCAGCTTATTTCATAATTTCAACCATTTCTTGTTTAGACCCACCTATATGTATTTCTTTAATTTTATTATTACTCATCTTTTATTTATCTATTTTATCAGCTGCAAATTTCTTACTTCTTCTTTCCACTTTTCTTACTCACTCCTAACCAGCAGAGGGCACTGTCTAACTACAGATACAGGTTGAAGGCAGAGGTAGGTCAAGAGGCCAAGCATATGAAAACATGAAAATCTTTCATTCATTCATTTTCCTGAATAAATAAATAATATATATATATATATATATATATATATATATATATATATATATATATATATATATATATATATATATATATATATATATATATATACATATACATGTATGTATGTGTGTGTGTATTTTAACTTCTTCTTGGGAAAGGCTACCTCAGTTTTAAGCGCCCGTTATTCCGCCAGAGTCTCCGGTATTTACTTTGTTTTCTTGCTTGTGTCGGCAGTCGTGGCCAAAGGAGGATTCAGACAATTTTCCGAACTTCCTGGTTGGTTTCTACTGTCCGATATTGTAGCACGCCAACTTTGTTCCTGAACGACACGGGGGAGCAGCGTCTGCCTCACAACCAATCAGGTTGGGGGAGGCGGAGAACGGCTTTGTTTACCGTCAGATAGAGTGGGCTACTCAAAAAATGTTAGAATGTTGACTACACAGACATAACAAAACACAGCAATATCGTGATATTACCAAATGTCATCAATAACTAATAACTATTGACTGATATTAAAAGCTTTTTTGTATTTACACCACAAAAAAAGATGCTTCTTTAAACGAAATCCTGCCTACCTCACCTTTAACATTTTAAAATGTCTGTATTTGAGCAAACTTACCAGGATACGTCTTCTGCAGGTCGGGAACATCTGTACCAAAGTTTATGCCGTTTTCCTTTCATAGTCGTTTATTTATTTCAGATTTGACCCAAAAACAGTGACCTTCACATTTACCGCTTACACGTTGGTTCTTGATGTTTCATGAAAATTTATTGACAGAAATGGGAAGTCAAACAGGAAGAAACGGCAGCGATGGGGACAATGTCAACAGAGCTTTTGTTCTTGCATTGGTAGAAAAGAAAACTACAGACAGAGCAGGTAAACAATATTTACAATCAACCGTGTGAAATCACAACCGTTCCTCTCAGAAACAAAGAGGAAGAAGGCAGAGCAGAGGAAAATGTGCATCAGTAAGCAAAAGCAAACGTCAAAAGGTTTCACAGGACTCAAAGTGACGGCTAAATTAAAGGAGCAGGAGCTGGAACCAGAGAGCGGCTGCATAGGAGGAAATCTCCTGGTTTTCCTCTTAAATGCAATGACATCAATAATTCAAGTGTTTGCTTCCTGAATTAACAACAACATCCTGGTAAAGACTTGAACCTGAAACAGTTTTTAGTTTCTCCAGCCTCAAACTGCCTACATTTCTATTTAAAACACTAGCATGCTCATCGAACCCTTCAACCTTTAGGCTTTTGCCGACTCCTTATCGCCCCCTACAGTCATCTGTACACCGTGTTTGGCCCCTTTTACCTTCAGAGGCCCCAACAAAGTCAAAAGAAAGCAGCAATATAACCCCAGCATCATTTTAAACAAACAAAATATTTACAATAAAAACGCTAACATCAACATGCTAACATGCTCACAATAACGATGCTAACATCCTGATGTCCAGCAGAACCATGATTTCTGACGCGGTTTAGCGTGTTAGCATGCTAACATTTGCCAACGAGCACTAAACATTAAATACAGCAAAGATTGAAAGGAAGTGCTAACTTTTCCAGGACGTGAATTTAAAATAGATAAAACCACATGATGGCGCCAAATAAAAACGACATGTTAATACAATTCACCCTCTGGGGACCATGAGTGTTGCTGCTAATTCTTACGGCGATCCATTAAATAGTTTTTAACTTATTCAAAACAAGAATTTAAGGGAGCGGTACTCTCACAGTGCAGTCGAGGTCTTTGTTTGCATGCTAATGACCTGCTCACACGTGAAAGTGCGGATCCCGTCGCATCGCTTATATTACAATGGTCAAGTTTAGTGAAGTTATGCCATGCATATCATTTCTCTGTATATCAGAGATATAGCTATTTATCCTTTTCCCCAGTTGCTACACAGTTTTGGAGAAAAGTTAACAGGATGTTGCACATGCCTACGAATACGAGCCGATACCCCTGAGGCCGTTTTCTTTACTGTGATTGAATTGGAAATAAACTGTGATTCAGATTTAAGAGCAGAAAAGACTTTGGATGTATTTGGAGCCTTTTCTTTAAACTCTGTTTTTTTTCTTTCTCCTGCAGACTGTACCTGATCTTGGTGCTACACACAGAAGGAGTGTTAGCTGCATGATGACCTTAGCAAGTCTAATGGGGCGCTCACACCAAGCGCGAGTAAAATAATCTACCTGCTCAATTTGCGCGAATCTTGACGCGCGAATGAATAGTATTTACTCGCTTTATTCGTGCGTCAACGGTAATTTCAACGCTGGTTGAATTGGGAGGGATCCAGTGAGAGAGTAAAAAGGTTTTTAACTTTTTACCTCCTAACTCACTTGCTTCCAGGCGAGCTCCTTTTCATTCTGGTTTCGGTAATTGCAACAAAAGGTATCATAAAATTCGGGGCACCTACAAACCGCCACAATCAGTTTCTTCTCCGTTTTAGATACCAGTAAACAACCGTCCATTTTTGCTGATTAGTTATCATGACGCGAAAATAATGATCTGATCGCTTTTGCAATGTTTGCAGGACTTCTACAACTCAGATAAAGTGACATAGTCCAGGACCCGAGGTAAACAGTTTAGCGATGGCGCTACAACACGCTACAGCAGGTCCGTTTGACAAGAAACACTTCTGTTACAGACACTTGTCTTACTTTGTTAAAGCGGTTTACCTGTCCAGCAGAAAGGTTACAGGGTCACCAAGATCCCCAAGCGCCCCCAGAGTTTCTATTCCTCCAGAGTCTCCGGTATTTACTTTGTTTTATTGCTTGTGTTTTCCGATACCAGTGAACAACAGTCCACTTTCACGTGTCACCCGCCAACCTTCGTGCTGATTGGTTATCGTCACAAAGATCCGCTCCAGTCGAGACATTTTCAGCTCCCGCCCAATTCGTGTCATTCCCGCCGCCAGAGTAGTCGGAGCATCTGATCACGTCTTTGCATTGACTTAACATGAGAATCATTCGCACGAATGATTTTACTCACGCTTGGTGTGTGGAGACAGTAAAGACCTGAAGCGCCTGTTTATAACCCCCTGACACTTTTAAAACACCGGAACGCATTTCCTAAAATTATCCTGCATTGACGTCGTTCGGTTTACTGATCAAATTAAATCAGGTTGGGAGACATAATTCCCCTCTATGCTGACAGATTTGAGCGCCTTCAGAATAAGAGCGCAGGAGATACTTACAGTCAGCTGCAAAACACGAGCAAACTGCATTAAGCACTAAAACTTTATGGGCGGGTCTTGAATATCATAAATTACTCCTTGTGTTATGAACAGACATGAAAACTATTGGTCTGTACTAAGGCAACTAAACAATTCATACAGAAAACAATCAAAATAATCCGTTTGTGTACAAACTAAGGGCAGAATATCTACGATAGTGGTCGTCCTTAAAGGTCAATTTATAGAAATAGAAATCTGTTTCACTTAAAAAAGCTGAATCACAGTAAAGAAAGTCCTCCCGGGTACACGCTCTATAATATTTACACTTTATTGGAATTATAAAAAGATTATTGAGGAGAGGTTTTCACGGGGTTGACGAACAGGGTATAAAATCTGTTTTAGTTTGTCTTGTTGGTTTGAAACAGGAGAGTCATGTCGTCCGCAGGCAGTTTTCTCTTCAGTGAATAAACTCAGTGGTAGTGCTGGGCGATTGGACGATATATATCGTTGGCACGATAGAAAATGTCTATCGTGCCATTTTTATTCTTATCGTTTCGGGCGATAGGCTGTATTTTATCCATAGGGCTTGTGCCATCAGATGATTCATAGTAACAACAACAATAATTGCACATTCAGTAAGTGTATTTGGTGTCGAACGGGAAAGAAAACAATATTTTCTTAAAAAGAAAAGGATGCGTTGACATGTAGGCTTGCATTTCTCTTTCGATTTTGCGACATGACGCCGCTTTACGTGCCCTCTTTATGTCCAGCGTCTCCCGCCGTTGCGGGTTACCTGGGTTACACACGTGAGGGGATCATTGTAAGCAGTGCTTAATTTGTGCCGGAGCAAGTCGGAGCGCGATCCGGGACCTCTTTTGATCGGATCTGGGACCTATTTCAGCCGCTCCGGCACCTGTTTCATCTGCTCCGGGACCTTCCCTGTGGAGGATGACTTTTTTCGGGAATTCCCGTGAGTCACGTGATTCCCGCGGGATGGGAGTCATTTTTTTATTAATCTCTTGATCGGGACGGGACGGGAAAAAAAAGTGGGCAGGAGCGGGAACAACATGAAAAGATGATGCCGTGTTTAACAACCAGATGAACAGGTGCGTCCATTTTTGTAGTCATCTCTCAGTGAGAGTAAACACTCTTGACCGCGCTAGCAACACAAAAGAACTACAACAGCGGTTTGACTTCCTGTCAGCTGGGAGCGCGGCTGCGCATTTGTACCCTTCGAGCCAGGAGCGGCAAAACGTGATTTTGTGACATTCTGTAGTTTTTCAATCATTTCTGGAGTCGTGGCGAATCAAATCACCTTACCTGTCTGCCCCTGATAGGCGAATAAAGCGCTCGGATTCATGCTCGGGTCTTGCTACGTGCTTCAAGAGTAAAGTAAACAATGATGGAGGCATAGAGCAGCTTTGGAGGAGAAACATCCAGCAGTGTGAACAACCTCTTCAAAAGAGCCCTAAAGACCTACCTTTTTAATAAAGCCTTTGGTTAGTTTTCCTCTATGCTTTATGCTTTTACTACCTTGCCTCTTACATTGCAACTCTATATATTTTATTTTTTTTAAATTCTTTTTTATGCTAATCTGTGACTGTCATTCTATTGCTTTTTTTATTGTTGTTGCTCTTTTTTTACTGTGTACTGTAGCACTTTGAGATTTTTTTGTAAATGTAAAGTGCATTACAAATTAAATTTATTATTATTATTATTGTTATGGAGTGCTTCGGCTCACACTATCGGCGTTTTCTGTAAGTGTTACATAACTTTGGGTGAGCACAGACATGAACGCACTTCAGCCACGTATTTATTTATTCATTTTTCTAGTTTTAAGTGCTGGTCTTGTACTGGTACTGTACTAGTGCAGCTGTATACACTTACATTTTTCATAGAACTGAAAGCATACCATAGCTATATCGTGATATATATCGTTATCGTGATATAAAATGATCCATATCGTGATATAAATTTTTTTCCATATCGCCCAGCACTACTCAGAGGTGTGTGTGGGTGTGCGTGTATGAGTGTATCACATTCATCAGATCATTTTCATCAACTATGCAGGTTTATGAAAGGAGCAGTGCAACATTTATTGTCATGTTCAGATCAGTTTCATCTCAATGCTGTAAGAGCCCGAGTCCTGATTTAGTGTTAGGGTTTGAAAGCAGAAAAAGGAGGCCTGGTATTTTTGAAGATTTGTTGATCATAACTCCAAATTTTTACTCATATTTGGCTCTAAAAGTGACTGATCTGAAATGATTGTTTTTAAGACTTCTGAAGATTACGCTCAGAGTGAAATGGAGTGGATAGGCAATGCGGAATGGAGAGAAAAGATGCATTCCTGTGTGTGATATTGTCTTTTCTTTTACTTTGGCTCCTTTCTGCGAGTAAACTTGACATCTTTTCCAGTGTGAGAACAAATACAATCAAACTCTGAAACAGACTAATGACTTTAAGTCCACAAGAAATGGTTAAGAAGTGGTTCTGGAGCCCAGAAAATAGGGCAGTAAATTATTAAGTGAAGAGAATCAAAGCCGGAGGAGGCCCGTCTGAGAGAAAAGAAATGAGCAGTTTCATTCCTTTCCTTTTAGCACGGATTATCGAACTGATTGAACTGAGTCACATCGCTTAATCTGATTGGTCCTCTGTGTCAGGGGCAGAGGTGCAAGTACAGTAGGCCCTGTCATTTCAAACAACCCCTGAATGCACGAAAATGGCGATAAATTCGAGTGACAAAGGTTGAAAGTGTGATCAGATAAAGAGCAAAAACCAGAATGATCGAACAGCTACAAGCAAAATAGCTGCCATCAAAATATATCTCTTGATAAATTGTAAACCAGTTTTTTAAAATAAAAAGTCAGAGATGGAGGTGAGATGGTGAGCGCGACGCCCCCGTAGATGATTCATGACGTTTAAAACACAAAGATCTGATGAAAGATGTCGACATGGTTGTTTTCCGTCTCTCTTCAAAGTCTTCTCTCACACTTTGGTTCATTTAAAGATCAAAATCATCTCGACTGTATTTAGGGACCATGCTGCTGTTTTTGTGGGTGTCAGTGACGCAGCAGTGTAGCGTGCATGTTTACATTTGACAGTCAGTGTTTCCATGTAGAGGTCCGGTTTGGTTTCGGGGCAGATTCGGTCTAGTTTGGTACCACAAATCCTAAAAGCCATCCAAGTATTTCTTTGCTTTTATTTTTAACCCTTTGCACATGCAGCGTGAGGTCCTTCCTTACACCCCTCCTGTGAGATTAAAGAATAAACACCGCCGCTGTTTGATTTCTCAGATCTGGAAACACCTGTGCTCAGCGTTTAACACTCGATGTAAAAGCTTCCTGCAGCTTCTCTCTCACTCGCTCTCTCTCCTTCTGCCGGGCGAGCATCTGCAGCATCTTGTTATATTTTTGTGTCGGCGCTCTCCTCGACACCTCTCACCGTACCGTGTTCACACACCCACATGCACAGTGCTGCTGCTGCTACAGACTTCATACACATAGTGATCTGTTAGCCGCATAAACAGTGTTGCTGCTATTCTGCACCATCTTAGTTTTGCATAACTGTAAAACACGACGTCATGAGCAAACCTCGTCCATGTACAAATCACCTAACGCTGGTTGTGACGGAGAGGTGGGGTACACTGACTGTCCATGCACAGTATTCACATTTTCTGCTGTTCGAAATCGCTGCACAGGTTTTACCGAATACGTTTCAGGGCTGGACACTCGCTATTTTCACATGTGCTCCGAAGATTAAAAGTAAGGAGCACACAAAGAGCTAGTGATGGGCACGGCAGTTCTTTTAGATGTGCTGAATCACTAGAATCAGTTCACCAAAATGATTTGTTCAAAAGATTCGTTCACCGAATCATCAAATCATTCAGCGCTTGGCGGGAGGAGCCTGCGACTTTCTGGGACTGGGAGACGAGAGTGTTTGTCTGTGTTACTTAAACAGGTTTGTAAGAATGAACTTGTCTATAAGTCACGATGTTTTAAGTGTACTGTCCTATGGTATGCTATTTATAAGGTTTAAATTGGGGTCAGTGAGTGATTCGTTCACTGAATGTTTAGAAGAATTCACACTGAACATGAACCGTTACCTCACAAACCGCTGTAATGATAGGATGCTGCAGGTTTTATGCACGACTTGTTACATGCTGTGTCCTATTGTATGAAGGTTGTTGTGGTGGAAATTTAGCAGTTAAAAAAAAGGGTAGTTTGGGTAGTTTTGTCCTACAAAAATGATTCCAGAGAGTGTAGTTCAATGCATGATTCGTTTACCAAGTGATTCAGGCATTGTGCATGTGGTCCCTTGTTCGCCGGCTGCTCACCTGGCAATGCTGCGTGTTATAGCAGCGGCGCGTCCGACAACCCAAGTGAAGTGAGAAACGAACAAATCACTTTGGGAAGTGATTCCGTTCAGTACGTTCACTTAAAAGATTCGGTTCTTTTGAACGAATCGTTCGTGAAAAACACAACACTACAAAGAACTTTAAGGGCGCAATAAAAAATGATCAAATGACGTTTGTCTAATTGTCTGATCTTAGTACTATTATTTAAGATCAATTTTAAGTCAACTGGTTACATGGAGGCTATTGAAGGAAAACAGCCTTTTCTGAGAACATCAACCGGTAATTTATTGACGGTCCCTTATTCAATACCCGATGTTGACAGTGAGGGTGTCGAGTAGATTTAACCGCGCTGCTGTTGTTATTCCCGGTTATGGAGAGAGAGAAGACACCTGTAGATCTGCAGTGCATGTCCGACAATTTCCGACCTAAAACTAACTTCACCGTCGTATTTATGTGAGCAAAACATTTGTCGTCTCGGCTGATTTTTTTCTTTACGCACATGTGACCCTAAATACATTTTACAATTCGCTCACATCTATTTTTAGTCGCCAATGCGAGTGAAACACTCGCTGTCGAGCCCTGCGTTTAGTAAAGAGCTTTTAGTTGTGCTACTGCCACCCTCTGGCAAGAATATTACATTACAACAACATTATGGTGTCTGCAGAGTCCGGAGCTGCAGCTTAAAGATATCAATTCTGGGACCCCATCTCTGGGACCCTCATGTTGTTGATTCTTTCACCCTTTAAAAACAGCGGAATGGTCCTTTAAATTTAAATTTTAGAGATCAGGGATGAACATCATTAGCGGATGGTCTATTTAGTGTGAAGAGCAGGCACATCCATCAGTAGATCGTGTGTGTGTGTGTCTGTTTGTGTGTGTGTGTGTGTGTTGGCAGCCTATAATAACAGTGGGATATATCTCTAGTGGGTGGCATGGCGTTCCTTTGGGTTCGGCAGTGGGTGTTACGTGTTCATGCGTCTGTCCTCATCCATACGAGTCTTCATGCAGCGATCTGCTTTACACCCTGTATGTGTGTGTGTGTGTGTGTGAGTGTGTTTTGTGCGTCACTCTCCACTCAGTGTTTATTGGATGCTCCTTCAGCAGCCTGGGTGCAGTTCAACTGTCCGAAGCCGGGTAGGGTGACTCTTCCGTGGGTGTAGATGTCGCGGTCGGGGCCCTGGTTCATCCGCTTGACGAGGTTCTTCTCGTACAGCAGCGGATGGTAGGCGCCGAGCGTGCAGGCGGCATCGAAGAAGCGCTGATAGTAATGGCAGAGCTCTGTCTTCCTCCTGGACGGAAGGAACTCATAAATGTGCACCACCTCGCACAGAGACATCATCAGAACGGTGCCTGAAAGGACACAATAAAAAAATATAGTTATTCAGAGAGGCGCACCTTTACCTGTACTACGGCCTTATCTAAAGACCTTATTTACTCACCAATCAAAGGCCTGATAAGAAATAATACTGCGGGTTTCCAATTGGTGGTTTTATAGAGTAATGAACATAAATATAGCTGTAAAACTGGGATATACTGTCGATGTGTTCAGGGGTGGATTTTGATCATGTCTTTTGGATTTGGAGCAGATCAAACACAGTATGAAGGAGTGACATTAACTTCCTGTTTAATGTTTTACCTGTAAAGATCACCTGATTCAGATAACAGAGTTTTACGTACCGAGCAGGCCGGAGGAGGGCGGGTTCTTCTGAATGGGTTCGGCCATGTTGTCTTGTATCCGCTGCCACACCTGCCACTCAAAGCGAGGGTGAAGGATGTAGAAGGGCTGCATAGGGTGGAGCCTCCTGTATCTCTGGTACTGGGTGAAGATGGGGTAGTCTGTCCTGTTGAGCCACTGTGAGCGGAGACACACGCTGAGGTTAGAGTACGTTAATAATAATAATAAAACTCTTCTTCTAATGTGTGTGTTTAACGTCACCTGAGTGAGGTCAGCAGAGAAGGGGGCGGGGTCCCAGGCCACCAGAGCACCTGAGCTGTACAGGGAGCTGGAGAGGAAGCGGTGGTCCTCAGACGCCATCACCTGAAGGGAGAAGAAATTTAGCGGACACTCGCACCTTCAGTTTGTCAGATATTGTCAAGATGCATATACCCAGGGAAGGGTGATGGATCATGCCATTTAGACCACACCCAGAAACTTAACATGTATAAATATGTCTTCGCTCAACTGGGTGATTTAAGGCCTTCAAAATACTACCCCCCGCTTGATGGCAAATAACGCGCCGCTGTGGCAACAGAGTTTGGCGTAGACTTCTGCACTCTTAAGGGGGATTGGGGGAAGGTCCGAGGATGTACTGCTCGAGTCCCGCCCTATCCCGAGTCTGTCCGTTGTGTCCGTGGGCAAGACACTTAACCCACTTTGCTCCCAGTGTGTGTCCTCCACTGGTGTGTGATTGTGAGTGATGTGTGGTGGTCGGAGAGGCCGTCAGTCTGCCCCAGGGCAGCTGTGACTACTAAGGTAGTTTACCACCACCAAGGTGTGACTGTGTGAGTGAGTGAATGAATGAATGATGTGTCCAATGTAAAACGCTTTGAGGTCACTGACAAAAAAGCGCTATAAAAATCTGATGCATGATTGTAATTCTAGATATGATTTTAGAGTGGTTATTTGGAGGCAGTAACTTAGTGAAGACAGCAGGTGGCACTGTGATTTTTGAGGTGGATGTGTTCGGGCTGAGACTCCTTATAAGTCCAGGGATATAAGGCGCAGAAATGTTGACGCAGACCTGAGCTAGATTGATACCGGAGCCATGATTTATTCTACTTTATTGACAGCTTGGCATTTCCATTTTGCTGAAACACAAACTTCACTGCTGAAAAACTGTCGGTCTCACAAACTGAGTGGATTTTACAGTTAGTTTTAGAGTTCATATTGTAATCACAACAGTTTTTAGTCATATCCGACAGTGTTTTGGACCGCTCCTGTCTTCTGACCACCATCTTTACTTCCTTGGTTGTTGTTTGCACTGACTGTTTCTCGTCATGCGTCATGTCGTTGTTTTGTAAGGCACACATAAGGAAAACATGAAGACGGTGTCCAGGAACAATTTCTGATCTGGAACCAGTTTTTTGTTTTCCTTTCCTAATTTTCACGATTGAATTTTCTGTCAGGGCGTCTTTCCTGCAAATCCATATTAGAATAAACCTTTAAAAGCCGTTATGAACCAGTTTTGCTAAATAAGCCAGATGCTTGATTTACATTTGACTCTAATTTTGACCCCTGGTGTCATGATTTAGGGTCACATTGTGTTTTTTTTTCTCGTTTGAACTTTTTATATGATCGTCAGACAGACGCTGTGTCTTTCTGCAGGTTGCCACGGTTACCTGAGAGTTGATGAGGCGTATCGTAGTTTTGGACCCGACGTCCTTCTCGAAGCCGGTGGTGGGAGCGGCGTTGAAGCGCAGCACGGCATCATGAGAGTCTGAGAAGTAACATGTGAAACAGACGACAGTTTTTGGAGGTTAGAGGAAGTGAAACTCCTGACTGAAGCAGAAACATCTTCTGCTGGTGTCTGTAAATAATTTACGGAGAAAACAGGAAGAAAGAAAGAAAGAAAAGCAGCTATTGTGTGTTTCATGCGAGAAGTGTCCCTGGGGTGCTGCAAAATGAAGTCAATGTGCAAGAGAGAAAAAAAAACAACAAACTGCAGTTCCTTTAATGTCCACTGGGGGCTGTCTCAAAGAGAGTCGACACCATGATTCAAGACATCTGCTTTACGTTTCTTTGAGATGACCGCAGTGAGGAAACTTTGACTTTTAATCTTTCTGATTTTAATTATGTTGTTAAAACTCTCCTGCTGTCTTTCATTGTTGTTGTGTACTTCTATGTCAATCCTCGCCCTTTAACCACTCAGTTTATAGATTCTTATTTCTTCTTCACTGCTATTCGAAGCTTCCTGGTTTGATTTGATGTCTGTATTTTAGCATCATGCAAATTTATTAAAGTATATAAAATGGAATAAAAAGGGATCCGTTAGTTTTTAGGTTTTAAACATGGTGTATGGTTGCTCAGTGATGTAGTTGTTGCTGTGTTGATTTTACCTGCTGTGTTGAGTTGCTGGTCGCGCTGCTCTCTGACCCCCAATTTCCACCGCATCCGGAATGATTTTTGATGTCAGCCAATTCCTACCAGATCCATTTGTGAGGCGAATTTTGTGTCGGATTACGGACATCAGGAATCGTGAGAACTCACAAGAACATGTGAATTCACGTGCAATCAAGCGATAACTTGTAGTCTTTAGCCACACAGAGGCTAACCGTATAAGCAGTAGATTGTGTCCTTCCAGAGGAGGAAATCTACTTCTAGACTTCTAGAATCAGCATCTCCTCATCCATGGTGTCATCGGGGTGAAATGACGTCTAAAAACCTTTCACTTGTTTGAGTGTTTTATTTTGAAAAGAAGCCAGATGTTTTATTTTGTGTCTGTGCCCGACTTCCTTTCCAGCACGGGTTAATCTGTGCTGAATTTATCCGCCATGCTCCGGCGTCCGGAAAAAATAGAACTTGTGCGATCCGCAGCGGAACGGAAAGAAACCTGTGGAAATTGACACGTTAACTTGAATCGTTACGATTAGCTGCAATCCGCGGATACAGCCTTTTCGTAGCCGTTCCGGATGCGGTGGAAATTGAGGTTCTTAGCTCTGGCTGTAGGTAGGGCTGAGCAATAAAACGATAACGATATATTTTGAAAATTAATTTCCCTCAATATCAATATAAAACATGGTTTTGGTAGACTAAACGAATAGCCAATGAAAAAGGGAGTTTCTGCTTCGCACTGAACCAATCATGTGCTGAATTAGAACCAAGTATCAAACAACTGCGTAGTAGCAGACAGCAGCTACACCCAACCATCGCACTTTAACCCCGAAAACAGCCGACCATTCAGTCCGCTTTCTCTAGCGCAAAACGTCAAAGAGACACAAAGACCTCACAGATGCAGTAGATTATTGTATTGCAAAAGACATGCGACCAATAAGCACTTTATATCGTGATATATATCGATATCGACTTTTGTGACAAAAATATATCGTGATAAACTTTTTCCCATATCGCCCAGCCCTCGCTGTAGGTAATCAAACTCAGACCAGCACAGAGGACTTGAAGACCTCTCCGTTATTTCTCTGTAAAGAACCTCGTAAAAACACAAACCGTCTCACCGATCTCTTTCCCGAGTCCAGAGTTGCGGAGCGACCCCGCGGACGACACCACAGCGCAGCTCTTGTACGGTCCGAGGTCAGAGGTCAGCTGCTGCTGCGGCAGCTGGGAGGCCCAGGGCAGTAAGGAGAACGGGTGTAGGTCGGAGGTCAAAGATGAAACCTCCACATTTTCTTTCATTTGGCAGAGGAGCTTCGGGCCGCTCAGCTTGGGCCGGCTGGACGACCCGCCGGGACCGGAAACCTCGACTCCATATTTATTCATGGCCTGATGTTATTAGAGACAGAGACGAAGACGGGGACGTTAAAAACTGCTCTGGTATAATCTGAAAGGTCAGCTGGAATTAAAAACGTTTGAGGGGAAAAGTAAAATATTTAGAACAAACAAAAGTCACTCATTACAGCTCTCACCTGGTAATTCTGCACCACCTTCTTCAGTCTGTTTCCCAGCATGCTACTGGACATCTCGTCATCCCAGACCTCCCCCAGAAGCCCTTTGGGCCCGAAGAACTCTGCGTCCCCTTTCCCGCTCAGCTCCCCCTTCCGCCGGCCTCCAAACAGCGTCTCCAGCATGCGAGTGACGGGGCGCGGCAGAATCCGAGTAAAAAACCCTCCGGACTCTCGATCTTTAGTCTTCTTCTTCTTCGGCGTTGACTCCGCTGCTTCCTGCGTTCGGTTTGGAGAGGAGAGGACTGGGATTGGACGGTGGGGGTCGCCCGGGATGACGCCTGGGAGCTTTTGGGGGTCGATGTACACGGGTTTGGCTCCGCCTCGCAGCACCTGTGGGGGTCAGAGGGAGAAAGTGGTGAAACAGTCGGGGTATTTGTGGACCTAAAAAAGCCGCTTTAAGAATAACTGCTGACCTTGATGACAGAGTGTGTGCGCGGCTGCGCTCGGGTCCTCGCCCGGACCCCGAAGATGGCGTCGGTGACAGGCACGCTGTTTTCAGCACAGATGGCGTAGAGCAGGGCCATGCAGATGCAGAAGAAAGTCATGCAGACCGCTCCACGGCGAGCCCGGCGTCTCAGGCGCCACAGTAGGCTGACCCTGTCCATCGCTGCCCCGGGGATCTGCCGGACAAACATGAACAAAGACTATTGGTCAGAGAAACTCATCAAAACACCAGAAAACGACACGTCAACGAATTAACCGGGAATTTTCACATCGGATTGTTTGACAGGTTGGTTGGCCTGAGGAATCACGAATACCTGAAACGGATTTACGGTCTTCTCATGCGTTCACACTGGACGCCAATGAGACCGTTTTCTCGCTTAATTCACGTGTTTGAACGTCGAAATATTTTGTAATTATTTGTGCAAATATGTCACTCCAGTTGCATGCTGGGAAGTGACCGAAAACAAAACTCTTTGGAAAGAGAGGACGGGTTTCTGTCACGGTACTTCAGTCTGTTTATTCCCCCACTACTCCTGCCCACCAAACATCGGACGTCAAAGAGACGTGCAGATCAAGTCAGTTGGGTTGGTCCGTCAAAGACCACATCTAGACGTCGGTACGAAGTGCAAAATAGGTCCAAAATTTCGATGTCCAAATCGGTCCTTTTTTAGACGTCGCTCTGACGTTTAGAATTTGGACGTCATCTGAAGACCAAATTTAGACAAAATGGATCCAAGATTTAGACGTCATTGTTGGACCTCTTTTCGACGTTGAAATGACGTCCACATCTGTACCTCATCTTCGAAAAATACGTTAAATAGATGTCATTTTGACGCTGCATTGCGAAGTGGGTGGTGGAGACCAAAAACAGAGCTAAAAGAGAGTGACCATTATTGTGGATGGTCAGAGTTTAGCCCCTCCTTAAATTCCTTTTGTTCAGGTTGAAGTGTATTTACTGTTAATTCTGGGTGTGGACTGATGCAGTTTGTTTAAAGTGACTGAATGTTTCCCCTCATCGGCAGGATTTCCCTTTTCTCCTGCCAAGAAAAACCCACAGAGGAGATCCGAGGAAACACTCCTTTGCTTTGCAGTCACTCAACTCAACTCAACTCAACTTTATTTGTAGAGCACTTTAAAACAACCACAGCTGTACAAAGTGCTGTACATAACAGGACAAAAACAACAAGATAAAAAACAATCAAGAAACAATTAAAACAATGGATAAAATAAAAGCAGAATTAATAATAAAATATAGCTTCAATGCTTTTAAAAACTAATTTAAAAACATAGAAACAAATAACTAAAAACAAACCATAAAACACTAAAACAGGAGCCGAGTCTCATGGAGGGTTAAAAGCCAATGAATAAAAATGGGTTTTAAGACGAGTTTTAAAAATGGACAGTGTGGGGGCTTCTCTAATTTGGAGGGGTAGCTTGTTCCATAAAATTGGGGCAGCAACAGAAAAAGATCTATCCCCTCTGAGCTTCCGTTTGGACCTCGGTACCTCCAGGAGCAGCTGATCAGCTGACCTGAGGCACCGAGCTGGGGTGTAGGGGTGGAGAAGCTCAGAGAGGTATGATGGAGCCAGACCATTTAAAGATTTAAAAACAAATAAAAGAATCTTAAAATGAACTCTAAAATGCACAGGTAACCAGTGGAGGGAGGCCAGGATGGGAGTAATGTGCTCCCTCTTACGTACTCCAGTTAAGAGCCGGGCGGCTGCGTTTTGAACTAACTGGAGACGTGAGAGGGAGGACTGGCTGACTCCAAAATAAAGTGCGTTACAGTAATCCAGCCGAGATGTAACAAAGGCATGGATTACTGTTTCAAAGTGCGTTCGTGAAAGGAAAGGCTTTGCCTTCGCCAGCTGCCTAATATGATAAAAACTGGATTTCACTACGGAGCTAATTTGCCTGTCGAATTTAAAATCACTGTCCATCTTAAAACCCAAATTTGAGACGGTTGGCTTTAAATAATCTGCTAAAATACCCAAGTTTACAGGAGGGGTTTCACAAGGGCCACTGGGACCAAAGACCATCACTTCACAGGTTAAGGACCAAGGTCTGGATCTGTATTTGAACAGCAATATTTGAAAGTTCCTGGAAATAACTTCAGTCCCGACTTGTCGTGGAAGTTTTCTCAGCGAGTATTGGTAAGTGTACAGGTTTGAAACGTGGTTATTTCACCTCTTATCACAAGAAATCTGTGTTTTTATTTCTTGATCTTTTTATTTTTTAATCCCAGTTTTGTCACTTTCATCAGTCTCAATCTCTAGAAGGAAGATTCGTTTTTAAATTGCAAAACTGGGGGAACATTTGTAAAGATTAAAACCTCCTTTTATTTTCAACAAATGCAACAAACTGAATACTGACAGTGTTGGAGCAGGAGGGAGAATTAAAACCAAAAAAGATTCTCCAAAAACATAAATGGATTCTAAGATTCTTTCATTGGTTTTTAAAGCTCTTAATGTTCTCGAACCAACTTATCACATTTTCCTTTACTATATGAGCCCTGTTCCCAAACCAAGACTTCATGGTGAGGTCTACGTCTTTGGAACAGCCGACCTGAAGACCTGAAGAAAGCACAGAGTCTACTGTTTTAGTCTGGCTTTTAACTAAATTTAGACTTCTTTCACTGACCAATGATTGATTTCAGTATTCTTTTTAAATGTATTCTTGTATCATCTTATACTTATTTAAAGGTGGATAAGTGATATAAGAGCAGGGCAAAGACAGTGTGACAGCATCTGAAAGAAGAGAGCAATAATAATAATAATAATTATAATAACTAGATACCTTTGGAGTGACACATACAAATGGACAAAATGTGCCGAAAACAGCGGAATAACTCTTTAACCGTGCGTCCGAGAAAAAAGTCCAAGTGCGCGAAATCAGAGATCTCATTAAGATACACGTGCCTGTAAAATTTCGGGCAGATCGGAAAAAGATGGCACTCTTAATCGACGAGCCGATTAAATCTGCCAATTTTAGCCCATTTAATCGGCCAAAACTCGCAGATTTTCAGAAATAAAATGCAGAGAATAAGATTTGGTCTCGGTCACCAGTTTGTTAAATACACAATAAGTCAACAAGTTTCAGTTCAACCCACTTCACCATGTTCCCCGCTGTGCTGGTCTCGGTCACGTCGAGTTAACAGTGAAGCACCATGTAACATGCAAGCTAAAGTTAGAGTTAGCCACCTGCTATTAGCCTTGCTACACTGTTAGCCGCGCCAGTAACAGTAGAATAAACGACAGTACACATTAGTGATCGAGCTACTTCTCTGACTGAGGCAGCTGCATGTCTCCAGATGAGACCAGATTGGAAATGAGTAACAGGAGTTAGGTTCAAAGGTTCAAAGGTTTCTTTATTTATACCTTGCGGTAAATTTTGTTTGCAGGCAGGAACCCAGCCGTCCAGATAAGACACACATAAAAACAACAATACAACAGTCAAGTACAAGAAAAAATGCCAATTGTTAAGAGCCTGGTCTGAGTCGGTCTTCCTGTCGGCGTGAAGAGCAGTAGCCCACAGTATAGCCAACAGTATATAGTATACTGTAGATATCTACCGTATCGGCCCCAAAAAATCCATATCCGTCGGGCCCTAGTACAAAGCGGTGCAGTTTGCCTCAAGCGTGCTGACCAGAGGGAAGATAGGGGCAAAGTTTGGAGGAGGAGTTTTGGAGAGTCCATGACAGGAACGTGAGACGGAGACATTCGCACATTTGGAGAAATGAGAACTTGTTGGTTTCTGTGGTCGACTGTTGCCTTTATTTCCACTTCAGCCTGAAGTCTCATGAAGATGATGCAACGACACATGGAGAACCAGTCCAGGACAGTTATTAGTCAAACTGAGACACCTGCACAGCTGAGAAAGTTCCAGGACTTTGTCGTATTGATGCTAAAGGAAAATATGAAAAATGTCTCTTTCCTGCTGCCTCTTTTTCTTCCTTTTGCAGTATTTGTGAGTTTGTGAATTTTTTTAAATATCACTGGATAAAAAGCGTCTGATTTATCTGGGGGAAACGTCCCGGTGGAAAATAAAAACCCGCAGGCCCAGATTAAGAAGCTGTCTGTGTTGCTCAATACGTCTAGAGGGTACAGTGAAAATAATGAGTTTGTTTTTGAAACCAGCCTCATTAGTGAGGGAGATACTCCTTTTCTCCTCTGAATTCCTGGTTCTGATACTGTAAGTAAAAGAGCAGAACAGCGGCGAAGAATAAGGACAGTGGAGCGTGCCATCTCAGCCTCGGGTGATGAGTGAAATCAGGGAGAAAGAGGAGGCAAGAGGGGGAGGAGGAGGAGGGGAGAGGATGCTTGGTTCGTGGAAGGAAAGGATGAGTCCTCCATAAAGCGAGGATGAGTGAGCGAGAGGAGAATAAGGTTAAGACGAAGAGAAAGAGGCTGAAGTCCATTAAAGGATCCACAATTAAATTTAGTGCATTTGACCCGACGGTTAGACTGACTTCATTCACACTAAGAGGTCAGAATAACGTTAACCCTCCCTTTATTGTTTCCTAAAGCACGTCTGCGTGTCAAACGAGATGATCGAAACTTCTCAAAAAGTCACATGAGCTACTATACGTCACTTTTTCACTCAAAGAGCTTTGGTTTCATTTTTTTTAAAGTCAGATTTCTTCATAAACAACTGGAAGATTTGAGCTCTTTAACCGTCTGCAGATCAAACAATCATTCAGTCTTTTTGAGCGAAAAGCAATGCTTCTGCTTTAACATGTCCACCACCAAAGACCACAGTAACGCGGCACGATTTTAGACAAAAATAAAACCCTTTTTTTTTCTCTCTGAAAACTTGATTTTGATTTTTTATTGAATGACAACTTCACCAAACTTTACTTAAATAAAAAGTTTTTCTATCATCTCGCAAAACAAAATAGCTGAAAACGATGTAGTGCATATGCCAAGCCAGTAAGTGGCGCTGCACAGGAAATGCACAAAAGGCAGAAGAAGTGTACAGCGCGCGCTTACAGGTCATTTTGTCCGGACACGTGCAGGCGCCATAAAAGAGTTACGCTGTGTGTCACATTTCCAGCGAGGCAGATAGACATCCACACGGAGATGAAATAGTCGTCGTTTACAGATTTATACACTCTCTGACCCGTTTTCAAAAAGTACGGTTTACAGTCACCTGAAAAGACCTTTCCGTGTGGATGAAACGCCGATACGACAAAAAACTTTGGCGTTTCCTCCTGAATTTTCTTCTATTGGAATAATTTATATAGTGATATAGACTGGAAGAACGCTTGGATCCTACCAAGGAAATTTCTTATTACAAATAAAGTACGAGAGGTTTCATTTAAAGTAATGCATAGATGTTATCCTGTCAAGACTAATTTAATCAAATATAAGATTGATATAGAGGCACACTGCTCATTTTGCGGAAACTCAGACGAAACAATATCCCACTTATTTTGGGAGTGCACTCATAGCCATGTCTTTTGGATTGATCTCAATAATTTTATAAATACCAAAATTGACTCTTCAATCAAATTAAATGTTCAACATGTGTTATTTGGACTTTCAAAAAAGGATGTTAGTAATGTAGACAAATCATATATTGTGAATCTTCTTTTAATTCTTGCCAAATATCATATTCATTGTGCCAAATTTGCAAACCATCGTCCAAATGTTAGTGTTCTTAAAGCTGTACTATCTTCTTATCTAGAAACTATAAAACATTGTAAAAACACTAAAGCTATCAAAACTAAAAGAATATGTGATGAATACATTAATGATTTATAACCTCGAGCATTTTCTTTTCTTTTTAGTTTTTTGTTTGAATTGATGCCTATAATATTGTTTTGTGACTACCTTTTGTCCTTTGGTTTGTGTTTGTACTGTTAATATGTGTCAATAAAAAATAAAAAATAAAAAATAAAAATGTTTCTGTGGTGACGGGTTAATACCGCCTTCAGACAGACTTTGCAGGGGGGAGTGGTTTACTCTTCACCTGAAACTGTGAAGTCATATCAATTCCATCGCCTTCTTTCGCAAACGCCATGGCCTGGAGTAAGGCTGCACGATATTGGAAAAAAATACTATTGCGATTTTTTCAACCCTGCGATATATATTGCGATATTAAAAATACAGTATTTTCACCAGATGACCTGAATAGCACTTAATGTTATGCTGCACTGCTGAAATCTTGAGGACAGTTAATCTGCTCTGATCTTACCTCTTTTTGTGAATGTTAGTAGAACGGCTTCTGTCTGTCTCAGAGATATTTTTAGCTTTTATTGTGCTGGGACGTTATTGTGGCAACAGATGAACACAGAAGACGTGTTTTGGTCGACATCATCCTTCTTTTAACCGAAATAATTCTAGATAACTGACTTTCCTTTTCTTTTTGGCAACAAATCTTTATTTTCTGTGGTTTTCGCTTGTTCGTTGCTCATTTTGCAATCGTTGTTGTTGTTGTTAGCGGTGTTGTGCCGAGAAACGCATGTCCTCCGAGAATTGCATGCACCTCGCAAAACGCGCACTGCTTATAGTAGAGTGGTCCACGGAAATGTACAATTTAAAACCCATACAGTTCTTATTTGTTGGGCTTAATAGTCATGAGTAAAGTTCCGAAAGTAATTCTCAGCGGACACACGTCTCCCTCCATGTGCAGGGGTGGGTTTTCTCCTCCCTGATTTTGATTGACAGCTGGCAGGGTAGTCTGATTGGCAACTGAGAAGTGAGTCTGATTGGCAACTGAGTTAAGGACGAAGGCGATTGGTGGATCGCTGCACAGCACATGCAGAGTCACATGGAGTGTATCTCAGTCGGTTACCCTTGAAATTAAATGAGTTCATTCACCTCCAATATCGCAGGCTCTGCGATGTGACTATCGCACACACGTACATCGCGATGACGATAGTCAAACGATATATCGTTCAGGCCTAGCCTGGAGGCACGAGACTTGATAGCACTTCTGTATATTTCCGGGGTTTGCGATTGAGATGAAAAAGATTCATGAGCCACAGAGGTCAGGTCGGTGCAGGTGCGTCCACTGATTTGCCTTTTAGTAGCAAATGTTTCATCAATAACCTCGAACCCAAACGTTGTAATTTGTTTAAAACATTAACCTCCCTCTAGGAGCTGGAACAAATCCAGGTCATGGACGGAGGGAACACAGACATGATTCAGCATAACGAGTTTGAGATAATGTTAAAAAAAACAAGCTCGAACCTCTAACAGCTGTAAAATTGTCATATCTTCAGTTTTCTGCATCCATGAGGACACTTTAAATAAAAACCAGAGCTTTAACAAAACACAGGATGAGACCGAAAATAGAAACGCTGAAAATAATCAAACCTTTGATGATTATATAAAGAATAAAAGTTGATATCATCTCCTGTCGTGTTTCGTCCAAAGTTCCTTTTACCTGTGCGGCAGAGCGAGCGCCCGCGAAACAACAGCGATAAAGAGAAATGAAAAGAAAAGGGATCAAATAAATCCCTGGAGTGAAGGAGGAGGTCTGACATGACGAAGCATTTTCTGCAGCGGTTACAAGTGTCCGCAGTTCCTGATGCCTCAGAGTCAGCTCATAAAAGACCGACAACTCGATGTGCGTTTATTACACACTGTGTCAGTCACATTTGCAGCGTATTTCTGATTTTGATCAAGTATAGATTCATTTAGAGTATTTGGTGGCTGAAATGGCTAACTGAAGGGTATAACAATGAACTCTAATTCTTTGAAATTTGAGGAAACAGAAGAAAAATAAAAAACACAAAAGGACGAGGAAGCTGAAACGGAGCCAAATAAAACCACCACATAAAAACAGCCTGTGAAAGAAAAGTCGAGGACACACTGACTCAGAAGTCCTGACGTCCTTGGGAGGTTTTAGAGCCTCCAGTCCCGGAAATCTGAATCTGTCCCTGTTTAGTTTTTAACCCTGACTCTGTGAGAGACAGAAGACCTCTGCCCCGGGATCTCAGACTTAATTTTGTTTGACGTAAATCGCTGAGTAGCTTCTTGACCCACGGATCACTGAAGCTTTTTTTGGATTTAGTCAGAATGAACCCCGTAATAAAAGGTCTCCTGATCAGAATCAAGGGTCACTAAAGCTGTTCGCCTATAAAACCGTCTCAGATCTTATTATGCTTGAAGGGGGCATCCAGACCTGACTCAGCTGGAGGATCGGGCTCATCACATCTGGACTGAGATGTGATGGGGGCACTGGAGGAACTGGAGCATGTCAGAGGAGATCCCCTGATACTGGTTTTACTTCCAGTCCTTGAATTTGTGTCCCGGATGATTTTAGACCTACTACCGGTTACAAGTTACATTTTATTGAACGACGATAATCTGAAGCGTAGATCTATCAGATGACGGTCAATCTACCGTTACCGTGGTCACGAGTGTTCGGCACATGCTCCGCAATTTGTATATCGGACTTTGACCAAGAAATAAAACAGAATAAAAAGGACGCAATAAAAGAAACATCTGTCATATGAGGCGTACAAAGATACAGAGCTGTAAAGTTATGAACCCATTAGCCCCTCGCCGTCGTGTTTGTTGACTGTTTTGGCGACACGGTACGTCAACAACCCGATCATAAAAAGCTATAAGGGGGACGTACTTATGTCAATAAATGGACCTCGGACCTTAGGACCGCAGAATTAAACTGAACTCATTCGGTGCCAATAACGGATTTGGACGGATTTTTCAGTTTTTTTGTTTTCCGCCAGAGGGCGCTCCTCCCCAACATGCGACTAACTAAGCTTGGGGTTGTTCTGAACGCAGAAAAGCCGACAAATACGTCATAACCATGTTACAATAAGAAAAATAAGTACTCGCCAGTGAGAAGTGCGCCAATTAGCCTAGTTGTGGAGTGTTTTTTTCTCTTTGAGGAGAGTAGTAAAACGCCAAAGTCATTAGCCAAGAGCTAACGGTCGTTTCTGGATCCAGTGGAGACCCTGGTACCTGACCCTAACATCGTCATGCAGACAATCAAAGAAACAATTTTTCGGTGTGTCGTTGTGCCGCCGGTGCCGGTACTGGTGAGCGAGACTGAGCCAGAATTCAGCGACGTGAGCAGTCATGGCGTCAGGTTCTCAAGAGCCAATACGACTCCCAACCTTCACAGAGTGACCGATCACAATCGCATCTGAGTGATGTCCAAGGAGGGAGGACCTTGATGCCACCAGTAAAATAGTTTGAAGTGAAATGAAACAGACGATCAGAGTTTGGCTTGAAAGTCTCTCCTTTGTAAAAATGTGTTTTTCGCAGAGATGATAAAGATGGTATGACCACGCCGCACTGAGCAGATGATAACTAAAGAAAAGAGTGGGTTAGAGACTAACTTTTTTTTCTGGTGAAAGAAAAGAATCACCCTTTTCTTTTGAGATATTACACTTAATTCTAGTCCAAACACAAGATATTCCGTGGGTCCTGAAAGATACAGACATTTCTATCGCGGTCGATGGTGGCACAGGGTGAAAATTGCATCATAACTCACATCAAAATCAATCAAACTATGAAGAGAGCGGCGTCTACGTGATCAGATAACCACAGCGATGGTCAGACAGCATTGATGGGGGTTATGGTGGTGATAATTACAGTCATACCAAAGGAGAACTGGTTCGTGTCGTTAGCCAAGTTCACAACTTCATCCAGTATTCAGTACCTGCAGATACTCCGAGCTCAGATACCAGGACTTTACAAAGCTGGATAAAGTCCTGGGGTTGCATGAGGCAAAATGCATTATAACCGAAATGGAGAGCGAGGCAGTAAATGACCACCACATGAACCAGAAGAGGACAGAAATCAATCGAGCCAGTCGAATACTGTAAACACAGATCAGAGCCTATAGACCACAACACGCACAGATGGCTGCTGTTCTACATACGAGTGCAGAGACGTTACAAAATCAATGTGCTGCTGCTGCTGCTGCTGTATTTCTGTACTTAGAGCAGATGGTTTGTGCACAGCCAGAGGCAGAACATGCAGCAGCTTCATACTGTGCGGTCTGACACATATGATGCCATAAAAAAAATCAATCGTCACGACTTTGAGCGTATGAACAGCCCTTCATTGTTTCAGGAGTCTGGAGGGTTAAAAACTTCTGTTTCCAGAATAAATCTCTTCATATTCGCAGAAATCTGATTTAGAGTTAAACAATCTTCATATTCTGAGAAAGTATCTTTCACTTCCTCTTCAGTTTGACTCAGAAAGGACAAAAAGGATTTTAAAACCAGAGCTGCAACTTTAAATGTTCCCATTGAAGGAGCTGAAACCAATCAAAGTTTGGGATTTTCTAACAGTGTGAAATAAGTTCTGACAGGACGTCAGTGTCTCTTTCTTTTCAGATCATTGAATGAAACCCTTTGAGGCCGTTTCTGAGTGAATGAACCATCTGTACTCCCATCGGAGATAAACCGAAGAGACTGAAGAGACGGAGAGGATTTCAACCATTGACCTCTGGGGGGGAAATAAAAAGGCCTCGCAGGGGAACCAGCTGCTTCCACTTGGCTTCATCTGAAGGAAGCAGCTGAGTTCATCCTGTTTTTGGACATGTTTGTGCTCGTGTCAGCCAAAAAAAACCTGATGATAATTCAGTCATACTTTACTGTGTAGAATGTAAACATGCACATGAGTCAGGACGCTGCAGATAGACAAATTCATGTCATTTTTATGACAAGAGCGGGACATTCATACGGTCTCTTCTTGACCACAGAATGTAACCGTGGAGGTGGGTCCAAAATCAAGATGTTTGTCGCCTTTGAGTGGCAGGATGGGGACACTTCCTGTCTGCTGTAGGGCCCCTTAGCTAATCCAGCCACAGAGCTGAACCTCTCCCTGGGGATTCCACAGGATCCGGAACAGCTCCGGACTGGCAGGCGGATCAAATACGCAGGCATACGGCGTCCACTGGATCTGATCCGCTGCAGCAAGCGAAGGAGAAGCGCTCGCAATATTATAATGTTATAATGATAATTCTTACAAGATTGGACAAGCTCTCATGAGATCTCGTATGTTTCCCCAAGAAACACTGAATGAGATCCGCCGATCGGTGTATATAAACTGCGTTTTATTGCTGCGTTCAAGTTACCTCAGGAGTCAGATGTCAGAGCTGAAAATGACGTCACATCCGAGTTACCAGCGTTTCAGTTACCAAGCCGTAAAACAGCAAAATTGGAGGTGGAAACAAGATGGCTACATCTACGAAAGGCATTTTAGTGCTTGCTTTGTCCAACTATAAGGTAAACGCTAAAATAACTTTCACACTAGGAACTCGGATGTGACGTCATTTTCAGCTTCTACATCCAACTTCCGAGGTAACTCGAACGTAGCATATATAAACACCCATGTCCCACAACCCTGGCCACAAAGTGACTTTATTTTATTTTGAAAATTAACAGGATATTTTACTCTGTAGCCACGTACAACCTCTGCTGCCACTCCTGCTGCGCTGCATTGAACTGATGCGCCGTGCTGCGGCGTCCGGCAAAAGTAGAAGCCTTGCATATCTGATCTGACCACCGAAGTGGATCCGCAGCGGAGCCGGACGAATTGTTACGGACACACATTGAACATAATGCTTGCATATTTGATCTGCCTGCTGATCTGGATCGGAGCGCAGACGCTCCAGAAACAGCGCTGCTGAAAAGACCCATATCGCCCCCTAGTGTTGGGGAGGAGGACACGTTCATGTCAATAATTCGATTTTCACAGCTGCATGTAAACGAGGACAAGGAGAGAAGTCCGATTCCTTAAAAAAACGAACTATGATCTTAGTCCAATTAAGCTGTGCATGTAAACGCACTGAGTGTGTTCAAGTTATGAGAAATATTCTGCTGAATGTGTCTGAGGGCCTCCAACGGGACGCCTGAGAGCGAGCGAATCAAGGAAATAAAAGTATTAATATAAGGACTGCATCACTGCAGCGCTGCCGGCTTTAGAGCTCCAGACAGATGGTGGTGTCACCGATATCTGCTTAAAGATGTCGCCCTAAATCCCCTGCTCTAATACACACACACACACTGCAGACACACACAGGCAGCCAGAAGTGTAGTGTATTATGCATGGGCTTGTGGAGCCATAAAGTACTCAAGATTAAAAGGTAGGAGTGTGTGTGTGTGTGTGTGTGTGTTTTAATCTGGTGGGGCAGAGTGAGAGGAGTGAGGTGGTTCTGTACGTGTCAGCAGCAGCAGCAGCAGCTCTGAATCAAACAGCAGGGAGGATGACGGGCCGCTCGCTGTCGGCTGTAGCATGACATTTATGTCTCTGCTCTTCAGATTCATAAATCCATCTGCACGACTCACTTTCTTACTCTCCTTAAAAAATTACATTATGTATAAATCCAATAAACTGTGAAGTGTTTCTGCCTGTTCAGATACCAACTGATCAATCAGCAGAGACCGAGATGATGGGATTAGAAAACCAAGAATGGCCAGCGCGGATTTTCTGGGCTGATACTGAACCGCACCTGATGTCAACTACAAACGAGATTTCATATAAATAAATAAAAAAAGAAGAGAGTTTTTTTTTTTTTTTACATTTTGTATTTGAAAGTTTTAATTTTATGGACATAAGGGGGAAAAAGGCCAAAAGTGAGTGAGAAAAAATGCATTATTTTTTCCATTATTATAATTATTCCATTATTTTGCTTTTTTTTTTAAATGTACGTCACGATTCTGACTTTTAGATTTAATAATAAAATGAATAAAACTGTTTTATTACTCTGCCTAAATTATTATGTTTTTACAGTGAATCTGCTTACTCAGATTTCTACGCAGGAATATTACAACCCTATATCACTAAGAGGACGGTGTTTAAAGTAAAGAGACGGAGAGGACTGGCAGGAAGCGGTTTAATGGTCAGCTGCAGAGTAATATACATGAGGGAATTCATAGCTTAAGCACAGCACTGATTGGCATTTAAGTCTCTCACAAGCTGACCAAGATGATGGTTATGTTTGCCTCTTCTGGAGGAGGAAGGGCAGCGTAGAAAACGGGGAGAATGAGGGGAAACAGAAGAACGTCTGTATACAGGGGGTGGGGGTGTAAACTACGGCGATAAATTATTGTTCACGATATATCGTCAGAAAAATCCTCCATGATAAATATTTACCATCTCACGATAAATACAATAAATAAAATTTGATGACGTTAGTGTGAACGACGGACTCGCAGCCGTGGTGATGAAGACGTTTCTGAGCAGCTCGTTACTGTAAGAGGCTCCAGATGACAGATTTCCTTTAAGACTGGAGTTTAGATGAGTTCGATCAGGTCTGCCTGACATCGGACAGTGGATCTGTTCAATCTTTGGCAATAAGAGTTGAAAATGTTTTCGCATTTGAGACTTGTTTGATGTCATTAGTTTTCTCCATAACCTACCACTCAGGTCGTTATAGTGTAGAGGTTTGAATTGATGCTTGAGAACTTCAATGGCTTACTCAGATATCAATTAGTGCCTTTAGCTAGCCCAGCGACACAGTTCAACAAAAATCCACTCTGGAAACGAAGAAAAAATATAAAGAATCTTCAGTTTTATTTCTCAAATCCAAAGATATTATTCCGCAAAATTACAAAGAAAGTAGCAGGCTAAAGGTCCTTTCACACCGAGACCGTTTTCTTTCGTGCGATTATTATTATTATTAGCACTGACTGCCCGGCTCACGATCAACGAAACATCTCACGCACATATGCGGTCTTAAAGGGGGAAGCGCCCTTTTTATCAACATTCACCAAATCACAAGAGAACATGAACTCTGGTATATTTTTGACATTTTTAACCACTGTTTGAATTTATGAAAGAAACTATTGATCTTTTTCACACATTCAATCATGTTAACTGTATTTATAACTATGAACTGTTCTTCCACCTCTACATATAGATTAGAATTATAATATTTTTTATCTGGACTTTTATCATTATCGCTAGATCGGCAAATCTTAATGTGATAAATTTTTTAGCCCATATCGCCGATCTCTAGTATGAACCACTAGGCCAGCAGGGACCAGGGTGAAATCTTGAGACATGTTGAGTAACAGTAACTGGAGTAAACAACAACAAAAACAAATGTCTTCTCTACGTCATACAGGGGGTATTAGATCGTATATGACGTTTTATATCAATAAACACACAGTCAAATGTTTCGACAGCTAAATAATCCTCCATGGCTGTAAACAAAGGTTGCCTAGATTAAATTTACACTCCCTCAGACGAACAGGTCGCTAAAACCTAATTTCCTTGTTGTCCAAAAGCAGTGCTAACATCCTGAAGCAACACTTGAAGGAAACTTTCATCTCGACTGCAGCAAAAATCTATTCAGGAGGTCTAAATCAGAGGAGATGTCATCTCACTGCTGCACTCCGACTGCCTGTAGTCTCTCATGCAATCACACAGTCCTTCCTGCTTCATCTCTAATCGCCGCTAACTCACTTTGAAGCACGGAGCAGATGCCCTGGTAAGTATTAGATACACATCAGACGGGGTCCAGAGACAGAGGAAGCAGAGTGGAGCCCATTCTGGTCTCTAATGTGATAAATCTGCTGCCATGCATTGACACCGGGAAACAGCAGCGTTACGTAAGCCGATAACCTGAGAGCATTTCTGCTAAAACAGAGCCGTGTGTGAGCGCTGACTTTGACCAACAAATGAACTCTGAGTGGCACACAAAGACAGGACTGAATCCTTCACACTCTCGCCAAAATCCAGTCTGTATTTTTCCTTTGAAGAGGCAGAGAATATGACTGATATCTTTAAGTCTCCTGTTGCGTTTATCATCATTTACCTTCATGGATTATGTGTTTATTTGTACATTTCATCTATAAAACCTCAGACAACAAAGTTTGGAAATGTGCAAAAGTGTGCAGTCAGTTTAGAGGACTGTCAGTAAACCTCTGCTGATGTTTAAAGAGGCACTGAGGGGTTGACTTTCCAGTATTACTCTTCCCAAACTCAACAATCATCATATTAATGCAGTCCTTTCATATGAAGATTACAGTTTGATGTGATATGAAGCGTTCCCAAATACCTGGACACAAACAGAGGGGCTAAGGTACCTCTTAACACGACTCAAACAAGACCCTGATCCAGCTCAGCGTCTCTACATCTGCAGGATGAGCTCTTATTCAGCTGACAGCTCATCTCTACAAGCAGACACAAAACAAGAGCAAACTGTACGAGGCCGGCCTGTGAGGGATTGAATATCGTAACGGCAACATCTGATGCGCTCCTGTCGGTGCTATTCCACTCATACAGAGCTCGCCTCTCCGTATCGGTTTCAGGCGTGAGACATTTCCACTCCACAGCGCCTGTGATTTTCTCCCAGCTGTCTGTGCTCCCAGTCTTTTCTAGTTGAATCTGCATATTTTATTCTGCTGAAGGTGTATGAGAGTGATGAATGAATCATGTCACCGGCAGTAACTGCTACTACAGCTGAGGCTGTGAGTCATCTGGAGACTGCTGGAGCTCTCAACACTGACTGACGAGTTCAGCGGGAACAGATTTATTTTTATTTCAAACACTGATCTGGACTTCATCGTACTGAGTGTAGTGATGTTACCTTGTAGCCCATGGTTGTGGGGTACCCCACGCTGTGTTGCTGTTGTTGTTGCTTAGAAACAGGCTGCAGCCATCAGGTTTCCCCTCATCTCCTCTGTGGATGAAGACATTTACAGTTTATTCGTACTGCCAGCTCTCTGTATGGGATGATATAACCAGACACATTTTATCACATACATAAAACTCAAACTCAAAACCCGGTTCAATAATGTACTTCTGCTTGCAACTTGAGAATGAAAGCATTACAGTATGTGTCGTCTTTTACACCCGGTGTAATTCATCTTTGCTTTTGGTTCCCCTTTGCTCACAGTCTTTGACGGCAGCGTATACACAGCAGGAAACTCTCTGCTATTTGTGACCTGATTAGAAGTTTTAATCAGCCTGGGTTTGAGGAAGTGGATGTGTGATTAACTTGTACATTTTACAAGTCTGTGCAGTTTTTTGTAGATCTGTTACCATGGAGGAGCGAGCATGATAAACAGTGTGTGATAACACTGCATCTCGTGTCTTTTTAGAGGCGCTCAGTGTGCTTCTTGACTGTTTGAGAAAGTATGGACTTGTGCAGTTTTATTAAAGGGATACTCCAGCGTAAAATTAATCCAGGGTCAAACGCACCGCAACACAGTTAGACACCCCCTGGAGAGATGAATGTTGCTGACCGCTTACCAACTTTAGTAAAGAGACTAAACACAACTCACCTACTCTCTTCCAGCAGCCGCTTGTTTGTAGCGAGACCTTAGGCCAGTCCATTATGGACTACAGCGGAGTGACGCAGCTCAAGGAAGAACATTTATGATCATTACTTCATGGAAATACGATCAGACTGAGACGCTAAGGCAGAAGAACTCCTGCATCTGCAGAGCAAAATGATTAATATGGTGATTATAACTTCAAGAATGATCAAGAAATGATCACAAATGTTCTTCCTTGAGCTGCGGCACCCCGCTGTAGTCCGTAATGGACTGGCCCGAGGTCTCGCTTCAAACAAGCGGCTGCTGAAAGAGAGTAGGTGAGTTGTGTTTAGTCTCTTTGCTAAAGCAATTAGGCTACGTTCTCACTGCAGGTCAATTCCGATTTTTTAACCATATGTGACACATATCCGATCTTTTTCATCTAAGTGTGAACAGGTCAATTCTGATTTTTCAAATCCGACCCAGGCCTCTTTTGTATGTAGATATAAATCAGATATGTATCCAATGTGACTGCAGTGTGGACGCTCAGGTCACGTTCATCCGACCTACACGTCATCAATATGCAACAAACGTCACCATTGTTCGCCAGACAAACAGGCGCGGAAAGCAATTTGTGCCACTTGTGTCACTTCACGGACGCATTGCGTTCACATTAGATGCCGCATTCGTTGTTTTAATGTGAACGACCGCACAAAAAGATCGGATTTAACAAAAAATCCGAATTGTGCATCATAACCTGCAGTGTGAACGTAGCCTTAGTCAAAGTTAAAAAGATGTTTGGTGGCTAGTACTATGTCTGTGACCCTATATGTCCTGTTGATGAAGTTAGGTGCTGTTCTGAGCATTATTTGTGGCTATAGAGTGGCGTTTTGGTTGAGGGTGGGGCTCTCTGTATTGCTATCCTGCGGTCGTTACTTAAGTTGGTATAACTAGAGAAGCAAGAGGTCGGCAACATTCATCTCTGGAGGGGGGGTCTAACACGGTGTTACAGCGTTTTTGACCCTAACTTAAATTTACACCAGAATATCCCTTTAAGTATAAGAAGTAGCAGTAGTAAAGTAGGATAACGTTGTATTTCATTATTTTAATTTCTGGCACTTTCTGAACATTCTTCAATGTATCCTGGTGATGTATTTTGTTTTTGGTTCCATACTTGGGTTTATTTCAATAGTTACTTATGTCTCAGAGGGTTGTATTGATTTTATGTGTCTTGTTTACATTCTGATTGGTGGAGTTGGGGGTACTTTATATCATATTTACACGTTTTACATATTTATTTCTCACTGTGTGGTTTGAGGTTGTTTTGTTATCAGGTGTCAAACTGGGTCACATCATCTTGCTACAAAAAAACTCGACCTGCAACGCAAACAAAATAAAGCCATGTAGTTCGCAGAGTCGGCCACAGGGGGCGGAAGGACAAACTAAAACTTCAACACGAGAGTTTTGAGTTTACTCTTTGCATACTCAGACTTTTCCTCAACATCTATCAGGCCCTTTATTTAACTAACATTTAAGAGGAAACCCCCCAACAGTCTAAAATACTCTGACTGAAAAGAGTAGTTATTGATAGTACCTCACACAAAGCCCTCAAAATTTAAACCTCTATTTGAGCACAAAACCGTTTTAGTGATTAAAATTCTCCTACATCAGTCAGTTTAAAAAGTTAAGTTCATTTTTAACATCTGTGTGAACAGTGGCTGAGAAAGTTGTTGTTCACTTCCTCGCTTCCGCACAGAAATACAGGTGTCTGAAAATGTGGTTAATGTTTTGCAGTTTATTTAACCGTAAAACTGTCTGCCTCCCATGTGGTTGATGTTTTTCTCCTTTTATTTGACGTGTATTGTCTTTGTGAATTTGTGTTATTGAGTTTTATTAATGTTTTTTTTTTCCTAGACTTGGTCGAGGGGAAGGAGGAAGTGAAAGGGAAACAAGTGATGATCAGACAAAAACAACAAAAACAAAAAACTAGACACAGAGAGAGAGAAAAGGTATGGAAGCCTTCAGCTGATTAAAGTTGATATCCATTTGCTTCCTCTGGATTTATAGAAAATATCTTGCGATGATCTGATTTTCATAATAAACGTTTCTCAAACATTGTTGTTTTTCTTTATTTTCATCATTCCTCTTTTGCTTCATGTTATGATACCAGAGCTGATTTTCTTAGGTTAAAGATTTTTAAACTCCCTACTTGCTGTATTGAGATATAACTTTCAGGATGCTCTGCGAATACAGTGTACAAAAAGTGCTTTTTTTCAATGGATTAAGTATGTATTTATAAAATCCCCTCAAAATGTCCTTTAAACGTGTAAAACATAAACACAGTGCCATCTAGGTGTTCTTTCAGTGTGTCAGAAGTAAAAAAACGGTGCCCTTCTGATGCCTTCCCAGTGAATATAATGGTAAAAAAGGTTCCCTCTGGATACAATTCTAGTCTGGATGTCCTTTCGCTATACAAAATACAACAAAAGTGTCTTCTGGATGAAAACCTCAACAAGTATCCTCTTAGATTATGAAAAGTAAGTAAGTGCATTCAGGAAATTAACAAAACTTAATATGTTATCTATTTGGTGGTTTCCTCAACAGTAAAGTTAATGTTTCGCTGTATACTACTGCCAACTTATCTCACCAACCCCGGAAACACCAGTGTTTCCGTTGATAACCAGTATTCTCTGAGTATTCTAGATGTTTTAAACAAAGTCTGGGCCAATTGCTGCTGTTATCCTAGTGAAGCAGAACAGTTTTTCTTGTGATATTGATAAATACTTTCCCCAAAAATAATCTTGACTTATTTTTCTCTTGTTTCTTGAGATAACAGAACCCCCAAAAAAACGTTTTCTATGGTATCTGGGATAGCTTACATTTAGCCATTTCTCAATTTTATACAAAAGAATATTTCTGTTTGATTTTTTTTGCGACTTTTGGCATTTGAGTCATGGCTGTTTGATGTGAAGATGGAATATCAATGAAAACAAAACAAAGTAAGGTAATTAAAATGTATGGATGCATGTCTATTTTGGACTTCCATAAAAACAAAACTAAATTCTTCCAAAAAAATAAAAAATAAAAAAAAAGTACCCCAGGAAGAGATAAATTGAAAATGAGAAAACTACTTATAATTTTTCGACCAAAAATCGTTTTGTTTTTTTTCAGTGTCTTTATACACTTACTTCAAATACAGCAGCTGACCGCCTATGGTGCAAACAGATTAATTTAAAGGCAAATCACAATCAGATATCGTCTTTTTATCACCACAAATACACGACAAACCGCTCGGATTGATGAGTCCACGCTGTATTGATCCCCACATTTTGATTCTTACTCCATCTTGTTTATCTTTAGCTCCTCATAGGTGTTACGCTCAGATTTGCTGACCTGCCTTAAGTGATGCTCCTCAGTTACTTGCGCACGAGCCGCCTCGTTCCTCTGATTTGTCGTCGCTACAGTCTCGAGCAGGTCGTTGTTATTCCCGCCGCCATGTTTCCCGTGAGTCCCCCCCTGCGTGTGGCTGTCCCGCCGCTGTCCGTCCGTACGGTCCGAGGCCGCGGTCGTTGTCCGGTGGCATTTGGAGGCGCACGAACCAGATCTACGAATCCCCCTTCTCCCTTCTCCGTCCGTTACCCCACCGCGCAGGACGCAGCAACGAGCGTCGAACTAACGGAAGGTAGTAAGTGCGTTTCCGGGGAGGTTTTCAAAATAAGAGCCGAGAGAGTGGCTAGTTGGAGTAAGCATTGGTACGAATGAGAAACAGATAAATAATCCAAGTTAAAAATATCGATAAGCATATTGATAACACAGTGATGAATAGGCATCATTCTTAACTGAACTGCATAAAAAAATCTCTTTTTTAAATTTCCTCTAAAAATAAATACCCAATATCTTTAACATGTTTTCTTAAATGGATATTCCGGCGTAAAATTAATTTAGGGTCAAACACACAGTAACACCGAGTTAGACTACCTCCCCACTGTAGTCCGGAATGGACTGGCCTGAAGTCTCGCTACAAACAATCGGCTGCTGGAAGAGAGTAGGTGAGTTGTGTTTAGTCACTTTACTAAAGAAATTAGTCAAAGTTAAAAGGATGTTTGGTGGCTAGTGCTATGGTTGGGACCCTATATGTCCTGTTGATGAAGTTAGGTGCTGTTCTGAGCATTATTTGTGGCTATAGAGTGGCGTTTTGGTTGAGGTTTGTTTATGGCTCCTCAGACCGCTCTGTATTGCTATCCTGCGGTCATTACTAAAGTTTGTATAACTAGAGAAGCAAGCGGTCTGCAACATTCATCTCTCCAGGGGGTGTCTAACTCAGTGTTAAGGTGTGTTTGACCCTAACTTTATTTTGCGTCGGAATATCCCTTTAAAGGGGGAATTAAAAGGAGATAAATCATTTCATCGAGTCTACCCATAAATAAAAATAAGAAAGGAAGCCCTACAGGACATTTTGTTTGATTTTTCAAAACTGTAGATCATTGTATAATTCCTGCTTTGAGAGTGTCTCAAACATCATGAGTGTTTGGTCTGAGGTTAGGCATTAACTGAAGCTGGTCGAAAGCAACTGAAACTTATTGAACATGTTATAATTTTGTTCAGCCAGGACTGACTGTACCTTTAAATTTGACTCTATAATGGGCGAAAGAGGTCTGGATACTTGATACAAAAAATACAAAAAACAAAAACAGATAAATAATCCCTTTGGGTGTATACATAAATCCTAAAGTTTAAAACTCGAATTCTTTGGCTGTTCAAATTTAGATGATGGGTAACATTTAATTCAAATGGGGGTTTGATGTACATATTTGGAACAAAATAATAACAGGAAGTTACATTTTTATTGGGTTTACCTTCAGAAGCGAAAGTATCCAAATTATCTGGCTGCTGTAAGAGAGCTAAGTTGTATTCTATTTATCTTTAAAATTGGAGTGATAACACACATTTTTGCAAATAGTGTATCGCTTTTTTCACATTTTATTTTGAAGGGAAAATATGATGAAAATCATCATATATCCGGTCCACTCGTGTTTAAATCATTGTAACTTGATGGATCTCTCTGCAGCAGCCGAGACACGCAATCTCTCTGCAGAGAAGGAGAGAGATGTGGATGAGAGCAGAGACAGAGGGCATCTTTACTTAGAGCCGGTGTGTCCTCAATCCGAAATTTATCATTCATTTTATTTTGAAAATCATCACTACCACAAATATCATCATTCTACCACACTGGGTTTCTGTACGTTAGTTAAAATGTAAAAATCAATGTTGCTAGTTTAACGTTTTCATTTGTTCAATGTTGTGTTTTGTCAAGCACAGTATTTCATAATAAAAGAATAAAATAGATGACAATTTGTTCTCAAATTAAGTATTAACATGGAAAGGTAAATCAAAGTATGTCCCAAAGAAGTTAAACAAATCAAAATTAGTATATTTTGTTACCATCTTTAAATATTAGGTACCAATGAGATAATTAAAAATAAATGTATTATTGTTATTGATTACATCCTATGGTTTCCGGCCTGTACCTTAACACTGAGGAGCCACTAAAACAGGGGCCTCTTTCCAGGTGACCCGTAACTTTTTTGGCGAAAACAGGAAAAAACATACACCATGTATGCCAGCCAGCAATTTATAAAGACATATCTAAACATCATTTTAAATTGAATACACACGTTTACTACACTTATTTACAAAATGTCGTGAAATGGATTAACAAAACATGTTCCCTGACCGGGAATCGAACCCGGGCCGCGGCGGTGAGAGCGCCGAATCCTAACCACTAGACCACCAGGGAGCTGTGTATTGTAAAAACATAAAGAGTATTGAACGTGTAATTCACGTTGTTATATAGCGACATAATGATGAGATAATCAATGATGAGAGAAAACATGACATGGTTTATTTAACACGAACATGACGTCGCCTCTTCAGCTTCAACTGGTCTATACGTCACGTCCATAGCCTGTATATATGTACAGTCTATGGTTACGTTCGAGTATGATACCACTGCCTTGTTCTCCTCACGTCATAATGGCGGTTACACAGCCAGCTAACTGAAATTAAATGATACATTTATACATTTTTACCATAACTTACAAATGTTAACTTAAATTGGAGAGTCGAATACATCACTTTCGTTATGACGTACATTTTTCTCTTTTAACGTTTGTCTCTTTATTCTTGGGATCCAGGTCCTAAACGATTTTCCAGGATGGAGAACATTTTCCGTTTGTCTCACTTGTGTTTTTCGTCATTTCAAACATTAGAGCACCAAAATGTCACAACAAGTTGATTCCGGGCGATTTTTTTGCAGGAGGGATTACTTATTCTTCACTTTTGTGGTGAAGTAAGGGGTTTCCTTCCTTATCTTTTCAGAATTTCAGCAACCTTTTTTGTCACACCAGCCACGGCTACGCTTCCACCCAAGCTGTTCTGTCACAAAGGGTAAAAGTATAACCAGGTGGACGTAACAAGGTGGACTTAAGTATGATTTTGACCGAAAATAGAACAAATTAAACGAGTGAGATGAATATTTTTATAGAGTAATTTTTACTGAAAGAAGCGTGGACCTCGTGGCGCAACGGTAGCGCGTCTGACTCCAGATCAGAAGGTTGCGTGTTCAAATCACGTCGGGGTCAAAGTCCTTTTCCTCTTGGTCGTTCTTAACATGCATATCTGCGCAGAGCTTCTATACTCATGTCTTGCTTTGTCTTGCCCTAGCAAAGAGACTAAACACATCTCACCTACTCTCTTCCAGCAGCCGCTTGTTTATAGCGAGACCTTAAGCCAGTCTATTATGAACAACAGAGGGGTGACGCAGCTCAAGGAAGAACATTTATGATCATTTCCTTGAAGTAATCATCACCATATTAATCATTTTGCACTGCAGATGCGGTAGTTCTTCTGCCTTAGTGTCTCGGTCTGATTGTATTTCCAAGAAGAACTGCAAAAACACAAGCAGCCGACAACATTCATCTCTTAAGGGGGTGTCTAACTCGGTGTTTGACCCTAAGTTAATTTTTTCGCCTGAATATCCCTTTAACATCAGCGTTGGAATTTTCTAAAATATTCCAATCACTCTAAATTTTCCCCCAATAAGTGCATCCCTAAGATTAATGCTTTGATGATGGCAGTGAAAATAATAAAACACATCACAAAATAAACTGTAAAATGTTAATAATAAGCAGACTATTAGAAAAAAAATGTTTGAATAGTGAGACTAATAATGCTGTTTTCTGAATCCTTACATGTTATGATTATAGGGTTTTCATTCTGGTTCTTGGACCCGACTCATGAGTATTTCATTAACAGCCAAGGAAAAACTAGAGCGTTTGCTACTGAAATACTTTTTTTTGTCCCCATCATCTTCACCCTTGTATCTAAATGTGCCGCACGTTGTTAACCTCGATTCTTTTTAAAGACTGACCCACATTTGTGATGACTCTGTGTAGTCACACAGGGGGCCGCGGTACAGATGACAGCATAAAAAAATTCATTGTTATATAGATGACTTGGTTTCTTCAAACGTCAACCAGGTTTGACTTCCTACCTCATAACCCTCAGAAATAAAAGAGCACAAGTATTTTAATGTTGCATGAATATAGAAAATATAAAAAATATTCAACCCATGATTCACATTGTTTTATAGTGACTTTCCTGCAGAATATGTTAAGCATATAAATGTTAAGCACATAAATAAAACAAATCTGCTTAAAAAAGATCCAAATGCTGGCACACATTAACTATTGACAGAAATATAAAACCTTCCTTTTACATTGAACACTTTTATAACAAAGTAAGGTAATAAATTCAACTTTTACGGGTGAAAGTCAATTTTTAACTTGTATCCTGCCTCTGTAACCAAATTGTGAGAGGATGTAAATCCAAGCAAATAAAACTCTATAACTGAATGGTGATATGAACCATTAAAACTGTGCTGGGAAAAAAATAACTCAGTTAAACCAAATGTATTTAGGTGTGTGTATTTTAAGATCTCTGTGACTCCTGTTATGACCACTAGATAGCGCCAAATGAATGGTCTGACAGCTTGTAGCTTCTTCATCAGCTTATTTATCTTACTTGTACATGTCAGTCAGCACTACTGTTGTCCAAACCAATAATTTTGACATTTACATGAAATAAAAGTTCATTTAATAGTAAGAATTAACCACTCCAGCATTTTTGTGCAATAAAAGGTAATAAAGTCAAAAAAGTATAAACAAAAAGTAAGCTTAAACTGAATTCAGTGACATACAGAGCACATTTTAAGCTTTGGTCTCAGACAAGCGGAGGCTGACTTTCTTGCGGGTGTGGTCGCTGCAGCGCTCCATGATGAGCTCCGCACTCGGCCGAGGAGGGATCACCGGAGCTTCCTTCTTTCGCTCGCTCTCCGAACCGGACCCAGACTGCTCAGGGATGTTATCTGTTGGTTTACAGAGACAGTTATTGGGCTTTGTTGATTTTAGGAGGAGATTTTTGTGCTGATGATTGACTGTATGTCTTCTAAACTGTAGAATAAAATGAACTGGATCAGTCTACAGAGATGAAATCAGTGTCATTGATTTCTTTCTAACGTGCCAACAGTTTTCATTTATAATTTTGTGTTTTTAGATCGAAATATGGGGTGAGCATATTTACAAACCTCTCAATTACACTTTGATTTTCCTTGTGCCTATTGTTTATTATTAGTAAAATACAGATTTAAATGTATGCTTTAAAGGTGGGGTAGACAGGATTCCACTGAAGAAGCATCTTTTTTGTGGTGTTTATACAAAAAATCTTTTAATATCAGTCAATAGTTATTAGTTATTGATGACATTTGGGAATATAATGATATCGTTGTGTTCTGTTTTGTCTGTGTAGTCAACATTTTAACATGTTTGAGCGGCCCGCTCCTTCTGACTGTAAACAAAGCCATTCTTTGCCTCCCCTAACGTGATTGGTTGTGAGGCAGACGCTGCTCCCTCGTGTTGTGAGGCACGCTCCACATCCTCGTGCACGAGCCCAAACAAAGTTAGCGTGCTACAACATTGGACAGTAGAAACCAACCGGAAAGTACGGAAAATGGTCTGAATCCTCCTTTGGCCACGATTGCCGACACAAGCAAGAAAACAAAGTAAATACCGGAGACTCTGGAGGAATAACGGGCGCTTAAAACGGAGGTAGACCGGACAAGAGCTAAAAAGCCGGGTCAACATAAACGATGGGGGACGCTTGGGGATCTTGGTGACCCTGTAACCTTTCTGCTGGACAGGTAAACCGCTTTAACAAAGTAAGACAAGTGTCTGTAACAGAAGTGTTTCTTGTCAAACGGACCTGCTGTAGCGTGTTGTAGCGCCATGGCTAAACTGTCCTCCCTCGGGTCCTGGACTATGTCACTTTATCCTAGTTGTAGAAGTCCTGCAAACATTGTGTTTGCTGGTAGTCTGTTGGCATCTACAGTAGCACCAATGCTTTTGACTTTCACCTTGACTGGGCCCCATTTTTAATCATCTTCAGTGTAAACATGTTTCTGTCTTCTTACCCTGGTTCTTCCTCTCCCTCAGCGGTGACTTTGGAGCATTCCTCACGTTCTTGTTCTCCGTTCGTCGGCTGCCTTTCTGCTGGAGGTACCGTCGGCTGTTCCTGCGGTACGTGTCCTGGCTGATCCGCTGGCGAGCTTTGTTGTGGATGCTCTTAGCGTTACTGATGGATGACCTGAAGGTGGAGGAGGAAGCGGATAAACTCTCAAGTCAGTGTTGTGGTTTAAATTGTTATTTTTCAATGAGTATAAACTGAATTTAAGTCTCATACGACTAGTTTAAGCATGCAGTTAGATATAGATGTAAACATTTTTTATGTTGTATGACTTTTATGTGACAGAATCTTTTAATTTTACAGTGTTTATGGTGTTATTTTGTACTTGCCTACGCGGTGGTGGTTTCTGTCTCTGCATGTTCAGCCTCTCTGCTTCATATATCTCTTTCTTGCCAGCCTTTTGCAGAAACATGGAGGGAAAGTAGCCCGTCTCATCTCCTTTCCTGCAGAAAAACAGCTGAGGATTAAAGACGAATTCAAGTATTTTACAACCTTGTTTTGTTTTAATCATATTCCGGGGTTTCTAGAACTGTTCACCCTTGTTCTTATTATCCACTGCTATCTTCTAAACTGTTTGTGCAAAGAGATTAAAAACTTCTTTCTTCTAAAAACAACCACAGTAGGAGCTCTGAGACTGAACTGGAACACTTCGTCATAGGGTTGGTAGATAGAAGCTGAGCTGGATGCAGTATAAAGCCCCACACCACACTAGGGTGACCATATTCTGAATCCTCAAAAAGAGGACTCGACTACCGGGAGCAGAGTCATGGAGTCGCACGTAGTTAATTTTTGAGTTTTGGGGGCGGATCGAGTGTCTTTTACACGCTTCCAACTCAGTAAATCTAAGCAACACAAACTTGAAACTTCCAGACAAAACCCAAGATGTTTAAAGGATTACATTATCTTCCCCGCCGAACAAGGCTGGACAACCCCCCAAAAAAGAGGACATATCCGGGTAAAAGAGGACGTATGGTCATCCTGCACAACACCTGTCCTACTGTTTTTACATACCTTTTATTTTTGTTTATTGCAGCTTTGGGAGTGCGTACATACCTGACTACCCACCAGCCGTCCAGCAGTTTGTGAATCACCTCGATGGTCTCACCCAGCTCCAGAGAGATCTCGTCCCCCTGCTCCGCCTTATAGGCTCTGACGGTGATGTGCAGCTCTCCTGCAAGAGGACATAACATTGTTATAAAGACACTCAGAGAACGACTGTGAGAATATTTGATTAAGAGAATATAACAAACAAACAGCAGACCTTCGTAATTCGGTTCAGCCTCTTCTGACTCATCTGGCGTGTCCAGAGGCTCCAGATACGAGGAAGGGACCCAGCCGCGTTTCGACTCACACTGACAGAACCACCAACCTGAACACAGCAGAGGGACGACAGCAGTTCAACACAGAGCTCCAATCATTGGAGATATAAGATTATAACAGTATATCCTACTGACTCTCCTCAAAGTGAGGCTTTGTGGCGCTTTGAGGACGAAGACAGCGGTTGTTGTGCTCAGACCTTGGTAAAAAGTCATCAAATATACGCTCAGACTAACCGTGCACAGCATGAGCAGTAAGTGGAGAGAAAGAGCGGGGAAAGGTGATGCTTTTTACCGGTCTCACAGAGCAAGTGGATTTTACAGAGTAGCTACTTCATACCGCTCTATGTTTGGAGCTGCAACATTTTCTTTACAGTGTCAGCACCTATATGAACACATGATGATATCTCTACTTTGCTTCAGTGGTCCAACATATAAGAGGCCGGGAAGTAAGACAGGTAGAAAGACCTAAAAAGTCGACTTAGGTCTCAGTTGAGGATATGGATCAAAGAACTCAACTGGGACTTGTTTGCAAATGAAAAAGTCACCGCAAATTTGTAATTTCAACCCAAACTGAAGTTAATTTTGCATGCATTCAATAAAACAGACAGCTTTGGTGTTTCAACAAAGAGAAAACACTTTTTTTAATCCTCACCATTCTGGTTTTTCTCCACAATTTCCACCTGGTCTCCGGTGTGCAGGTTGATCTCGTGTTTGGACGTCTTTTCATAGTCTGCAATGACTCGGTACGTGTCCAGTATGATGGGGCCGGAAATCTCTGAGAGGTGAAACACAATCATCTTTGAAATTTTAGGAAACATCAGCAACAGTCTGAAGAAACTGACGTTACAAAACTTCATCCAGCTGTAGTTAGTTTGATTTGTAGCTCATGGGAGAAATCAAACAAACAGCAAACATTAAAGGAAGACATTTAAAAGACATCAGACGTGATCTTTATCGGTGTTTTAGTCTGAAAAGTTATAAAAAGAAGTTTTAAGTCGGTCTTACCTGACGCGTTATCTCTGGCTGTTTCCCTGGACTGCACAAAGTTCTCGTTTCTTTTCAGTCTGAGGATAAAATCACATCTTTATCAGATCAGTGAGTCTAATAGAGAGTTTAGTTTAGTTTTGATACTTGTGAATATTAATAATAGTAGGGGCTGGGTTGGCTGTGGTGTACTGACGTGTTCGGTGCTGGTGGGTTCTCGTCTTCAGGTCGGACCTTGAAGAAGCTGGTCAGGAGTGTGCAGCGGGAGATGTGGGGCGGCAGGTCGGTGAGCGAGCCGCAGTACTCTGACAGCGTGCTCTGTCTGTTCTCTGTTGACTTCTGACTGTCCAACCACCGTGGCGCTGAGGAGGACACACACAGAGTTACGTTTAAAAACAAGGTAGTTTCCAGGCAGGTCTCTATAAGACACCGTTTTTGTGATTTCTGAGGTTTCTTGGTTTGTACAAGAAAGACACAAGAAGAAAATCAAGATGGTATAAAGTTTTAAGATGACTCCATGAATGACTCAAATTAAACGAGTTAAAGGGACGTTGATATTTTTTATGGATTACAGCAGGGCCCGACCGATTTATCGGCGAGTACCGCTTGAGACTAGTCAGTAATCGGCCAAAACTGGCCGATTTTCGCCGATCTTTTCAGAAATAAAATGCAGAGAATAAGATTCGGTTTCACTTTGAAAATGTTCCGCCATTTAAAAGATCCCCCGATTTATCCTGTAGATGGCGCAGTGACCTCATGACAATCTTCATCCACTAACTACCTCACAGCGCAGCAGAGTGACGGATCTGAAGCAGCAGCTCAGGGACGCACGGAGGAGAGTGGTCCACCTCAACGGTAAATAAACCAGTTTGTGAAAAACACAATAAGTCAACAAGTTTCAGTTCAACCCACTTCACCATGTTCCCCGCTGTGCTGGTCTCGGTCACGCCGAGTTAACGGTGAAGCACCATGTAATATGAAGCTAAAGTTAGAGTTAGCCACCTGCTATTAGCCTTGCTACACTGTTAGCCGTGTCAGTAACGGTAGAATAAACAACAGTACACATTAGTGATCGAGCTACTTCTCTTACTGAGGCAGCTGCATGTCTCCAGATGTGACCGGACCGGAAATGAGGAACGTGAGTTAATTAAAAGGAGGAGGCACGATCGGCTGGGGGGTGTAGTTGAAAACGCTTTTCTGGTCTGAGTTTGATCAGTCGGTCTTCCTGTCGGCGTGAAGAGCAGAAGCCTACAGTATATCTACAGTGTATATATAAATTTTAAAACTTCGTAAAAAAATTTCAAAAATCGGCTGATTAATCGGTAATTGGACTCCCCCCCCCCCCTTAATAATCGGTATCGGCATCGGCCCCAAAAAAATCCATGTTGGCCCTAGTTTACGGTTCATATCTTACTCTCTTGGAAAATCTTTTAGGCACTCATGAGTGCGAGTCCAAGTAGTGCGAGGAGTTTTTACTGATAAAGTGTCAACAAGAAATGAAAGTTTCCATGGAGAGCAAAAGCAGGTCTAAGATAATCCACTGTAACATGCTGACTCCTCAGAGTCAGAGTCAGTCATTTGTGTGCCATTTGTAGAAAAGAAACCACACTGGAAAGCATTTGCGAGAGGACGATAAAGACAGACAAAGTAAGTCACATACAGTAGAAACAAAATAAAACAAGTCCACAATTACAGTTAAAGTTAAGTATAAAAGGACACTGCAAGTAATAGTAGTAATTATAATAATAAGTAATGATAAAGATATTTATAGTATTTAAAAGCTTCTGTTTGATGCGCAGACACAACATGAAATAAAGTGGTAAACTACTATTGATGAAATGATCTCTGAGGTGAGGGGAAACAGGAATCTTAATTCTTGATTCTTAAACTGTTGATTTTTTAACTTTTTCCCCCTTTATCCACCAGCAGCCCGTTCACTACATGACAAACCTGCTGCTTACATCTCCTTTTTAATCTCCAAAATCAACACTACATTCGTGTGCGATACTTTCGAGAACTGGAAATTTCCAGACCTGTGTAGGTGCCACAGTTGCATCAGGGTTTGAGGTTTTGTCTTTGCTTCTCTTTCTCATAAATGCAAGATGCTTTGTTATGAAATTAATGTTTCACCAGGGGAATGTTTGCAATTTAAGTTCTGCTTTTTAAAAAAATCTACTCTCAATACCCGAACAGGAACAGAAAATGACTGATGACACACAAACCTGAACCTGTCTCCGGACACCTGTCTGTGAGCGTCAAATGAAAGTGAGAATTGACGTCAAGGTGTGGTTCAGAGTTTCACTGAAGAGTCTATTTTAACCTCAGACAGGAAAGTTTTACTCTGTGAAAGAAATATTGAAGTGCTCACATGTCCTCATAGTAATATCTTACATTTGATGAATCCTGCGAAGAGCCTCTTTTGGCCAGTTTTTAAAATTCAAACCCAAACAAGTAAGTGTGATTATGGAGGTTTTTGACTGTTTGACATGTGGATTTTGTTTTAATCAACTTCCTCTTTACGCTAGATGAGGTATGGTCAAGGATTTCAAAATAAAAGCCCAAGGAACAGGATGGAGATGGTTATACAAACAGTGTATGCAGTGGTGGGCTCCCCTTATTGCATATTTCCTTGAGTACATAGTCAACGATGATGACTGCTACCATTAGTAATAGGTGTCTTAATAGTACAAGTATTCAACATTTTAAACTTTGGCTAATATGAGTTTAATACCAATCACTTAATCTTTATTTTATTTAAACCCAATTTACAATAAATGTTATTTCAAGACACTCAACAGAAAGAGCAGATCTAGACTCCCACTGATAATTAGACTGGCTGTGTTGGAGAAATAGCGCCATCTTCTGGAGAAACTTTAATGCATGATAATGAATTTCTTTGCTGTTGTCTGTCTCTGTGTTCGAGGGCCCTGTTCTGTCTGCTTCTGTCTTCATTATTTGATTCTCTGGCTCGCAGATTTCGCTCCAGAAGCTGCTCACTCACAGCTGCGAATTACTGCGACACGTTAGTTTCAGCTCTGTTGCAGCAGCTGCTTTAACACTCAGAAAAACGAGAAGTAGAAGGACACAAATGTGTTTAATAACCACAGGTTCCTTTTTTGGACGATATTTCAGCATGGGGGGATGATGTAAATAAAAAGCAGAGGTTGGTTGTTGAAACACCCTCCTCTGGTTTGCACTTCTTTTGCAACATGATCCTCCTGCTTCTGTCAAAACTTTAAACCAAAATCGAAACTTGCACATGCAAAAATGAAAGACATTTTGACCTCTGATATGCACAGATGCAGTTAGTTAGACTGCAGATTTTACCTGGTAACTTAGGGATGATTCTGTCCTTCCTTTCTATTTGACCAGCTTCAATAGGAAACATCTCCTTCAGTGATTTCTGTCAGTGAAACAGAAATAAGAAAAAAAACTGCATTAATTTAATTTTGCTGAATTTTTCAGAGGTAAATTCTGATGTTCACAATGTTCACAGTGGGGATGACTATCTCTGGATGTTTATATTCAAAAATTAGAAAGAAAAGCGTTTGTCAAACTCACGTGTAAGGTGTGGAAGGCAGGATACGTCCTGTAGATGAGTTTCTCCGAGAGGTCGCTCCATTTCACCATCAGCATGTACACCTGCAAACACACCATCACTGAAATGTCCAAAGTGCAAGTAGATCCTCTTTACACTCAGTTTTTCAGTTTGTTTTCTCGAGATCTCATCTAAGGTCTGGTATTTTCTCTCTGAGTTTTGACCTCCTGTCCACACCAAGCTTTGGGACGGTGAAAATAACGTTTCTTTTTTTAGTGACTGTTGATGTTTGAAACATTTTTATCTTTGCTGTTCCAAAGGGGGACCGGACTTGGTTAAAGTTCCTTAAGCTTGAAAAGACTTAAACCAAGTCCAGTTGAAAAACTCTGACCTGGTTGAACCTGCAGACAAACCTGACAGTTCTACATCACTGAACTGTAGAAAGAGGGGGGTGTATATCATGCTCAGTGGTTGATAATTCGCCGCTCTGTTCACAGTTTCAAGAACAGGGTTTAAAATTTCTAACCTTAATGCAAATGAACGTAAGAGTTTTTCATCAACAGCACAAAAAACACAGTTTCCATCTGCCTTTGGATCAAGAAGACTCTTCACACAGGCACAGTGTTATTCTTTGGTTTAGCTGGTCTGATGTGTTTAATTAGCATTTTTAACCCTTTCTTTGGTGCCATTTGGACAGTAAATATTCAGAATCTTTGGTCCACAAAACTGTTTTTGGAAATGTTCAAATACCATGGGTCAGCATGTTTTATTCTCTACGCGGCAAATAGACAATAAAGCAAGATGATAAAATAATCTACAATAATGGGAAAAACTAGCTTTGTTATCCTGGAATAGAGTTGTAAGAGCAAAACAAGCTCGTTTTTTCCCAGAGACAGCTAGATTATGGGAAAAACTACCATCTTATCATAGTTTTCCAGATTTTTAGAAGGAAAATGGCTTTTTTACAGCAAGATAAAGAAAAACACCTCAAAACAAACACTTAAATTAACTTATCATGACCAATTCAACATATTCATCCTGAGATAACAGTAAACAAAATCAGCAGAGATCAAGAAATCAGTCTTATCTTGAAGAAACAGGTTATAATCAATGCATGTCTTTCTTTAGCTTCAAGAAAAACACCTAAAATGTTCAGTCAGCTGCTGACTGACACCGTATTTCTATCATTTACAGAAAAATATGTTTAGATTAGAGGATTTTTTGTCTTTTTAACAGAGTTTTGATAAATCTTTAAATTCTTACGTAATGCTGACTGGGGAAAAAGCGTTTCTCGAAGCCCAACAGCTCCACATGTCTGACGTACGTCTGCTCCATCCTGACAGAAATCGACTGAGACGAGAAGAAACTAATGTCACGTTTAAATACTGTGTGTGTGTGTGTGTATACAGTCAGTCATCACCAAACCAAAGAGTTAGTTCCTCTTTTCACGTGTCTGACAGGATATTCTGCTTTCACTTCTAAACTTCAAAAATAAAAGTATTACAGCCCTTAAAATTTAACCCCTAAAATCAAGTCTTGGTCAAATGTAGGATTAAGTTTGATATTTATTTTGATAGTTTGGTAGTTTTGCACCAGGTGACATATAAACCAGTGAACTAGGACGGGCAGGATTATGTTTTTTGTGTGAAATTGTTTCTGTAGACACAAAAAAATGCAGTTTTTGCCAAGACTGTGAAAAAGTGAAGGTACAGTTTGTTCAATCCTGGTTTGATCCACTCTCTCTGTGCTGTGAGGCTGGTTTGATTTAGACAGAAATGTTAAAGTGCCATGTAAAGCTTAAAAAATGCAATGTATTGTGTAAAGGTTCAGGTCAGTGTTTCTTGGTATAGGTAGTCAGGCATTCTTCATTTCACATAACTAACAGTGCTTACTAGTTCCTAGACCGAGACGCTAAGGCAGAAGAACTACCGCGTCTGTAAAATGATTAATATGGTGATTATTACTTCAAGGAAATGATAAAGAAATGATCATAAATGTTCTTCCTTGAGCTGTGTCACCCTACTGTAGTCCCTAATTGACTGGCCTGAGGTCTCGCTACAAACAAGTGGCTGTTGGAAGAGAGTAGGTGAGTTGTGTTTAGTCTCTTTGCTAAAGAAATGAGTCAAAGTTAAAAAGATGTTTGGTGTCTAGTCCTATGTCTGTGACCCTATATGTCCTGTTGATGAAGTTAGGTGCTGTTCTGAGCATTATTTGTGGCTATAGAGTGGCGTTTTGGTTGAGGGCGTGGCTCTCTGTATTTCTATCCTGCGGTCGTTACTAAAGTTGGTATAACTAGAGAAGCAAGCGGTCGGCAACATTCATCTCTGGAGGGTTTGTCTAACTCGGTGTTACGGTGTGTTTGACCCTTACCTAATTTTATGCCGGAATTTCCCTTTAAGTTAGTGCTTAAGTGCTAAAAACTGCAGTTCCCTAAGTGTCCAATTGAGGCTGTCTGCAGAAAAATCAGAAACCACATTCACACTGAGCCAAAAAAAGCCAGTTTGTAATGAACACATTTTTGGTTCGAATGAAAAAAAAAAAAAAGGTTATGGTCTGAATGATGAAGATCTTCTACAGCACCCACTGTACAAGGAGTGAACTTTTCAATAACGTGTTTAGTAGCAGACATTCCACTCACCAGGCTCTTTATCACTAGTTTCACTTAAAGGAAGAAAAGCACTTGTTTTCCTTTAAACTGACTCAAAGACAGTAAGCCATCAATTTTAGAGAAATCATGAAACTAAATAGTTCCCCTCCAAATCTTACCCAAGAGTCCAGAAGGGGAATCACCGTGTTGACGCCACACTGGCTCCATCCGTCCACATGCAGCTTTTCTCTATTGCAAAAGATTAAATGTAGTTTCATATGTCGGGCTTTCAGGTGCAACGTGTGATTTCCAAAACTTTTGCAATAGGGGAAGTGGAACAAACAAAACAGTGTGAAAAAAAACACAAACAAACCCACATGGCTGAACTTCCTCCCTTATAACCACTGAACAAAAGTCAGGCTGTACGGTTTGATTCTTTAAACAGTCTTTGGTGGGTTTGGGTGTTTCTATTTGTAGAACGCAGATGATTTCCCTTCCATGACACTCATGAATCACATTACTGTCACTAAGAGAGAAGTGTTTTGCAAGTCGACATTGAGTCATTTCAAACAAGGTGGCTAAAAGTTCAGTTCAGACGGATCAAAACAAACTTGTTCACAATCATCAATTTCTTGCTCTTTCTTTTCAGATTGAACCTCCTAACCTTGGTCAAAAATACAATGTTTAATTTAAAAGTCAAGAAAATCCATTTGTGTTTTAAAAGTCAAACATGAGGCTACATGTGCAGCTGAGAAAACATTTGAAATCTATATGAATGACTTTGCTGTAACAGTTTAACTCGAGCAACAGATGGGGCTACTGAGCACTGAATGAAGCTTCGAGTAGTGAACCTTTGAGCAAAGCAATGTGCTGGAAAGCCTCACTGCTTCAGAAAGCTTCATTTGGCCATCACTACCGCACAGTGCCCTGCTGCAAGATTATTATTTTTTTTAATATAAGACTTTTTTTTTCTTTTCTTTTCTTTTTAAAGCCAACTCTTGTAACTCAACTTCCTTTCTCGGGGTCCTAGAACAACTTATTTTGAGATGCAGGTCCAGCGTTCCAGGTCTAATTTAAAGTTACAGGGACCACAAATTAGTTGGCAAACAAAGTTCTCAGGTTTATAGTGTTTTGTCATTTCTAGGTAGCGACTGGGGATAAGGAGCGGGCCATGAAAAAGTGTTACAAATCATCACCTTATAATATATGTTATTTTCAAAAAGCTGAATAAACTTAACAATTTGAATATTTAATAGCTGGCATTCTAGGTGCAACTGAAAAGAGACTTCAGAAGCTTGCTAAGTTTTACAGGTCCTGCAAGAAGTACGTCTAGATGTGCACTATTTGAGATTTGGTCAACCAAGTAAGGGCTATTTTTAGATCTTACGAGGACCTGGCTTATGTTACTATAGCACCGAATTATGGATAGACCTATTATCATTCATCTGTCAATTCAATGTCCTTTCAGAGACCTCTAGAATTCCTGCTAACAGGTACAAGAAAAGACATGGTCAATTAAGGTGATGAAATGGTGCTGTTAACATGTGCACATCACCCCTCCTTATTGAAGACTCCGAAGATGCAGGGAGTGATAGGATGGCTACACAAACGTGAAGATTGTTCTACTACTGTTTACGCTGTAGCAATTTACCGTGTGGCTGACTGCCACTTTGTCAGTCACATGTTCTACTGTTTACATGTGTTCTGTTTACATTTTGTGGACTCAATGTCAGACACAACAAATAAAATTTGTATACTTGTAAACATGTTTATGGTGCGTTTTGATTACATTGCAACATTTGCATCTATGCTGCTCCTTTCTCCCTTGAGAGGTTTTTTGGTGTTCCCCAGCTAAATCATGAGTTCGTACAGTCATGGGCTATTAATAACATCTGGGAATAAACTCACATTGGTAATGTTTGCAAAGGTGTATCTACCAAGTTTGAAATGCAGTTTCCCTAGATGACTTTGACAGCTGCAGAAAGTTGGGGTCCCATAACTTACTTTATTTAAGTAGCATGTGAGGTGTCAAACTAGGGTTAATTCATCGCAATTTTATCTGCTCGATAAACACTCATTAAGCTTAACAGCCCCACAAAGTTTGCGATAAGCTGGAGAGACTATGGACCCCTCCTGTTTGAACCCTCATGCTACTTAAAAGTCAAGAGTTGACAGGTCCATTTTAAGTCAGTCAATCTAAGCCAAATAAAGGTCTTTCCCAAAAGAAATTGCAATAGTAATACAATACAGTTTTTATTGGCCCTTATATCCTCCTGTATCATATATTAAAAGTTTCCCTTCGTAGGAACACTTTTTCAAGGTAAAAGCAAAGTTTTTAGATTTAAAGCGGTGTGGTCTTGGACAAATGGTGTTAAATAGTGAATGCTTTATACAGTTATCCAATATAAACATTTTCTATTTTGGGGGTCAATCTTTCCAATGATTTTTGAGAGGATATTTTAATGTCTGATGCTTGTATTTTGTTTGCCGCCTTTGGCCCTTACAGTTTGCCGCACTGCTCAGACAGGAGTAAAATAATCTAACCTTATAGACATGGTTAAAGATAAAATAAGTAAAATGTATAAAAGTGTGTCACCCCCAGAGGTCAGATTGTGAAAAACTGCAACTGTAACAATATTTGGAAAAATGACAGCCAAATAGTCAGAGGCTTTGACATAAATCTTGGAATAAGTTTAAAAAGGTGTTTGATGGCAGGTGCTGAAATGTGGGTTACCCAGTTGTCTGTGGCACATTTTTGATTTACACGCCATTAAAATGTTCTTATTTTGATCATAAGACCCAATTACTAAATGTCCAGGTTTTATTCAGAATATGTATGACACTTTTTTACTACAAAATATGGCATATGAGTCCAATATTACTAGACGTTATCAATTGTTTTATTTGCAAGGACAAATGTCGCCACAAGCTTACTATAGATTACTATTGAAATTAGTTTTGGGTCAAACCTCAGATTGACTTAACTATTTGGTATCATTTTACATTCTTGGGTTAAATTATTAACACCAGAGTAACTGAATTTACAGTCTACCATTAGAATGTAAGAATTTATTTGCCTGTTTTCTCTCCTATGGTACCACATCAATATATGGAATTGGACAGAATCGTATCAAACAACAACATACTCAAAGTTGAATGGAGAGTTGGTAACCAAATGGACCTTTTAACAGATCTAACCCCTTAGATCTAACATCTAATTTTAATGGTTAAACAATTTACACAACTAGTGTACAGTACAATATTTTTTATTTTGATCTATGTTTGCCTGTTTTCCACAAGTACATCAGTATAGAATGGAATTGTGGACAAAGTTGTATCTAACAACAACAAAATATAACATTTTGGATGTGATGCTACATCTCAAATGGTGGTCCATGGCTCAAATACCAAATAAATAATGGACCTTGTAATAAACCACTACTGATATATGGCACACGGTTTAGTACATAATTCAGTACAGCTAAATAAATGTCTTTTCCATAGGACTCGGATGGTCTTGTTACTTCAATAGTTGTCGTGAGGCCTGCCATATCCTGTTCACATAGGGGACATTCAACACGTGGAAGAATGACACCATTCCTGCAATGCATGACACTGGTAAGGACATTTCTATCAGGCCTTGTAGTTCCTGAGGACACACATCATATTTTGGCCGTCCCATCTCTCCTTGTAACACTGGCACCTGACTCTGGGTCTGATTAGTGTTATCCTGTATATTGAGAAGGGTTGACAGTAGAGTGAAAGTGTTGATGACATCCTGTGGCCTCTCAACCTGGCCTAACAATGATCTAAAAATAGCCATCTCCTGGTTGACTACTGATCTCAAATAGTCCACATCCAGAGGTGGTCTTTGCAAAATCCGTGAAACTTTATAGTGGAGCCTCTCAAGAAAGTCTCTTTTCAGTTGCACCTGGAAAAATCAAACATAATTTCACATTATTGTACTGGCTTTACAACATTTTACATTTCACATACTGTACATTTTTCAACCAAACAGCATGCATTTTAACATTAACAGTGTCTAGTGGGCAAACATAGCCATGTTTGCAGAAAGACATGTTAGTTTTTTGTAAACTAAGAATATCCACATAAAATTAAAACATGTATTGACAAAAACACTGGTTCCAAGAGATAGCCAAAAACAATAATGCTCGAGTCTTTTTAGATAAAAATAATAATAATATATAGGTCTACATGCATGAATACAATGCATAAAACAATCTTTGTCCAAGCGCTAGTCCGGACTAGAGCTGTATCTGTCCCAGAGTAAACTTATTATTACTATTATTACCTGAACGTCTCCTGGAGCTTCTGCCATTGTAGGCTAAGCTAATGTGTATTCATGCCACTTCCTGAACGCAGGGTGATGACGTCATGGATGGGGGGTGGAGGAGGGGGAGGCCTGTCACTCATGGCAGACCACGCCCCCCCATTCGCATCCTGCGCTCATCAACTGTACCGCCCGGGCCGTTTGCATGCGAGACAGAGGCAGACTGCAGGCTCATACAGACGAGTCCGATTTAAATTAAGCACCGGATAACAGACAGCAAGTGTGCATCCTTCGGCGAGGAAGGGAGGGAGGGAGGGAGGAGAGGGAGGCAACTATTTAGTACCTTAGTGCCCTGGGTTAGGAGAGGGGGAGGAGGAGGAGCGGAGAATGAGCTATTCTTGTACCAGCAGAGGCAGCAGCCAGGACCCATCGAGCGCTAAGAAGCCTGCCGGTAATAATCCGGCCAGAGACACCGGAGGCGCAGACAGCACCAGCAACGGCAGTCCGACGCAAACGGCGGCGATGAAGGTGAAGAAGGGCTGCAACTCGGCCGACGTGGGAGTCCCGGTGACCACGGAGGAGGACCTGCTCGCGAGCGCGGTGATCACTCCGGAGGATGTGCTGGGTTTGCAGAAGATCACAGAGAGTAAGTTGAGAGAGGAAAAAAAACACGCAGGTCAATAATCACAGCTGCTGGGTGAGTCATGATCGGCGTCATTACCGTGTCCCCCCCCTGTTTATGTAATGTGTCCAGGCCCCAGTTTAACACATGGTGAGGTGTCTGTCTGACAAGCCCCTCTTTCTGTGGGAGATGTCCAAGTGTCTACACGTGCTTTTAAAGGCTCCTTTACAAGCATGTTGGCAGCCCTGTGACCCGTGGAGAGGAGGTCACAGTCGGATGGAGTTATGATGAGGTTCAGTCTAGCAAAGAAAACCATGGAGTGTCTTCTTCTTTTCTCATGATCAGCCAAGAGAAGAGAGTTAGGTGTTGTTATTGTCATCCAAAATTTATAGATATCCTAATTTAACGTAACTCAATAACAATGAAATGTACAATCTGCTATCCGGTAGAACTGATATTTGTTTGTGGTTGCAAGTCTTCCTGGGGTCCAAAAACTTAAAAACACAATACAATTACATTTCAACAATTAATTAGTAATAAATACAATTACAAATTCAATTCATGATTCTTCACAATATTAAAACATTAAAATCACTCCAAAATCTTTGCTTTTATAGTTCATTCATTCATACAGTTTTGTTTTAAAGTCCTTTTAAAATAAAACCTACTGCTTATTTGCTGTGTTGCTCCAAGGCAGATGAGTCCACATTTCCAAAGATTTAAATAACACTGTTCTCCTCAGATATTGGACATTTACATGACCAGAGCTAACCTGCCCAGTGATATTTACAATGACTGCAGCAGGATAAAGACACAAACCAACAGGAGAGAAAAGACTTATATGACAAAAACTTTCAGAAACAATATGAAAGTTTGAAAATAATCAATAAAAGATCCCTTTGTAATCCAACTAAAGGTCAAATTAAGTTTTTTTCCCCCTGATAATCCTCACTTCTGCGATTATTCTTTCCTTTTTTTGTGCAGTGAGAGTTTTTAAAGCTATTGAATAATGTTAAATCTACAAACTGTGTCATAAAGTAACAGGCCATAGTTTTAATTTAACAAGTAACCAAAGCTGAAAATTAAAGTGTGGAGGAAAGGAATAGTAACAAACGTCAACACATTAAAGCTGTCTGTCCTATAGGATTTGAGTCTTAGCCTGCAAATCACGGCCTGCAGCTTATTTTAAAAACACTTAAAGGTTTTTAGTGTTTAAAATTGGAAATATTCTGCATTACCAAGCAGTTAGATCCCAAGTTAAAGTCCCTTGTTCACCCCTCTTTTTGGTGAAGTTCCGGAAGCGTTTGGGGGCAGAAAGCTACTGTGAGACATGCGTTCTTCTATTTCTCAAGTTTTTTACCACCAACAACCTCTTTTTCTTTGTCTTATCGTTCAACTGCTATATTTTGCGCCACCACTCATGATATCCAAAGATGTGAATGTCACTGAAAGGCACATTTTAAGTGAACAATAACAGAATTATTTTTCATTTTCAGGTGATTACACACCACTCACTGCACCTTTTGATATCAAAGAAAATGTGAAAATTGGGGATCCAATTTCAGAAATTTTGTTTTGCTGTAGCTCTGAAGACAACACTGTAATTTCCATGTATTTTGTGTGCTCATCAATGCACCGTTCATTGTCTCTTATAAATCTTGTCAAGCCGAGGCGTAAACACTTGAAACACAAATACATGCTGCATTTTCAGTCCTGAGAAAAATCACTGGCTCTGCTTGTTTATTATGTGACAATCAATCAAGGTGCACTTTTAAATATGTTACATGTCTAAATCAAGCCTCTTATAGAGAAATACAAGGAGAGATAGCCGCCAGTATAAGCTCTTATGTGCACAGGAACACCTACACCCATCTCCACCTCAGCTCCCAAAGCAGTCGTTAGCTAACAGGTGGCCAGCAGGGCATTTGACTATTTAAAGGCCGGCATAATACCTCACTTACACAACACGGTTACATTGGGCGTTAAAGGGTGTGGTTACATGCAAACACCATGCTGGATTTTCTCGTAGCTATTTTCGAAAGTGTTTGGTCACCTAAACTCACGTGGTGCTTTATATGATGGTTGTGTACCTGTTAGGCTAACACGTGTGACTGTGCCACTGAAATACAGTCACTGATAGTGCTATTCCTGTGTCAAAGACATCTTTATTCAAATCCTACTCTTTCAGTTTTCTCCTTATTGTTTTCATTTGGCTGAAAATACAGAAAGTTATAATATAACTAAAATATACAAGGAAAATTGAGATGTTGCTTGTCTAGTTTAGCGTGAACTCTGAGGATCTCTGAGGACATCCTCTTCCGGCTCTCACTGTACAGTCTGCTGGTTCCTTTTAATAGCCTTAAACTTGTCCTTTGTGAGGACAGCCGATTAAAGGGATAGTCTGGAATTTTTTAAGTGGGTTTTCTATTGGCTGCTTATCGATATTATGTGTGTGTCCAGTATCTAACGTACACAGCCCCTGTTTAAGATGATGTCTGGAAAAACACTGAGGCAACTTAAAAAAAATCTTTCACATAAAAAAAATCATTTTGAGTCAGTTTTTATCGCTTATTTTTCTTATTAGATCACTTGAATATCTGACAGCCTTTACTTTTGGGACTGTTTCTAATGATACAAATATTCTGTATCCCTCCACATGCATCTTACAGTTCAGGTGAGCATTTGATTATTCTCTATTTACAAATAACCAGGAAGTCCTCTGGTATTATGTTTGTCATCTTAAGTTGTATAAATCAGTTGTGTATCTGTGTGCTTTTGTGTAAACGTTTCAGTCAGCAAAAGCTTGCATAACACAATTCAACATGATGGTACCCCAGTTCCTGTCTGTGGTAATCTGACAACCATGTACTTGTATTTAAATGTGTGTAAAAGCTCATACAGTTCAAGGCCTCTGTCAGCCACAGGTCCTTCGTTTTGATTGGCTAGAGATTAGGTTAGATTTCCCAGCATCCTTGAATGCATTGGAAGTTGTTGACCTTAACTCTGTGCTACAAAAGAAGCGTTTTAAAAGTTGTTTTCTTTCAGAGGACCAAAGTATATTTTCTATTTCAGCACCATTAATTGGAAGTCATTCATGAGGGAATTGTTTTTTCCAGGCTAACATGAGCAAGAGTAGATTCTTGCTGCTGTTGAACTGAGACTCACCAGAAACAGATGAAGAGGGGCTAGTCAAGGATATGTAATAGACCAGCACAGATTGGCATTTTGTAGAAGAGACAACACAAAGTAGAAAAAGTAGAGCGCAAACTTTGTTAGTACTTTAAGTTTATCTACATGTGAATTTAAGTTTGTTTGTTTTTGTCTGTAAAAGCGTTCAGCTAGTGAACTTACGAGTGAGTGAGTGAATACGTGAGCATCATTGCTCGGCTGAACAGAAACATGGTTTTAACTCTTGTCTCCCACGCTGGAGCTTAATATGGTCAAGGAAACCCTCACTTTTCTACCTCACAGCGTCATCGCAGGAGGTAAAAGGAGGAGGCATGCGTGAATCACCACAGTAACGTGGATGCACGCTTGAATCACTACGGCAACGTGAAGCATCTCTGGCTACATGCAGCCAGGACTGCATCTCTTCTCCCACACACTTCCTCCTTTATTTTCCTCTTTTACCCTCCGTGTTTAACACAGCAGCTGTGTAGTTCCTCACACACAAACGGACAGAGGTACACTCACACTGGGGGGTCAAACAAAGCAGGTAACCTGCGCTCTCTCCTGAGAGCCCACTAAAGCCCTGCTGATGTTTTGTGACTTGTCTCTTTCTGCTGCACATTCTCAAGTGGCTGAAATTGATTCCTTTTTTAAGTGGCATGATATATAGCCAACAGTACCCAACACATCCCTGACAGAATCAACAACACCCCAGAGCCGAGCACTTCTTCCTTGTTTGGAGCACAGATGTCTCAGAGGAGGGGAAACTTTCTGAGTAAAATTGACTTTAAAGTTGCCAGGAATCATTTAGAGCTCCATCTGGTAATCAAAGCAAGCTGCAGAGCCTGATGAAGATTTGCAGAGACAGAGCGAGCCTTCTGCTCAATCCACTGATCTGATACAAACTTATGCTCTTAACTGAGTCTTAATCTGTCGAGTCGCAGTGGGACTCATTGCAGCTCTCGGTGACTGAAAGTCCTCTCTGCAAACACTCGTGTCTGCTGCTGACAGTCTGAAAATCACATTTCTGTTTCATTTAGAGCAACAATGACTTAATCAGGTGAATGACTAATAATGAGAGAGTGCTACAACCCTCAACAAACAGCTTTGATTATAATTATAATGGTATAAAATACTATTAAATAAATAAATAATATTTCACATATAACAAAAAATTGTGATAAGAAGTAGAAGTGGTAACCTATAGGGGTGGGAGAAAAAAATGGATACCGCATAGTATTGCGATATTTTACCAAGAATCCATTTTTCAAATTAATTGCTAATTTAAAGTCAAATCTATGATAATGGAAATATAAAACCAACCGTTTGTCCAGTGAGGTTGGCAGAGGTGACGTCATAGAGCAGGAGAAAGTTAGTGCAACAAATAAGGTTTGTAAGATGTGCTACATGAAAATAAAATACAGCGTTAATAAGACAAACATAAAAGAAAGACAAATGATAAATTAGCTAAAATGTAAAAAACTGCAATAATCATAATCATAATAATCAATAATCATATCATGGCCCAAGTAACGTGACAAAATTGTATCGTGGGGCCACTGGTGATTCCCACCCCTTAGTAACCTATGTATGATATAAAATATAGACATGTTTATAAAAGTGTCAATCTAGAGGGTGATACCTGCATGTTGTGCATGTTTGGTTTATTGCAGGGAGGTCTTCTGCTGATACAAGTTAACATTAAGAACCTACATGTACAGTAAAGATAGACTGATGAAATGGTCGGTTGATTAATCAAGACGATTTACGGCATTTTGAGCTCATCGTGATCATATTAGGCGATTCATTGAGACAGAGTCTCAAAGATTTCGTCGAAATGAAAACACATTTTCCTCATCCCCCATGACAGCAAATCAAATCTTACACAGTCACTGACTAGTTCAGTATCGATTCTGACATAAATAATAAATAATAATAATAATACATTTTATTTAAAAGCGCCTTTCTGAACACTCAAGGACACTGTACAGGGCATAAAAACACAGTTAGAAACATATTTAAAATAAATAAAAACAACATACAAGTGTGAAAATATCAGCTATGTTCTATAATGAGCATTCAATATTGGATTTATACATCACTTCCTTTTTGCCAAGGGATTTTTGTGTTTTTATAAATCACATAAACTAACAATAATCAATGTTAATTACAATATCTTCACTTAAAAAAAATAACCAATAATGCTCATCATGCCACACATAAACAGGTCTGATCGTAACTCTAATTTGAAAAAGTGAGTTAGCTTAATTTGATTCATTCTCACGCTGAATTACAGCCTGATTAATATCTGCTGAACAGCCACGTTTCAGATTTTTAAGATTAAATGAAACCATAATCTCTCAGATTTCCTGTTATTGTTCACACGTTTTTTAAACAAAGACTGGGTCTAGTGGAACACAAAGTCATGACAGAAGCAGATGATTTATAGCGTGTGTGTTTCAGCGAAAGAGTAAGATTGTAAGACACAGGTGCGATCATGTTGACGCTGGCAGCATATAGAAAACATCCTTTTGTTTGTCATCATTATTATAATGTTGTGAATACAGGTCACTGTCTGTTTATTAGGTGATGACACCATGCTGCAGACGACTTTTGAAAATTGACCATTATTACCGCGTCAGTTTTACTTTCAGATATTGATTAATTATGGAAAAAAATTATACCACAAATATCTCTTTGTTATTTCTGAGTCAAGGGTGAGGTTTACAAGATGTCTGAAGCATCCACCTTTGTTCTCACTGCCACACCACACACAGAAAACAGCACAGTGTATTTCTTAGTGGCTGTTGTAACATCACATCATCTCAGCTGTGGTCACTCTTCTGTCCGTCTGAGAGAAATCAACATGCATCTACTCACATTCACTGCCAGTTCTGCTTGCTGAAGCAGTTTCACAGCTTTAACTGACATTTCCTGAGTCTCATCTTTAAAAGGACCATGCTGTTTGTTCTTATCGGCTTTTTTTCTTTGTGACAGACAGAGCTACAAACCACACTGTGTGAAAACTATAAGGTCGCCGGTGTGACGGGAAAATAACCCCATGATGATCTGTGAGAATCAACAGTTTGACAAACCACAACGTGTGTTAAGCATGAAGAGCTCATATAACCCACTCAGGCCCACAGTGTTGTCGGTGAAGATCAGATACAGCCTGCATTGAGAAGTTAAAAAGAGTGTCAGATGATTCAAAAAAGGCCTCCTTCATTTGTTGACCACATAAATGTCCGACTCCTTTTTTCTCTTCTTTGTCTGTGAAGCTGTTTGTCGGTGTCTAAAGGGTGTCGGATGCATCCTGACCGTGTTGTCTCAGGTTGTCCCTCTTCCCTTTTTTCCATATCTGGTATTTTTGATCCTGAGTCTGAATCTATAACCATTTCTGTCTTAGCTCTGTTGCCATGACGCTGTGGTCATCAGCAGACAAATTCAGGTCAGTAAGGCAGCGAAGGATGCGCCATCCTCTCTGCGTGCTCTCAAACTTAATCACAGAGTGTTTAGAGGAGGAAATTATTTCAGAGTCGGTTTTCTGTTGATCTGAAGAGGAGAAAAAAGAGTACCAATGTGCTGTTATTTAACACATGAGTTTTAAATAACAGTGTATTGTTTATCCTATGTTAAAACGAGCACATAACACACCTAACCTAACGACAGATTATTTATTTCACTGAAGACCTAAATGTAGACAAATTACAACCGATCCCAATGGGCAGAAAACCTTTGTGGTTTCAGACTTAGAAAGTCAAAACTTTACACTAAATTTTCTCCCAATGAATGAAAGTTGTTTCAGGTTTTCAAAACTCCGTATTTTTCCACTGTTTAATTGGTAAAACACACTGAAATGGGATTTTCTTGGCTGTTGGACTTCTTATCAGTCTGCGATTCTACAGTTCATGATTGATAATCGATCTGATTAAGGGTAGGAATCAAAGTTAAGGAAGCTCTTTGAATGTGAACCAGTTCATTTAGTTCATTCTCAACTCAACTCAACTCAACTTTATTTGTTAAGCACTTTAAAACAACCACAGCTGTACAAAGTGCTGTACATAACTAGACAAAACAACAAGATAAAAAACAATCAAAAAACAATTAAAATAATGGATAAAATAAAAGCAGAATTAAAAGTATAGTTTCAATGTTTTTAAAAACTAATTTAAAAACATAGAAACAAACAACTAAAAACAAACCATAAAACACTAAAACAGGATTCTGTGATAGCTGAACTTTGAGCTGGCTATCTTTTAGTGTGACTTACACTGATAAAATATGTCCTTGTGGTTTTTAGCAGCTGGAAACAGAGCTAGTTTGAACCACAGACAGAGGATGAGATTGAAATCCAAAAGCGAGACAAAAAGAAAGCTGTCAGAAGCTACAGTTTTTCTACTTACCTCAGATACAAAGAGACATTGTCAAACATCATGAAAATTCCCATCAGTGTTTGAACAACTTCACACTGGATCTTTAACCCAGAATTTGTCAACTATGACAGATTAATTTGTGTCAGTCGGGGTATTAAGGGACCTAAAATGATGAGAAAATTAGACTTTTTTTCAACATCATGTCACTGAAAAGCAGAGTAGTGTGAAGAAGGTATAAGGTGAGGTTAGATGGCTTTGTCAGAGTCCAAACCAAGACCAAGATTAGGACAGCCGGCCTGTACGAGCACTGTTTACAAGTTAATTTGCAAGATTGGAACAAATAATGTGGGTTTAATATATTTGAATTAAAGATATTTAGATATGAGAGACAAACACTGATATTGTCATGCAGCAAATTTTTCAATATGTTTATCCAAAAACATCTCTATATATTGGCGTCTTGTGGCGAGCAATGCAAGGAAGAAAAAATAAAAAGTGAATTAGAGATTACGTCATCACAGAGGATCTCCATGAGTCCTCTTACATCTTGAAACTGAGAGTTGGGTCACATTTTGATGAAAGAATTGTCGCGTTACGACCCCACCTCACCCCTGCTGCTGTAAATCCTCCCCTTCGCCGATTAGTTGGATTTGCCTTCATACATTAAACTAAACTGGATTAGTTCTCCTGAGCCATGTTGACTTAGGTCCCTTTGTCTGCCAAGTTTTCAAAATAAAAGAATAAAAGATAAAGTGTGAACAGAGGGAGTTTGAGGACTCTGCTCTGTAACGAGACAGTCTCATCTGTTTACTTGTCCACCTTCACTTCAATCCGACCTTTTACCTGAGCCCTGAATCACAGCTGTTGGGTGATCAGGAGAGCAGGTGACAAAGTGTGTGGTTTCTATGCCAACAGGACAGAGGGTTCAACGCCAGGGAAGAAGTGGAGGTCAAGCGGTACAGGAGCGACAGCAGAGATGTACTCTCTGACCTGAAGGGAAGCTTACGGCACTTGAAAGATAAATGGAGTCGGTCATGTCAAGCCAGGTTGACAGAAATAACCGACAGCTGAATCACGCCTGACAGAGGTGTGTTAATCACTTTACTAGGAAAACATTAATCGCCATCTTTTTGCTCAGAACCTTAAATCTCTTACTTTGTGATGTTTTCAACCAAGTCCTTAATTTAAGTTTATTTAAGTTTATTTCTGTGGCCCATCAGAACTTTTATCTCTCATGTCTGGTCAAGGCATCCCCACACTTTCTGCACAGTAAGCTTTTCAGATTGAGACCTGTTCATTATTATCAGATGTTTCCAGCATGCATGTTGTCTAAAGAGGCTTCTAATATAGTTTTATTTGATATTTGTAATGTCAAACCGCCCTCTGTAGAGTCTTCTGGATCTGTCCCTGCAATCCGTTATCTGGGTGAGCTGCTAAAAGAAGCCCAGAGCTGTTTATTTTGGGTGAATCTAGGTCATATGGTACAGTATTTGCCGGACTGTGGACTGTAGAGTCTGATTTATTACAGACCTTAGCAGGAATGAGGGATGTCAGCTGAAAGACGACACAAACAAAACACGTGAAGTGGTAAAATCCATCTCTCTCCTGTTCTGTCATCGCTACTCTGCTGTCGTTTTGGTGCTACGGTTGACATCGAGTTACCTTATTTGTCGTATTGAAGACGTATCTTTCTAGAGGTTGTTGTGATATTAAGGCAAAAAAGCCATCATCACAAATACCCGTCTTCCTCTCGCACAGTCAACCCTTCTTCAAACTTGTGGTACAGTTGGGCTTTGCGAAGATGAGCACCCCCAGAGTGTTGTGTATCAAAGAGAAAGACAGACCTACTTACCTAGATATCATCCGGATTTGAGCACAAACTGAAAATAATGAAGCCTCACCAGTCGGATGCTTTAAAGTGTGAACTCACAAACTGCAGCTCTAATTTAGTCTGTGTTTAGGAAGACTGAATTGATAATGTCTCAATCAATTAAAACTTCTCGAGAGAGAGAGACATGAACCGAAGCCAAAACACAAACTGCAGTTCGAGAAAAGACACTCAAACTGTTGTTCTGATTTGCAGTCGTGGTAGTCTGCGTCTCCTTGAATAGTATCATAGGCATGTATAAGAAACATCAGAAGAGAGACGAATGCATTTAATTCCGTCTGTAACAAGAATCAATCCTGGATGCCTGCTCTACTGATGAAGCCAAAAGTGCCTCTGACACTGATATGATACATCAGCATTTATCCACTCCAGTGAACAAAAAATGCTCATAGTTGCCAGGTTACCTTTTGCACAAACAAGCAAAAAATGGAGACGGACCGGCAACTGGTGACAGAAAGCAAAAATAGAAACTAGACAATTAGGGTTTGGGCGGAGGATTGCAGGGTGACGCAGACGCACATGTATGCAGCGCTCACAAAGTCAACGCTGGAGTATAAACAAGCTGTAGGTATTACACTGAACACAAGCCCTGTAGTAATGTTCATGCTGTCATCACATGATTATAATTTACCCTTAAAATGTGTTCATGTTGTGATTGGGTACCTTGTTTAGGTTGTAATTTAGACAAAAGTCTAAATTAAGTGAAATATTGATAATATTGATAATAATATTCAGCTTTACCTGAGGGGGTCAGAATCAGTGGCGGCTGCTGGTCTTTCAAGGAGGGGAAGCTCATTTTTCTGGCCTACATCATAATTGTATTTGTTTATTAGTATGTAACAGAACAGAGTCGCCAAACACAACGGCAGTCGTTTTTAACAAAGACAAAAGTCGATGAGGATCGGTAAAGTCTCTGGAGCAGTTAAGAACAACGGAATGAATGACTTGGAAAATGCTCTGGTAGATGTTTTATTCTTCAAGATCGCTGATTCGCTTATTTAGCTGTCAATCAAAAAAGGATTTCGCCTCAGACAGCTCATCCAATCATGAATGCAGAAGCTTGGAGTCCGGGAGCAAGTCGGGACCGCCCTCTCGCCATAGAACTCCAGTGAAGCTTAGCTTCCATTGGGCGGGACAAAGCCCAGCATTTATCCAATGAGCGTCTAGTTTCGCTGCTGGAACAACCCACTTTTAGCTTCCACATTGAAGTCAGCAGAAGCCCAGCGTCCGACTGTTTGAAGCGCTGAGGCGCTGCGAGGATGAATGAGAACGAAGTTATGCCGGTTACCTGTGATTATCAGCTTCTTATCACAGTGTCTGAACAAAAGTTGAAGGCTTTCTAGTACGTATTTAGTTAATGAATGTACACACAGCAGTACGTATTTCACCACTTTTTCTTTTTTTTGGGGGGTGACATTTTAAGGGAAGCTAAGCTTCCCTTGCAGTCTTAGAGCAATCGCCACTGGTCAGAATCTACAATACACACTTTGATCTCTCTCTCTCTCTCTCTCTCTCTCTCTCTCTCTCTCTCTCACACACACACACACACACACACTAATAAAGAAAGCTCGTTCCGTCTGGGTGTTTAGAGTCACAGAGGGAGATCTGACAGTGATAAACTGGAGTCTGTGGCTTATTAGCATCTGGCAGCTAGTGAAGCTCAGCTGTTCATGTGTGTATGTGTGTTTCTCCGTGTGCTTGTGTTTATCCTGGGGTAACAGACTGGGAGTGAAATTTACTACGAGCACCTCAGGTTTTGTGAGGCAAAGCAATCATACACACACACACACACACACACCAAACTCTCTGAATTATGCTCATTGTCCTCATGGGACTTTATGGGCTCTGAGGTTAGCGCAAGGTTAGCAAAATGACACAGACAGCACCAGCTGTGGTCCAGGATGTTGTACATACACACACAAACACTCTTGTGCAGAATAGTAATTTATCTTCACATGTTGTGGAGGCTGAGTGAGTTTGTGTTTTTTATTGTTCATCTCCTTCATGTGTGTTTCGTGTGAGTGAGGCGGTAAATGGAGCAGGTTATGCAAAGCTGATGTGTTTCAAAGACACGACCTCAGCATCCAGACTGACAGAGGAGCAGAAGCATCACAGTGTTACAATGAATCAGATCATCTGTGTCAGGCACACACCTCTTACAGTAAACAGAGTTGACACCGCGCTGTGACTTTAGGGTACGGCTCTACTTCTGGGGATGCTCCATGAATATATTAAATCAAAAATAACATGCAGAGAGGAGTATAAATAATCCTCAAGGGAGGGGATTAAAGTGAAACTAGAAACACCGTTCAGGAAGCAAAAAGGCAACACGACCATGAGGAAGTGACTCCACACACTTCTACACAAAATGCTCCTGACCTACATTTTATTCATGCCTCACTTTTTTTTTAATGAAAGACGGTAAACTGAATTCAATCACCAGAACAGAAACTCTAGTGAGCATTTTGGTATCATAGAAATAAGGTTATAGAACCACTAATAAATAAAGTATCATGTTTTTGCAGAGTGAAATAATCAAAACTACACTTGTAAATCATAGACTGTATAGACTATGGACAACTTGGTTCTGCCTCCCACCAGTACACGGATTTGAAGCCAAAAAGCTCTCGGTAATTCTGCGTTTTTTCTCCACTTCCTGAAACCAATATTGCGCTGTAGCGTTGTGTGCATTTGGCGGGAGAGTCGCAGAGAGTCCCTGTGTTGACGCTCGGCTTAAACAGCGTTTCCCCCCGGGTGAGCTGCACAATCTTCGTACGCCCATAGGCTGTATCAGGTGTCAATCATAGAAAACATGAACCCACTAATAACTTTTAAAAACGGAGCTGCACAGAAAAAAGAGGACTTGAGGCGGGATTTATGACCTATACTGCAGCCCGTCACCAGGGGGTGCTGTTCTCAAGGTGGCTTCACCCAGACGGCGTCCATTCTATATACAGTCTATGTTGTAAATAAATAAGCATGATTGGAATTGAATTTTATCTCTAAATGTAACCCATCTGCTAACAGAGGTAGGCTTTAGGACTTATACTACAGTCAGCCAGCAGGGGGAGCATCACAGTTTTTTATATTTTCCTTTTAAACACAGTATGAGCGATTAAATGACCCCCCTGTGTCGAGTTAAACGTCCATGTCTTGATTTTTTTCCCCCTGTCGCCTCTGAGCTGACAGATGTGGTTGGCATCCTGTCAGCAGACGCGGCGGACAAATATTCCAGAGACGCAGAAGCACATGCCAACACATCATCAGATTTACAAACATCAAATGAGATGGAAAACTCAGAGATAATGTTATGACATGATCTGTAATTACACACCTTTTCTGACTCCCTGTCTCTCCTCCTGGCTGCTCAGACCTGCTGTGATTCATGTTTAAACCCCTGAGACGTGTTACCCAGATTGATATCTGACTTTCGTTTTCATCCTGTGAGATCTCACACGACAAAAGAGGGATGTTGTATTTACACCTGCTGGCTATTGGTATCATCAGATCAGTCAGGAAACAGGAAGTGTCTGCTGCGCTGGGGAACGCTAATAAGCAGTGGCACAGCCTGGAGAGGGCAGGAAGGATTAGAGGAATAAAAATAACTCTTTCTAACTGTGTGCATGTGCGTATGTGTGTGTGTGTGATTCAATGACTTCTTTAACATGGTTTTTCACTCACTGTTAGGTCTAATATTTACTTCATCTGTTTTGAGATTAGATCCAAACTATTATCCAATTTTTTTTACTACTGCAGAACTGTTGAAGGTTAACTTTAGGTGTGTATTTTTGCTTTAAATGATCTAAATTGTCACCTATGCTTTTGATTTTTAGTATTTTTATTGTTGTGTTATTTTATTACTGTAGGCTGACAATAAACTGTGTAATAAGTTGTAGTGCAGTCACCCTCCACTGGTGGGGGCTGTAACTCTGTTTGATGACGAGTACCAGACCAATGTGGACCCAGACATGTGAGGTTTAATATCCACATGTTAGGAACCAAAGGCTGCTGTTAAATACATCAAACCATTTTACAGCTTTTTGACTACAGATCATTCCTGCTCAAAGAATAGAGTCAATCGAAGTTATTATTTTCCCCCTTTTTTAAACCAACTTTAATAACCAACCGCTATTTGTTTTCTGCTCTACGTTCAGGGATTGAATTTCTATGCAAATGTAATTTTCAAAAAAATAGAAACTATCTTAGAAGCTGAGAAAAAGTATTAAATATGAGATCAAATACAGGTATGTGGATTTCCTCTAAAAGATGGGGTTTGTTTTTCGTTTGTGTCTCTGGCATTTTCACATTCATGGTTAAAATCAGACCTGTGTTTTACAGTTTTTCTCAGTCGCTTTGGTACATTTCTCGAATCATCCTCGACATTTGCAAAACAGTAAGTCCTTTTCTCAAAACAATTTGTACAAACAGCAAAATACCATGGATTACCTGCAAAAGCCAGTCTCTTGCTCAAAATCCTTAGTACATCTCTCAAAAGTAAATATCTGTGTTAATGAACATGTCAGTGCCATCAGAATGACAAGTCCTTGTGTCATTGTGTATGGATAAGACAGTCAAATTGCTTAGTCATGTTGTCAATATAACAGTGTACTCTGGAGGGATGTTCTGATGTAAACTATGGCTAAAGTTTTGATGACAATCATTGTAAATTGTAAGTTACACCTCAGTGTATGTGGGAGATTGATTGCAAGAGACTGTAATTTGATGACAGACCATGTCATTGCGATACAGAAAAGAAAAAGACAGCACTGCAGAGCACAATAAAAAAAAACAAAAAAACAAAAGTAGAAATGTGAACATACGACAATTTCCTTAGGGAAAACTGGAAATGCAGTGCTGTAGGAATTACAGTACAGTCTTCCTACACCTCCTGATGTTCCTGTCTGTTGGGCCACAAATTCTTATCCACAAAATGTCACTCATCCAAAATGTCACTGTATATAGTATACTTACTGTATATTGTAAAATGAAAGTCGAATACTGCAATATTGTATGAAGCATTACAGAAAGTATACAGTATTACAGTACAGTGCCTATTGTTAGAATACATACCTGTTCTGTCAACGAAAAGTCTGAATGATTGAGGACACAGTTGTTCTCCCAACATTTGGCTGCACCCTTTGGCCAGCCTCAGCCATTGTAAGCCCATGATTGAGAACGTGGTCTACAAGTGTAGCTCTTATCTCATCAGGAATGCACATTTGTCCTCTGCCTCTTCTGCCTCTTTCTCTGTTTTGCCTCCCAACTCCTCCGCCACGCAGCCTCACTCCTCTTCCTCTTCTTCTCTCTGGCTGTTGACCCCATCCAATTCCTTGTCCTTCCATTGTCAGACATTGTAACATTGTGTTGTGCTCCGGCAATATATATACTTGCCAGTTGATGGTTCATGAGATGCACCTTTGAGCTATTTCAGAAAAGTGGTTGATCATTGGTTGATCTAATGCTTCACACATTTCCCATCGTTAGAGAAAGTCAAGATTCACCTGGGAGCAATTTACCAATTCAGGACAGATTCAGAAACGTCTGATGGAAATGTATAGAAATATGCTTGACATATTATGACAGCTTGTTCAACCATTTTGCATGTAAAGACAATGAACTAATGCCTAAATGTTGAGGGAGGTGAGACTATTCAACAGAGACCCATTATAAAACATTTTGATCAACATGATATAAGCAATTGATAATGTAGAAAACAGCAGAAAATTGTACATAATCAATTGCATGGATGTACCAAAGCATTTGCAAGTTGTTCAAAGAAATGAGAAACTGCTTTTTTGATGTGCACAAGTGGCACAATGATGTGAAGATTGAACACGTAGTTTTGAGAATTTCAATTCTGATCTGAGAAATGTACCAAAGCGACTGAGAAAAACTGTAAAGCTGAAGAGTGCAAACCTTAAAAAACTAGTTGTATTGTTTTTCTATGTCCTATTGGCCAGTGTGTGAAATAACAAGACCGCCTGATGGATTTACAGCTAAATTAATCAATGAGCTCAGGAAACTCCAGATTTTAAAAAGTCTCCAAAATATTGGGGTCTTTTATCTGTTCCTCTCAGTCATACTTCCTGACATTTTGATCAGGTCATGAATTTATTTGCTCATGAAATTAGTGCCTCGTTTAACTACTTTGTATCTAATCTGTGACTCTCCTCTCTGTTTCTCTCTCTCTCAGATTATCTGTGCAGCCCAGAAGAGAACGTTTACAGCATTGACTTCACCAGGTTTAAGATTAGAGACATGGAGACAGGCACTGTGCTTTTTGAGATCACCAAACCTCCATCTACAGGCGAGTCACAGCACTGCTTCACAGATGTAATTCATTCATCCTTTACAGACTTTAAAAAAACAAGATACAAGGAAGTGGAACACACACACACTGAACACATCCATAAACCTGAAGAAACAGTGATACTCTGTTACTCTGATGTTTGAAACTATAGATTTTCTTGTCTTGCAAGTGACGTGTTTTCGATTATGAACCAGTTTCTTATTCAGTCTACCTCAGGATTTTCATGTCTAAAAATGTTAAAACTGTTTATTTTGTTTTTCTTTACACAAACTTATTCCCACCTTAGACAAAGCCGGTGAGAGGAGAGATATTGACCCGAACGCTGGCAGATTCGTCCGGTACCAGTTCACCCCTGCTTTTCTCAGACTTCGGCAAGTTGGAGCTACGTAAGTGTGAACATCTGTGAAACCTGATTTTCTAATCTGCTCGATATCTATCCAACTCACAGTTTCTCTACTCTGTTGTCTGTGTGCTTTGACCCTTCAGGGTGGAGTTTACAGTTGGAGACATGCCGATTGACAACTTCAGGATGATCGAGAGGCATTATTTCAGGGAGAAGCTGCTCAAGAGCTTTGACTTTGAGTTTGGCTTTTGCATGCCCAGCAGCAAGAACACCTGTGAACACATCTATGAATTCCCCCCTCTGTCAGAGGACAGCAGTAAGTAAAACTATGTGGATGTGCTGTGTTTCTGCTCGCCGATCAACTTCTGCTTTCCTCGAATTTTCACATTCGACCTTTTCACTACGACAAAACAATAACTGCTCATTAATACCTGCTGGAAGTGCAAACGTGTATTTCAGACATGAATTCATAACTGTCTGTTGAATAAAATACAAAAGAAAAGAAAAGAAATGACTAGATGAGGTCAAATAGATAAAAATAGAATAGAAAAGAATAGAGAGGGAAAGAGAAGAAGAGAATAAAAGAGAATAGAGTCAAATAGAATCAATAATAATAATAGAATATAACTGAAGAGAGCAGAGTAGAATAGAGAGGAGTAAAATAAAATTGAAAATAGAATCGAACAGTCTAGAATAGAATACAATAGAATCAAATAAAATAGAATAGAGTAGAATAGAATAGAATAAAATAAACTAATACAGAGTAGAATATAATAGAGTAGAATAAAATAAAATATAATGGAGTAGAATAGAATAAAATAAACTAATACAGAGTAGAATATAATAGAGTAGAATACAATAGAATACAATAGAATTGAATAGAGTAGAATACAATAAAATACAATAGAATCAAATAAAATAGAATAGAGTAGAGTAGAATAGGAAAAGCCAGAGTTGAATAGAATAAAATGGAGTAAAATAAAATTGATGAGAATAGAATAGAATTGGACGGTAAAGAAGAATAGAAGAGGACAGAGTAGAATAGAAAAGAATAGAAAAACTAAATGACGACAGTGTTTCTTCACTTTTCACTCGTAGTGTAGTCATGTAGGTCACAGAAAGGATGTCCTCTTTTTTTAACGGCGGGCTCTGTCAGAGTGCCAAACAGTTGGCTTTGGTTCTTTAAAGCATGGATCATTTTTAGACGATGATTGTAATTAGATTCAAAATAATTATGATGGGACTTTTTAGTTACAAAACTGATACTTTGGCTTTGGGAATTATTCAACTAGTAGTGATGGTGGGATGTGATGTTTGGGTTTATGTCTCAATGCATGGAAATGGCAAAGATGATATCCAAAGTAAATTATCCGAACTTTATAAAATAAGATGTTACTGTTATCCTCAGAGTCCACATCTCTCTGATGTTTTCATGACTTAAATGATGTTTTGACTTAAATGGAGACTTTTTAAGGCATTGAATTGATGGGGTTAGTAACCAGCTCCCTGACAACAGTGGTATCTTCTGTCTTCTCACAGTAAGAGAGATGATCCTGCACCCATATGAGACGCAGTCTGACAGCTTCTACTTTGTGGACAATAAGCTGGTGATGCACAACAAGGCAGACTACTCGTACAATGGCGGGACGTAGAGACATCACGCTGGCATGGAGGATGAAGGATGTGAGGACTGATCAGAGGGACAATTAGAGGACACTGTCGGGGTTAACTTCTTTCAGCCCAGAGGTCTTTCTCTCTCTCTCTCTCTCCTGTTATTTTTCTTTCTCTCTATCTTCCTCTCTTTTCTCTAGATGGGAGAATGCTGACCAAGAAACGTCCTCGCAGTTGCGATCTATGCGTGTGACTGCGTGTGCAAGCATGGACAAGTTAAAGAAAGCCAGAAAGAAAACATGCCACACAATCAACACACGCATAGATGAGTTTACAGCTCAGTGTGCATCTGTAACAAAGTGATTTTGCAACATGATAAACCAGCAAGTGAACAACTTCTTAGGAAATACAAGATGGTTTTTGCTCTCTAGCCACATCATGTAGTGAAAAAAGTACAAAACTCTGTATCTTCAAATATAGATAGAAGTTATTTTCTCATTCATGTTCATGTTAAGATTTAGGAACAAATCTTGCATCTGGAAACGTTTGTTTTTAGGATTTAAATGACCGGTTTGATTATGTTATTTTTCAGATTCAGTGAGCATGTGTGTGTGTGTGTATGTGTGTGTATGCATACTTTTTATGATTGTGTCTGAGAGTCTGTAAGTATGTTAGTAGCATGACTACTGGTCTGGTATAAATATATTGATCTAAGAGTCAATAATGTCGTCATCTGGTCAATTAGATTTAGACCTTTTAGTGCATTCTTTCCACAATAGGAAGTAGTTTTGAATTTATCAGGGCTATTTCCTGCTTCCCTCTCCTTGTGTTTCTTATTCTGTCTCCAGTTGTGTGATCTGTACAAACTGTAGGCTGTATGTGATTGTTAAACATAACCACAAGGGGGCCGTAGAGTGAGAAGCTCAAACGCTGCTATGTTAGCTCATTTAGAAATATCAGGAAACCAAAAAAAAAGTGAGGATTTCATGTCCTCCTGATTGATCAGCACCTGAAAATAAGATAAAAGGGGAAAATAACCACAACGTTTTGATTGACAAGCAACTCAAATACAATTTATAATGAAAATATGGACATCAGGCAATTTTTCGAGGTAAATCATCAAACTACGTGTCCTGAAGCTACCTGAAGCTAAGTTTTACAGCTGCTTTTATAACACCACCATTGAAAGCTGTATAAACCGTAAGCTATTAAAAAGTGAGGTTCCTTTAGTTGTGGTCCGATGGTTGCTAAAATACAGTCAGATGTTCCTCCTAAACTTGATGATTTATTTTCACTTTAGCTGCTGATCAGTTAAGAGGCAGTGAAATAAAAACCTCAGTTTGATATTAAAACAGCTTCTGAGTATCCACCTTGAAAACGATGAGCTATCTCTGTTCAAAGCACAAAACATCTATTGAACCCTCACAAAGAAAGCTTGTAAAAGAGATCTGATATAACCCAGAGCGTACTTTATCATCCGTGAACTCATCCAGCCTCATGTGGCTTTTTCGAGTGATAAAGAAGCTGTTGAAAAGTTGTGATTTGTGTGTCCAAATTTGAGTTTTTCTGTCTAGGAACTCTTTACGGGAAACGTGGATTTGTAAATGTTGATATTTTTCCGTCTGAGCTGTGTTGTAAAAGAGGGAGGTTTGGAGAATGTAGTCCCTGAAATCTAGCTCTTTTTCATCTCTGTTTTCTGTTTCTGCAGCAGCCCTAATCGTGTCTTTCTGTTACCTGTTCCTGCCTCTCGTACTGTTTTCAAGTATCATTTTCATTCTGACACATTCCAGTGAATTTGGACCTGAGTGCGGTGATCTCTGGTTATTCGAGGGCATTTATTTCACAGATCACACAGCGATTAGTCGTTGAACTGCTTTCAGACGCCTCTAAACTGTAATATGCACACTGAACTGTCCTCCACCTGTGCTGAAACACAGCCTGATTCAAGTCGTATCAAACGGTTTTCATTACATTTACCACCTGATTGAACGCACTTAAAAGCCAGATTCACATTTTTTTCCAAAACTGCAGTAAACTTCACCCTTCTGTTACAGCAGGTTTATTCAAAGGCTAAAAATTTGCCAATACTTGTTGAACCTGGTTTGTGAAAAGTTGCAGCCAGAGGAAAAGGAAACGTCTTTCTAAAATTCTCCTGTTGTGAGTTTGCAAAAAAAAAAACAAGGTGGAAAAGAAATGTGGACAACTCAAAGTTGTAACCAGGAGGGGACTCAGATTGACTTGAATGTTATGTCGAGGTCTAGTATAGATTTATTTAATATGATTGTGTCTCATGTACAAATATTTTGAACTAATGTGAAGTTTTTAAATGTTGGTGTGACTGAACAGAAGTAAAATAAATCAAAGATTTATGGGACTTTTTGAAATATAACAGGCCCTCAGTGTTTGTGTTATGAAGTACACAATGTGATATTTGTTTGGAATAAAAAAGACTTTGCACCGTAGATATACAACGTGAAAAAAAAATCACTCACTCAGTTGGAATTTCATCTTTTGCTTTTTCACTTTATTTAAGCTGTCCTAAGCACATCAGAAAAACAACCTCAGCTGCGATAATTTTGTGTTGGCAGCCTCTTATCTCAAAGTTATCCATCAACCAAACTTTTTATCTCTTCATACTGAACAAAATGTGAGTAACACCTTCCTGATATTGATTTGTGCGCCCCCTTTTGTTTTTATTTCCTCATTGCTAAAGACATTTTGCAGAGTCACCTGCACTTATTCCTGCATCTACTCAAGTGGGCCTCATTTTTCATAACGTGCCTGCTGTCTCACCGAGACCTACACGAGACAAAATGTGCCAGTCTCATGTCTGTACGTTAATTGTTAAATTGGCGCTGGTTGATGATTACCTGAGTGTAGCATAAAGATAAAAACAGGATCAAAGCTGGCCTTGCATTGTCATAAGGTAAAGATTTGCCAACAAGCACTTTTCATGCCCACTCTTTTACGAGTTTGATCGATCCAGGGTGCTAAAAAGGTTTAATCAGAGGACGATGTCCAGGAGGCCACTACACAAGAACTAATCAAGTACAAAATCAATGAACATTTTTAATTTCAGTTACTGTTTGGCTTGAAAAAAAAGACATAATCTTAATCTGACATGTACAGATCCTGTTTTCTTTCTTTGACGTGTGTCATCTGACTTTAAGACGGAGTTCGCCTGTCTGTCAGCAAAGTGAACCAGCTGTTCGATGTTTTAAACTGGATGTTCGATACGGATTGAAATCGATACTGATGTCTCGTCTTGACCTTGAAGAGTAAAAGAGACCATCAGAAACAGGACTGACAATTTTTAGCAGCTTTTGAGAGAGTGTTATTCATCTGAAAAATAAATAGAAATAATTCAAAATGTCCACTATTCCTGTTTCATATTGGGAAACTATAACCAAATGTAAGTTTAAAATATCAAATTTTGCAAACAACCACAACTTTGACATTTACGGGATGTGATATAAAAGATATGACATATAAAGTCAGTGCTTGTCCATCATAAAAACAGCTTCAAAAATACAGATAAACAACAACAACAAGAACACAACAGAAAGACTTAGTTAATAAGTTAAATTAACAAACACCATTCATTCATTTTCTGCTCATTTAAATGCTATGTGTTTACATCATGTGGTATTAGTAGTCATTACATCAAAGTGTACTGCATATTTACATATTAATACAATTAAAAGATTAAATTATATTCAGGGGATCTGACCTCATAAACACAGTTTTTTTTGTTCTATCATTAGAGATGGAAATATCGAACTCTAACAGAGATTTCACAGTTTATTTTTCACCAGGTCCTGGTTTCATTGCATCACAAGTTTGAATATAATTTCAGCATCAAGTATTTCTGTTTTTCAGTGAGTAAAATGGATCTACATGGTTTTATACTTGGATCTGGTTCATCTCTAAATGTATTCTTTTACTTTAAGGAAATAAAAAGTGTTGAAATACAGCTGTGGTTTCTCCTGATAACTGAACTGTGTGGGTATTTTTCTTATTTTAAAGACTTTACCCACACAGTCTTAATGGAGCTCTTATTCCTCTACCTAATACCTTATTTGACGCCTCTTTTATACTCAGGATGTTTCTTCTCAAACATGAGTATTTGTGATTATATTATAGATCTTATAATTTTTTTTTGTCCCCCTGTATTCATGGCTTAGGACTTGAAACATTGGCCCACTGAGGGAAGGTGCCCATGTCAAACATGGCGTAACCCCAGGTGTTAATACCAAGATTGATGGTCAAAATCCCAATGAGGTTCAGTATGGTGCCGGCTCTCACCTGAAGGAACAGACAATTAAATTCAATATTGTTCAGCATAAAAAGTCCAATTAGCAAAGATTCTGTACGTTTAAAAAACAAAACAATAAGTCAAAAATGTGAATAATTTGAGATTTGAACCAAATACTTCCGGGACTTAAGATGTGACACAAAGATAAAAAACTGTAGGCCTTGTTTAACTTGCTTTTCCCCTAAGTTTTTTATAGATTGAACAATTTTGTTAGTCTCCAGACAAACTGATGATATTTGGATCATTTATTCAGTTTTATGGACTGTATGTTTTTGCATCTTACCATGTCAAAGACTTTGAGGTTTCCAAACGAGAAGGCGATGGCGTTGGGTGGCGTGGCTACAGGCAGCATGAAAGCCAGAGAGGCGGCGATGGTGCAGGGCAGCATCACATACAACGGGTGTATCTTAATAGCTATGGCCTAAAAAAACACAAACAACACAACACACTTAAAAACATACAGAAACTGTGTGTTCAACTGTGATTTTGCACGATTATGGACATCTCGTTTACCATTGAGGCCAGGATCGGCAGGAACAGGGTGGTGGTGGCGGTGTTGCTGGAGCACTCAGTGAAAGTCGCCACCAGCAGGCAGAGCAGCAACGAGATTGCAAAGGGAGGAATTTTCTGCAGGGGTGTTAAACAATCTCCCAACCATGTGGATAGACCTGACTCCTGTTAATGGACATTTCAAGGACAAAATTAAGGAACATAAAAATAATTATAATTACACAAGAAATTATTCCATGCTGGATGCTCTTGGACTGAGCAACCAGGGGGTTACTTTCTTACTACATAAAAAAAACTGAAGGATTTTCTTCTAACGTGGATTCAGGTTAATGTCTTTGTTGATCCCTCAAACCTGCAAGAGCTGTTAGCCTATCACAAGTTCATGCTGTAAACAAGGACACATGGGGTGTAAGTACTCCAGTTAGCACAAAGGAGTAATCGAACAAGTGGCAACAGAAATGAAGGTGGATGAAGACCCCAGTCATACTGCTTGTAACTAAACATCTAAAGCTCTATAACAAACGGACATGATTTATTCTACCTTTGACATTTACAAATCAAGAAAAAAGTTTTTACTAACAAACAGTGTCCAAGCTAACTGGGCTGACATGCGTTTGAAGTATTCTTCCACTAACCTTTGGCTCTGTTTTGGTCTCTACCAACTAGACAGAAAAATCTCGCTCTTCTGAGACGAGTGCTCTACCGTGTCCTCGTAAACTTTAACAGTGGACTGTGGTGCCAGTCCTATCTGCAATAAGATAGCTGCACCAATACTATCACTTTACACCTTACAGCAGTGGTTCTCAAGTCCAGTCCTCGAGGCCCACCGTCCTGCATGTTCTGGATGTTTCCCTGCTCCAACACACCTGATTCAAATGATCAGCTCGTTATTGAGCCGTTACAGAGCTTGATAACGAGCTGATCATTTGAATCAGGTGTATCCAGAACATGCAGAACGGGGGGCCTCGAGGACAGGAAGAACAAACATCCTCAAAAGGTCAAAGAAAAAGTAGTGAAATCCACGGCCTTACTGGAGCTGTACAGCAAAGTTTCTACCAACATACTAGACGATGAAAATCATGATTTGACTGCTGTTGGAGATCCCTGATATTTAGAAACCAAAACATGACGTCCACTGTGTTTGTTTACCTCACTGCCAGCAGCGAGAGCGAAGCCTCCTCCCAACAACAGGATGATGTTCCAGGGCATTCGCTCGTGGACCACGTCCCAGTTCAGCAGAGTCGGGAGGGTCTTGATCAATTTACCTACGAGGACCAAATGAAGTGAGAACACGACGCTGTTTAACAGAGCGGTACCAAATCACCGCAAAGAGCTCAGACGAACGGAAGTTTGTGTTCGATAGATGATTTTCTTCACATTCAGAGTGTTCAGAGGAACTTACAAGAACTTCGTTTTTACCTTTTTCATTGTAACCGTAACCGTTACAGCTCGGCAGCTGGGAGGGGATGACGAAGAAGAGCATCGACATAAAAATAGCCGTAGTTCCATCAGACACATACCTGGGGTTTAAAAAATAACCGTGCTCAGTTTAATGCTGTTTAAACATGAGAAACTCTTCACTGCAGTTCAATTATTTCATGGAATTTGTTCATGTTTATAAAAAGTTGATTATTTTCCAAAACTACACAGAAAAACCGAAGAGAAAGGCGGAGACTCACGCTCCATTCATATTGAAGAGCAGTGTTGCCCATCCATCGAAGAAGCCCGGCTCTCTGGTGAACCAGAGGATCACCAGCAGGACGAAGATGAAAAGCACCGCCACCTCCGCGAACTTAACCCTCCCCAGCTTTCTGTACTCCTCCTTCATCACCGCATACGCCTCCTTATCTCTGTCGCTCTTAATGCCGCAGCCGAATGACTGCTTAAAGCTGAGGAGAACAAAGGTACAAAGGATGAAGATGCTGCAGATAGGAAACCAAACACGGACATGTGTACGTTAATGAAACTGTTCGAAGTTTAAGTCACATGATACGTTGAAAATCGGGTCTGATTAGAGTTTTTAAGGAGGAAGCTGACAACCTTTTTTTTATTCAAATGCAATAAACAGAGAAAGTAATTCCCCATGATCTTTGTACGATGGGGTAATTATTAGGGATGCACGATATTTATCGGACCGATAAAATATCGGCCGATTGGGGGGAAAATTACGTCATTTTTTATCGGTCCGATAGGTGCATTTTTCCGATAGAAAGATCCGATATATTAATGAAATTACGAGTAACGTTTGCAGGCGGAGTAGCCGCCCGTCGCGCCTTACTCGCAGGTCCCAAGCCTGACCCCGTCACTACCTGACAGATAATAAAATGTCTTCACCAGCATGGTCGTTTCTCTCAGTGGCAGAAGATGACAACAGCAGTGCTATGCAAAACCTGTTCAGCGAGGATTTCGAGAGGAGGAAAGAAGACGTCAAGTTTTAACACAACGAATCTGATAGCTCATCTGAAAAGTCGCCATCGCGGCGAAGCGGTAGTAAAAGAATATGAGACAGCCGCCGAAGCTGCTAGCGGTACTAAAGCTAAGACAACAACACTACGGAGGATCGATGTCCCCATTCAGCAGCCGTTTAAAAACTGCAAAAGCTTCTCAAGAGACAGCGAAAAGGCTAAAGGCATTAACGACAAAGTGATGGAGTTCATAGCGGTCGACGACCAGCCTTTTTCCGTCGTTGAGAACCCGGGTTTTCGTAAGTTCATAGCACACTTGGAGCCACGTTACACTCTCCCAAGCCGCCGCTTCTTCTCGGATGTGTCTCTTCCTGCACTCTATGATATTGTCGCCACAAACATTCACAACCTGATCGACAAGAACGGACTACACGTGAGTTTTACCACAGACATATGGACGTCAGATGTTAGTCCGGTCAGCATGCTAATCCTAACGTCTCATAATAGCTCCTTTACAGTTTACAGTTCTGTTGAACCGTTCAGGGGATCAAATGAAGTTCTGCTTTTTGCTCTGTTATTGTTATTTATAGCAAATGACCACATTTGAAGAGCCAAAAACTTTTGTTTGTTGTTCTAGATAGGCCAGAGCAACAAAAACATCAGTTTTCAATCGCTGCATCCTGCACAAACTGCAGATTATATGAAGATTATAATAAATGTAAAAATATGAATTTATCGGTTATCGGTATCGGTATCGGCCATGAGAAGAAGAAAATTATCGGTTATCGGTTTCGGTTGAAATTTTTCATATCGTGCATCACTAGTAATTATGTTTTATTTATCATAGCATAAACATATTAAAGGGTAGCTCCACAAAAAAATGACCTGAGTTTGTTTTGAGCAGGTTTTCTTTCGTCCCTGCCCTGATGAGAAACTACACCAACAGAAAAATGTTGTTAATGTCGTCTTACTTGAAGCCCAGGAACATGATCTGAAGCCAGAACCACGTCAGCACCAGCATGAGCACCATGTTGGGGAAAGCAAAGCCGAACCAGCTGGCGAAATTGATCACATCCCCGTTATCGGGAAAGAGCCTTCACAAAGGAGAAAGAGACAAAGTCATGAGAAGAGGAGTAAAGACATTTGGATGTTACATTAAAAGAAATGCTGCGTTTCTCGATGCCGTACTTATCGATTTGACCCTTGAGGATGATGTTGGGCGTGGTGCCGGTGAGGGTTGCGGTGCCCCCGATGCTGGCAGAGTAACACACGCTCAGACTCATGCCTTTGGTCAGGAGGTCATACTTTTCCTCGACTGCTTTCCTCCTCATCTCCGTCAGGCTGTCTGGACTTCCCTGGACTTCCCCTGGAATTCAACACGCATCAACTTTGCTGTAAAGGTTACTTTCTGAAAGACCACCATCTATTTTTCCAGCATACATGTTTACTTACAGTTTGTGTCTTTTGGGGTAACATCAATGTTCGTCTGATGGTTCTCCTTTTCTTCTCCTTCTTTTATTTCTATCTCTTTTGTTTCTTTCTCGTCAAGCTCAAAGCCCTCGTTGTTCATGGCCGCAACCTGAGCGTCTCGAGAATCCGCCTTCAGCTCCGTGGCTTTCAGCTGTATCAGTACGGCGTGTGCGATGGGCAGCATCATGGCTGTGGTGGCTGTGTTGCTGATCCACATGGACAGGAAAGCTGAGACGACCATGAACCCGATCATCAATCTGAGTGAGACGACAGTGAATGACAGCGAAGCAATTATGATCAAAACGGTGATCATGGTTCTCAGATCCACATCAAGCCCTTTAAGGTCATAATACACAAAGACTAATGCTGTGTAACTGTAACACGGCTGTAAAGTGTTTTTATCAAGGATCTCATAAAGTCCTAATTCATCTTGTTCTGCTCTAATGTATCCTGCTAACACAAGTTCAAAAGATTACAACAAAGTCATAAGAGTAAAAAAAAAGAGTACGGGACACATTTAAAAAGCAAAATTCACTCGTTTAAGAGAATAAGAAGAGAGACAACTGCAAGAATAGAGTTCCCATAATTCAAGAGTTAAACTAAACTAAAAAAAACATCAAGTCCAGTCATTAAATGAACAATAATGAAGTTACAAATTGACAAGACTACAGTTATTCTTTGAGGAGGAAAAGTAGTTTCAGATCTTACACTCCTCGTTCTCTTCCTGCACAACTTCACTCACATGAAGTTTTTACTTTATTCTTGTAATTTGTTTTCATAAATTTATAACTTCTGAATTTCAAACCTGATTCTCATCAATAATAACGTTTGTGTCCGTTTTTGTGCCCCCTGTGACAGAGCAGCCTTTGCTTATCTTCTCCTTTACAAGCTGAAGTGGTGACCTCTGACAAAAAAAACCTCATTATTCTGACCTTTGACCTTTAAATTAATCATTTATTGTGAACTTTATACGTGGAAATAGCAAAAACGGGGCTGTTCTTTTAGCTGCTTTGCTGACACTTTTCCTCTCACATCAGTTTCTGACATCAAAGATTCGAATGAATAGTTGTCGCTGATGGACTTGTTTGCTTTTAAATATTGTAAAAAGGCATTAATTTAATATTTAGTTCATTTTATAAATTAAAAAAATCACTGGACCTTTAAGAGTTTAATCCAACATGTAAAACACTTTTTTGAATAATTCTAACTTTTATCTCTTACTGTTTTAGTCTCTTGAAATTCAGACTAATTTCTCCCAATATAAGATTTATTGTAATATCAAAATTGAATTCCAGGAGATGGTGTTCATTTTTCCTCAGTGAGTCATGCCGTCCTCTCAGAGCAAAAGTTTTGAAGGTTCCCGTCATGTTTTACTTTTTCTCGCCCTGTAGCATCTCCATATCCGGTTTTCTATCCTCCATCTACAGCTTGTTCCTGCGGTTGAAGGTTTTTGTCTTATATTGGGAATCTTCATCTAGAATTCTTCTCCCTGCTTTCAAACTAGAAAAAAAAATAAGTTTTCCTTTCTTTTTATCCCCTAAATGTTTGTGGTTGTTTCAAGGAAAGTCCCTAAAAAACTAGCCAACATGTCAATCAAATCAAATCAATCAAAACTGGTTAATTTTGTTCAAATATCAAACTGATGATTGGTGCATTTTGTACTTATTTGTGGAAAGAGATCCTAAAAAATTAGCAAGTCAAGACGATAAAGACCCTTGTAGGGACCTTTGTCTCTTCAACTATCTACTGCGAGGAGCACAGGTGAGCTGTAACACAGGTGAGCTGTAACACAGGTGAGCATTCTTACAGTGAAGGACGAACGCCAACCAGCAGCAAAACTTGGAGAGCGATGCGCTTATGAAGGTTCCAGTGCTCCACAGCTATGGCCACCAACAGACCCCCAATGAACAACATGTTGGAGTCTCTCAGATACTCAATACTGACCTGAAACAGAAAACACAGCCACTAACTTCAGCACAGCCATAAAACCTCCTAACATGTGCCAAACACGCATGAAAGCTTCTGAACTACGGAGTAACCTGTGTACCTGCCGTGACACAAGAAGGTAATACATCATCATTTTTTTATGAGCAATAAAAGGAAAACACGAAGCTCAGCAGATGTGACTGTGAAGGTTAAATACGCCCTGTAAGAACCGACTGAAAGGTCAAATTACACTGCAGGAATCTGGAGACGTTCAAACGTGGTTTTGGTTCTTTGTCAGGGAGTTTAGAGAGAGAAACACTGATATAATTCCACTCCTACAGGCTTTTCTATTGATCTTGTATGTATTAGCGATTGCTGGCCCGCCTTATCATCATCAGCTGGGCTCACAGCCTCCTTGAGTTTAGGAGAGAAGATAATCTTTTGTTTTTGCACTGAACTGCTCTGTTGTGTGTGTTTGCTGGTTTTATTCCAGGTGAACTTTCATGGTAGTGGTTTCATGCATGTTGAAATGTAAAGATAGAATAATACGCCTCTGCTCTTTGTTGCTGCTGGAGAAGAGACGTTATTCATGTCTGGTATCAGGACAACTCCAGTTTCCTTCATTTGTACAAATCCGATTTTCTATTCTCTATGAATCCTTTTTTTCTTTCTTTTAACAGCATCTTGTTTGTTCTCCAGGGTAAAGCAGACAACTTGCAATATGAGCTAGATGAGATTGAAAGAGAAGCTGTTGATCAAAGTATAAAAGGACTTTACATCTCCAGCTTTCATGATGCCCATCATGGGGAAGAGGACAACAGGCAGCAGCGCAGTCACAGCGAGAGGCATACACTCTGTGCACCAGTACAGAGCCATGATGATGATGGCGTAACCACATCTGGATTCCTGTAAACACACAAACACACAGCTCTTCAGACAGAAGAAGAACCCATGAAGCATGTTGTCGGTGAAATCCAAAATACTGTCAGAAGCTTAGAGATCCATGTTTGATGTAAAACCTGATTTTCAACACAGAAGCAGAGACTGACGCACAAATGCGACACAATAGTTCAGTTGACTTTTACGTCCTCTCTCTTATCTCCAGCTCTCTTTAAAAGGCAGTAAGACTTTACACATGCAGATAGCAGTAATCCTTGATCATAAAACAAACTGTTTGTTGTGCGTTTGTCTTAGGAGATTACTCTTTATGGTTACTCAGTAAAAACCCTTTACACAAAGACCGTTTAATCACCCGACACAGAATTTTCCACTGAGAAACGGATGAGATCCCTCTCTAACTGGAATCGTTTATTGACTTCTTGTTGGGTTGTTGACACCGTTGACTTGTCATAAACAACAAAATCAGCTAGCTTAGCCAACTCATAACAAAAGCTCTTCTACCTGCACCTCGTCTTACTTCATCAAAAACAAAGTTAACATGAGTCACGTTTTTGTTTTTAAAATGCGTTATTCCTACAGTTAGACAAAACTGGAATATTAAATCTCCAGGTCAAACCCTTACGAGCGCACTCCTGCGGCACTGAAATTTGATGAATTCTTCCTTAAAATAAAACAGTTTTTCTCCCACTTTCTCCCTGGTCCTAAGCTAAACAAAGTAAAGCTAAATTAATGAATTTCGGTCACCTGTGAAGAAATGATAGAAGTTTAAACTTTCATGTCTACGACGAAAGAAGGTATGAAGAGTAAATTCTCCAGTGGCTGCCTTTTTATGTACTTGAGAATTAGCAATGCTTTCACTTATTGATAAACAACTTTGGATGAGCTGTGTTATTGGACCGGCAGCTAAATTTATCCATAGACTGTATATAAAATGGACAACCTGGTTCTGCCTCCCGCCTGTATACGGATTTGAAGCCAAAAAGTTCTCGGTAATTCCGGGTTTTTCTCCACTTTCTTGAAACCAGAGCTGCGCAGTAGCGTTGCGCGCATTCGGCCGCGCAGTCGCCGAGAGTCGCTGTGATGACGCTCGGCTCAAACAGCGTATCCCCCCCGGGTGAGCTACACAATCCCTGAACGCCCATAGGCTGTACCAGGTGTCAATCATAGAAAACATGAACCCCCTAATAACTTTTAAAAACGGAGCTGTACAGAAAAAAAAGGACTTGGGCACAAACCGGTCTGACAGTAATTACATGTCAACATCACAACCAGGGGGGAGAAACATTTATATTCTGTGTAATAAATTTCTAAAGTTTGTCCACAGCTCCATAAGCTTTGCTGGCGGAGGTGGGATTTATGAGCTGTACTGCAGCCCACCATCAGAGGGTGCTGTTCTCGCGGTGGCTTCACCCAGCGAGGAGGCAGACTCTGTCCATTCTTTATACAGTCTATGAATTTACCATTTGATTTTTAAGAGGCAAGTTTCTATATAAGAGTGAAGAAGTAGAAATGTAGTTTAAGATCAACTGTACAGAGCGCACCTTCTCACTTCGTCTCTCTTGTTCAGTAAGTTTTAGTTTGTTTGTTTTTAGCGATAGTCAATAGAAATCTTACAGCAAGTCAGTGCATGAATGAAAAAGGTTACCCGATTACATAATTTACACCAGTAACAAGTAACCTGGGTCACATGGTGCGTAATTTCGTGGTGCTTCTTGCGGTCATGTTTGGGGTTTAGCCTTGAGGAGATACTTTATCTCCCTACAAGATTAGGAAGTTCGCTTTGGAGTTAGTGCAGCAGACGTTCAATTACAGTAACTCACAAACATATGAGTGCATGCTTGATTTTAATAATATAATATTCTGTGTCAGCAGTAGATTTGTAGTGAACATAAATATGATAATGGATGTTACCTTGATGGTTTCTGTCGTCTTTAATAGTCTGGATTATTGTTCTGGCTTTAGTTAACCAGATTTTACATAAAATACTACATCGCACTAACACTAAGCCGACAAAACATTTAAGACGACAAGTCAGTGATCGACCAACATCATAACAAAACTGTTCCTTACATTTGTAGCCTGATAAAAGTTGCAACTATGAAACCACCTGCTATTGTCCATGTCAGATAATTAATCTATTTAAACAAACATTTAAAGAACTGTCTGGATGAAAACATGTTGGTTAAACAGAACATTTATGATATCAAATCGTCAGAACACAATGAACACTTTAAACATCTTAAACTACATGAGGTCTTTTGTTTGTTTTCACAAGACGGCAATAAACGTCTCCATGATTTACCTCTCTGTCTCGTATTAAACAGCAAAGACAGAAGAACATTAAATTAAGTGACACAAAGGGAAATATCTTTCGGCCTCTTTATCGCCGTTTTTATTATTTAGACCCAACTGTGATGCTCTTCATGACCTTTTAGTTAATGTAAAAGTAACTTCCATGTTCAAGCTCAGACACACTTACCGATCCAGGGATGAGGAGCGGCAGAGGAAGGAATAAAAGTGGAATGAGAACAATGATGAAGTAGTTTCTGTGGTACCACAGCCATGACAACTCTCGGTTTTCCTTGAGTGATTGAAAGACTGCGAGGAAACCCATGGTCGAAAAGTCTTGTAATAGTTGCCCAATTAACTATTAGCAGCAGCTGCTGACAGGTTAACACCTAAACTTAAACTAAACTCAGGAGAGCTGATTTCAAAGCTGTCGGTGAAACAAAGTAAAGAAGTGGACGCCAGGAAACCACTGAGGAAATGAGACTAATATGACTGCTATCTACTCTATTTTTATCTTGTGTAGCATATCAAACATTAACTTAACACGAGAGATCAAGATCCTTGACAGAGAGGCAGATGAAGCTGTTGTGAAAGGGGAAGGTTAACAGTAAAGACAGGAAGAGGAGGGATTAAGATGAGAAGAAAGATAACCATACAACAGAAGACAGCTTTTTCATATGAAGAAGTGCAGTTTTGTCAGGTTCAGTCAAAGGTCGTGCGTGTGTGTGTGTGTGTGTGTGTGTGTGTGTGTGTGTGTGTGTGTGTGTGTCGGCTGAGTTAAAAGAACTCTGCAGCTCGGGGTCTGCAACAAGTTTTACAGAAGCTGAATGTTTGCAGCTTCTGTTACATGACTTTGTTGTCTTACTGAGAAAGGAGATAAAATGTTCATTTCACTCGACTTTGTGTGTTGAATGTCATTTTTTGGACAATAACAGCATCAATAGTTACAATAGTTACTACACTAACTTAGTTTAGCACAGGATTCAATTGGAGTATGAGGTAAACACAGAACTTTGGGAACCTAATAGCTCGTCTTTATCTGTCTGAAATGCTTTTGTGTTAACAGCAAGGTTGCATTCACATTTTGTTATATTTGTAGCTTGACCAGAAGAGATGAATAAACCCAAAGAAAAGGGAGCCCCGCATAGAACGTTTCTTAACCGTAGATGGTGAGGAAGAGGACCGAGTTAGCATCATAGCTGGCAGATATGTCAGACACTGTGCAGTGGGTCTCAGGTTCGCGTAGTGCTTTTCTGAAATAACCTTCAAACTTATTCCATTTAGTGTCACAGTCACTTCTGCCCTCAGATTAAGTTTTTTCTAAATCTATTTAAATTTTTTTTCTTTACTAATTTGTCATAAATCCACAGAAGCAGTTTGTGCCGATGAAAGTTTAGATTTTGATTTTCTCTTTTTTGTGTAAACTGATTTGGTAATACGCAACACACTAAGTAGCTACAATTAGCTTCATTTTCACTGACATGGCTGAGTCACGTTTTGATGATAATTTGTGTTTTTGTCACTTGATGAAAAGTACTGCTCCCTCAGCATTGTTTGTCCTTTAAGCCTCAAATCTGTTTGAATTTAGAGAGTAACAAAAGAACATCGATCACCAGATTATTTTGTCGAAGCACGTTAATTTTCATCCCGTGATTTTACACAGAGTAGGACAGTATAAACTGTATGACTGTGCTGTTTTTATAGCTGTTCCGGCACTCTTAATATGAGATAAGGTCAAAAATAGCTCCAGTCATAAAACACAGACTGTATTGGAGTATTATGTAAAGGAGCTGTAGTCATGAAGATGTCCTAAAATTGACTCTAATTTATTTAAATCAGTGTAAATATTAACAAGTTTGACACTCCACACTCACAAAAACTGCTCACACAGTCGGACGCTTGAAGTGAAGAACACACCTGAGCTCCTCACCACGGTTGAATTGAGAGACGCGGTCCCCCGTCTTTACATTAAAGACTCAAAGGTTTATGTGATCTTGTTCATCTTATACTTCATGAATGACTGATGATTGACTGGATTCATTTCTGAAACAACAAGAAGCCTGATATATCAAATGGGTATTTAATACCATTTCAGGTGACATTTTTATTATAAAAAAAGGATTTACATCAGTGAGATCATGCGGATCATTACATAAAGGTTGCTATAAACCTATTCAGGTTTATTGTGTTTTCTTGTGGACTAAAACGCAATAAAGTTGTCACTATTTGTAATCATTCAGAAATTGTTAATTAAAAATGCCTCGAATCACATTTGAGTGAATGATTTCTCTCAGTACATTTCCAGTATCCAAAAAAAAAAACAAAAACAAGAATCAGTTCTACATTTTGCTGCTTAAATCAAGACAATAGATCTAAAAGATAAGAGTTTATCGGTTTATTTGTTCCTTAAAGTTATCTTACATAACAGTCTGACTTATTACGGGACAGCTTTGAGATACGGCCTAATCATCAGTATCCCTTCTGGCTGATATAAGAGCCAAAGTCCAGCTGCTCTAAAAGGCTGTCCTCAAGTGGTCGACTGTTAGACTGTTCTCGCTGCACTTCAAAGGGGTTACTGTATAACTGACGGACTTCATTCACGGTTCGGAGGGTTTGATTCAGTGTTGGACTGCTGCTCACACTCAACAGATTCATTCTTTCTAGTAATAAAATCATTCATGGCCTTTTAAAAGTTACTGTAATGATTTTTTTATGTTAAGAAAAGAGACAAATCCATTTTGATGACTTTACATGATATCCAAATGTAAACAAGAGGATCAGGCATGAGATTCACTATTTGTATATCATCCTTTCTAATGCCTGAAACGGTGCGAGGAGGTACGTCTCAGGTGAAGAAAGAGCCTATTTCAATCATTTCCACATAAATAATTCATTTAATCATTAAAAGTCAGCAGGAAGTTTTCCCCCTAAATAAACTACTTAAACATTTAAGGGACAAGACAGTCAAAGACTTGACACAAACCAAAAGTTCCTCACTGGAGCTTTAATTTCCGGGTGTTGATGTGCTGTTGACATGTTGACAGATATCACATTCTTTCAGAAAACCTACATTTGGTATGAACTGAAAAACAGACCCTTTGTTGTTCTTGTTGAATAGGATCAGGGTTGTGTTTGCTGTAGGGTTGTTATTTTACACCACAGATCAATAGAGGAAAAAAAGGCTGCCCTGGTTACACAATGTTTGTGCTGAGATTACCGCTCCATCTCTCCAACGTGAGTTCTAGTTTCAGTGAATTTACACACTGTAGTATTAACACACTGGTGCATTAAGTGTGTTTAATAGTTTCACATGTCTGGTATGTACTGAATTTAAGTGTTAAGCTGAAGCAAACCACCAGTCTGACAGTTATTTGAATTTAGGATGGTGTTTCTGGGACAGAGCGGACAGAGATCAGATGTCACAGATTAATCATTATCACAGCCGATTGCTGACCAATCAGAAACAACAGACACCCGGGGGTCAGCAGCTTCTGAAAAATACTTATTGATCATCTCCAGTCCTGCACCCCAAAGTAGGACAGTCAGATCAGACTCATCGGGCTTTGTGGTGTAAACGGGTGGAGAAGAGCATCGTTTCTTCCACAGTGAGCTAGAATTACAAGTTTCTATTTCTGTTTGCCAACATGAAGCCAGCAGTGGTTCTGCTGGGCCTCATCCTGCTGCTGGACACCACCTTCTCTGCAGAGGGTAAGTCTTGTGAATTGTCTGGTTTAAATGCTGGATGTGCGAAGGCTAATAAATATTGCAGGTAATGTCAGTAAAATTCTATGCTGTCCAGTATTATAAGACGTTTTTAAGGTTATTGATGGAAGATTTCCTCTGGATTTGACTTGCCATGGCGTTTCTGATTTTCTGTTCATAAAGGATCAAATGTTTTTAGTATAAAATATTTTTAATGTACTACATAAACACCTTATAACTGCAAAAAAATATCATATCATAGTATAAAAAAATCATAGTGCAGTCTCAATTCTGAAAAACTGATGTTAAAAAAATTGGTGTCTTGCATATAAACCCCATTTTAGCCGAAAATAATGCAAGTAGGCTACAACATATCAAATGTCAAAACTGAATAAATGTACGGTTTCAGCAAAGATACTGTTTTAAATCTGATGCCAGTGACATATTTCTAATAATGTGGTACTGGAATAACAAAAGGCTTTCAGAAGTCGTGTAATTCTTAAAATAAAAACAACCAGAGGAACATCTAATTCATGAGGTTAACATGCCACCGGCTGGGAACATGACTGGGTATGAAAAGAGTAATTTATAGGTCTCTTGGGAGTGAAAATGGGAAGACGTTCACCTTTTAGGGAGGATTTTCCTGAGCATAGTATTGTAAAGAATTTGGGTATTTAGTCCTGAAAATATTCTGAGAATCTTGAGAAATGGAGGGAGAAGACCCCCAGGCATCACTGCAGACATGACTCTGGAGTGGAAATCACTGCATAGGTGACTCAAAATTACTTTAAAAAAAACAAAAACACGCTGAGTATCATCTTGGCATCCAAAAATGCAGGTTCAAACTTTGATGGAAATTTTCTAACAGGATACAGAAACACCTATTTTACTGATAACTTCTTAAATGTTTTTGTACATTAAGGGTTAAAATACCGTAAACTTCTCTTGAAAAGTAAAGTTTAAAGAATCCTTGATTAGTATGTAGCAGATCTTTTGTCTCCGTTAATAAATGATCCTCTCACTATGACCCAGATTTCTGTGACCCACTGTAAGGGCATGTCCTAGATTAATGATTTAAATATCATGTAAATATAGCATTTAAAACAATGAAACATGGCTACAACATTAAACTGCTGCGTATAATACTCATTTAAAGAATCACCATTCAATGTGGGGTCGTTTTTTACAATACTCTAGTTCTTTCACTTCCTCAAGGAAATGAAAACTTCTTCTAGCACCTGTTGCTTCGTGGTAAAGTCTGACTGGTATTCTTCAAAAATAAAAAAATAAACTACATTTCCACAGAGTCCTGCGTGAGTCGCTGTGGCTCCTTCGACCCACAGAGGAAATGTCAGTGTGACTCCATGTGTGTGTACTACGGAAGCTGCTGTGCCGACTTTGACGCTGTGTGCCCTAAAAAAAGTCAGTACACTCACAGATCACTACTTCATACTACTCCATGAACCAAATCACAAATCAAAAATAAGTTTGATACTGAATCTTTTTTCTTCTGCTCTGCCTCCAGTCGCTCGCGGTGATACCTTTGAGGAAGCAGAGGAACTACCTGAAGCAGTGATGAATCCCAACACCACAACTATCACACCAACTTTCAACACGATTGCACCAACCACCCCTGCCTCCCCACCGCCCACCACCACACTACAGCCCACACCTCCTGTAGACCCTAATGCAGCGCCATGCAGCGGTCGGCCATTTGATGCTTTCTTACAGCTGAAGAACGGGTCTATCTACGCATTTAGAGGTAAACTAATCTCAAAACATTTAAATACAAATCTGGACTTCAGTACACTGGACTTTTCATGTGATTACTTTTGGAGTTTGATGTATGATACTGATCGAAAGTCTACCTTTCCTCTAAGGTGAATATTTCTTTGAGTTGGATGACAAGTCCATACTTCCTGGTTACCCCAAACTTATTCAGGATGTCTGGGGGATCCCTGGGCCCATTGACGCTGCATTCACACGCATCAACTGCCAGGGGAAATCCTACATCTTTAAGGTAAAGAGGTCTATCCCTCAAGATCGTGAAGGGTTTAGAAGCACAAATAAAAAGAGAAAGAAAGACAAGAAAGTGCAATAAACTGTGAATAAAGGTCCTTACACACCGGGACCGATGCAAATATACAATATACGCAAATTTTGACACGTCTGACTATACACATCAAGCGCGATGTGATTTTGCAATATTCCGAGTAGAAAAAAAGACGCGTCCCGGGTGGAAGCGAGAAGACCGACCCAACAGCAGACTGATGCTGCGTCCGAATTGCCAAGTAGTAGTCGAAGTAGTATGTAGCATGTCTGAATATTTGTCATATTTGCCCAAGTAATCATTTTATGAGCAAATATGTGGCGACATCATGGAGGTAAAGCTCACTTATTCCATCATTAAACTGCACAGCTGCAGTAATCAGACAGATCTCATTGAACAAACGATCACCACGTGAGTGAATGAAGGCTAAAAGTAATGGAAAAGCTACTTTGTGAATTTCTAAAGCAGTGCAGGAATATAATACAGCATATAATACAATTACCATTCAAAGAGTCTAAAACGGGCGCAGTACCTACTCTCTGCCTGCGGGGGTCGTCTTTCCCCACCGCTCGTCTAGTGTGTCCAAATTGGGCCAACGTGTTTAGTATGTAGGAGTAGGATCTAGCAGTTGTATATAGCAGTAGTATGTAGTATCCGAGCGGGAAATTCGGACACAGTACGAGTGTTTTTCAGTTCTGATTAGACTCTAGTGTTGAGATGTCTGTCTGTCATGATAGCATGGACTGAGTCGGGGCCAGGACCAGATAAACACATTAAACTATAATCCATAAACGTAAGGGAACAACCGAGACCTAATGGTGCTGTGACAGCAACGTGATTGAGTTTGACACAGTGAAAATACATATGGTATGTTGTATCTGAACAGATTAGCTTACGAGCTAAAGTTACTTAGCACAGATGAAAGTTCAAACAAAGACGTTTATCAAACTGTTAAAGCTCACAAACCATCGTCATATGAGAAATCCGACGCTATGACTCTCCACATGTTGTCCTTCAGGTCATTATCTTTGTAATGTTTGTGTCACTTATCAAAAATCACTCTGTTCTCCGACACGTAAACAATCAGCCGGTCGGCCATGTTGAATATACCGGTGAATCTGACGTCGCAACAACACGAAATCTGATTGGTCAGAAGTGGACACACAGTATGCGAAAGTTTCGAAAATTCGAATGTGATAGGAAAAAATAAATGCGCAATATCGCAGGACGGGAAAACATCGCTGATGTGAACGCTTGTATTGACAGGATATGGATTTGAAAAAAATATTGACGTCCGAAATAATCGCAGAACAAAAACGCTCCCGGTGTGAAAGGACCTTAAGGCTTGCAGATGCATAAAATGTTCGATATGAATAGATGTGTGTTAGTGTCTTCATGTAACAGCAGCAGCAGCATCAGACCTAATGAGTGTGACCTCTTCGAATTGACTCTGTCTCAGGGGAACAAGTACTGGAGGTTTGACGGAGACGTCTTGGATGAGGACTACCCCCGGGACATTTCAGTCGGCTTTGACGGCATACCGGACGATATCGATGCAGCATTTGCAATTCCAGCACCAAGTCACCGAGGCAGAGAGAAAGCCTACTTTTTTAAAGGTAATCAGCAAAAGAAAACAGCGCAAGTCACTTGTGGATTTTGGCTTCACTTTAGCACAACAGAAGGAGATGGAGATGCGTCATCAGGTGTACAAGTGCGTCCCATTCCTCCAATAATCAAGAGCGCAGTGCGCTTCATCTATACTTTATCTGACAGTGAGGCTGCAGCTGGGCAGTATGGTTGAGTTTAAATCGCACAATGCGTCATGTAGGGGACGTTTTTTCCGACTTAAAGAGCTACAAATTTGCTACTAAAGACATTTTAATGTTAAAAAGATGTTTCAAAAAAGCAAATGAAACTCCGCTGTTTGTTTCTGTTTTCAGGAGAGAAGTACCACCAGTATGAATTCAAGCAGCAGCCCTCGCATGAAGAGTGTGTCCTCATGAGCAGGTCCTCTCCATCGGTGCTGTTCACACGATACACTGACCTGTTCTGTGATCAGACGTGGGAGGATTTATTTGCTGAGCTCTTTGGAGGCCCCTGTAAGGCTCTGATGTGTCTATGTGCTATTTAGCGCGTCATCTATGCGTCTCAAATTCTTGTTTGACCTTTGTGAATGACTCCCCCCCATTGCACAGTTCATGATCCTGATCTTGCTTTTCAGATAGCAGTCACGACATAGGGGCACGTTACACCAGCAGGGACTGGCATGGCATCAGGTCCCCTGTCGATGCTGCCATGGTGGGACGGGTTTACCTCAGTCCCAAACCCACACCATCCTCTCCTCCACCATCGAGGAGGCGTGGCAGCCGGAGGAGGAGGCCAAACAGGAGACGCGGACATCGAGGAAGGCATAGCCGCCATGTGTTGTTTGATGATTTCTGGGGTTATGATGACTGGTTTGACTACAGCCACTTCAGTGACATGATGGAAGAGATGCCCACAGAGGAGCAGAAGAGCACCCCCGTTCAAAACGTGTACTTTTTCAAAAGAGGTACGAACACCTAAGGTCATTTATCCATAAGTCTTAATGTGTTCATCAGAAAAAACAATAACACACTAGAATAATGATGTTATTTAGAGCTCTTATTTTTTTGCATTATTTTCTTTTCTGAACTGCAGATAAATACTACAGAGTGGATCTGCAGACCAAACGTGTGGACTCTGCCAGCCCTCCTTACCCACGCTCCATTGCAAAATACTGGCTGGGCTGCAAACAAGAGGATACAAGTGATTCATCAAGAGCAGAGAAAAAATAGCCAGATGATGGAGTCTATGAAGAGGAAATGATGAGAAATGTATATTGTGTTTCCCTTTTCACAAGTCTAAAGTGTAGTAACATTGTGGACCTGTAATGTAGCTACTGCTGTTCTTGTGTTTAAAAATTTTCTTTCTTTTTATAGATTAAAAGGTCAAAGTTCTGCATGATTTGACACTGCGACTTACAGTTTTGTTGCTGCACATTTTATGTTGTTTAGCTATCATAACTACCCTATTTACCTTATTACTAACTGTCAAAATACATGAACTGCAGACAAACCAGCACTCAAAACAAGTTTTCACACACTTAAAACAGCTCAAATATTAAAGGTTCAAGGTTTTGGATTCTTGTATAGATGGTCAAATCTGGTTCGATTAATCTACATCCAAAAACAAAGCTGCATTGTAGTCCTGTGACAATGTTATTTATGGAACCTGTATATTTGAAGGAGCTGCGCCCTCTGTTGGACAAAAGGGAAGTTAATCGGACAATATGCATAATATCCCAGTTTTAAAGGCTTTTTTTTGTGTCTGTCAATGGCATTTATGTTCTAGAGTCAATTAAACAATAAACTTGCCTCCCTTCCAGAAATACTTCACAATCTGTCCTTTAGTGTTTTTGGTTGTGGGCCTGTGACAAATACAAACTGTGTATCCTGTACTCTCATATTTGTGGTACATTTCTTGGTGACACTTTTCCTGACTCATTTGACATTCAGCACATGTTCCCTTGTAGCTTTGTGTAAATTGACTTTTTAAGTCTATCATGCTTTTTTAATACACCATTTGCTGTATCCTACCAAACTGCACTTTACTAGAGACGAGAAAAGTAAAATATATTCTTATGAATTACATAACGAGGCGACGTTTCTGCTTTTTTGGACATATTTATATAAAAAGGTTTACATTGTATCAAGTCATTTCAATAGCAAGTGGGGCTCAAAAGGCACCGCTGGGATTCGAACCCAGGATCTCCTGTTTACTAGACAGGCGCTTTAACCAACTAAGCCACGGCGCCCCTGTGACGACGGCACGCGGTAGACATGTCTAGACTACGAATCCGCCGGATACCTGGAGGTTCGAATCTCAAAAAGTGTGCATCCGAGTCAATCCGTGTTGATGTATCATATTTATGAAATGAATATGATAGGAAACGGATACATTTCAGCACTCAAGTCAAAATTTATGAACGTATTTTGACGTATCAAGAAAGTGAAGATTTGGTAATAATGTTGGAGGACTGATTGTGGATCTGAGAAGGACAAAGACACGCGGTGACCCCTGTTTCCATCCAAGCGTCAGTGTGGTTATTATGAAGGGCTTAAAGTACCTGGGGGTGTATCTGGATAACAAACTAGACCGGTCTAAAAAACACTGTAGCTGCCTCAGCCATCTCTATTTCCTCAGGAGGGTGAGGTCCTTTAACTTCTGCAGGACCGTCTTTATTCGGGTCGGGCTGGATTCGAACCCCCAGAGATTGGATTTCTACATTCTACAACCATCCATGGTGAGCTGCTCCTCTTCCATTCAAGACTTAAACATCATATCCCTCAAACAGCCATCTCTAAAGGGGAGTTTAATGTAATATAACCGTGTATCTTGGCTTTAGAAGGGGATTCATTTTTATTTTAAACTCACATTTCTCACCTTGAGCCTGGACACAACAGGCTGCGAACCCAGGCCCGGAGAAGTTGCGTTGAAGTCATGGTTGACGATCTGAGAAACAGTTGAAAAAAATGAGCGGTTGAGGCAGATTTGAAAAACGCATCCCACCCCACACACACATATACCCCTCCCACGATAACTACCCCCCTGAACCTGTATCGTCCTCCCCACGACACACCCCCTCTGACAGAGCGAAAAGCCGGCCGGCAGAAGATCCTACGCTAGCTTCAAATAGGATTCACCATGTTGGATTGTTAGTGACTAGCGGCAGTAAACGCCAGCTCTGCTAGCGAGCGCCATCTGCAGCTGCCTGGACAGATACAGTGTTGACATGTCAGAGACTAGTAGGAGTTATTTATGTAACATGTGCCACGATAAAAGACAAAAATTACCTGTTCAACAAAACTTCTGCTGTCTTGGCGTTTGTTTTCAGGCCCAGATCTTGGCGAAGCTTTCTCCACTGCTCGTAGGATGACCCGATGTTTTTTAGAATTTGATTCCTCGCTTGGTCACATTTCCTCTTCAACTCCGCCCTTTCTTCTGTCGGCTTGTGTTTTCTTTGCTCTTTTAGCAGAAGTGTATTTTGTGTCCTTCTCCATCACAGCTCCTATAGCTAAGCTGCTACGCTACTTTTAGCTGCTCGTAGCTCCGGGAGAGTGGGAGGGGATGAGTTGGAACTACGGGAGAGGGGTGTGTCAAATACAGCAAGGTGATTGGATGGAGAGGCAGAGCAGGAGATTGACCAATAGGAGTTGTCTGGGATGGATGGCTCCCATTGGTCAATGTTTTTGCAGCCCTGCACCTGCTAGGGTGAAAGGATCTTTTCAATCTTTTTTCTCTTCACTTTGTGGAGATCGCACTATAGGACCATGATCGCCATATAAACAAAGTTCATAATAATTATCAATCTCTCCAATCGTTAACTTAATATTAAACTTCTTAATAATAAACTTCTTCCTTTCTTTATATTTTCACTGACACACTTGAGCACAAACCAGTAACTACATGTAAACATCACAAGCAGGGGGGATAAACATTTATATTCTGTGTAATAAATGTATAAAGTTAGTCCACAGCTCTTTGGGGATTACTGGAGGAGGCAGATTTATGACCTTCACAGCAGCATGTCACCAGAGGATGTTGTTCTCCTGTTGGCGTCACCCAGCTAGGAGGCAGACAGCGTCCATTCTATATACAGTCTATGGTTATAACCATTTTTTCCTGCATTTCAAGAATGCCTAGAAAACCTAGATTATAAACTATTCAAGTCCAATTTCAAGTGTCTACAACACCATCTTACACAGCAATGTTTGACCTACATCTTAATTTTTGCACTTATTTTAAACTTCACTCAAGTTTTTAACTGATTTTTGATATGTAGATATGTTTTCCCCGCCATTAAAGCCCTTTGAATTTTACCCACTATAAATGTGTCCAGTACCCAGTGATGCTCAAAATTTTCAATTTTTTCCTGTATAATATAGGATGGCTTGATATTACTACTGTAATACACTTTGTACAACTAAAAAAGGATCCCTCACAAGAGTGATAAAAGCGTATTTTGTATTTTTCTTTACCAGTCTAAATTAAATTGTTTCTTCACAACTGTTTTTGCCTTTAATTTTGTTTTTTTGATTCCCTGAGTTTTCAGGATATACAACTGACTGTGTTTTATCAAAATAAGAGACCAAATTGAACCATATCTAGCTTGAGTTTCTACTTCATGCAGTTTGGCATCATCCACATCCACCAGGGGTCTTTTTTTACTGCCAAGATAACGTTCATTTATTTAACATTTAAACTAAGGTGATGTAATCAAATAATACTGATTCAGACTAATATGAATTAAAGTATTTAGATTTTTCATTTGATAAATATTACTTAGGTGGCTGTAAAAGACTGAACCTGATTCCTCTGAGGGGAAAAATAAATAAATGTGACAATAATTGCAGCATGCATGCCATATTAGCTATACCAGGTTGTTGGTTTCACTTTGCCATTTCAACATTAAAATACATAATCCTGTAAACTCAAGCCTGTTAAGTTCAGCCTACTAAATACGCTCCTCACGATCAAGCTGAGGACTTAAGCGAGGAAGAAACTGTAGTCTGCAGTCATTCTCCTGTGACTTCGATCACACTTAATAGTAACATTAATCATTAGAGGTACACAAATTATTACAAACGAATATGTTTATTACTAATAAAATTGCCAGAGACACTAGCTGAGAAGACTCCAGAGACCTGGAGCCGCTCCAGAAAAAAACTAAGCAAACATTTAACTTCAGAGCAGTAATTCTAAAACCAGCGGCACTTGGAAAGCACAAACTAAACGTGCATGGGAACTGAACAAAATTTGCTGGATCACAAATAAAAAAGATGCCAACTCAACAGGAAGTCCACATTTGTGTGAAATCTAATACTTTTCCCTCTTACATCCCCACACCTTTTCATTCTTGGATGTTAATCTACCTACTTAAGTCAAAAAGTCCCTGAAAGACAGAAGCTGGTTCACCTTTAGGACCAGAAACTACTTCAAACTATCACATTAACAAGGAGGAAATACCAATCGGGTCATTTTGGGGCACGTGAAGCACAATTAAAAGTTATGAGACAGCTTAAACTTTTTAAAATTACAGACCAATGCATTTTATGGCTACAAAACACTGAGAAATCAATGTGAAATTTTAATAGGAAAACTTTGTATCCTTCATCTGTTCAACATTAACTCAATCTTCAAGCCCAGAATCTGGAAACTAAGAACAGAAAAAAAAAGTTACTGAAAACATTTTTTTATTTGTCAAAAAAGCTTCTTTACAGCGCCATGATTTAACCTGTAAAGCCAGCGAACATGTAAAATACAAGCCTTACAATACATTAGAATCAAAACGGGTACCAAAAAGTACAGTAAAAATTACACTTCCGTGGGTGGAAATGTGGAAGGGGAGGAAAAACAAAAAAGAACACCAAAGGGTAAAGTAAAACCTAAAAATGAAAAAGGATTAAAAAAAAAAAAAAAAAAAAAACAAAAAAAAAAAAAAGAGAGAGAGAGGAAAAGTTACATTTCAGGTGTTTTCTGTACAAATGGTCTTCTGTCATAAAAGAGGTCATGTCATGCCCAGTGTGTCCGTTCAGCCATCAGTCTCACTGGATCACTGGAGATCTGAGGGGAGACAAACAAAAACAAAACAAAAAAAAGAAAAAGAAAAAGAAAAAAACACCGTTACTTTCTCCAACTCAGGATCTGAAACCCCTATTTACAAAGTTATAAAACATTTTGTCGACCATAAATAAGGATTTAAATGCAATTTAAAACTCAAACTAAAAAAATATTTAGGTTGTAGGATGACAAAACATTGGCTTCATCTTTATGCGTCTCTTCTTTGTCTGGATTTTGTTTACCATCAAAATTCTGATGCACTGTGCTCTCTTTGTCCAGCCTTAAGTTCCTGCATGTAACCTTAACACTCCGGCTAAATGTAATTACAACCTGCTACCTTTAAAAGTCCACGATAACGGTCACATTTCAAGTTTTGGGCAACATGACTGCATATAAAAAGGAGGGAAGTGACGGCCATGGCATACCTTGCACTAACCAGTGATCATCAGTATGGCTTGTAGCTGGACTGGTGTCCCCCCCGTCGTGGAGTTTTACCATAGCTTGCATTGCCCTGATCTGTGGGGCAGACAGGATAGATCAGATCAGAGTCACAGCATGCAGCAACGACAGTTTCGGGTTAATTTTACACACAGTGAAAGTACTTGAAGACTTAAATAATAAATGGCCCAATTTTGCCTGACTTTGAGGAGTTCACCTTTGTTCGTAGGGCTGGGCAATACGGCCGGAAATTATAACAAAGTCAACTACTCCTGGATGATCAACATCTATACATGCCAGCAGTGTTTCTGCAGAGCAACAGTAGTCTAGGTTTAACTCTACAAAGTGCCTGTATAAAATCAAAACAAATGACGTAGGTGATACAACCCCGATTCAACAAATACAGTTAGATAGCGTGCAAACCATGAACACTCAAAATCGTTTGGGCAGGGGTGTGTTTATCATTGTGTCGAGTCACCTCTTCTCTGACAACTTCTACTAAACACCTGAAAACACTGACATCAGTTCTACAGTTACAAAAGTGAAATTTAAAATTTTCAGCTGCTCAACAGTTCAGGTTTAATTTAAAAGAAGTCTTTTTTTTTTTATTCCAAATGTTTTTGATGGGTGTTAAGTCAGGACTGCAGGCAGCTCATATTGCCGCCTGTCCTCTTCTACTACAGAGTCACGCTGCTGTAATCCCTGCAGGATGTGGTCTTTACAGATGATCCAGTTTTGAGGACGTTATGTCCACGATTTCCAAAAAATAAAAACCTAACATGTCAGGCTGCAGGGCAGTTTTCTCTTTGCTGGTCCATCTGTACTGGGCCCATTTCCAGAGGAGTTGCCGGTGTTTCTGGGCCATGTTTATATTTGGTTTCCTCTTTGCATGGTGCAGTTTGACCTGCATTTGTGGATGCTGGGCCAAACTGTTCGTGGATGCTGGCGAATTCACGCCCATTCATTGATTTCTGAGAGAACTGTGCTATTTTTAATCAGTGCTGTCTTCGTGTCAGGGTTGCTTAAACTTCGTCCTTCCTGCTTCTCTGAATCTTGAGTACCATGTACTTTAAAAAAGAGAAAAGCCCCAAATTCTTAAACAGTTCTGGGCTGAGGAAAATTATGTTGAACTGAACTGTTTAGACTCCTTCCCAGCTTGTCTAGAATTCACTTTTTATACCCAGTCATGTTTCTAACCTGTCACAAATCAACCTTTGGAGAAGTTTCTCTTGGTGTTTTGAAGCATTACTCAAGTTTTTCAGTATTTTGTTGTTCTGTTGCAGGAATCAGATTCAAAAATGATCATACAGTTCAAGAACGCAATGCATGAAATTTCACTTTCAACACTCGCTTTGCTGTTTTCGCACCATTTGCGGTTAAAATGGTGCTTATGTGATGTGCATACGACCAGCAAATCATATCAGGTCACGTTTTTCAAACAACCTGTCCTTGACTTCTGCCCTGTTTGTCAGTACATCCAGATTTATGATATATGGGATCATTTTGTCAGAATGAAAAAGGATCAAAAATCTGAAGCTTGTATGATACAGAAACTCGTGTTCAGTTTTAAATGTAAATCTAACAGAGTGTGGCAGCGCTCAGTTTTGCTGAATAGTTGTCTTTACAAGCTGCTCAACGTGTGAAAAGACGGCTTTAATGCCCAGCCCAAAGATCAGGCACCAAAATGGTCCCTCCCTCAGCTAAGGAGTTCACTCATTAACACACCTGTCGCAGACTTCATCAACTCACCGCACGTTGAAAATGATCAAAACCTGCTAATTTTGACTTATTTGTGCCTCAGTTTCAACAGTATGATACAAATCAAAGATACGAAAAAGTGACGAAACGTGTACTCACTATAATCATATCCGGGACCGTATCCGTAGTAACCAGAAGAATAGTCATAGTTTCCATAGCCACTGTATCCACCATAGCCATAGCCCTGGTTACCATACCCCTGGTTCCAGTAGTTTCCGTAGCCCTGGTTCCAGCCCTGGCTCTGACCTGAGACACAAAGTTTTCATGTTTAGGATTCAGTCTCCAAGTTTGGATTCATTTGTTAATCAAAAAGGTTCAGTTTCACCACAAGGTGGGGGTATGTTCTGAGTTCAGATGGTTACCTCCACGGCCCCTGCCTCCCCGACCTCCATAACCACCGCCACGTCCTCCTCCGTACTGTTGCTGCTGATACACCTCCTTCGGCTGGGCAATCTTCAGCTCACACTAAAGAAGGAGGACAGATAAACACATGTTACAATAACGGACGAGGCAACTCCGGACCCACTGTAAGAACGCATGTGTGTGTGTGTGTGTGTGTTTGGTTACCCTGCTGCCCTGGATGCTGTGAAACTTCTTCTCCAGACACTTCTTGACGCTGGCCTCATCTTTGTACGTGATGAAGATGAAACCCCTCCTTTTCTTTGACTTGGGGTCAATGGGGAGTTCAATGGTTTCAATCTGAAAGCAAGTGTGGAGGAATGATTTAAGTCTGACTTCAGAGAATAATTAGTACAGCTCTCTAAGATGACGAATCAGATCGTTAAACATGAGTTTTCTTTTTCAATGCTGACTTTCTGTTTTAATTTTACTGATTTTTTTTTGCACTTTGCTGTTGTAACCCTGTTCAAACTCAACTGTTCTCCACTAGTTCAGTATAAAAGGTCTATGCCAAGATAAAAAACTCAGTTTAAATGACGTTGTCGAACCAAACCTACCTCTCCAAATGCCCCAAAATATTCCCTAATTGTTTCCTCTGTCGCCTCAGGGATCAACCCCCCGACAAAGATCTTCTTGACGGGCTCCTTCTTCATGGCCATCGCCCTCTTGGGGTCGATTGTACGCCCGTCCAGCCCGTGTTCCTTCTGTGCCAGCACCTGAGGAAAGACACATTTTATTTAATCCAGAGCTGGTACAGATCACAAACTTATGAATAATATCTGATAACCGTCTCCAGCATGATTCTGCTCGATTCCATTAGTTTTACCCCTCAACAGCCAAATCAGGCCCTATAAACAATGACGCTTCCAGACTTGCACAAGTTCCTGAAAATGTCCTGAATTACCAAGTGGATGAGCTGTATGTGTGAACAAAAACATCCAAGTTTTCTGCCGAAATTTGCCTGGAACATTTCCTAAATACCCCCCGATATGATTCAGTGTTAAGTCTGAGTAAGCTGTGATACTGAACACTCTCATATCTTGTCAGAGTTTGTTGGCATTAAAGTTGGGATTTGAAGGCATTCAACTCGTAAACATTGAGCACCCTCACATCTTGGATGAGCTCATGTAAACCCAGCATCATCCTGCAGATAATCTCCGGCTGTGTTGACATATTTTCTGTTAGAATATGCAGCATGTTAAACTTAAAGATTGTAGGAGAATCCACGCTCCCAATACAGTCACTTTATAATCACCTGACTCAGATATAGGAGTGTGATATAATCCTCTATAACATAACCTATCATTGCGTTCTATAGAAGTTTTCCTCCATGGTCTTTTGTCCTTTATCAAATAACACTTCCATACATGGGGCACACGTAAAGCAGCTTAGATTTCCACTACTCTGGTGTTTAATTTGCAGTCAAGTCAAAACAAGTGCAATTGAAGAGGTTAGTTTTATCCTACTCAATCCAAAAGTGTCGACAAACTCAATTTAAGCGTTTGCATTTCAAACTGTGACCAGGAAATCAGACGAACACGCACCTTGTCCACACTGGCAGAGTCTTTGAAGAGCACGAAGCCAAAGCCTCGGGATCGTCCAGTGCTTTGATCCATCTTGATGGTGCAGTCCAACACTTCACCGAACTTACTGAAGTAATCCTTCAGGTCTTTTTTACTCGTATCCCAGCTGAGGCCGCCCACAAACATTTTTCTGCAGAGGGAAAGAAAACAGTCAATTTGAGCCCATAATGTCTTCTTTGTAATATTCTGAGTTACTTTTAATGACTCCATTTTTCTACTCTGCTTAAATTATTGTCTTTTATCACTGCACTTGATAAAATCCTGACATATGAACAGGTTCCTGAGCAGAAATGACTCCATCTCCATCTACACATCTCCACGCTTTGTTTGAGCCTCTTTTACCCACACCTTTCAAATTAACCCCCAAGTATAGCGATACATTTCTTAACCATGGATGCACCTCGGCTGTGATCGGCACTTACCCAGCATCCTCCTCTCCTTTGCTGGCATCGATCTTCCCTCCATCTGTGCCATTGTCTGTTTCTTCCTGGATTTCGTCTCCGGTCATCAGTTCCTGCTCGGCACCGTTCTGGTCCTCCTCTTCCTCGTTTCCATTCTGATCTGATGTTTCCATGAGGAGTGTCTCAGCATCTGCCATTCTGACGGTGGGTTTTTAAAGAGACTGGAAAAGAACAGAGGAGACTTTTAATCAAGTTATCAACCTCTGATTTTCTAAAGAAAGACAGAGCTTTATTTTGGTATGTAGCTGAACAGTAAATTCTGTGTATGACTGTCAGAGAGAGAGAGAGAGAGGCGTTCATGCGTGAAAAATCTACATTTTTCTGCCTAAAGTACACCTAAGAAAAAAAAAAGCTTAAAAACACAGAAATTTGTCGCCGATATAGCCTTGTTTAACGTTTACCAGCACTTACTAAGGTCAATGAAACCTCTTACTATGAATGGTTATCATACACAATGCACAAAGGGTGAGCAGTCCAGGAATGGTCACTTATTTTGGAGCAAAGCGGCGTCGTTTACTCACTAAGAATAACAAAAGTTTACGTAGGAAAAGCAACGATAACGAGGGGGGACACGCTGCTTTAGCGCGACCTCATTAGCCCATAGGAAAAGGAAAATAGGTGATCTAACGGCTATCGCTTCCTTGCAAAACTATCGTCCGCGCATGCGCATAGTTAAGAGAGTAGCGTTTGTACGTTTATTTTGTGTATTCATTTGATGAAAACTGCTAAAGTAACCCCACAATACATGATACAAGTAACTTGGTGTGAAATGTTATCTACTCTGTTTCTGTCCCGATAAAAAATTAGGAAAACTTAAAGTTTGGGTACGCTTATCCTTTCTATTCTCACAAAAGGCTAAACCACACATCACAAAAGGCTAAAGCACACAATACACATATACGAGCAACCTTCAAGTGATCTGTAACAACTACAAACGACGGATCTTACAACGTATTTATCACGTTAGAGTTTATGGCAATATTCGCATAAAGGTACAATTTGTGACGGAGTGCCGCTCTAAGCTATGGTAGCAGCTTTTGTCAGAACACTGGCGTGAGTCTCCAGTTTAAGCGGACCGCGCTTTGCTCCGCGTCAGGTTGACTGCAGGCCTGGCTAACAGGTACCGCGTTAAAACTGAATGAAATGACCCCCACGGTTTAATTAAATAACAAACCAAAAGTGACACAATATGCAAGAAAGTAAAACGGAGTAATTTCTCCTGAAATAGACGAACAGACCGTTAACTGAACTCTGTAACCGCGTTAACGTGCTTAGCAACACTGATGCTAGCAAGCAACTAGCTACATTTCATGCGAATAAACACACACATTGCGTCTAAAATAGTTCGATTAAAACACCATTATTACACACAACTTAATTTAACGCTCAAATCCCTTTTTACAATCCAAAATCTGGAGTATGAACTACAAAAGTACGCTTACTTTAAGAGGGAAAAAACGGAGGCGCCGATTCGCTGCTCAAAATGGACACTCTCCAAATTCGCCGCTAACTCGTGGCAAAATATATACGACCGGATGTGACCGAGGACTCGATGACGTTGTTATGACAAAATATCTGATTGGACCAAATGGTTCAGAATGCGAATGAAGACGTTTTGTGATTGGTGGATTGTTAGAGCAGCGATGACACGCAAAGACAACAGCCGATTGTCTTTCCTGTCTCCTCTATCCCCGCTGTTTCTCAAACCGGGTTTCGCGTTGTGATTCGTATCATTTTACACTCTGCGTTTGGCATTGTGAGGATTAAATGCATCAATAGTTCTATATTTTTATTTATATTTGCTCGACCAACGTAAAACTATCTAATGCTTTCATTTGTGAAGTTGATGTTGATTGCCCCTGTGCGTACGCAGTTTCTATCAATGAAAGCAAAAACAGTTCAATTTAACACTTTTTAAATTAATGACAGTGTAAAATCACGGCTTAATAGCCTCTACGTCGATGCTTACACAAAGTACAACAGAAAATTTTCACAGTGTAATTTAACACACGTTATTGTAACTGAGTAGTGTAGCCCCCCTTTTAAGAACTAAAAAACCACATCTGTGTAAGTACTTTTCATTGACAGTCTTGTATTTTATTACATTTTAATACAGCATCAGTGAAAAACAAACTGTAAACATACAGGTGCAGCTAAAAAAGGTTCAATTTGACTCTTTAATCAAGATAAAAAAATTGAAACTTCCATATTCTTGCCTAATTTCTCACTAGACTTTGGCTTGAATCTTGATCACAGACTACAGCTCATAAGAATTAAAATAAAAATCTATCTCAAAACGTCAGAATATGACAAAACACGCACACACATGATTTATATACAGGAATGTCAATCTTTGGGGAAATTATGTTCAGTTAAATTCTCAGTACTTGGTTGGGGCTCTTCTTGCATTAATTACAGCATCACCGTCAGTCTGTCTTTCTGTTGCGGTCTTACTGAAGTCAAGGGTCTGATAGCTCCTTCTGCTCGTTTGTATTGTTGCTCTGGTGCCTCGTAGCTTTCTCTAGATGATACCCAAGAGATCCTCTGTGGGGTTCAGGTAAAGCGAGTCATACCATGTCAGCAAACCATTTTCTGGTACTTTTGGTGCTGTGGGCAGGTCCTGCTGGAAAAGGTCATCTGTATCTACATAAAGCCATAAACTGGATTCTGGGCCCCTCTGATCTTCCTGCAGATTGTTGGACCTTTATTTCCAGAGAGGAATCCAAACTAACTTTGATCTGAATAGAGGACTTTGGACCACCGAACAACAGTCCAGTTCCTATGTTATGTCTCTTTATTATGGACTATTATACTTACATTTTCAAGATTGCACCTCAAGACAGAAATGTTTCCACTTTACAGAACTTTAAGATCAACACCACTTTAATGTGACAACATGAAAATGTCCGCTCATCCAGACAAGATTCTAAAAACTCTCAACTGTTTTTCTTTCCCACCAAGGCAACAGGGGTGTAACACTTCTAGACTGTGAAGGGTGATCAGAGTCGGTGCAAAGTTTTCTTCCAAACCAGTCATTCACCATTCCCCTCTCTAAATAAGTATTAAGCTCTACCTCCACCATCTGGCAAACAAAGCAGAAACAGCAGAGTGTACGGACGGGTGATGAACACAAAACAAAGAACGGTAAGACGATTCAGAATAACCAGCTGACAGACACATTTATTTCTTTTCAGTCAGTTAAATGTTACTTTATTCACACTTACTTGAATTAAAAAAAGACATTCATAAAGAAATTTAAAACTTTGTTCACTATTATTAATTTAAAAGATGCTTAAATAGCATGAATCCATATCATTAATTCTTTAAATCACACAGAAAACTCTCAAAGATAAATTGGCCAGAACTCTTTTTGACCCCCGTAAATCATGGCCACTGTCCCTGATCCTGGCTCTAGGGTTCATCTCACTTTAGGATCTGGACTTGCTGACCCAGTGGTACTTGTCAACACGAGGCCCAGTGAAGGTGAAGGTAGCTCGATAGGGCTTGAAGCCTTTCTGGATGGGGAACTGGGAAACCGGGCCTCCAGGTGGAGGAGTATGTGGAGGGAATGAATCCCCTGCAAAGGCCCTCCGCTTCTCCCTGTGCCAGTTTTGTGGGGCAGCGGGTGAAAACTCACTGAACTGAAGACGAGAAGAGCAGAGTGTTAGGAAAAAAAAAACATTTACCTTATGATTCGAAACTTTGCTTGCATCTAGTAGGACACCAAATATTGTAACTTCACAGTATTTGTTGTAAGTGTGGAAAGGCATGATACCCCCACTTGAAGTTCTTTAAATCACAGATATGTAAAATACTTGGTTCTGATTGCTCAAAACTCCGTAGGAACGGTCTGTTATATATTGACAGATAGTTGCTATGGAGACAATAATCACAGATTCGACGACTCAACATCCAACTCAGACAACCATGTTTCAATGGACTGGGCCAAAGTAGACTGAGCAGCGACTCAGAGGGCGAGGGCTGAGATAGATTATTGTGCTCTGCCTAAAAGCATTCACATTGTAACTGTCCAGCAGGTGGCAGCAGTGCTGACACTCTCCTTTGCGTGGTTATTGTAAGAACATCAGTTCAGCTCAGGTTTTTATCCTCTCTCGTGTTAAACTTACCCGGTAGACACTGTTGGGGTTGCTGACCGTTGGGATGCTTTTGGGTTCAGGATTGGAGGGTGGGATTGGAGCAGGGCACAGAGTCGCCAAGCTGCTGCAGCTGCTACTCATACTGTTGTCTCCACCCCCATCCTCCTCGTCCGAAGAACTTCCTGATCGGACGTCAAGGCTTGCCCGCTCAACGGCGTCGTGGATACGGCGGGAAAACTCACCGTCCCCACGTCGACAGCTGTCTGCAGCTGAGACGCAGAATGGAGTGCTGTGCTCTCCGTACCTACAAGAAAAACAGAAATGTGCAAAAACCATATTTTTAATCCAGAATCCAATCCAGAATCAGGCAAATAAATACGCCATAGTCTTGCCTAGCAATGGACCTAAACCTCTGATTATTGTTGGGATTTGGAGATCCTCTCCTTGAGTTTTAAAGTAATGATGTGAATAGACCAAAACCACTTTTTAAAAAGAGGCTGCAAACATCTTCACTTCTGCTGGGAAAATATAGAGCTCAACAGGTTTCATTGGCTCTTGGGGCCAGCCTTTGGTGGACTGGAGGAACTGCAAATCCTTCAGTTTTGCACACTGGCTTTACCATTCATTACCCTAAGTTACTGGATTGTTGTGCATCAATCTGAGATCTAAAACTAATCAGCAGCCGGGATCAATATGGGAGGATATTTGCCAGAAGAGTTCATGGACAGTTGCAGTTTTCAGATCGACTCTGAAATGACAAGTGCATAACCACGACTGCAATGATCGGTTCTGGTCAGAAAGAGATTCTTAATCTCACTGAAGCCTTCTTGATCAGGTTAAACAGAACCCCTGACCTGCAGGACACCTCTCCAGGATCGACCCACACCGTCATCTCCAGAGGAAGACCCAGATCCTCGTACCGTACTGCGCTCCGCTTGCAGGCCTGCTGTAGCACCAGATCCCTCAGCTGAGCACGGTTCATACGCAGACACCTGAAACTCAAAATTGCAGAATTGGAATATTTCTCCCTTTCCTGTGTTTGGGTCACTCATCATTTGGTTTAAATCAAAGCATAAATTGGTTGTACTGACCTGTAAGCCTGGCCTTTGGTTGGCGTGTTCGGGTACCAGTGGTTCTTGTAGCTTTCAAACAGAACTGAGGTGAGCGCAGCAGCAAAGCGGTCCCTGCTTTCAATATCCAGACAGCCATATCTTTTCACCAGACGAGCGACAAAAAACACAGCAGCAGCGATCTCCTCTTTCATGGCGAACACACACACTAATGTTTGAGCTTATCTTACACTGGGGGCAACAGAAACTCTAAACTAAACAGTTAAAACCTCTACAGAGAGTAAAACATGGGTAGGAAGATCCTACTAAAGGAGAAAAATAAAGAAGAACATAAAAAAAGACTAAACAGGCAGTAACTTAAGCAAACATATTTGCTCTGGTGAGAAATTAGCCAGGCTGCTGCACTGATAAATAAACATAAAGTAAATCCGTGTTTGACGCAGCAGCTTGTTCAATAGTACATCATCTAAAACAGTCACTCCCTCCTCAGTGTCTCACACGGTTTAATAAATCACAGTTCAGCTGTGTGAAGAGCTGGCACACCTGAAGCTGCTTGACTTAATGACTCTGCCAGAGTGAGTGTCTAAGTGAGGAGAAATGTGTTTGTGCAAATCGTAGCCAGGAAACTCAGATATCAACTGTAAGCATATCTCAATTTTGAAAATACTGAAAAAAAGGAAAAACAATTAAATTATGCATGGGACCAAAACATAAGGAAGAGTTGAGCTTCATACAACAGATCGCTCCAACCACGTGATCTGATTGGGCAAGAGGCATTCCTGCAGCGCAATTACAGAGAATTAGGACTTTTCACTGGCTATATGGTACAAACACTGTATATTGTGTGTATCTCAAGTATTGGTTGTCATGACAGTTTCCTTGTAATTTTTTTCTTGTTTCTTTCTTTCTTCTTTATTTATCTCAAATTTTAAGAACAGCAAAAACTAGAAACAAAAACAGAACAAAATAAAACATATGTTCACCAAATAACTATACATGTCAAACACAACATATGTATGTCAAAATAAACAGTTTGAGAAGGAACAGAATGAAGCAAAAAGCTTATCTAGACCCGACCCTTCCTCGCAAATTAGAGATTTTAAAAAAGAGAAAAATCTATTTGTATAAATTACAAAGATCTGTATAAATACATACATTTTATACACACAGATGCCTGCCCAACACTCAGTAGGTTACTTATTATATATTACTTAATAATAATAATAATAATAATAATAATAATAATAATAATGATGATGATAATAATAATAATAATAATAATAATAATAATAATAAATAATAATAATAATAATTAATGATGATGATAATAATAATAATAATAATAATAATGATGATACATAATAATAATAATAATAATAATAATAATAATAATCAAATAATGAAAATAATAATAATAATAATAATAATAATAATGAAGATAATAATAATAATAATAATAAAATAATGGATAAAATAAAAGCAGAATTAATAATAAAATATAGTTTCAATGTTTTTTAAAAACTAATTTAAAAACATAGAAACAAATAACTAAAAACAAACCATAAAACACTAAAACAGGAGCCGAGTCTCATGGAGGGTTAAAAGCCAATGAATAAAAATGGGTAAATTAATAATTTATTAATAATAATTTAATAATTTATTATTATATTATTATTATTTATTATTATATTATAAATTTAATTAGAAAAACTTCCAAAGATAACAATTACCAAAGGGAGATGGATTATTCTGGATGTTTCCTTTTCCTCCACTCTTCTTTCGGTCCAGTCCTGATTATCACTCATTGCTCCTGCTAAACTGCGTCCCTGAGGGTGAATCTCTCATTGAGTCCTGAATCTGTTTGTCTAAAACCTCTGTGGACTTATTATCCTGCAGCAGAACCATCAGGAGACCCAAACACAACGACCTGCAGTCAGAGAGAGAGAGAGAGAGAGAGAGAGAGAAAGACGCTGCAGAGAAATTTGATATGCAAACTAGAGAAATTAGGATTCAGTTCTGGTGAAACCTTCAAAGCTCTGATGTTTGCTCATGGATGAATCTTGAGACATGTTACAATTGCTGGGGTGATGATCTGATTAACTGCGATATGCTAGGATTCATGCACTGGCCTTATGTCGGGGTTTTGTTTCCATCGTGGTCTACTTTTAGTTAAACTCTCCCAGTGGGAAGAAAACACAAAGTTACACGTACAAACAAAATCAGCTGATTTTGACCAAGTCTCCCAGAGCAGTTTGACCTGTAGTCATATTTCAGGGTTTCTACTTTGTTTCCTGTCAAAGTGACTCTTTCTGCTGAGCTCAGAGAGGTCAGCACCCTCACTTTAACTTCTGTGGAGCCATGTCAGTCATGGGTTTGACTTTGGTTTCTGAGGCCCAGCAAGAGGCTCGATGTGTTCGTTATTCTGAGAGATGATGCTGATCACAGGGAAAAAATGTAACTCTGTTTGTTTTGATGCGATTTATTCAGGAAGTTGTTGAAACCAGTGTTTTTGCAGCTTTTTGGGAGATTTTGTGTTTTTATCCGGAAATAAAAACTCAAGAGTTCAAGAGTTTTTAAAAAGTGTTTCTCAGCTTTAAAACCTGATGATCTGGTTTTAACCTTTACCAAAAGGAAAAACAATGTTCACAGTTCCCGTCACTGCTCCTCTTTCTGGAATGAAGAAAATCAGATCTACAGTCTGGTTTGGGTGTAACCACCTGTGTGCTGAGCTGACTTGAGATAAGAGCTCAGACCAGGAAATTAAACTCAGTCAGTCGTCGACAGCGAGTGTTGAAATGGCGCAGAAAGAAGTTCATCTGAACCGTGAGTCTCTCTCTTGTTCCATCTGTTTGGATCTACTGAAGGATCCAGTGACTGTTTCCTGTGGACACAGCTTCTGCATGAGCTGTATTCAATCCCACTGGGATACTGAGGTTGAGAGGATGATCTACAGCTGTCCTCAGTGCAGAGAGACCTTCATACCGAGGCCTGTCCTGATGAAAAACACCATGTTAGCAGGTTTAGTGGAGGAAGTGAAGAAGAGTGGACTCCAAGCTGCTCCTGATGATCCCTCTGAGGCTGGACCTGAAGATGTGGCCTGTGATTTCTGCAGTGGGAGAAAACTGAAAGCTGTCATGTCCTGTCTTCAATGTCTGGTTTCTTACTGTCAGATTCACCTCCAGCCTCATTTTGAATCACCTTCATTTAAGAAACACAAGCTGGTGGAGCCCTCCAAGAACCTCCAGGAGAACATCTGCTCTCGTCATGATGAGGTGATGAAGATGTTCTGCCGCACTGATCAGAAGTCCATCTGTTATCTCTGCTCTGTGGACCAACACAAAGGTCACGACACAGTCTCAGCTGCAGCAGAAAGGACTGAGAGGCAGAAAGATCTGGAGGAGAGTCGAGAAAACATCCAGCAGAGAATCCAGGACAGAGAAGAAGATGTGAAGCTGCTCCAACAGGAGGTGGAGGCTATCAATAGCTCTGCTGATAAAGCTGTGGAGCACAGCCAGAAGATCTTCAGCCAGCTGATCCGTCTGATGGAGAAACGTCGCTCTGACGTGGAGCAGCAGGTCAGATCCCAGCAGGAACGTGAAGTGAGTCGAGTCAAAGAACTTCAGGAGAAACTGGAGCAGGAGATCACTGAGCTGAAGAGGAAAGACGCTGATCTGCAGAAACTCTCACTCACAGAGGACCACAACCAGTTTCTGCACAGCTACCCCTCACTGTCAGAACCGGGTCAACCTGCAGACTCATCCAGGATCAACATCCGTCCTCAGAGATACTTTGAGGAGGTGACAGCAGCTGTGTCAGAGCTCAGTGATAAACTCCAGGGTCTTCTGAGAGAGATGTGGACAAATGTCTCACAGGCAGTGACTGAAGTGGATGTTTTACTGTTAGAACCACCAGGACCAGAACCCAAGACCAGAGCAGGTTTCTTAAGATATTCACAAAGAATCACACTGGATCCAAACACAGCACACAGAGAGCTGAAATTATATGTTGGAAACAGAAAAGTAACACCGACAACACAACGACAGTCTTATCCTGATCATCCAGAGAGATTCACTCATTATCTTCAGGTCCTGAGTAGAGAGAGTCTGACTGGACGTTGTTACTGGGAGGTGGACTGGAGAGGGGACGAGGTTTATGTAGCAGTCGCATACAAGACTATCAGCAGAGACGGGGACTCAGATGATTGTTTATTTGGATTCAATGACAAATCTTGGATGTTATACTGTTTTAAAGGCAGTTGTGAATTTATGCACAACAATGTCATCACTCCTGTCTCAGGTCCTCAGTCCTCCAGAGTAGGAGTGTACCTGGATCACAGAGCAGGTATTCTGTCCTTCTACAGCGTCTCTAAAACCATGACTCTCCTCCACAGAGTCCAGACCACATTCACTGAACCTCTACATGCTGGACTGTCATCTGGGTCTAATGTATCCTCTGCTGAGTTTATAGAAGTGAAATAAAGAGAATTTTGAGTCCATCAGACCAAAATCATGGACTGAGATCCTTGAACTCTTGAAATGTTCTGGTTTGTAAATGTTTGTGGATCAGTCTCACCAAAAACTCTGGGTTTAGTTCTTCATTTCAGCTTTTTGATTCTTTTCTAAAGATGCTGATTTGGTGGCAGCTTTAAGGACAGTGATTGTGGAGAACTTTGATTGTTTGTATTTCTCATGTTGAAAAATCTTCATCAAGTTTGATATCAACAACATCAAGATGATCAAGATGATGGTGCAGATGTTGAAGATTTTGAATCTATAATGAGACTTTTGTCAGATCAACATGTTGCTATGAGCTTTTCAATCACTCTAATAATAATAATCACATTTATTAGTCCGACTGTTTTTATGTTTCTGACTCAGCTCAGATTGTGGGTGAAAACAATAAAATATACAGTCTATGGGATAAACACAAGGCCGCTACCAGTATCATATACCAGCGCAAAGCTTAGAGTCTCGGCTTTCAGAATCCGTTGGAATTATGTTGTTAGCGCAAATGGTTCAAGAGTTACGGTACTAAAAGTGCAGCATGTCATTTTCTGTCGCTGCCGCCGGTCAAAGAAGGTTAATATTCAGAATTAATAATACTTTTATCCAGTCAAGTATATCTACTATAAAACTTGACATAAATGAATCTTTTAATACTTCTCTATAGTTTGATTTAAATAGACATTTTTACAGTGATTTCCAGGCTGTTCCAGAGTTGAACACCACAAACAGAAATGCACAAACTTTTTGTAATTAAGTTTTACTTTGTGTGTTTCTTAGGTTCAGTTTTTCCTGAACTGAACACTCCTTTATTCTGTAGGAGTCAATCCCTGTGTGTGCCAAGACTCATCACTGTGTGTGATCACTCATGAGTCTCACCTGTCGCTCGTCTCCATGAGTGTGTATATAATCCCTGTCTTCCCCACTAGGTTGGTTCATTGCACATGTCAGTGTATTTGTTGAAGAGAGTAAAATTCCCAGTGTGCTAAAGATTTAGATTCTGCAATGATGAGCAGATATTAGTCTGTAAAAATTAAGCACATAAAATCTATTTATGGGAAAATAAATAATCTGCCAATTATGAGACAATAAGGTAATATTTTATAAGAACTGCATTTACAGACGCATTTATACTCCATTTGCCATTTATGAACACGGATCTATATATTTAGTTGTTATTAATCTGTTTATCTTTATGGTATTAGTAACTCTATTTTCTGTTTTTACACTTCATAAATTACAGATTTAGTCATTTATTAACAGATAACAAGCTGATTTCAACCCTTAAAGAGAAAACCACAGAATTTCCCCCCAAAAAAGGGTTGATTGAAGTTCAGACAAAGCTGATCAGATCCTTCAAAACGAAGTTTATTCGAAGGTAAATCTTTAATAGATGTAATGATACTCTGCAATACTGGAGTGCTACGGCTCATGAAAGCATTACTATTGAGGTAACAGAAAAAAACAACAAAAGAATTCTCCTCTTTGAGTTCAAAACATAAGCTCCAGTGTTTCTACGCACAACCTGTAGGTGGGAACAGAAAGCAAAAATTGAACCTATAGTCAACATGATGAAGAGGCATCAATACAGGCAGCAAAGGAACATAATTCCAGAATATTATCATAAACAGGTGATCAACGAAAAGTGTAAGGCTATTACAGTGCAACCTTAGACTATATTTACAGAATTTTACAGTTTGACAGGCAGATGATAAATGACACATTGTCCAATATAAGGAGTCCACACGGGACCCTGGTCTCAAGCAACAGCCTCTCAAACCAACTGCACAGCTAGAATGACTGTATTGACTGAGAGAGTAAAACCATGAGCACCAAACCCCGATTCAGATAAACCCGTGATGCTGTGAAAACTGTCAGTTTTAACAGATTTAAAGATTAACCCAGAGAAAAACAGCAACTCTGTCTGCAGCAGTATGAAGTGGAAACTGAAGGTGTCAGTGTTGTTGAACAGTAAAATAACGGACCGTGTGGGGGTTGAAATTTCCAGCGTAATTGTGTCGAGGTCGCAGAAGAAAAAGCAAACAACTGATGAACACATGAGCACAAAAAAACTAAAAAAAATAACACGACAAATGGAAAAAAAACTACTTCAAATAATCAAATTTAAATAGCTGATGTAAAAAAAGATAAGTGATGCAAATGTTTACTCCTGAACTACTATTGCACAATTATTCTTATCATGACTGGATTTCTGTCAAGTTATCAATGTTAAGGAAATTTTCAGGATGACCGTTGGATGAAAAGCAGAAGAGCAACAGAAAAGTGCTTCTGGGGTGGAATATTTCTGATTTTCCACCTGAAATATAAATAGATGAAAACTGGAAAGAACAAAAGCTACCGAACTTTAAATAGAATGAAATAAAATAAAATATCTGACATTGAAAAAGATTTGGTTGTGGAGGTCATCGAAAGTTTGCTCCTTGACTTTGGGCGGTTTCACCTCAACCATGTAGAAAGATGACTAGATTAGATTAGATTAGATAAGAAGAACTTTATTTCCTCGAGGAAATTAAACTATAACTGTACAGAAATCAGTGAGACCTTCCTATAGAGAAATTTAATAATCAGTGACATAAATAAATAAATAAGATTTGGTCAGTTTTACATGGACAGAATTGGGAAAATTTGATTCAACTGCAGGGCTGGGCGATTGAACGACGTCTTTAAACCACAACTGTTAAAAAAACTCCAGTGAATAAAAAATCAATTTAAAACAATTTTTGATTAAATACAGATTAACAGTAAATTACTGCCATTTGGTAAAGAAACGACAGGTAAGCTCACTCTCTGTAGCTCGTTGGCAGTATTTAACTTGTTTGGTGTTAAGCTTTGTTTTATTTTCAATGGAAACAAAAAACTTGCTAATTTGGAGTATTTGTTGTGTACCTGAAGCGTAAGCTGTAACACAGCCACCCACCACCAGGCGGGGCTGCTGCTTCGGTCGAGAGCTCCTGTCGTAACGCTCTACAGCCCGGATGTAAAGAAGCACAGATAGTATCTGAGTGAGGATGCTTGTTAGAGATGGAGAAAGTGATCTGCCTGCAACCTCTGAATTTAAGATTAGGTTCGGGGAAATTATTCACAAAAAGTGTTGATAGGACATTGTATTCTTTGGCATAATTTGGCACCTCGGCAAACAGCCCCCTTAAAAGGCCATCCCTTTAAGGGGAAGTAGGGTAGCGCATCATTGAAATTTGAATGATTCTGGCTCCGATTCCTTGTTTTAATTCCAGTTCCTAATGATTCTTTATTCCGATTTTTTTAACCAGTATATAAATATCATATATATTGGAATCAAAATTTTAAAATCTTAATGGTTTCCAGGAGAATCGGAGTGTTAGTCCTGGTTCCCATCGATGCTCGAGACTCGATGCCCAACCCTAATTCTGAGTTTGTCAAAGAAACAAAAAATTCCGAAAGTCAAGTGGTTAGAGAAGATTTATGAAGGATGATACGGCTCAATAAAAAAGCAACTTCATAATGAAAAAAAATAAAAACAAGTTTTTAATATGGCGATACTTTATCTGCCATTTTCATGAATAATCTTCACTTTCAGGATGTGATTGGTAACTCTAGGGCGCAGTCATAAAAGTAGGTATCCTTACAAAAATCAATATCAGCACGCAAAGTGTGAAATAAAAACACTGATATTTTTGCACCATCGCCCAGCCCTACACAGACTTCTCTGATATTCAGGTACAGACTAGCACACATTAAACTTTACAGTGACTCAAAGTAGCAGCACCAAAATTCCTACTGTCCAAAAATCTGCTATCCATTTCACTTATTTTGGCACAGCAGCTCCTCCTTTGTATTTTAAATCTACAACAGCCCCTTCCCAGTTAATGCCATGACTCAAAGTAACGTAACACAGCATCATATGTGCACCTAGACTGGCGTTAGGTGGAATACATCCACTTCTGAGTGTTTATAATTCTGCAAAGGGATTTTATTTTGTACTGCTGTGTTTTGTTTTAGGTTGATGATACATTTGCTCCTTTAACTGAAGCAGTTTAAGTGCAAAAAAAAAAAAAAAAGACTACAGAGCAAAAATAGAGTAAATCCAGGTCACTCCGGAGTGAGCGACCTGGATTCAAAAAGGAGCTCAGAAAGATCGTTTTGGTCGTGCCTCTTATTTGGTTTAGATTTCTGCTTAGGGTGAAACTGCAGTGGTTTGTTATGTTCAGAAAAAAATTCAAAGCTTGCGTTCAAATGTGTAACAAGAATTTTAATAAATAACATGAGCACCCTTTTACCCCCTCTTTGAATACAGAGATTATCCTGCAAATGACCCACTTAAAATGAAACTTTTGGACCTGCACTGTGAAATTTGGAGAGGCTTTTGAACCGTTTTTTAAAACCTTGAACCCCGACACGACTCTAGGGTTCGTCTTTTTTATACAGAGATTAATTTCGGAGTGTAGAGGGTTCTTCCTGTTTAGAGAGAGTGAAAAAATGTTATGGTTTTGTCCTCTTACTGTACTTTAAGAACATGTAACAGCCGCTTTTTTGATCTACATGCCATTCTTCAACATTCAACACATATCATGCAGCACCTACAAGAAGACTGTGCAGGTTTCTGACACATCGTCAGTTTTAAATTTTCATTTTCTGTCTCTCTTTTTAAAAACTCCACAAACTGTGTCACCATTCATGCCTCGTGTGACATTCAGTAGCTCCTGTCCTTGTTAAAAATAAATTAATATCTGGTGTTTTTTTTTTATTCCAGATCTGTACAGAAATCCTGAGCAAACATTCAGAAATGTTTCTATTGTCATTAAAGGAGGCCAAACCTAATCCTCAAACTCACCAAACCCAAAGAGGTAAACTCCAGCTTTCCTGCAGACTCAAGTAAAAACAGAGAGACACATTTTCTTTTAAAGTTTCAATCTTTTGCTACAACCAAACATTTAGCTGCCTGGGGAGTGTCGAAGTAGTCAAAGGGTGCGAGTGATCGTCAAAACATCAGTCTCTAAAAGTGTCCTTAAAAAAGGACGAGTGACAATAAATAAATAAAACACTTTGCAAAAATCAACGTAAGATTTGGATGAGCGTGAGCGGATGGCTGATACTGCACTGTATCACTGGTAGGAATCTGAAAGGAGTGTGATTATACTGGTGCCAAAGCTCCGGGTGCTGCCTCTCTGCAGCCCTGTTTGTGCCCCCACACAGTCCGGCAGACCAGTGAAGTCCCAAATCCTGCTTTAAAACGGGAGCTTCTTCAGCTGCTCGAAGGTGATGAAGAACTGAGGACAGCGTCAAGGAGAAACTTCAGGATTCATTCAGCGACAGTGAACAGGCTGAAGCTGCTCAGCTGACTGACACAAGATCTGAAATATGATGAACCTGGCTTTACGGCAGACCTTTACCACGTCAACTTTAACCTACAGGACTTGGCATACTTGGACTGTACCTGACTCAGGAACATTCAGTCAAACCAGATAGGATTTTTTTTTTCCTGCACTGAATTCTGGTGATTGGTTTCTGTTTTAGAGTCCTCGTCTGCCCACCCATGAAGACCCTCAGCAGGTTTTAAAAAGGATACAATGATGTTCCAAGGCCCCAGTCTGAGCCAGTTTGGCCAGAATCCCTTATAGAGAGCAAAGAAACCCTCGTTCTTCCACGTCTGCATCACCCCGTCCAGTGTTCCTTTGTACATGGGGCTCCCTGACGAAACTCGCTGGTTCATCATGCGGGTCCGGACCACGTCTACAGGATTAGAGGCCAGAGCTCCCGCCAGGCCGCACGTGAAACTGGAACTGTAACACAGATCAAGACAACAAACGTGATTTCTCTGTGAGTTTCCTGTAGTGCCAAAAAAAAAAAAAAATCACGCAGAGAAATTAACTTGCATAAAATGCGCCAACACGGTGTCCCCCATGAGGCCGGAGCGAAGAAGGTGCTTCTTTGTGATGTCATAGACAGGAAGCTCCACCCCTACAACAATGGCTGCTCGCTGTGCTGTGGGTATGACGCCCTGAGGAAGAGGAGGGTAAAAGGGTGAGTCGGGTTTTGTGTTTTTATTGATGATAAAAGCTTTATCAAAATCCATCAGGTGAGAATGAACACTTGTAGTTTGTTCATAATGAACACAAACATCCTGGTGCGTGAATATGTTCCTTACAAAATACACACAAACATCAGCGCACAGAACAGTCAAACACTCACCCTCCACAGCCCTCTGGTCCCCTCTGTTTGGTAGATGTTGATGAAGTTGGACATCATGCTGCCTTGGAGCAGACTGCCCTGCGCCTGCATCCTGATCTGGAACAAAAGCAGACATCTGTAGTTACAGGATTCACAGCTACAATGTTAGTGAGCGGATATTTTCATCCTCCTTCAAAATCACCTTCAGGACGTCTGTGGGGTTGGCTAAGGAGGAGGACAGGACGCCGGAGACGACGCCACAGAAGACGTTGATGACCATCGTCTCATCTGCCGAGTGAGAGACAAAGAAATAATCAGTGAAGACAAACTTTAAACACTTTCTTAGCCTTGAAGTTAAGAAGTCCGAAAGTCGAAAAGTTAGTTCATGATTTGACACAGTGAGGTGCCGTTTAGATTAACACTAATATAATTATTCAACACAAAACAGACGAACAAAAGAAAGACTGTTCACACAACACATTAACATACATGTATCTGACAACATCACAACTGTGTGGCTCTGTAGTAGAAGAGGACAGCCGCTGAACTGGTCTAGAAAGAGTTTTTGTAAGACGAGTTAACGAAACACAATGATGGAAATGAACCTGTCTCAATTAAATTTTTGTCTTTAACAGATTTCTTCACTTTTTGGTGAGATCCCTTAAGACTCCATCAGTCCACATCCAAGCAGTCCATGAACATGAGAGGGTCAAACATAAAGGAGAAACTGTCTGTGGTTTTAGTAGAGATAAAACTCTGATGATGTCCACGATGATCTCTCATATGAACATCATTGACAGACACATAAGAGATGTCCAAGTCTAAAATGTGGCCTTTTTGGGGTGTGGACTTAGAGACACGTTGCTCAAAATTAAAAGCTTTAGTCAAAGTTAAAAGTTCCATTGCAGAGCCCGATGAGCTGTCGTCCACATGAGGGCTAAAATCTACAAGGATTAAAACAGATTACAACTTTATTATGGAAGACAAGTCACTATACAGGGCTCAACAGTGCGACTAAAAATACATGTGTGCGAATTGTAAAAATGTATTTCGGGGCACGTGCACAGAAAAAAAAATCAGCCAAGGCAACAATTTTTTTTTTTCCTGTAAATACGGCGGTGAAGTTAGTTTTAGGTTGGATATATTTTCCTGTAAATACGGCGGTGAAGTTAGTTTTAGGTTGGATATTCGATAGACATTCTCTGAGGATCTACCGGTGTCTTCTCACTCTCCATAACCGGGATTAGCAACAGCAGCGCGGTTAAATCTACTCGACACCCTCACTGTCAACGTTGGTGTTGAATAAGGGACCGTCCATAAATTACCTGTTGAGGTTCTCAAAAAAGGCTGTTTTCATTCAATAGCTTCCATGTCATGTGACCTATTGACCTCAAATTGATTTTAAATAATAGTACTAAGGTCGGACGATAAGACACGCCTCTTTATTTCCCTAATTTGTCTTTTAAAATGTTTGTGTTAAATTTAAAGGCAAATTTTGAACACTTTCTTCAACAGCTTCCATTCCGTTCAAATAACAGTAATTATGTCGACTAATAAGAGAAACATGATTTGATCAATTTTTATTGTGCCCCTACAGTTATTTGTGTGCTCCTTACTTTTTCAACTTAGGCGCACATGTGCTTCTTGTGAGAAAAGTTAGTGTCACGCCCTGATACTATAATCCTTTAAAAAGACAGCAGTAGGACCAGGAGAAATGTAAATGTGGATTCTTGGACCTGAATCACCAGCATGTGGAATTATCCTTCTACACGAAGGCAGGTTAGGATCCTTTTCAGGGTTTGTTCGCATTAGTGGTTGATCATATTAGTAGACAGAAAATCCTTTACTGCGGTCTACATCACTACACTACAGAAGGAGGAAACAACAGACTGAGGCGAGTATAATTACAGAGATCCTTCACCAATCCAACCAGCAGTTATGAGCGGTGGTCCTCGCAGCAATTGTGTGTCCCTCAACCACAGAGCAAACCAAAGCCTGCATCAAAACAAGCATTTAAAAAAATAATGGCACCACTGTGGAAGACATGCAGAAACAAAAAAGGAAGTTAGGGCGGGCACAAATCTCTATTCTCACTCAATGTTGTCCACAAAGACGAAAACGTACAATCATTTCAGTATGAAAAACGCAAAAACAGGATCTTGCAGCATACTTGCTCGTGTTGCTGCTGCTCTGTTCTCTGTAAAGATTTAAAGACCTTCAACAAAGTCCAGTGACCTTTTAGATCGACTCCGCAGCGCCGTTTCATGACTGAAAGCCTTCACAGGGCGCCTCTACCTTGATCTTCTCTATTATTTACAGTGTCTATCTTTTGTCCACCAATTGTCCATAAAATATTGAGAGACTGAGACCAAGAAAAAGACTAGAGAGTGGGACGAGGAACAGAAGGAACCGGTCGGGGGGGAAACTGGGAAGCCAAAGAGAAAAGACAGAGAGAGAGCAGATGCAGAGCCTGAGGGTACACGCTTCCTGCTCGTCTCAGAAACATGGCGGCGCCTGCAACTGCTGATAAATGTCGCAGAAACTTATTTGTTGGAGGAATTAAGTGGATCTCTGTTTCTCCAGAGAGAGGACGACGAACAACAACAACAACAGAGCAGCTTTTGAAGGGTTTTTGGATGGGCTCGACAGATGAAGATTGCGCTTCCATCAGTTTTAGTGAAATGATCCTACAGTGCTCAAGTCTGCATCGATGACACAACATCAAACCGCCCAGTATGAAGAAACTCCATCATGATTACAGCGACTTTTCTCCACACTGAGTCTCATCAGCACCTCCTGCTGCACCTTTTATCCAAGAGCTGATCCATATCCTGGTACAGACAAGTTAGAGACTGTCTAAACTGAGCATTTACCCATCTGTTTAAGCCTTTTCCACTCTGAACTTTCATTGTTTGGGTATCATGCATGCTGTTTTATATGAAAACTGCATCACTCAGTACAATTTTTAAAGTTCATTTTTAAAAGGAGAAATCATGTTTTTTATTTTTTATTTCTCTCTCTCAGGAAGAGCAGATTCATTTCCTGATAACTCTGTGAGCTCTACTCTCCGTCTCTCTGTGACACTCCCTTAAATGTCAATTTTGCATATTTCATTTAAGTTCCAAATCCTCAGTCTTGATCCATCGGAGGTATCTTGCTGATTTTGTACTGTACTGTTATAACATGAGATCATGATGTCAGATCAGATCAGCTGCACAGTGGATGAAGCCTGACTCACTTTGTTTTTTTCTGCCTCTCCCTTCTCCGTCTCCTTTCGGACTCTTTCTCGCTCGTCCCTCCCACCCTTTCTTCCCTCTCTCCTTCCAGGAAGCTTTTTGCCTTTAATTTAGCTTTCAAATTAGTAATGGCAGGTTAACTCGCTCACTCTGTTGCCAGGTGGGTCAACATGGGTTGTCACGGCATATCTAAACCTTTTCTTTGAGGCTCAGAAACAGTTCTTCATCTAGACACTGAACCTATTCAGGGAAACCCTCTCTGTCATCGGGGTAAACTGATGTGTATTTTCTGGATTTGTGCTTTGATCCGATATAATTCCAGAAACCAAACTTGGTTTTGTTAACCAGAGACGCCTGCTACTCTCTGAGTTTTTCTAAGCTGTGGCTCACCCACTTGATTTTGTTTCCCATTTAAAAAGCAAATAACACAATCGCTCCGTCTTTTGCATCTTTGTTTACAGATCAAACAAAGCAGGGGTTGACTACAGGTAAATTTGTCACTGGCCTTCCGGGCAATACTAAGTTATCTCCTTACAGTAATAAAAATCAGATCTTGATATTAAATAAAACTAAAAAAAAATCAGATCTCCTGATTTATTTACACATCAAAAGAGAGGACAAATCCATCCCTACAGACAAACTACCTTATATTTTCTATACTCAACTTACTCATCTGCATATGTTTGGCACTGACCAGCAGATTTGGCAAAAGTAGGGATGGGCACAATTAATCGATTAATTGATCGTTAAGAATTACGTCAATCACAAAAAATTTGGATCAATCTAACGTTATTAAAAAGGACTGAGAGGGTGTGTCCATCCAGCAAAGATCAACCTCTGCTGATCGGTGTGTGTGTGTGTGTGTGTGTGTGTGTGTGTGTGTGTGTGTGTGTGTGTGTGTGTGTTGAAGCAATGCAGTGACTTTCACCGTGTGGAAGGATTTTGACATTTTACAAGGGGAGTGATACAACGTCAGCAAGCTTCTGTAGAAATCGAAAAAAAAGAAAAACTGAAAGGTTTACTTCTAAATCGTAAAACCGTCTTCACTGAATCATAAGACGGGATTATCACAGAATTACTCTGAAACTGGAATATTTGTCAAGCGTTCAGTTCAGGACCTATTTGGACTTGATTACCCTACCTGAACCTGCAGCAGCAGAAATGAGAACTTCTGCACCTTAATCGGGAGCATTTACCCCCGAAAGCCAACCCACAGAAACTGCTCTCTGCTCTCTCGCTCCTGACTTAAGAGATCTACTGAAGCAAAACGTTTAGCAGCCATTACTCACTCAGACACCAACATATGATCAAATCGAGTTCAGGTGTAAAAAGGCAAAAATGACTAGCCTCATTCCCAGCTCAACAGTCGGATGTTACAGATCTGTCCTCTCTCTACTCAAAGTTCGCTGCCTGTGAGCAGTTTTACTCGTCATGAAGCTGGAGGGCTCACAAGGAAATCTCGTCGTTTGCAGTTGATTGCATCAGCCTCAAACCAGACAGAGATGCCATGCAAATACAAATCTGAATTAACTCTGCAGTTTGCTGAATCTATTATTCAAATCACCTCTCATTACTGAGCATCATCCCTGTTTCCTAGACTTGGATGTGGTTTCAAGATTTCAGGAGATTTCCGAGACAGTAGTCACTCACATGTTGTGAACTTAAAGGCCAGTTTCCTCCTCAGAGGACAGGAAGCGTAGAGTTTTTAAAAGAGGAGGAAAGACGGTCGATTAAAGGCAGAGAGAGTAACACTCACCCTCTGGATGGCTGACAAACAACCTCTTCAGAGAGTTGTAGGTTCCTATCTTGATTGTCCCGTATGAGGCTTGTCTCAACAACGCCGGAGAGATCCTGAAAGAAGAAAGTGAAAAACATTCAGGATTATTTACCGTTTAGAAACCTCAACTCGTCTGATGACTGAGGTTTCTGATCAACAGTTTTCAGTCTATTTACGGGGTGTGAAAACTGAATCTTATTCACTGCGGTGAAGTGTAATTTCTGTCCCGTTGGGCTTCTTTCAAAGCAGCGGCTGAATCTAGTAACATCACAGTCCAACCACCCACAACATTTAACAGCTTTGTGTGCAAATCTTGTTTCTGCATATTGCATTAAGCACATGCTGTTTCTGTTTAGTTTACAGAATATTACAAGCAAGCGGTAAAAAGAGGAGAGGAGGAGATTAATGTGACAGCACAATGAATTTCATGGCATCCAGATTTTGGATTTGAGTTCGCAGTTGAAAGATGAACAACAGCAGTGGTTGGCTCAGAGAGGGCACACAGCAATCATTGATGGACCTTTGACTAGAGTTGAATGCGCAGGTGGTCTAACTTAGCGTGAGTGGTGCAGTCTTCTTACATGGGTGACTAAAATATGAGTTAAACATCAAAGAGAATAGGACAGAGCGGAGTCCCTGCTTTGACATATGAGTGTTAGACTTCAAACTACAAGCGGTACCTGCTTTAAATTTTGCTTTAAGACTGCATTTCTCTTTACACACGTCCATGAGAGATGCATGACTGATACTGTGTCCAAAATGGTAGCACCATCACCTCGCTAAAAACCAGTAATACCTTGGGGTTGGTCTTAGGGACTTAGCAGTAATCCTAATTGGTAACTACAGCAAATTTTCCTTCTCCTGAGCAGGTGAAGGCTGTCAGATCAGTCAGTGAGCCGTCAAACCCAAGAACAATCCCACACATGTTCACTGCAGTGCAGAAACCTGATTGACGGGAACACCCAGTCCCTCTGATTAATCAGTCAATATCTCAGAGAAAGGCAGTGGGATCAGGGAAAATGTGGTGCAGCCTGTATAAAATGCAGGTAACATAAACTGCACCCAAACTTACCCCGTCCCGAAATCAAGCAGTGGTGGACAAACTGCGGGTGTGATACTTTTTTTTACACCCTTATTGTGGCAACGTACCCAGAGTAGAGCGCCCGGATGCCCTCCTCTTTGCCAATCCTGAAGAGGGCGTGGAACATCCCTCTATATCGCACCTCTGTGTACTGGGACTGACCCTGGACCTGCAGCCTGGTCTTTGTTAGATCGATGGGAAATGTCCCTGAGGATATGTGAACAAGAAGACGCAATCAAGGAATTATACTTAGCAAAAATTACTGAGTTAGGGTTAGTTGGTTTATACTGGAAATCTGAGTATGTCAACACTCTCAGTGTTCACTCTGATTGTAAATGTTAGCCAACACAAATATCATTACTGAGAGTTTAACAGGTGGTTTCTAACAGCTCTTTTCCCACATACAGCTGTCTAACAGAGAAGTATTCAGCACTTCTGCATGCTGATACTGATTTCATTGATGGAAATAAATGTAGAAACACCAAAGCAAGTGTCTTTTCTCTGTCTCTCACTGGGTATTAACAGGATAATACATGCATTATAACTAAACAGTAAAATGTTCCTCTGTCGCCTTACACGCCAGGATAAAGAAAATCTATCAAGAAGTTTTTCTCCCTCTCCTTCTTGACTACAGCATGGCCTCTCCCGCTCAGTGTGGCTAATTAATTTAAAAAATATCAATGTTAATGATGTTTTTGTGTATATTAGTTCGTAAATATGACTATACAGAACTTAAATGTGATAGTTGTTCTCTATGGCCCTAAATTTAATTTATTTTAATTAAATTTGTGGATTAAATTATTATTTTTTTTCATTTCTGAAACATCAGGTGATGACAAATTATTATAACAAAACATAGACAATGAAGTTTGAAGGCAACATTAAGTAAATAAAAAAAATAAATACTCAAAGATCTTTAACTTTTTTTTATCTTAAGGATTACACATTTTGTCTCGGTTATTTTCTCACAGGAATGTCTAAATGACCCAAAAAGTTGAAGTAAGGTGATAATTTTTCAAAAACAAAGTCATCACGTTTTGAGAATATAAAGTCTTAGCTTTTGGTTTACAGTGACCAACTGTGCCTGAAATGAGGAACTCACAGCATTTCGGTAAACTATCTGTTATGTTTTGGCACCTCATCAGACATAACTGCAAAATGTTTTATTTTTTGGTAAATTTTAAAAACCTCTTTGGTTTTTTCCCCCTTTAGCGTGGCCTCTATTCTCCATCATAAATAAAAATGCTGACAAAAAAAGAGTAAAATGCATAAAAAATGAATTAATAAAAACCCCAGAAATTTCTACTCAACTTGGGATGTATATAAATTTTCACCACTGAGGAGACAATCTGATAAATGTGCTTTCTCCCTGAGCTGTGCCTGATGTAGGACTGGGGGATATATCGATATAAGAAATATACTGATATATTTTTAAACGAGAAATGGAATTGGACCAAAGGCTGGTGTTTCTCACACAAAATCTTTCTCACACTAACTGTTTATCAAAGTAAAAAAGAAAGAGGGGGAAATGTTCACTGAGTTCATAATCTGCCATAGTCTTGTGCAACTGGTTGAGACAGACAGATAGGTAATCTCAAAATGACATTTAAAAACAATTTTCTTAAACTGAGCACTTTATTTTGTTTATTTTGTCTTTATACATGTAAATGGTGCCCTTACTTGGGTTTGTCATATTGATTTCTTTTGTAGTCTTCATTGTTTGCATCTGTGGATTTGTTAGAGAGAAGAAAATCTGCAATTTGATTTTAATAGGTCATTTATAGTTGTCAAATGTTGATGCTTTTCTCAAATAAATAAATTTGTCTCAGAAAAAGATTGGCTTATTTTACTTTATGGGCTATTTTTATGTAAGATATACTTTTCATTTAAATGTGCACCTTATGGAGCTCCAGTTAAAAAAAAAAGGTACTCCTGTGGTTATACAGTATTTTTAATCCGGTCAGTTTAAATAGAACTACTTGTGACATGTCATATTTGGCTTTGACTTTGACTAAACATGTGCTCTCACTTTGCGAAAACAATAACAGGATATATGTCATATATCGATATTCAGCCTAAATATATCAGGATATGACTTTTGGTCCATATCGCCCAGCCCTAGCCTGATGCCTCTTATATCAAAGTTGTAAAACCTGGTCCTTACTGTGAGGTTAACAGCTGTTCATTAATTGAAAAATAAACATATGCTCTCCTTTATTTCCCTGACACTACCTCAAATATCCTCCAGAGAGCTTTGGTATTTCCTCAGCTGGATGCACCCCCCTCTGTCCTGAAGCCACTGCTATCAGATTAGCACACAGAGCTGCTGCTGAGTCCTCTTCTAGCTGCAAATTCATCCTATTTAACAGACACTTCGCACCTTAAATCGTCATGACATGGCTTTTCAGGTTCTAAATCCGGGTGAATACATGAACGGTGCGTGTCTGCGTGTTGTGGTGCATCACGTAGCTCACCGAATTCTGCGACAATTGAGGCCATCCCGCCGTAGATGAACGGCTTCCAGTTTAAGTTGACCATCTCCGTGGCTGCGGCGGCCGCCTCCACCTGCTGCAGCCCCGCTAAAAACAACAAAAGGCCGCCCAGACAGAGGTCAACACAGTGATGCAACTTCAGACAATGCAACATGTCGATAAACATTCAGATCCAATGATGCTACAGTCCAAGGAGGCTCCTCAGCATCAGCATCCCAGCCGACTGCGCCGGAAAGAGACGCCTGCGGTACACAACACCGCGCACGGAGCCGTCATATTTGTTGTGGGTCTGCTATTGGTTACCGTTTCTGTCAATTAAAATTCTAAGCAATTCAATTGGTTGAAGCGCGAGGGTGGGAACAGTGTGACAGCTCAGTGACAGCAACAGTATCAAGATAACTACACTAACTTATTCCTTCTAGTAACGCTCATTAATCACAACAAAGCTAATCTGCGTAGTCAAAGGAATAAATTATTTATCCTGGTCTCATTTCAATGTTTGCATAAAGTCCATTTTATGTGTTTTTCTTAATTCAAAGAGGACCGTCCCGCTGTCAGCTAACACTTCAGGGAGGTACTAGCAAGCTTGTTAGCGGGGTTACCAGTTTAGCAACAAGTTACGGTTACACTATACCGAAATGTTACGTACCTTTGGTGTCAATAATACCCGCGACAGCGCTATTTCACTTTGATCCCCATGACATTCCCGTGGCTTGACTCCTGTAAAGTACAAGCGGAAAACTTGTCACCTGCTGTTAGCTGCACATTTCAGTTAGAGGCAAATAAACCAGACACGAGTTTCTTCTTCGTGTCCGCAATTAAAGGCAGCTTTTAGGGTTAGTGCTGTAATACTGCCATCTTCTGGAGCCTTTTAAATGTTTATTCTCCCATACATAGCATAACGAAGACAGTTGAGCTAATGCTTGCAAACCAGTACACTTTCTATGTAGAGTTTAAATACACTTTAAGACACTTGCAATTAGTGTTGTATCGTTCGCGAACGATTCGTTCAAAAGAACCGAATCTTGTAAGTGAACGTACTGAACCAAATCACTTCCTCAAGTGATTCGTTTGATTTCTCACTTCAGTTGAGCTGAAGTGAGAAACAGCATTGCCAGGCCAGCAGCCGGCGAACGAGGGGCCACATGCACTGACACCTAAATCACTTAGTGAGCGAATCCCGCATTGAACTACACTCTCTGGAATCATTTTTGTTGAACAAAACTACCTTTTTTCACTGCTAAATTGCCACCACAACAACTTTCATACAGTAGGACACAGCATGTAACAAGTAGTGCATTTAAACCCTAACGAATCACTCACTGAGCCCAATTTACTGAGCAGACCTGATAAATAGCATACCATAGGACAGTACACTTAAAACACCATGACTTATAAACAAGTTCATTTTTACTAACCTGTTTGCCAAAGTGACACAGCCAAACACTCTCGACTCCCGGTCCCAGAAGCTTTGAATTGAACTGAATCCTGAAACGTTCAGCTGTGTATCAGTTCAGGAGGTCGGAGTCGCAGGCTTCTCCCGCTAAATGATTCGGTGGTTTGGTGAATGAGTCTTTTGAACAAATCTTTTTAGTGAACTGATTCTAGTGATTCAGTACATCTAAAAGAACTGCCATGCCCATCACTACTTGCAATTAGCTCACACATAATTTAATATTTATACCTTCTGTTATTAGGCCACTTTCATCTATTTCTATTGTTATTTTGTGTTTATTGTTCTTGCACTTGAACACCAAGATTCTTGTATGCATGAACCTACTTGGCGACAAACCTGAGTACAAGAGTTTAGATCCAAAAAATAGCACCCTGAGAAACTTCTCTTAGCTACTAAGCTCAATTTGCAGCAGGTCAGTAACATGCCAGGTTATGAAAAAGGCACTCCAGGATGCTGGAGTTTAACAATATCAGAATAATATTCTTCTGCGCATTTTTAGTACATTCAGATTCATTTGTTGTCTTAGCACCACTTTTTATTAGATATCCAGTTTAATTGATTTGCAATCAGTGAAATCTATTTGCATGCAGTGTTATTACTTTTGTTGAACTGGGGTTTCAAGAAAATTGATTTAATTACTCATTTAAGTGGATTGGATTTCATAATTATAATATGTTGTTGCTGAAGGTTATTGAACAGATAAATCAAGAGCACCTGCATATACAGTACAGTAGTTTAGACCTCAGATAAGACAATAATATGGACCTGGAGCTTAAGAAAGAAATTATACCACCTCAAACGATTTTATTCACAGCCCAATGTTTCATCAGTACATAATGTATTTTAAGTTTATTTGATATTCTGAGACATTTTAATTAAATACAGTTAGTTTGATCATACTCTTCTCGCTGTTGGATGGACTCAAGCTGCACATTCAATCTAAGAAAAAGTGCAAAAGAGTTTTTAGTCACCACAGCTTTGGTTTCTTGCACTCAGAGCCATGCCCAGTCTTTTTCACATCATCATGTCCACTATTCTTTATTTTCAATATTACAAACAGACACTTTGATTCAGACCAGCAACTTTTAAACTTCAATGTGACATCTTACCTGTTACCAAAAGGGGGTTATAGTCTATTGTTTGCACCTTTGCCCAATTCAACATTACTGTCAGGAATTTAAACCATTCAACCGCAGTGAGCCCTCCCAATGCATTAAAAATAAGACACTGATTATCATTCACGTCTGTTTTACACAGCAGACACTCACCATGTTAATCTGTCAGTAAAAAACAAACACGTTTTTATAAAAACTAGTCTTTATGTCATTTAAAATATAGTCCAAAATGTAGTGTTGAAGTACTGAGGTCGGGTAGAGCCCCTTTAAAGCATAAACTAAGAGGGTGCAAAATTCAGAGTCCAATATTGGCACCACTCCTCCTCTTCCTCCTCTTCTTCTTCTTCTTCTTTTTGATCAGTGATGCACTTCTGAAGGGCATGCTTAACAACAGCAACAGTGTCCACAGCAGCAGGACTGGATCCAGGGGTTACAGGAAGCTTTGTGGATCAGAGGGTGGTGCGCAGCAGTCGAAAAGCACGCTGGGAGAGCTGCTGAAAGACTGACGCCATATTCCTTGAAAAATTGAATAAAAGAGAAATTAGTCAAGACAGAGGAAGAGTATAGCACAGTAACAATATCCAAAGTTTCTCTGAAGCTGGAATCATGTAAACCAGCTGTTTCTTAGAATTTGAAGCAGTGACTCTGTACTGTCATTCTCTGTATTACCATATATTTAGAATTAATAACAAGTCTGACTTGGCTAAAAAGGAAGATGACAAACCCAGCATCTCTGGAGGATCTGTGGCCTCTCAGTTTCTAAGCCGTGATCTGAGTGGGTGGGGATGTTGTAGTAATGAGGCCTGAATGTTGTCGGTAACCAAATGAAATATGGCGAGCCCACCAGGAGAACCCATGCTGGTACAACACACATGACCCAAACTTCAGCCCTGAACAAATAGAGGTAACTGGGGTGTTGTTCCTAAGTGGTATGTTATAAGTCTCGCTGTTGAACTGGTGAAGAGGTGAAGTGGTTGGCTTGAACAAACAAACTTGCACCGGCGAGCCAGCACACTGTTGCTCCAAATAAAAAGCAATTACAAAGCAGCTGGCATGTCTGGTACCTTGAGTCTGCAACACCCAAGCAAAACCTCAATAGCAATGACACATGCAAAATTGCTCAATGAGTGGAGGTGATTTTGCATGTTTATGCAAATCATCAGAGTAGTTATGTCCCAGCAGGAGCGAATTTAAATCACCCTATGGAAGTTGTTTTCTTCGTAGTTGGGCAACAGAAACAATGCAGAGGCTGTTTCATATTTAATAGAAAGGAACTTAAACATTTGCCAGGCTTGTGGTTGTGAAATGAGAATCAAAAATAGGGTCAGTGTTTCAAACAAACTAACAACACAAACTCACCGTGCTCCAGCAGAGAAGCAGTTGTGGCGGTTTGGGTGGAGGCAGAAGAGCGAGGCCACGCAGTAAACACAGCATAACAACATAGACAGCAGCCGTCTCTTTATGGACATCTTTATTCTGACAGAAACACAAATGCAAACATATTCATATTGACCACCACAAAAATAGTAACAATTGTTTATGTTGGTGAAAATCAAAAGGCAAAAAATTGGGGATCTCATTGTCTACAGTGCATAATGTGATTGACAGATTCAGAGGATCCGGAGAAATCTCTGCACAAAAGGGACAAGGCCAAAAACTCGGAGTCAGAGGCCATGACTTTTGACATTCCTCTTGGAACTCATGCTGTCAGGGGAAACAGTACATCTTTGTCAACACAGTCTAAAGCCAGCATCCCCGTTGGTAAGGCCATACATACAGTAAGTGCCCATCTCACAGGTAGTTCACACCTCATGGAAAGCTCAAATAATGTTGAACATGATTAATCCAGGGAAGACCTTCATATTCCAGCATAGAAACCAACAATTTAACAACAACATGGCCCAGTAGTAGAAGAGTCTCCCTGCAGTCCTGCCTTGTCCCCCACTGAAAACTTTTGGCACATCATGAATTGAAATCCTACATCAGGCAGGAGTGGGATCACGTTTCACTTTTAAAACTCTAAAAGCTCGTCCCAACGGCTCCCAAATATTTCACGTGTTGTTAAAAAAAGAGAGGATGTAACCCACTGTCCCAACTTCTTTAACATATATTACCATTGTATTGATATTAATGTACAAACCCCAATTTCAGTCGTGTTGATACACTGTGTAAAAAATCCTTATGTTCTTACAAGCACAAACCATGACCCCCGAGATCACCTTGCCTCTCTCTCTCTGATCAAATTGCTGTTACAACAACAGGAAGCTGGAGCTAGGCCCCTGCTTTTGTTGAACGCCACGCATCAGAAGAAAAACGTCCCTCACATGACATCATTACCTTCACAATCCTGTCCAGAAGAACTTTTAACCAGAAGACTGAAAGTCCACAGCTAGACCAATCCCACCCTTTATCAATGAAATCCTTCAGGGCTCCTTCAGATCAGATCCTGATGGTGCAACAAGAATTCGTCCCCGCAGGTGGAGGGCGGCGCTGGTAGAGGTGTAAACAGGTTGCAGGAGACTGGGTGCTGCTGGGCGCTGGGCATGATAACTGCTGACCCAGGCTTTGTTTTGAAAAGTCCTGAAAGGTCTAGCAGGGGTGAATAACATTCCTTCATTGTGTGTTTGTGTGTCTGTTGGAGTTATTTTGGCTCGTTGGATCTTTCCTAACACGTAAATGTGAACTCATGGTGAACCCGAGTGTATTTTGCTCTGGCTGGAGGACGAGGGTTAGGTTTTGAGGATTTGTTTGTGTGACTTCTGACAAGTAAAATCAGCAGACTTCTGCTCAATCAGTGTAAGCAGATTAACAATGTCTCTGTCTTCTCTTCTTGTTTATTCACATATTTTTCAGGGACGAAGAAGCTGCTCTGATGCCAGGTGATGTTTTAAGTGTGTGCGGCCAGAAAGCATCATTAGCCAGATCCATTTGTGTGTGAATTGAGGTGGAAAATGGTCTGCAGATGTCTCTCTCACAGACTCAGGGGCCACCAGGGCTTGGGTTGAACTAAGTCCACTCTTTGGACTGTCTAACCTGGGAGAAACACAGACTTTGAAATACAACTGATGTCCTTTTTGACTTGTATAACATAATACAGTGACATATGATATTCAACACCTAAAGACTGTCCATGAAGGAAGATCCTGATTTTAAAACCGGAAACCAGTACAGATGTGTCAAGCTGCAGTAACTTTGGTGGCCAACCGGGGCGACTCTTGTGACTCTGATGGGACATGTTGATTCAGAGTCAGAGGATGTTCAATGTGCCAGTTCCTGCAGCAGTCTAAACCTTTAGTAGCATGACTAAGAGCTGGTCCAGGCCTGTACCAGCTCTAACTGTGAGCTTTATCTGAGAGGAACATTGTAAGTCTACTCTTAAAGGTAGTGAGGGTAGAGAGACTTCAGTGCTCTTGAGGCGTAATAAGGAACTACAAACTCTTTTACATTTGATGGTGCCTGACCATGAAGAGCCTTTTACAGTCTAGTCCTTGCTCTCTTGTACTTGTTCTGATCAATACTGCAACATTTCAAACCAGCTGAAGACTCTCTGAAGATTTTTTAAGGGGGGAATGAAGTGCTATCGGCATCAGCCATCCAAAATGCATGCTAGTTGCTGCCGTAAAAAATAGTGCTCCGTCTCTTTCAGCAACTCTTACGACCTGTGGGATCCTCTCTGAATTTGAGCTGTCACGGAGAAATAACCCTTTATTAGCACATTCACTTTTATTTAAGGTTTGGTTGTCCAAAGTTCGACCCTCATCAAGCCGTAGGGCATTGCATACGTATAAGATTTTCCAACCTGTGAGAGAGCAAGTACAGGGAGCAGCACGGACAAGGGTCAATCCCAGAGAGGCAACAACAGCAACAGATGAGCAGCGTGAATGTGTTTGTGCTGCAGAGAGAGAGAGAGAGAGAGAGAGAGAGAGAGAGAGAGAGAGAGAGAGAGAGAGAGAGAGAGTGTGCGTCTATAGAGTTAGTGATCATGCAAGTGTATGAGAGGGGAGGGGACAAGCAAGACCTGCTGATAATGCTATGAGTGTTTCTGTCCATCTGCACTTTCTGAAGAGATTCTGAGAAGACTGTGATGAGGCAAAGGGATCCAACGGACATCCATGCAACAACGAATCTCAATAAATGACCTGCAGTTATCACCTGTTGTGTCTCCTTGGATGGAAAACTGTGAAAGGTTGAAAACATTTTCTAAGAGGAGTCTCAGCTGTAATGGTGCTGTGGGATTTCTGACCTGAAATCGGGTGTTGTTCGTCATCACCATGTCCGCTCTGTTTGGACCTCCGAGCACTGAGCCGCCAGGCAGCATGAGACCAGGCTGCATGGACTCTAATACATCTCAGGGGGTGATGGGTATGGGTCTAATCCTGAGCATCTTTGCTTTCTTCATCATCTCCATAAACTTGGTAGTGTCGGCTGCTTTACTGAAGCTCCTCCTCAAGAAGAGCAGCCAGAGCTGGTGCTTTGTTCTAAACCTGGCCTTGGCAGACGCCCTGGTGGGTATGGCGATCACCGGCCTGGCCACAGAAGACTTCAACAGCTGTAATGCCACCTGGAACCATGGGGGCCAAGTCACTGCAGACCCTCCAACAAACGCCGTACCTTTAGCTCAGGGCAAGAACCAGTGTTTGTTGCGGATGGCCTTTGTCATGTCACCGTGTATCGCATCCATCATGTCTATGTTCCTCATCTCACTGGACCGCTACGCTGCCATTAAGGTGCCCTTGCGGTACTCCCAGCTGTCAGGAAAGGGAACAGCAGTGGGATCTCTGCTGGTTCTGTGGATCACCTCTTTCACAGTGGGCTTCCTGCCAGGTGAGTCATAACCTTATATAATTTTGTATTGATGCCATCTTCTGTAGGATATTTCAAGCTTTTTATGTTAGCTGTTGTTGGGCTGATTCTTCACGTCTTCACATCACGATTCCGGTGCAGCACCACTCTCTTCGTTGCTGATTATGTTTCTACAATCTGCTTAATTTTGACCAAAATCTTTACCAATGAAGTGTTTTGGAGGTTTGAGACATTTTTTTCTGGATTTGTGAGGCGTTTGACCCGAATGAATCCAGTTAGACTCTTTTACACCAGAAATCAGATACAACCTGTACTAAGATTTAAGCTTTTGCAGTGAATACTCTTTTAAAAGTCCAGCAACATTGAAGAACCACTCAAAAAGCCCTGACAGTGGTGTCCCCCATACTGTTATTGTCACATCTTAGCTACCATTTGAGTGGGTAACCAGTGGGTAACCTTGTCCTGTGTCCCCCAGTCATGGTGCGGCAGCTCCAGACGGACAGCTACCACGGTTTCTGTGCCTTCTTCGCGGTCATCCACCAGGTGGGCATGGTCGTCTTATTCAGCGCGTGCTTCTTCCCTGTCTTCACCGCATTTGTTTACATCTACCTGGACATCCTGAAGATCTCCTGCAGCCACCAGAAGCAGATCTTACAAATCAGGCAAGCTGGCTCAAGGACTGTTGAGCACAATCACAATGAACAAACTGAGCATCCCCACCAGCAGCTGAGGATTTGCTTCACCGGCCATGTCAAGGCCTTGAGGACCGTGGCGATGCTTGTTGGCTGTTTCTTGGCGCTCTGGTGTCCGTTTTTTGTGGCATGCCTTGTGCACCTTCTGTGCAAAACCTGCAAAGTTACCAAAGTGTTGGAAAATCATCTGTGGCTCTTAGGACTGTCTAACTCCCTCATCAACCCCCTGGTGTACGCCTACTGGCAAAAGGAGGTGCGACTGCAGCTGGCGGCCATGTTTTGCTGTTCCAGAGGTAGATCGTCAGCTGCTGAGCCGCCACATGCCATGGGAAGATACAACCAGCAGCCAACTGTTCTGACTCTAGCTGCTGTTCCTGCTGTAGAAATCCAGGAACTTTCACAAGCACAGACAATGATGAAGCCCTGACGAGCTTATGGGTAAAACTGGGACATTAAAGACTCACAAACTCTGGGGAATGGACTAGAGACACTGACAGCACCAGGGATTGTGGCGCAGGTATATGTTGTCATGTAATAATATCAAACCTTACACTTGCTGTTTGTTTCAGGGTTTCCTGCACTGGCCTTGGTTAAGATTGAGTTTAATGATGTTATTTTCTGAACAAATTAAGAAAAATGAAATCTAATCTATTTTAAAAGGGACTTATCAGGCCACAATATTTCCTTTCTTTTGAATTTAGAACATACAACGCCTGTTTCTTTGACATCTATTTGCCACTGTGCCTCACTTCTTTGTCTAAGGAGTCCCACCAGGTTTTATTTTGGGTCCTTTTCTTTTTTGAAGTGCACCTATTCGGAAATCCAAGTGGAAACAACAAAGTTGAGTTTTAGCTGTATGCCGATGACACTCTCATGTACAAGATGATTTTTGCCCAAAATGAGTAAAAGCATCAACTTGCTGTGAAAAGTATGAGCCAAGTACAAGACTGAAGTCATAATATTTGGGTCCAGAGAGAGAGCCGTGTTTTTATAATCTCCAGCCATATCGTACCAAAACTCTCTGAGTAATTTATGAAACATCAGTGGTTTTAGTTGTGCTGGAGTTGTAGTCACTCAATTGGGTGAAATAATGTTTTTCTCCAAGTGGTCTTTGACTGTATCAATATGTGTTATACATTATTCACATATTGATTTTTGTCAAATGAATTCAAGAGCCATCCAGTTTTGCAAACAATGAGGAAATCCATTTATATACAGAACCCATCTTATAACCGTCCGTCTCTTCTGTGCCAATTGAATTGAGGAAGACAGATCTCTGATAACATCCAGCAAACATCATGAGAGAGGCTGGAAACAGGACATGAAACATGAGCTTGGTGCCCGAGCTTTGTTTTTATGCTGTTTTATTACATGTATGTGATTTAGGAGCTTTAAACAGAGCGCTCTCAGATAGCAAACAGGCCTGCTGTTTATCTGAGAAGCCGCTCCAGCACTTGTTATTTTTCATAGTTGGATAAATATTCAGTCATGGAAACTTCCTCTTTTGTTTGAATCTTGATAAACGTTGTCCCCTCTCCGGGTCAGTGGTTTGTTCCAACAAATCAGTCTTGTCAGGTGTGTCAGAGGTTTCTGGGTTGGGTTAGATAGTGAACATCTACACCAGACAGTCAGATTACAGGGTGGGCGTTCAGTCTTATCAGCGGGGCTGGAAATGCAGATAAATTGAGTTCTTTGTCTTGAATCATGTCAAATTGTTCATAAAGATCTCAGGGAATCCTCTCATATGCATTTAAAAAGCTGTTTTTGTGAATTATAATGTTGCATTGTGCAAATGCATTGATCTAATTTCTAGTTGAATAAATCATCACATTAAATTACATTTACGTTTTGGAGTGTGTTTTAATGAAAGGCCTTATTTTCCCTTTGTTATAAATTCAAATAAGATTAAATCTGGACTTGTAAAGTGACTGTGAATTATTCTAAGTTTGTAAAGAGTGGTTAGACAAGAGATCAGAAAAAATGCTTCTGTTTTTGAAAAGTGATAGAAAGAATATACAATCATGAGAAAACTCTTATTTTACTGTAAAATGTAGGTCTTATTCCAACAGTTAGAGTTTGTAAAAATGTAAAATTTGGTGTATATTTGACCTTTTTTGTGACATTTAGAAAATAAGCTGTGTAACAACCGTTGACATGGGCTAACATGGCAAAATGAGCAGCAAAGTGGGCTCTAGTAGCCGGCATCAGATGGTTTTTAAACACAACTTCTAAGTTGTTTTATGTTGGAAAGTGACAAACTTTGTATCTGTGGAGAAACAGCCGCGGTGCTACAAAGAGGGTTTGATAGACAGTAATATAGTATATTTGTCCTCGTATCTCTGAATCAAGACACACAAAATGGAAGATATTTTATTGATAAAGAAAAAACTGAAATGCTCAACTTAACACTCAAACTTTTTACAGGGACATGCAGACTGTTGTTTCATGATGGGAGGTTGTGTTAGAACCACAGGAATGCTTTCTGAAACTGATTTATGACAAACCGAGAACTACAAAACCAAACAGTTTCTACAATACTTAGATTACAGCTGGAGGTAGATGCTGAGTGTGTGTTTGTACATGTTCGAGGTGTGTGTGTGTGTGTGTGTGTGTTAGCTGCGCTGCTTCATCGGCGTCCTCATCGGGCTGAAGAACGGGTGCCACAGCGCCTCCTCCAGGGTGATCCGCCTGCAGACGTCGTACTCTAACATGCAGCTGAGCAGGTCGAAAAGCTGCCTCTCGTCCTCGCTCCTCCTCCACATACACAGCTGAGAGGCAAATGGTCAGTTAAATGCTCCGCCTGACGGCTGCAGCTGATTGGTCAATCTTTCTTTTGTTTTGTATTACCTTCAGAGGCTGACAGTGTTTCCTGACGCGCTCGTTAGAGGAGCTCTGCTTGTCCCAGTTCAGACGCTCGTTGTTCACATATTGCTGCCTTCTACATACAACACACAAAACACATGAGTAGATGTCATCCTAATATAATAAGTGAAATACAGGGAGGTTGGTGTTTGCTTTGTGTCTGTTTTCTTCAATTTGGTTGATGTCTCTTTCATTTAAGTGGGTTTTTCCATATTTTTAAGCCTTATTTTTTTATTTATTTATGTATTTTTAGCTGTTTTCATTCTTCCTAGCTTATTTCCTTGATGTTGACTCGACAGTCTACCTTTATAAAAATATATGATATAATTTTAATTGTATTTATTTTATGATGTGAGATATAGTTTCAATATTCTTATAACCTATTACGTTTAATTTATTATATTTTTTATACAAAGCGATGGATTGGCAGCATTTCTTTTGCACAGTCTTTCATTTATACAAATACTAGTTGATATTAAATTGCTGCAGTTTTCCTAGGACAACTGTGTAAAAAGTAACACCCATGTGTAACGTCTAACTTCGTATCAAGGGAAAAGCAGCCAAAACTTTCAAGATCTGACCAGTTACATTATTTTTTAAACCTAAAATCGGAGAACAGTCTCTATTATGATGCTTTAAAAAGTCCGGCACTAACTTGGTCTGTTTGAGCAGGTGTGGAGGAATCGGTCCCAGGACTGTCTCCATCATGGCCAAATGTTCAAAACTGTTGTGAGTCTGAAAAAGCAAACAGGCAGACAGGAAAGAGAGGAGAAAGTGACTTTTTTTTCTAAATGTGTTGAGTGTGTGTGTTTCCTGCAAATGAATGTACCGGGAAGAGAGTGCGTCCAAGGTAGAACTCCATCAGCACGCAGCCCAGACTCCAAACATCACACGCCTGGTTCCAGCCCAGATCTGCGCACAATGAAACACAGTTAGACACACATTTACACCTTAAAACAGAAGAAGAACACACCATAACGAGAAGAGTTGAGCTTGTGTGTACCCAGTATGACCTCTGGAGCTCGGTAGTGACGTGTTGACACAAGAGTTTCATGGTGTTGGTGGTCAAAGGTGGCGGTGCCAAAGTCAACCACCTTCACGTCTAGACTCCTTAGCGTCTTCTGTTTACATCTCTAACACACACGCACACACACACGCACAATCAGATGATTGAAATCTTTATGGCGACACATCTTGTTTGCTGTCGGCTGAAGGACTTGTACCTTCTCATCATTGTACTCCAGGTCGTAGTCCGAGCTCACAAAGAGGATGTTCTCTGGTTTCAGGTCTGTGTGGGTCAGTTTGTTACGATGCAGGACTGAACAAAAAGACATGACAGTGAAGAGAGACTGAAGTGGTGATAAAGTCGTAGTTTTGGTTTAGACATGTGGACTCACAGCAGACGGCTCTGAAAAGCTGGAAGGCCATGTGTCTGATCTGATCCACGCTGAACGGCAGGAACTTGTTCTGTCGGAGGAACTCGTAGGTGCTGATGCCGAGCAGTTCGAACACGATGCAGATGTGACCCTCGTGATCGAACCAGTCCAACATCCTCACACAGGCGCTGACAGAGTGAGAGTAACACCAAAATTATCCTTACTGAAACAAAAACATGACAGATAAATGTTGATCCTTTTCACTCACAATCTGTTGTCGTCATCCAAGCTGTTGATCTCTTCGAGCACCGTGATCTCAGACTTTGCCACATCTCGAAAACAGTCGATGTTTCTCACGATCTTCACGGCGACACGTGCATCTCTTACAAGAGCCAGCAACATTTGAGAGGTAAATGTGCGTTTACTACAGAATCAAGGTTAGAAGAGCAATTTTTAATAAGCAAGAAGTCTCACTTTTCTCTGTCAGTACACTCCACCACTTTTCCAAAAGCTCCAGCTCCGAGCGTCGACACAATCTCATCTGTAGGAGACAGACAGACACTCGTATGGGAGAAAATTCAACAGTGTGAGAAACAAAAATTAGAGAAAGTGCCAACCATCGTTAAAACTTGTACAACATACTTATTTTTTGTATCACTCGAAACTCAGAAAGACATTAAAAAGGTGAGTCTGGTTCTGGCAGGAGGAGTTGAAAGAATGTACGGAGTATCTCCTGATGGCATGAGTGTACGGTGTTACAGTCTGTTGACCTGTTCATGCATTTAAAGTATGAAGCTACAAGGACAGAACAGCAAGTACAGACAAAAGGTCGGAGTCGCGTACATCTTTCCTTCAACACCAGGCCGATGTGATAGACCAGATGTCCCTCCTCTTCGTCTATCTCGCTGGTCTTGTCTCTGTGACTGTTCTTAGCTTCATCACGGGCAGTGTTGACAGCGCTGTCGTCCTGAGGAGCGGACTCATGCTGCTGTGAGTTGTCGTCGGTCTTAGTTGAAGGTTGGACGGTCACAGTGATGAATGGTGGACGCAGGGATGAAGACAGGTGTTGGTGATGGTGATGATTTTGTAGGGGACGTAGATAAAGACAACAAGGGGACAATTTAAAAGGGAGCGAGAAGGTGTCTCATAATTTAGCAAGTCAAATATCTAGCTTTGGTTCGAACTACATTTTTAGTTTGATCTGCAAGTTTTCACAGAAGGAAAGTCTAGAGGGTAATAAAATAGAAGTCAAACAATTAGACGTCTTTAATTTCAAAGACTATGTCAGCTTTTGGGGAGTGGAAACTTGCTCTTTAAAATAACAGCTACTGTAGAATAAAAGTGGTTTTTACTCTCTGACTGCTGGACTGATTTCTGCAAAGATAAAAAGATCTACAGAAGCCATACCGAGTTACAAACATCTGGAGAAGTGAAGTGTGTACATTGGTTGTAGCTTCCAGTCTCTCTGTCATTGCGTACATCTGATATGGAGCCATCATTCTCTGTACGTGGAAAGAAGGATAAAAGGATGTCATGTTGTTGTGATTACTGTCGACTCTGGCATCAAAAACCATCATAGACTATAGGGCCACCTGGAGTAAGACGCTAAAAGCACAGGTTCAAGTACCTTCACATGAGCCACACTTGTTGTCCTTCCAGCCCATGATACCGATGAAGACACTGAACTCTGTGATGCTCTATTTCTGCAGAGAAAACACACAATAGGTATAAGCACTGTGGAGGGGTCATACATGAGCATCGACATTAATTAGTAAGATCGTTTTCCTGATGCATAAAACCTGGAAAACTTTACCATGACTTTGACAATAGCTATGAAAAATGTTGGGCTATTAACGGGTCCAGGAGAGGAAGTGGTAATAACCGTTTCATCCTCTGTGGTTCCCAGTTGGAGACACCAGACACGCCCAGTCAGAATACCTTTTAACACATGCCATCGAGGCTGCAGTATGCTGGGTTAGTGGCGTTTAGAGATGTGTTTCCTTGTCAAAACCTGCTATAAATAACTTTTACTCCACAGACAGCATCACTACTGAGGACACAATCTGATACGTGAACACTGAGTAATGAGGGACAACGCCCCTCGGGACTCTTGGACGACTAACCTTCTGCAGAAATGGTCTATGTTGTTAAATAATGCAGGATTTTCTGGTTATGATGACATCCCCCAAATTAAGCTATAACTGCAGGAGGACATATCTGGAAAATATGTTAATATAGCGTCAATCTCCTTCATCATATTAACCGTACGCTAAGGCTTTTATGCTCTTACACCACGTCCTGCATCCCGTGAGACTTACTCCTTCTCACTGCCTCCTTTTTGTCCAGACTGTAACGCTCCAGTTTGAGCTCAAACCTCGTTTTATTTAAAAAAGCGGCAACATTTCTTTTCCATTTATTCAGCGTTGATGTTCAGATTTATATACGTCTAAAAAACAAAACTTCAAGAGTCTACACTGCTCCTATTAAACTGGAATAATTTATGGTTTAATGAAACTAAGACAGAAATGATACTTCACTCACTTAGTTGGCTGGTAACAGAAATAAATGTACAAAATGTGCTTCTGGGTATTTTTTGGTGAAAATGAGGGAACTGTTTGTTTGTACCCTGTTATTAACTGTGTGCCTCACTTTCCTCAGTGCACGCCACCTTTTCTAAATGATCCCATGTTTTTGATCCTAAATGACAGCTTATTAAATCCAGAACAGTTACACGTGGCTACTGCAGTTATGAAATGTAGTTTAATATTGCCTCAGACCTAAATATGTTACGAAACCTAAAGCAGAGCTCGGTGTATTTTTACATTTCATGAACGTTACAAACATGTTACCGGCTTATACAACCATGTAAATTAGACTGTAATGTGAACGGTGTCATGAAATCTAATATCACTTGTTTCTCATTTGTTATAATAACATTATATTAATTGATCAAACCCAAAAAATCAACTATCTCCAAATTGAGCTGAAGAAACACGGCTCAAAACTAACACGAGTGAAGCATTTTCAATGATAGTCTTACTTACAAACTTTGTTCCTGGTCTTGGATTAAGTGCGTAGGTCCTAAAACTGGAGCTGAAAACCCATGAGGTGTTTTCTGTTTCCTTCTGACCTGTTTCCTTCTCTTCAAAAAGGCTAAAGTGCTGAATTTAGATGAAAATAATCTCCTCACAGTCACGTTTTGCAGTAAAAAGAGGTGCAGGAATCCTCATAACTCTTCCTCTGTGCTCTGCGTGGTATTCAGACCCTCCGTCCTCTACAGCTCTTGATCTTTTGGGTCAAAGTGTTCCTGCCTCCTGAACCCCTGAACCCCTCCTCTCTGTTTTCAGAGCTATACATAGTGTTACATCCTTGCAGCCTGCAGCTCCGTTGGTGTTTCTATCTCCACGGCTTCCCTTGGCCTTTCAGTGAGGGCCAAGTTACGACCTCCCAGCGTGCAGGAGAGCTTCCAGAGGCCGAGAACTTAACATGAGACTACAATGGTCCCTGTGGGAAAATTAGGTTATTAGAGTAGCTATTTAAAGTGGTCCCAGTGAAGAAGTCGACAAAGAAGACCTGAGAGTTACTGCACCTAATGAGCCACGTGCTAAGACAGGGGTGTTTTTCTACCCGGCAACTGGTGTCATTTCCTTTTTGGCAACTCTTATTCAAATTTTGATGGTTTCCATTACGACAAAATAAACCTGCATTAATTAATCTATTAGGAATATGGGAATGAATAAGATGATATGATTTGTTGATTGTTAGAGTCAAATGCTCCAAATCTCGGCTAAATCCAAACCCTTTCTCCAAGTTTTTAAACACAGTGGGAACACCAGACGTTAAAAATGAAGCCACTGTTCAAGTGTGATAAACCACAGTTCTTCAGAGGTTGACTTGAAGCTGGTGAAAGCGAAAAAAGTCAACAGCCCAACAACCCTAACAAGATGAAAGTCCACATATCACGACCTACCGTAGCACATGTTTACCAGCAACTCGATTCCTGAGACAAGGACACTACTCCGGTTGAGCTGAGACAGTTGCTTGTGTTTGCTACCTCGTGCCGGACAACATTAAGTGCTGGTGTGTCAAAAAAACATCGACATGCACTTTTTTAACTTGCCCCAATGTAAAAGTTTCATGAACGTAGGACCTAACAGATACTCGACACCTCTAGTAGAGGACAGCAGCTCGTACTCCGCATGGATAAGAGCTCTTTAACACCAATGATTATTCAGGAAGTACGAGTTTCCTGAGACGGTTCATTACTCAAACTTTAACAGAGTAAAAGCAGTAAATGGTTTCGATTTGATTCACCTGTTTCCTAATCTGTATGTGCAGAACATAGAGTGAGTATTTCAAAACTTGTTCATTTTGAAGGTAACACGGTTGCATAAGAGGTACTTCATTTCCAACATGGCAACAGTTATCGATATTCTGATGTAAGACTGACTAGCATTACTCTCACATTCATCATCCTGATAGTCCTAAAGCACGTCTTTAATTTAGGTGGCCTCATCTAAATTTCCAAGGTTGATTGATATGTTGACAACAGTGTGTCCACAAGCTTACGGTTTGAAGTAGCATATCCACCGTAACTTAAACCTCCCCCCTCTCTCCCTCTGCCTCCTCCACAAATTGCAGACATGCCATCACATTTGGGGCTTTTCTTCCCCTCCTTATCATTTCATTTTTATCTTCTCTTCACTTTCACTATCACTCCAGTTTATTTACAGTGTCTTTATATTTGTGACAGATGGCAGATATTTGCTGCAGTTTAGCCTCATGTGTCCATAATAAACAGAGAATTAAAAACTTTCTCTCCATTAATGACAAGTATTTTAAATGAAAACATTCTGTTCTTTACTGCATATTGACATATGTATTAGATGATAGGTCTCTGTAATGCAGGAGGGCTTTTCTTTTTATAGCCAACAATGTCAAGGAGTGTGAGTCGTTCCTGAGCAGTGATCTCCTCCTCCTCCTTCCCAGCTCAGATGTGGATCAGTCTTTCCATGCCGGCCGGCTCAGCTGTCTTTAGCGTCTGTAAATTATGACTAAGGACGCCTCCCTGCTGCTGACAACTTGCAGGACCGTTGTCACTCACTTAAGATCATCCAACACTCACTACTCTCCCACTTGTGCCAGGAGTGAGGAAGGTTTCACTCGACATACAGCTTAATTGACGGAAAAAGGGGGCCCCCTTCCTGACAGCAGCTACCCAGACTTTATATATCTGCAGCTGAAAGACTGATTTTAAAACTGAATTACATAACTGCCTGCAAATCCTTTTGTGGCATCCCTTCGGGATCAATACTTGATCCCCTGATGTTTTAGGAAGAATGAGTAATTGGGGAAGTATTTTTAGGAGGCTGTAGCGGCTTTCAGCTCTAAAATGTCAGGGTTAGTTTATGGGTTCATCAGTCCACCACTCGATGGGACAAACTAACTTTGATGTACTGAAAAAAGAGCGGTGCCAGAGGTAATCGTGGAGTAGGTTGAAGGTCAAACTTTCTTCTCCTAGCAGAGATTCATAAAGTCATCTAAAACAGTGGAGGACTTTCAAAAATGTCTGGTTTCTGACAAATGATTGGAACTTTTCTTGGACTAGACCCAAATTTGTTGGTTTAGGTTTGGAACAAGAATCCCTGTGGATTCAAGTCCTTCACCATGATGATGGTCTGAACTCTCTCTGGTCTTCTGATAGCTGACAGCACTGACACACCATATTCAAACACAGACGGCAGAAGCTTCTCTGTCAGACTCTGCTGCTTTAGGTGGCCACATGCCTCCTTTCAGCTGGTTCCTATTGGATCATCTCCCTGTCAATCAACTTTGTCGTGAGCAAGTGGCTAACAGGATATACGTGAAACGGTGAAATCACTGTCACTTTTACAAGCCCTCAGGTTTTTCTAACTACCCCACCTCCTGGTAAATCAATCCATCAAAAGGATCCAAAGCATCTCTGCCTGTCGACGCTGCGGCAAAAACACCGGTCAAACACTCCCAGTCAGTTCTCTCTCGGGGGAAATGTTTTTATCTGATGAACAATGGAGAGGGCTGATCACTCATGTGCATGTGAAAAGTTTACATTATATTAGTCAATCAAAGCATACAATCATCTGCTTTATGTATGGGTCAGTCATATTGAGTTTCTCGCAAATGAATGGTGACGGCACACCCGCCAAAAACTTTAACTGGGGCATATGCAGATGGGTTATTCTTGCCTGTGCAGTGTGCATGGGCAACATCACCACACATTCATCTGTAAAATGCATGCAGGGGACAGAGGAGAGATGTATGTGCAGAAGAGGACCAGACTACAGACAAAAGATGCTTTCCTGTCTTTTTAATTTTGCAACAGATGATATTGTGCAACAGATGCACTACCCTCAAGTCTCCGAATTGCATCTTGCTCACTGTGTCATGTCTCCATTTTTCTGCCAAACTAACACTCACTTTAACTGATCCCTGACATGATAAAACAAGATTACAAAAACATTTAAGCAGCATATATTCCAGAAATAACCATCCTGCTCTGAATCCTCTTAAAGTGACATGTAAAGAGGACCTCTGTAAGGATTTTATATTGAGTTTTTCTTGCCTTAACTTCATCAGTAAGTGAATGACACAGTTTCCCACCTTCTAACTAACCGTCTGAAATCACTTTTCATACTTTGAATGGAAACCGGTCTAATCCCCTCCAGATGGCTGCGATACTGTGACTTTGACTTTTACTTAAGGGATTATTCAGGGACTATCGGTTTTAGTTGATTTGATATGCTGTAAGATATACTGTGATGAACTCTCAAAGGTCTGCGCTATGAAAACCAACCTGCCCTCGTACTATAGCTCTAATAATTAGCACTATGCCTGTGGACCGCAGCGCAGCTCTTAAGCACATAGCTCACTAATGACCCTGAGATATAGAGACAGATTGTTTTTGAAGATTCATCGCTGCTGTCGTCGGTTCAGTATCAGTGAAATGTCTTTATACTCCAGCCAACAAAAACACGCCTCCCTGATTGGCTGGTAGATGTAGCAGACTTGATCGTGTTTTGGTTACTTAACGCTTAAGTGGAAGTTTTTAAAGAAATCTAACATTTAAACCTAACCTTTTGTTTTGCTCTATGTACTTTCAATGATAATAAAACAAGCTTTCAGGCCACTGGTACAGTTAATGCAGCAACTGGCACTGCCTGGTAATCCTGCACATGTCCCAGCATGTGCTAAATGTGTAGATGCCCCATGAAGACAATCCTTTTTATAGACTATGTGGGCAGCATATGGGAAGCTACACTGGAGGCACATATTTGCCAGCAACTGGTTACATAACTCTGAGCTATACTGCAGAAATTTCCAAAAAAATAAGCATTTTTTTCAACCACGGGAATCAAGATCAAGTGGTTCAAACATTTAAACAAAAAACAACACATTAGAAATACACCAATGATACAAAATGATGAATGATATGCAAACATGCAAGAGGGTTTGATAAGTACTGATTTTGAGTCAAACTAGAGTCCAGGTTGAGTGAAGAAAGTAGCAGAAACTTCTATGAGCATTTATCAGTTAATGACAGAAATAGATGGAGGTGTGCACAGACTGACATTTCTCCAAAGTGATTAAACCCAAAAATGTTTACCTAAATGGATTTCAGCAACAAAAGGCATCAAAATGTTGCCTGATTGCATTAATTAGTCATGTCATGAACTTCAGGTGTGCTCCTGTAAAATCTAACAGTTTAAATACATGCCAGTGCATTGCTTTACTAACACTGTTGTTGATATTTATTGAGTGCAGAAATGAAATCCTCGCAAATCAACCGAGATTTGTCTCATCTTGGAGGAATTCTAATTTATTTGCAACTAAAAGATACAATATTTGTCTGTCTAATTAATCCAAAGGCAAAAGTGAGTTATTTGTCAGTTTAACAAACTGTTCAACACTTTTTGTGCGCCCAGACGTAACCCCACGGCTCTGTGACAGATGCATTGCAATCATCTCTGCATACCTTTCTTTGTTGCTGAAGCTGTGCCGCTCTCTGCCTCTCCTCCTCGCTGCTGTTTGGTTTTCTGTTTGAATCCCTCGCTCGCCCACCTCCTCTTCTTCACCTTCCTCCTCACCACGTCCTCCCCAGGGGGAAAGCAAACACTTGTTGCCACATGGCTGCCAAACAAGGAGAGCCAGAAATGGTGACGTGGTGCAATAAAACATTATGTCCTCCAGAAAACCAAGACGTGAACATTCCTGCGCACTTCTAGGCAGTAAAAGCCTCAGCCAGCTGCAGTGAAAAAAGACACGAGGAGCTGCTCCTACCTCGACCCTTGGCCTGACCCAGGAGGGCTCCTCTTTCCCTCTGCAGGAGAAAACACAGTGTACAGTGTCTGATCTGGAACTGTTGATGGAGGATGATGCAGGAAATCGTGTGATGACGAATGAAACTTGACACTCCCAACGACTTAAGCCTAAATCTGACACAAGATAAAGTAATGTAAAGTTGGTGACTGATCGGTTTTAATGCAGGTCTAAAACAGGTTTACCCCTGCCCTGCTGCAGGGCCATACAGTTCTGTTTTTTCATGGTTTGTTAGGAGTCAACATGATAAAACTCAATAACATCCTTCAATGATCAGCAATAGTTTGTTTCTGTGTCATGATGACCTCTAGATTGGGTTTGGACCATGATCACATGACTTTACTGAATCTTAGAGGTCATCACAGTCAGCTGAGTGAAAACCCGCGAGAAAACCCACTGTGCACCTAAATATAAAAACAAACTGTTACCACTCTATAATCCGAGAAGACCCTTTAGTTCAACTGCATTCTGAGTCAAAGTCTCAAGAAGATCGAGCTTTTGGAGTGAAGATGCTTCTGCTCTGGGACGGTCAACTCCTTTCTGCATAAACTTGTGTGTTTTTAATAAATGACAAATAAATACATGAATGGATGAATGAATGAATAAATACCATGTTTTGGGGGGAGGTCTCTGTTATTGTATTGATTTTTAAGTATTTCCAACTAGTAAAAAACAATTGACTCCACCTACTAAGCAGTTAATTTCAGACAGATGCACTTCAAGATTGGACAGCAAACGTTAATAAGTGGTTGATTAGAAAGAGAGGTGAGGATATTGTTGCTATTTGTCAGGTGGTTCAAGGCCTGTCCCAAATCTACTCCTTCCCAGGTTTCTACGTCAAAGAAAAGGTCGTCCACTAAGTCTAAGATCGGGAATCAGTCCTCTGATCTGCATTTAAGAGTCTTTCTCCCGTGGTTCATTACTGCACTGAAGACTTTTCCATCAATTGTCTTCATCTGGCAGAAATCTCATGAGGTGTTCCTCAGAGCTCCGTTCTAGGACAACTAGTTTTCATTTAATTCTTTGGATACAGTTAAAACTGGTTTCCTCCTGCATGAATAAGGTCTGTGAGTAAACACAGGAGGGTGCATAATAAAATGAGAAAAGATTTGCAACTTCCAAAGAAAAGAAAATAAAGAAGAAAAGAAAACGACCTTCAGCACGCAGAGCGCTCAAGCGTCATGTCAAAGTTCATGTTGTGTTTTCACGATAAAACATTCCAGAGCGCTATCTTTAGCTTTACTATCAGTAACAGCCGAACTAAAACCGACAGCGGCTAAATTTAACATCACAACACCAAGGCTACGTGTAATCCCACTGTGGATTAAGTTAGAGGACAGACCCCTCACAGATCCTCGTACCAAATATCCCATGATTTTTTTTCTCCATGCAAAATTACAAATAACCCAAAGTGACAATGAAAAACAATTTTCTCTTTAAAAAGCTGTTTATGAACAGACCTCTATATAAATATCTGATTAAAGTGTTTGTATTTAAAGTAATTAGCAGATACAGAATTTACAATGTATTGTGATACATGTGCAAGAATAATAGGTTACATGAAACTGCACAGTCCTACATTATTGGTACAATAGATTTTAATATGATTATTGTAGAAAAATGTCATCATTCTCCTGGGACGTTAAATTGAACCATAATACTGAATAAATCTAACTGCTCCAGAGAACAAAGACAAACGATATGAATTGCTTTGGTACTATACAATGTGATACCATGCAATCCATATTGTGCTTTACAAAATGCTTTTTGTCGCTTTGTGGACATTTGTCTGGGACTTCATGGTGGCTGAACACATATATCCACCTTCAAAGCTGTACAGACTTATGAAATAAACAGTGACATCAAACACCTGCTAATGACACTGTTGCCACAAAACCCACATTGAAGGTATTGGATGTCATGGCCAACAATAAGTGAAATGGAAAAGAACACCGGAGCCCGCTGAACAACCTTCAATCTAAATAAACTTGTAAACGGGACTTCTCTTTATTTATATCTATGTATATATAACTTTTTAATTGGTGGGAGCGGCCTCACATGCAGCAACCTGATGTCTCGTTTACAAATTTATTCTTTAAATGGACAGAAGTCGACACTAAGGAACAGCTAATCGTATCAGTATGTACCGTACATCTGATATCACAACACTATAAGGACTTTATGTACATTGTACATAAGGTGGAGTCAGACGCTGTAAATATCTGAGACTTAACCCAAACCTTGGGGGGCCTGGGGTCATAATACAATCCCTCCACATTCACCGCAGCAGTGGACACTATTTTATCATCCTTTTCAGGGGTAGAAAGCATAATAAAGAAAAGCTACTGCGTCTCTATAGGATATGTTTGTTCGATCTTTGTTTGTACCTCCTCCTTTCTCCACCAGGTGCCCTCTTTGCACCTTCTACACACCTGTTACCTCTTCTTATCAGCCCCACAGTTGCCTGATCTCTCCTCCTCCCCCTGATCAGCCTTACATGTAAGAAGTGGATGAAATCAATCTGAATTTACTGTTTCTACCTGCACTGACAACAAACAGGTTTATTTTATTGACTTCAATGTAAACTGGCTCCTAGACAGCCAGATGTTTCAAGTTTAGTGCGAACATGCGGAAGGCGACAGATGAATTTTTAGTGCAACTGTGACGCACAAACACTGACACCACAGGCTTGTGTTTCTGTCTCAAACATAAAAAATAAAAATATCTTCACCTTTAAGTGCCAGAAAAGCTCAAAATAAATATTAAGTTCTTCGTCACAGACATGAGCGCCTCACTGGTTTAAAAAAGTTTGTACTGTAACTGTATTCAGTATTTTATTTGTTTATGTTTTTCATTTTCAGTCTTAGTTTAAAGGCCAAATAGATTAGCCATTGTATATATCAGTATATTTTGGGGGTCTTTTTCAAATAAGCATTTTTAAAACAGCATACTTTCACTTTTTGTCAAGAACTTAGCTTTTTCCACCGGTGGTGTACTCCGAAGGTGCAGGAGGGGGAGTGGGACACAAGTTCGACCCCAGGTGCCCTCTGCTCTGAAAAGGTGATCCTGGCTAAAATAAGAGGTATAGAACGCTCTCTTTTTAATATGCAATTCATACAAACAGAATAAAGTGCACCTTACATCTGCCCCTCCCTGTATTCTTTTATTCCTTGAATTCTTTTTATTTGATTTTACCTTGTTTTTAGCTTGTTACTATTAATTTTGCCTACTGTATTTTTATTATGTTTTTGTAAAGTGTCTTTGAGCTCCTGTAAAAGCGCTATACAAATAAAATGTATTATTATTATTATTATTATATTAAATGCCCTTCAAGAATGTAAACATAAAAAATGCATTCTTGATGCCCTTCCATTAAAAAAAGGACGCCCTTTCTTTGCAGGAAATGTAAAAGAGTGACCTCTGGATGCCTTCTTTTAAATGCTTTTGGTGCCTTTTCCATGGTTGACTTGTAAAATTTGCCTTCTTGATGCCCTTCAAGTATAAAAATTTGTTTTTAGAAAGTTCTCTTTGGATGCCCTTCTAACAGACAAAACTAAATAATGTGCCCATTTTTGACCATTTAGCCTTCTCTTACAGCACATGCTCTGTTGACAAGCATGGTTTGAAAGCAAACACCTTGCTTTTCCATTTTTAAAAATATTATCAAATATAGAATGTGAACTTTGTGCACATGAAGCACCTCTGCTTAAAAACTCTGCTTTCTTGGTCCTGAAAATAAGGCCTGTGCCCCATGGCATACAGCAGGTGACCTTTGAATGGGTTGTGCTCCTGTGAGATCACTAGGGGGCACTGCTGTTAGGCTGTTTTCTCTGACAGCTTTAGACAATGAGGTCAGTTTCCCTCACAGACAAGCTGCTACTGGTTAGCAATAATTCATGTGTGTGATTCATGACAGACATGAAGTCAGAGAGAAGAGGAGAGCAGGTGACACATTTCATTAAGAGTAGAGTGCGCTCACACACACACAGAGCTCTCTGTAATGAAGAGTGTTCGGTCCATACTGTTTGTATCGACAGATGTGAGAGCTCTCAGGTGTGATTAAAATCCTCTATGTCAAATACACAAATATGCACATATACTGTATTACTTTTCTAAAGTCACCTGATTTTCTCGACCTCATTTGCTTTCTGGATACAGGATACAGTATATTCATATACAAGTCTATCCACCCATGCTCTGCACTTTGCAGGCCAGTCTTTGACCCATTTGCTGAGTGGCACAAGTGTGCAGGAGAAGTAAATGCATGGATAAGTCTGAGATAGCGTGCATCTCCTTTTTGATAACAGTAAAGCAAAGAGAGGTGAAAAGCTGCACAGTTGTCTTTGTTTTCATTGTTTGGAATACAACCTTTGTTATTGGTCAGGGAGCTGGGTGAAGAAGACCAGTAAAGTTGCCCGGGTTTGATTGAGTTCTCTTAGATTATTTGGAGTCTTGATGAGATGTTTCTTAGCTCCACATGATGCTCTTGATTTCTCAGTGTTTCTTTTTGAACATATAATCATACCTAAAAGTACTTAGCAGATGTTCAGAGTACATGCCTAAGTTTATATGTGCACTCCATATCGCTAAAACATGCACTCATGTTTGGATGATGCCTACGCCTTGTTTCCTGTGATGCATGTCCACGGAGGTGAAGAGGAAATCCATTCATTCCTCTGAGAATCTGAGAAGCTCCTCCATTACTGTTATATTTCAGTCCTCAAACTACCTTGAGTATTTTTAAAACATTGAACCTTTGCACTGGATTTTAGGGGAAACCGTATGACGGTGTGCTTGCTAACAGGATGCTCATTCATTTGTCCACCTGATTTTCCAGAGTTTGAAATGGAAATCAGGCACCATGCACATGCAAATGCACACCATGCATGCATGATATCCCATCTGCAGACAAGTGCCACTATGCAGAGTCGATGATACCCACTACACCTGTCACTCTGCAGCCAGGAGGAGCTGCAGCACGATGGGACCAACAGGTCGAATTTACTCATGTGGTTTTAACGTTCAGGTGTCCGTTTACTTTCAGTGATTTACTTTTGTCTGTTGTATCTTTCAGCCTGCAGGCGGGACAACTGGACTTATTTGATAACTCATATTGATTACACAGTTGAAGCACTATACTGTATACTCTGTTGTACTTAAAGCCAATGAGGGTTATTGAATTCAGCTGTACTTAGAAAGAGAGAAAGAAATAAAGAGAAAGAGAGAGAGAGAGAGAGAGAGAGAGAGAGAGAGAGAGAGAGAGAGAGAGAGAGAGAGAGAGAGAGAGAGAGAGAGAGAGAGAGAGAGAGAGAGAGAGAGAGAGAGAGAGAGAGAGAGAGAGAGAGAGATTCCTCATACTTTGATTGAGTTCAAAAGTTGACCACGCTGACCAGCCTCTCTCACTTTTATGTCCACTTGAATCATTGTGACAGTACGTGTGTGTGTGTGTGTGTGTGTGTGTGTGTGTGTGCGTGCTGCAGCAGACCATACTTCAGCAGCAGCAGATTTCCAGCCAGATCATCTCTCTCTCTCTCTCTCTCCGTCTCTCTCTGTCTCCCCCTCTCTCACCATCAGCTGTGATTACTTTGGTAAAACAGCGCTGCGTCGCAGAGAACCAATTTTGCTAATGCACAGCCTTCACGCGCACACACAGCATGGTTATTGATGAGGTAAATGGGGAGGGGGGCAACGAGGGGGCACACACACTGCTGGGAAATGGGGAGAGAGAGGGAGAGACAGACAGAGAGATAGAGAGAGAGAGAGAGAGAGAGAGAGAGGATGAGGAGGAGAGAGGGAGGAAGAGAGAAGGACGAGCTGGACGGGGACAAAGAGAGGGGAGACATAGGAAGGAAGAGAGGGGACAGAGGGAAGAAGGAGAGGAGGAAGAGGGACAAGGATGGCGCAGACATGGACGTTAAGACATGTAGACTGGAAATGGAGTGGGGTGTCCAGTTGAGGAGCCAGTAAGGGAACAGACAGAGAGGGGACAGAGGAAGGATGGAGGATGCAGAGGGAACATCATCTCCTTTTTATGGATGATGGCGTGGATGGACTCTGAAGAAGAAACAAGTTGAGTTGATGGTCCTTTAGGTATTTAAAGTCACATGCTGAAGATATAAAAAAGCTGTAAAAAAAAAAGAAATAGAGAAAAAGACGCTGCTGGAGTCACGCTGATGGAGTGTTTCATGCAGTGAGACAGCCATAAAATACTCCAAAGATAGGACGCAAAGTCAGACGTCTCACTCTTGCAGCTTTAGCAGACATGAGACGGTTATGACTTTGAAGGTGTCCATCATGGGACACGTGAAGACTGGATGTCTGGGGCTTTGCATATGTGCAGATGAGTGAGATTTGCATTACAAGAGGATCCCTAGAAAGCGACTTTCACATCCTGATTGAGGAATGAGGTACCTGGGAGAGTTCGATGGTTGCATCATCACCAAATGGAGACCTTTTCTTGAATCTTGTGAGCTCTGAGTCAGGAGATTTTTCAAGCAACCAGAAAGGACATTGGTCTGGCAGGACTGCTGTTGAGTTGAGGACCCTGGGGATAATAAATGGATGGTTCTATATTTCGAATATGAACTGGAAAAGCTTGCCACGTCTTGGGACTTCTCAACAGGAACTTTCGTAAAGGTCAATCGACAAAGAAACTCTCCTTAAGGTCTGACTCTATCATTCAGGACCTCCTCTCTGGAAAGTTTGTCCACCAACAGGAACCTTTATGAGGAACTTATCCTGATGGAAACTACTCCTGAACGTGCACCCCTGTGAAGACAACATCGGGGACTGATGATAAAACTCTGTATGGGGGAAAAATGTCTCTTTGGGACCTGGTATGCACATATCTCAGTGGACCCCCTGCAAAATCTTAAAAATCTAAATTATTATCTAGGCTGCGTATGCAAGTATACTTATACCAGGGGATTTATGGCCAAAAGGCTCATTTGGGATTAGACCGAAGTCTTGTTTAGGGCCTTTTGTTGATCTTTCTTCCTAAGCCTTGTTTTCCAACAGATGACACTTTATGTTTTAAGCGCTCATATTCCACTGCAATTTCTCCATCAATGCTTAATCTAATCAAGAACTTCAAGGAGACAATATCCAGCTAAAAAGATGTTCTGTAGTATTCTATAAAGAAACCTCAAGGGAGTACCCCTTTCAGTATCCGAAGAATCCAAAAAGCTGCATTGCAGGCTGCAAATCTGGCCAAAACGCAGTTTTTAAGGCCTTTTCCTTTAGAGTGAAACATCCATCAGGATGGACGGAAACAACAGCTTGCTGCACCCGTATTAGAGTGAAGCGTGAATATTGGAGGCTGAAAGGAGTGAAGACCAATGCATGTTGTGGAAAGTAGTCAGAGTTCTCAGGCGTTCCCAGTTTTTCATCTTCTAAGCGTCTTCAGGTCTGCAAAAAGACTCCATCTGGTTTTATGTCTCTTTTGCTGAGCATCTACAACCGTTTGCGTAGAGACTGGTGCAGGAGCGCTGCAGCATGGGACTCAGCTGCTTCAAGTCCTGGAAACATGACAGTACAGGGCACAAAGGTGAGGCAAACACACACACACACACACACACACACACACACACAGAATCAGGTATGCACAAACACACAAACCATCACCATATTACCTGTTAATCCCTCCTGTGTGGGGTGTGTAGAGTGGTCGCATGTTGCCCTTAAGTGACATCCGTTAAATGCTGACTCAGGATGCCGCTGAGGTGACATTGTGTGCACGAGTGTGTGCACTTCTTGCATGCATGTTTGTGTGTTAGGATATGACTTTGACATGAGAGTGAAGCACAATGGGACCTAGAAGGGAAGAGAAGTGTGTTAACGAGTCTGCATCATGACAAGTCAAGGGTAGAGACATCGAAGGAGGAGGACTAGAGTGTGGGTGTAACAGTAATGCAGAATGATACAAAAGACTCCTGTACAGTTTTTCACTCGGTCTCAGTCCACCTTAAACTGGCCCAAGGAAGATGTCATGGTTCAGTTTTAACCTATACTGCAGATGATACCGTGATATCCACTACAGAGTCATGTCTGTTTCTCAGTGCTAACAAAGGGTCTGAGGATCACAGTCATTCAGTTTTATTATAAATTCTGTCATCTCCAAATTCTAAATCTGTTGATTGGTGGCCCATGCAGTCCTTCAAAAAGTGTGGAATCTCCTCTCATCTTCTTTATGTGGATTCAGTTATACCCAGTTATATTACTAAACTGAAGCATATTAACCTAGTAAACTGGAAGGGGTTGATGCATTAGGATTTTTCAGCACCACGAAAATTTTTCAGTATTTTTTTTTTTGTCCCCATCCCAACTTTTTAAAATCTTATTGGTTGCATCAAATTCAAAACAAGTGCAAACTTTCTAAAACAAAACAAATCTTCTGTTTCACTATTTCCAACAAAATCTAAGGGTTTGACGATGAGCAGGCCACCGAAATCTGTTTCTTTCGCCCCAACATTTTGAAAACGCTGAAACAGTTTGAAATGTCAAGGGTGATAAACTTATATTTTCCTCTTACATGTTGCTTTGTTGTAAAAGTTTGAATTGCACGAGATTTGTGTGTTTTTGTAGGAAACAGGGACGTGTTGGCCAGCCCAGGCTCGTATTTCTTTCTGTCTAACAGCGCCGGTCAGGGTGACGAGTGGCTAAAGAGTCTAAACAAGGGAGTCTGGATACCTTTCACTGGTAAAAAGCAACAATCTTTATGAATTCAAATCTTGGTCTGTGTGTAGTGGGTGTTGAGATCAACAACTGTGAAAACTAGCTCTTTGAGTTGTGTCTTAGTTGTGTATTTGCTGGTTAGACAGTCAATGTCTCAGCAGTGAAAGCTCACCAGACTAACTGTTGTGTTTTCAGGGGTCTTTGGTCAGAGTTTAGAGGAGACGGTGCTGTATGAGCGGCGTTATGGGGTACGCTTGGTTCCTCTGGTAGTGGAGCAGTGTGTGACCTTCATCAGAGATCGTGGCCTGCATGAAGTGGGTTTGTTTCGACAGCCGGGACAGGCCAGTCTGGTCAAAGAGCTGCAGGAGGCTTTTGATGCAGGAGAGAGACCATCCTTCGACAGGTACCATACCTCTGCTTACTGCCTGAACTTCTAACTTTGCAACTAAAGTTCCATTAAGGAAGATTTTGTTTTACTCTGCAGTAACACAGACGTCCACACTGTGGCCTCATTGCTGAAACTCTACCTCAGACAGCTGCCGGAGCCTTTGGTCCCTTATAGACGGTACCAGGACTTCCTTCTCTGTGGTCAGAAACTGCTAACTGACCGAACAAAGGTAACTATCTCAACATATTCAACAATGAGAAGTTAGAGGGTAACTTCTCTTTCGTTCAAACCCTCACAAGTTGAGCTGATGGTGTAGCAGGGATAGTCTGGAGGTTCAGACACTCGTGTTTGTAGAAAGGTCAATAACTCTTGTGCTTGTTTGGATGCCAATTTGGCTCAGTGATTAAAGAAATGCCCTTATTGGACGGAGGCTACAGGGAGCTTCATTTTTCAGGACTTGTCATGTCATCCGTCTTCTTGTGAAGCCTGGAGAGTAAATTAGGAGCATTGCTACTTACAGATGCAGGGCGGTGCAGCAAAGCGCAAACATGACCAAACCCAGAGAGAGGAAGTTCGACATCCTGCCACCTCAGAGCTTGTAATAATAAAAATAACAATAATGCATCAGATTTCATATAGCGCTTTATCAGAGACCCTCAAAGCGCTTTACATTGGATACATCATTCATTCGCTCACACAGTCACAATCTTAGTGGTGGTAAACTACCTTAGTAGTCACAACTGCCCTGGGGCAGACTGACGGAAACGTGGCTGCCATTTTGCGCCTATGGCCTCTCCGACCACCACCACACAACACTCACAATCACACACCAGTGGAGGACACACACTGGGAGCAAGGTGGGTTAAGTGTCTTGCCCAAGGACACAACGGACAGACTTGGGATAGGGGGGAATCGAACCGCCAACCTTCCAGTTATTGGGCGACCGCTCTACCTCCTGAGCTACTGCCGCCTTGTGCACAAACATTGATGATTACTTTAAGATTATCATGACCGTACATTTGTCCACATCACCAGCACCAGACAGTGAACCTCTTGAACATCTAGCCTTGGTATTTTGCTAGAAAAATAAAAAATAAAACCTTTTTTTCTTCCTCTCTTTTCACTCACTTTTCCTTCTCGCCTGCTAATACCCCTTTTTTCTTTTCTGCTTTGTTCTCCTTCAGGGTTTGGGAGTGTTGAGAAATCTTCTCTATGAGTTGCCAGTCGCAAACTTCAACTTGCTCAACTTCATCTGCCAGTAAGAACTTTCTTCTCGTTGGCTTGTTGAAGATTTTCGACAACAAAATAATGAGCGATGAGCCGAAGTTTGAAGTGTTTTCATCAGCATCTTCGGTTTCTGTGTGTGGACAGGTTCCTAAATGATGTCCAGAGCTACTCCAGCAGTAACAAGATGAGCTGCCAGAACCTGGCTACTGTATTTGGGCCAAACATCCTCCGAGCCAAAGCTGAAGACCCACAAAGCATCATGGGAGGTATAAGGGAATACTGACCCACAGTGGGATAAAAAATGATGAGTTAAATGTGAAAATATTGTCCTTTAAGAATACGATGAGTCTGAGTCTGAGTCAGGTTTCTTGGTCTTTGTCTTCCTTTGTCACAGGTGCAGCGCTGGTCCATGTCCTGATGTTGGAGCTGATAAGAGAGCAGGAGTCCCTTTTTGCGAGAGCCCCCCCATCCATCTCTGCACGTCCACCTCTGGGGTTGCGAGCCTCGCCAGGTGCTCTGAGACAACCTCATCTTCACCCAGTGCCCTGCCACCGCCAGCTGTCCCTGCCTCTGATCACTGAGCGCTCCAGAGAGACGGGACAGCCGGCTGCAGAAGCCCAAGACCAGAGGTAAAACAGACCAGAAACAAGAACGATGTTTGCTATGCTTGAAAAACATCTCTTTATTCTTTCGTCTTTTATTCATCCCAGGCCTACCTCTCTCGTCTCTGGCTTCTCCATTTCTGTCTGGGCTTGAACCATGCTTCACCACACATGCCGTACAAGAAAGCTTTTCCCGTGCTCATCCCATTTTTCACATCCATCCTGAATCTTCAGTATGATCTCGCATCATTACTCATTTTACAGTGTGTTTTTTTTTTTACATGTTTAATTCTTGACTTATTCTGGAAGCTTAACTTTCCTTTACTTGATTTCTGTAGCTGCACCTCCTCAACTGCAAAAGCAGATTTGCCTTTTAGCCAGAAGAGACTTCTCGGCCATCGCTACACCTCCTCCCATCCAGAGAACTGTTTCTACCCCCCACCCACCTCCAGCCAGCCCCAACACAATGTAGATTTCCACCAACACCATGCCGGCCAGAGATCAACCCCTGCAAAAGCATCTGCAGCAACCGTCGAGGTGCAAGACCCACAGCCACACAGCTCTAAGTCCAAATCCCTGCTCATGGACTTAGCAAACACCTGGCCAGAGACAGATGCCGGTCTATGGTGCACTGGTGCTGGAGAGACAGAGGTTGCAGTGCCAGGAACAGCCAGTGGTGGCAGCAGTGATGCTCAGGATGACAGCATTCTTTCTGTGTATGACAACCTGGATGGATCGTGTCCACGTGAGGGGTTGGCGGAAATCGGCAGAGGACATTTTGAAACTGACTGTCCAGAGGGATTCAATGAAACTTGTGGAGAGGAGGCGTGGCATACAAGAGACTCGTTTTCTTCATGGTCTTCCTGCGAGGTTCTCCCTCTAGACAAGAGCAGAGATGATGAGGACAAGTCTAGTCCTGATGTGTCACCAAAGAGACCTAAAAATGTCCCCTCAGGTCAGATATCAGAGGATGAAAACAACGAAGATGACGAAAATGAAGACATGAACAGTGATAGTAATGAAGACGATGAAGATGAGGATGAGGATGATGATGCCCATCCTAACTCCCCAGCATCTGGTTTGTTACTGAGCCCTTTGAGCACCGGTAGCTCAGAGGTGTTTCTCCCCTCTGGTCCTCCAGACGTCCAGGAGCACAAGTCTGAGTCAGAGTCCAGGGACGCTCACTTGCTCCTGGCTGAGCTGCAGCGGCAGATGGCCCGGCAGAAAGCCGAGTACCAGGCCAGGATACAGAGGTGAGACACCTACATGGTGTAACCCAGGTCCCACAGATTTTATATAAACCTACTTACTCTTTCACAGTCACACTGGGCCTAGGCACGTTAATAATGACAACCACACCGACTGTGTAGAAGCAATAATCCTCAAAGGGTATTTATTTATTTTCAAGTGGGTTTTTTCTCTTTCCTTTAGCTTCAAATTTAAATAATATTGCAAATTTTCATTTATGTCACAAATTACACTTATTGGCTTTGAAAGGGAATAAAAGAAAAAAAAAACAGGGACAGAAAATGTGTTTTGCTTTTTCACCTGCTATCTAAATACACAACCGGATTCAATATTCATACACCTAAAGCTTACAAACCCACCCACTCATCTCACCAACCGACCGACATACGCACACACAAAATGGAGGAAACTCGTTGCAGGCCTGAGGTCGAAGCTTGGGTGCGCAGAGGCCTAAAAACTAATATGGCCGCTTCACTCCGAGTGAAGCAGAAACAAAACAAAACGCACATGCACGCTCTGTACTCACTGATTTTTGGGGGGTATGGGTTAGTAGGGAATGGTCGGGGATGGAAACCTCATGCGGGGAAAGGGAAATGGTAATGGCGATGGCAATGGTGATGCAGGGAAGGTGGCGAACACACAGACGTCACACCCGAAGAAAAAGGGCAGCAGCAACGATGTCCTCATACGAAAATGCAACAGCAGGAACGTCGATTGGGTCCCGTCATCCACCTCTCTCCTCCTCCAATGTCTCTTAAACACATATTAAATACACTTGAATCACTGCACCACATGCTATTCCTGGCCGAACTAGCATTAGCTTCGTAGGCTCATCGCTAACTAGCATGTCGCTAATCAATATCTCGTTCATCCATCTCACACTACAACATATTAGTCACAGCACACTCATCACATTCACCTCTGGCCGTTCACGCTTGAAGCTTATATCGGATCCACGGTTAGTCGACCTCACAAAATAAACTCCTCCGATCCCGACGACACGTAAAACTTTCTCCGTTCTTCATCCTGACCTCGTCTCCGTTCTCTCTAACTGCGCTGCACGCGAACTTGCCCCGGTAATCCCACCCCCTTTTGCGGAAATACATCACCAATTGGCTATAACAGTCAGATGACAACCAATAAGAACGCGATACTGACATGACTGACACTTCAGAACAACAGGTTAGCTTGTACATACAAACGCTAGCAGACAACAAACGTGCATACCTTTTTCAACTATTTAAGAATTTTTTTACTGTATAGAATATCTTATTAAATGATACAAATTCTGCTTGTTCTTTCTTTTCTAATTTTTCATCCACAAATCTATTGTAGTTATTTATAGACTGGTATATACATATTTATTTAATTATGTATTTATTTATTAATCTATTTATTTACTTATTTATTAATCTATTCATCTATTTATTTATTAGATGAATTTGGAAGCACTGAAATTGAGTGATTTTAATCAGGGCTACAATGGGTTTTCATAACGTTTGATTCCTTCAACCTCAAAAAACTGTTTTCTAAGTGACACCTTTATGCAGATGATACGGGGAGTTATACCTCTATGCAGATGATACACATCTTTGATGTTAGCCAACCTGCAGCCTCTCAGTTTCTAATTTTTTTTTCCATTGGGCTGCTATGCTTTCATAAAAAAAGTCTTAAGTGGCTGCATGAATGTTGACAAGGTGCAGATGTCTGCAGAGGTGAAAAAGACCAAAGCAGTCATGGCAAGTTCACGAGAGCAACCCCCACTGGTACACCACGCATTGGTCCAGTATTTTCTGTCTGTCACAGTGGTAAAATTTCAGATTTAGTTAACTCAGTTGAAGTATTTTCTTTGTTGTGAAAGCCTGTGCTTGAACTACAGTCTGTGGTGTTTGTGATCTGCAGGTTGGAGCGCTGCAATGATATCCTGGAGCGGCAGGTGGCAGTTCTGCGGGTCAGTCTGGAGCAGCAGAAGCGCAGCCAGAGCGTAGCCGAGATCAAGATTCGCAACATGGAGCGAGCCAAAGCCGACGCCGACCTTCGAAACACAACTCTGCAGAGAGAGATGGACATGTTCTTCCAGATGTACGGGGAGTACAGAAGAGGAGATGAAGGCAGAGGAGGAGGGAGTCTCTGAGGATACAAAGAAATAAAGGATGGAGTTGTTTTTTGAAGAAATCAGTGGACAACCAGAGGAGAAGGAGGATTTTTACAGATTCAGTCTGAAAGGGATTGGATGGAGAAGGTAAAGGTAGATAATCTTCACTAGGAAGGTGTCCAACCCCAAAGAAAACCAATCAGGGCTTCACTCAGTGGATGAATTAAAGGGGTGAGACAGTTTCTGTCTTATCAGGTTGGGTAACGTCATGGTTTCTAGAAGAATGCCAGGAAGTTCAAATCACCTCGAGCAGTTTCAGCTGTTCGGAAACTTTTCCCTCTGAATAATGAATGTCTGAACTTCCTCAATCAGGGGGAAATTTAACCTCTGAACAAGATCAAGCCATGAACTTTACGCCTGTTAAAAAAACAGCTACCAAACTGTGTCTTTGAGTAAGATTGAGGCGAGGTACTCAGGTCTCTTTTAAGGAACCAATCCCTGTCCTGAACTGTTCTTACACAACTCAGACTTGTTTTTTTTAAGCATAACCTACTCTGCTTTTGCCTAAATGATAAGTTACATAGCTAACCAAATGTCATTATCATCACATTTAAAAGACTCAGGCTGTTTGTGTGTATTCAAGGGATTGTTAGAGCTGATACCACCTACCCTACTTCCTGGCCCCTGATGACCCCCAGACCTCGACAGAGGCAGTTAGGAGATGACACACAAACAAGGTTATCAAGTGGGCCCCTCCTCTCCTTGTTATTATTTTCGGCACACAACATTTTGATAGAGTCTGACTTTGGCATGAGATTAGCCTCCAAAAAAAGGAGGTGGATGTTTCTGTTTTCCATTTTTGAAGCATCAGAAAGTATCAACGCCCACTACATGCAAAAAAAAACAACAATAATCCTGTTCACTGTGCATGAAGACACTGTCAAAGTGAGACAACTCTACACCTTAATCATGCAATAAATTTTAACCTCTCATTTAGGATTGTATCATTTCTGTGTATTTTTTTAGCTTTAAAATGCACGTGCTCAATCAACCAGTCAAAGCTGGTCTCAACCAGACTCTAGACTGAGCCCCATCTAAGACCAGACCCTCTCCTGTCCCATCTTCAACCATCTGAGTGTAGACCTCTGCAGCATTTATCAAATTACAGAGGAGAGGAAGAACTTCCTTTCACAGGCAGAAACCTCGAACAGAACCAGACTCATGTTAGACAGTCATCTGCTGCATTAGATTGCATAAAGCAGGCAGGTCCAAAACATCTGCAGCAGGGACCCAGAGGAATCTACGGCATGGTGGAGCTCAGGGACTCCAAGTAAAGACTGCGTATTAGTGACTCTGATGTGACATGATCAAAAAGTGCTCAGTGTGCCGGTCTTAATCTATAGCAGCGTAACGAAGAGCCGAACCAGTATGAGCTGTATCTAAAAAGGAACATTTTGACCTTCATGTCAGTCGCAGCTAGAGTGTAATTGCAGAAGTCCTTTAAATATGATCATCCAGAATCTGAAGGACTGATTTTGTCTGTTATCATAAACACGTCTGAACCGATATGAAAGCAGGACTGTTACACTGCATGGTGAGCTGATGCCACCTAGAGGTAGCAATACAGTGCTGCAGATGACCTGGCATTTGACTGTTGAAATCTCTGCTGATGAATTAGACACTTTTCTTACAGAGTAAAATAAAGCAGCGAGTCTTGTTACTGTGACGAGAATGTAACATTTATTCTCAATCTACCTGGTAAAGAAAAAACTGTACAAACAAAAACAAAACATTTACATGATAAAACATGAGTATAATTCAGTCATTCAGTCCTACAGATTCACACGACTATACAGAGGAGGTTCAGGTGTGATACTGACATGAGGGAGATTTAAAGGGACAGTGTCACACTTTAAACACAGAGCACTTGTGAGCGAACGGTGGAACGGAACAGCAAAAACAGTCATATTCATGTTCTATTTCAGACTAACAGCAGAGTGTGTTTTCTCCTGTGTCCGCACAAGTTGTACAGAGAACTGACAACACCTAATGTACACCACGGCTGAGATACGGATGATTACGATCGGGAATGTTGTTACTGCATTAAACATAAATGCCTCCATTTGTTGTGTCATGTTAGGCATGGAATCAATGCTGCAAACATGGCGCTACTTCATAACATAAAAGTGCAATAAAAGTAATATCAATAACAGAAAGCACGGCACTACAGTTCATTCATCAGCTCTCTGATGTTTCACACTTTATCATGCAGAAACCCTGTAACAAAAAAGAGCCATTCAAAGGCAGGATGCAGGCACTTCAGGGGCGTTTTTTCCAGCAAATTCTGGGGCTAGTTTTTAAATTTGTGTCCAATATTTCAGTCATAATCAAAAAGAGTTAAAATCCTTCACTTTGCTTTTTTGCAAAAACAAATACATGCAAACTGCCTCTAAGTGGTCAAAGGTTTCTGCAGGATGCATCAAGCGTGCGCACCAGCAGCTTCTGAGCACCAAAACAGAAACAGAAACTGGAATTTAGATGCAAACATGTAAACTAGGAAAAACTCTGGGCATGAAAACATAAAAAAAACAAATAAGTGGAACATTTCAGAGAGCAGGAGCTAAATTTAAACAACTTCCTGAGACATAATTCAGTTTCTTTTTGTTCTTTTAGCTTCATTGGTTATAAACGACATTGCATAACTGGATTGACTGACTGTTCTCCTCCTGCTTAGTGAAATTTCCATCAGAGGACAAAAAAAAACTCTATGGTGAGATGGTGAGGAAGAGGATGTTTTTTCAGACTCCAGATTAGAAGATAGAGCTACTCTCTAAAGGGAATAAAGTGCAATAACAGTGGATCCTTTTAAACACACGTCATAATATACTCTTCCTTCAGTCAGTGGCACTCGTGCTCAGATTATCTGAGCTCAGGGGGGTTGACTCGTGCTGAATTTGATAACCTGACCGTGTCTTTATGCTGCCAGATGAAACACTTAAAACGGTGAAAGCTTGCAGAGGAATATTTGACGGCGACGCAACGCTGTGCATGCTCTAAAACAGCGAAAGCAGATGCTGAAATGCTTCATTTATTTTAGTCCTGGAATGTTTAGGTGGAAAAGACGGTTGGCTGAGTGTTGGGTTGTTATCTGGATGTTTTAGCTGCTTTCAAAGGTCCCATTAGATGATTGGAAAGAATGTAAACGGGCTGAGAGTTTTGAGGATTTTCAGACAGTTTGGCAGGTTTACCATTTGACTGTTTGCCAAATCGGAGTTTGTTTATGACCTGCTGCTTTTCTGACATCTTGTTGCTGTTCCAGATATTGTAATAAATTTGAAAAATACAGAGTTATTATGAGGAATAATAAAACGATCAAATCTGGACAGCTTGTGGAGCAGCTTGTGAGAGTAAGTTTTCATCTCATGGGACCTTTGGAGTCTGGGTTGCGGATGTAATGTGTCCTCCTAGAAGCCAGAGGGCGTCAGGATGTTCATATCTCTGGGTTTGAGCTTGTGCGGTCTCGATCCCTGCCGCCTGCTCTCCACTGTGGGGATCTCCATTTTCGGGGGGGCCACCGCTTGGGCTGGAGTGTTGACCAGTTGAGTGGTCTGCGCCTTCATTACTTCCATAGGGGTCGGTTTCTGGCTTCCACGGTAGGCCTGGAGCGCAAAGCCTGCTGGGTAAAGACAGAATGAAACAGCGTGAGATTAAAAGGGTTAAAAAAAACACGATCAGCTTGTGAGTTGAAGTGGTTATTTTTGTACCTCCAGTCTGAATTATTCAAAATGAGATTTACAAAACCTATCAGAGCCTCTTAGTGTGAAGAACAACCTGGTTTGAGGATTTAAACAGATCAACGTCAGAAAGGACGAGCGATTGATCTGGTCTGTCTTTTCTACGCTTCAATCTGAGCTGTGGACTGGATGTTGTATGAGCACAAAGACACTGACTCAGAGGTTTAATGTTTGACTGTAGAAGAGAACAGATTATTCAGTCTACATGTTATGGTTAGGGAGAAAGAACAGGCTGTGGCTGCGGTGTTTGTCTTTCCTGTGGGTTTTGAACGTTTTGCTCCAAAAGAAAGTCGACTATGTCTTACAGGAAAGCTTTTTTTAGGTACATTCAAAGATTCTGTCAAAGTACATCTTGTCCTTTAACTATTATTATCTCACCATGACAGTAACTGCCTTTGACTTCTCGCACCACCTCTTCTACCACACACACACGTGCCATCTACTTTAGCTGTCATCACATCTCAAAGACAGTTTTAGTCTTAAAGCATCAGTCTTCTTGAACATTAACCAAATACTCAGTCATCTTTTAACTACATTTTCTATCATTAACTTCATTCTGTTTGAGTGTTTTAGCATTTATCTGTTTCTACTTTTAAAGTCAGGATCGTCTTTGATTGAGCTACTTTGGTGCTCTTATTTCAGTATCTTTTTGGTTTGTGTTTATTTCATCTTTATTCATTATTTCTTACACTTCATTTTATGTTACTTTGTCTCAAGATTTTGACCAAGCCTTTTCTTTTTCTGTGTAAAGCTGCCGTGTATGAAAAGTGCTGTAGAATTAAAGATTGATTGAGTTTAAATAGGCACATAAAAAAAACACGGGATATGTGTAACCAAAGAAAAGGAGAGAAAGGCTGCAAAAGTTTATGCTCAAATATTTCAATCAAGACCACTTCGGCCAAAAATCAGATTTATTTGCAGGCAATATTTGGCTACTTGGATCTCAGAGCCCCAAAGCCTATGGTGGGGAGAGCAGCAGCAAAGACTCATGGGTACAGAACAAGCAGGTTGGACGGCAGTTTTTAGGGAGGGCGGGAAGTGTAAAGGTAATCCACTGAGGTCTTTGAATCAGCTGACGCCTGACTTTGTGGTCTGCATCTATTTGCTTTTGTGTATTGTGTTCAAATGCATGTTTATCTTGTTGTAATGCCTCTGTTGGCCCAGCAGGTGGCTTGGGTACTATGGTGTGGTAAGGTGAATACTTGCAGGTGAGCGGCCTGCTAGGTGAAAGCTCACAGTTTTCAGCCGGCTATGAGAATGAACATGAAATCAGTTATTTTTAATGCATGTGATCGTCATTAGATCTGTAATCCAGTAAGTGGCATATTTGCACATTTTTTCTTTTAAACATTTCAGAAAAAGTTTCAAGACATTAGTCAGACAGTGGTTAGAGAGAGCAAGCTTGAAGAAGCAGGATTTAAAAGATCTAAATACGATCCTTTTTGTCGTTCTTCTCCCAAATTAAATTGTCAGTTTCAAAAATTAAAACTCTGAGATTGGCTGTTAATGCCACGTTGAGAGCAATATAAAGTGCATTGGTCACAACAGCAGAAAAAAACCCCACTGAGCTTATGCAATTATGCAAAAAGCCAACAGAAGCAAATGCTGACCAGATTTAAATCTCCACGATACACGACACAGAAGTCTCCCATGAAAGAGCAGGACCCTCACAGAAATTATTCAAACATTCTGAATGAACTTTAATATCTAATTAAAATGAGTCTTCACAGTTTTGGTGAAATTTATGATGATGAAAAATGACTTCAACTTCAAATAACACTTCCTGCTCTGTGGTTTCCCAGTGTTTTGCACATTATTCAAATTCTCGGTTTGCCAATTTCTAAATAAAATAAACTTATTTTGAGAGCTCAGAATTCATTCAGATCTTAAATTATACAAGAAACAAGCTTTGATATTTCTCGACCTACCCAAAGTCATCCTGCTCAAAAGGTTTCGCTCGTTCTCAAAACAAACTGAAGCGCTCCACATGTCGAAACCTGAGTGTTGTTTTCCTGCATCAGTCAGATTGGACAGCTTCACACACAGAGCTCTGACTTTTATCCCCCCCAAAAATCTGGGGTTAGGTGCATGTTTGCTGATGGTCTGAAGGTTGTTTTTTCGCCTATTAACCCAAATCTGGAGCATAACCGCTTATATAACTAGTCATAGAAATTTTAACCAAGTTTCAGTTTGTACCAAGACAAACAGAGCGGAGGTCACCTGGGTTTTTAGCACATAGGTCTCCAGGCAGCAGGAGGATTTTGGCTCTAAGGTGCATCTTTAATACTAAACACAGTTGATCGTAATACTGTCAGTGTTGATCCTTTTATATCTTTTGACATGAAAACAAAAACTTCCACTAAACTTCCACTCTTGTTGTGATAAATGTACGACAAACATTGATTGTTGCTGCCCCCTCAGTCAGGTGACACTGTTTACCTGCAGCTGTGGAGTCTGATCCCAGGTCAGATGTGGACTTGTGTACGTGTGGCCGTGGACCAAACACGCTCCAGCGTTCGACCGGGCCTCCTGTGTCTCCTCCTCCTCCTCCTCCTCCTCCCATGTCTATACTGCTGTTAGAGGAGCTTATGCTGATCTCTGATCCTGTGCTGCTGAACCAGCTCCTACAATAAAGCAACAAACAGAGTGTAAACCTGACCTGGTTACAGATCTTCTGGTGTTTATCTTACATCCAGGTCAGTACTAAATCACGTTCTGCGATAAAGTGAATCCTGCAGGACAGTAAGTACTCAGAGTGTGTGTGTGTGTGTGTGTGTGTGTACCTGCGGAGCTGTTTTGGGGAGGTGTGTGGCGTGTTGGAGGGAGTTGACTGGGAGGAGGTGCTTTGCCGCTCCTCTCTGGCCTCCAGACTCTGGATCTGCAGTTTCTAAACAACAAAAACAAAAAGTTCCGTTTCAAAAGATCTGGTCAGGACAAAGTTTGGAAAAGTTTTTTTTTAATTTTTTCGCCAAAATGGAACATTTGTAACTGAAAGGGATATTCTGGCAAGAGTTTAATCATTTTCATTATAATAATTATCTTGCCCTGCAGACACGGTAGTTGGAGACATAGACCGCTGTGTATTGCTATCATGTGGTCGTTGCTGAAGTTGGTGTAACTAGAGAAGCAAGTGGTCTGCAAAATTCATCTTGCAAGAAAATGCGACTAACTCAGTGTTATGGTGTGTTTGACCACGACTAAAACTTATGCTGGAATATCCCTTTAATGACACACCAACAAGTCTGTGAGCAGATTGATTTCTTCCCCTCTCCTTTAGTTGTTTTAATTAGGTAAATAAAAACATTTTAATCGTGTCTTTATCTCTAAAAACTGTTAAGAATTAGATTACTGCACTGTGCATAAAAAACGTTTTTTTTTTTAAAAAGACACAAAAAGGGAGAAATTTCAAAGAATTGCTGCATTGATTGCTGCATAACATGATTTGTCTCCAAACTAGAGGAATTATCATTTTATTGTTTATTATTACTTCAAAAATTTGCAAGAGCAGCGTAAGAAAAAGCAACTTTAACAAACCACTTTCTGCAAACATGCAATTACATAATCAAAGACAAATAAATCAAATATTTTTGCCAAAAGGAGCTTCTTTGTGTCACAGAGTCAGAGCGCTCGATCCGTCCTTTTTCACTTTATTTTTATAAAACCTGAGTGGAAGTTAAAGAAACTTTTTCAGAGGGACTGAGCGGCTGGTTTGTTGCTCTCAGCAGTCAGTTTTGGACTCTGAATGAAGCGAGGAGTGTTTTCTGTTTCACTGCTGCAGTATTCACAGAGTTCAAAACCTCCAGGAGTTCTTTTGTGGACCAGGTCTAACTTTCCTGAATGCTGTTCGGATTTGTCAGGTCTTATGCTGTCAGCTTTAAACCATATATATATACAAACATACACACACACTGGTGTCTCCTCCTCTCCCTCTTCATTCAAGGTGAACCCAAATGCAACAAAGGCTTCATCGCTCGTCTTTGACATCTTTTCAGTTGGTTATTGTCACCTGTCTTGGTCGTCTCCACTCTGCTAGGGACTCTTTGAATTAAGCTTTGTCTTGGTTGTGAACATGAAGGCTGGTCTGTGCATTTAGGGCGTCTTACCTGGAGCGACTCAGGAATGCGGTGGTGGTGTCTCGTCTCTTCGGCAGTGAGGCCTTTGTGGGGCGTGTAGCTGGTGTCAGTAAGCCCCACCCTCTGCTCAAACTTGTACATGCTATCATGCGTCTGCTCTGGAGGAGAAAGAGGGAAGGATAGAAGCATGACTTTCTATTCTTTAAACTTATTTTGTTTGAAATCTTCAGCATTTACTCTGTAACATACTGGTGATGAGGGAGTTCATGATGACAGACGAGGCCTTGGCTTTCACTACAGTCGGTGATTTGGAGGGATTGCTCTCGGGTACAACCGGCTTACTGACGACCCCGCTCTCATCCTCCTGGTGGAAATAAATAAAACCGACATTATTATCCAGGTGTGTGTGTGTCTGAGTGGTATGAGTGTGTGTGTGTGTGTGATGTCTAACCTCAGCCAGGTAGGGAAACTTCCTCTCAGGTATGATGGGTCGTCTCCACAGGTTGTTGATGCTGATGTCATGAGGGGGCGTGGACATTGGGGCCTCCAGGTTGTCGTCGTAGCTGAGAGCTCGCCGGGTCATCCCGATGGGGAGCTTCATCCCGCCCATCCCAGACCCCTCGATCGCTGAAGAGACAAACGGACACAGTCAAAAACCGCTTCGAGTCCCGCCCTCCCGGATGTTATGATATGACTGATTTCATGCAGCATTTCTTTGGTCGTGGTTCTTTCACTGTCAGTAACCGCAGATTTCAGAGGAAACCAACAGAACTTTTAGGATTCTGTATGACACACGGGTAGGGTTGGGTATCGTTTGATTTTGAACGATTCCGATTCCAATTTCGATTCCTCATTTCGATTCCGATTCCTATCGATTCTCTAATTCGATTCTTTTAAAAGGCAGGATATCAAAAAGAAAAAAGAAAAAAAAAAGCATGGTTTGAATGAGGGTGCTAACCGGGGCTCTTCTTTTTGGATGAAATTTCTGAACTTCTCCATGAATTTTTAAATCCTATTAACTTTTAGGAACTTTACTATGAATTTCTCACAGAGCTATTTTCAACCAGTATATAAATATCAACTTTTGTTTTCAGGTCGTTTGTCTATGAAAAAGTACAAGGGCTAACGTTAGGTGGATATTTAAGTAAATATTTAAGAGAGACAGAGAGAGATTGTAACCCACAGCGGCTGCATTGCTGTGGGTTGCAATGTACTTTCTCTCTCTGTCTCTCTCCTCTCTCTGTGTGGCTTCGTCTCATACGCTCCGTCCTCGTTGGTGTTAAGCGGCTTCTTCTTCGTTGATTTTTGGCGGCTATTTCTTCCGGTCGGCGGACTCTGGCATCGAAACTTGGAATCGAAATTTTAATATTTGAACGATACCGGAAGAATCGAAGTTTTAGTCCCGATTCCCATCGATTCTCGATGACACACAGGGCGAGTTTGTGATTACTGGATCCTCTAATCCACTCAGATTTATCTACAGTGAGACAATAATCTGTGTAATCCTCTGTTTGACTGTGTGTATGATGCAGCATGTTGAACGACACTTTTCTGGGTCTTTCTTGACTCAACCAGGCAGAGAATCAGAGTTTCTGTTCATTCTTTTTAACCTCACAGTTATGTAATAGGGTTTCTCTAGTTTATGTTTTTCCAATTACAGCTTCCCTAAACATTTAAAAACTCCAAACACAAACCAAAAAAATTCAGCTTCTTTCTTAAAACTCCACAAAAGTCTCTCAAAATGAAACACACGGCTCAAAATCATGTCCCTTCTTTTAGAAGTGGTTTCTTCCACCAGAGTAACACACAGCTGGTAAATACTTGTGTCTTACAGAACATCAAATTAGTCCTTGACTGAACCGTCTCGACCCCTGCAGCAGTGAAATCTCACCTGGTAACTCTCCTGAGCCTGACATGATCCCGGTTTTAACAGAGAAGGAGATGAACCAGGACAGGACCTGAAAAAGACAAAGAGAGGTTTCATGTTACAAGTCATGAAGACAAAACGACACAAAAGAGGAAAAGGTTCTCAGTGAGAGACACACAGAGTCCAAAACTAAAGATGATGGTCTACCTTCCTGCTGTGCGGCTGTGAGGTGGGCTGGCTGGAGAAGTGGCAGTGGAGGTGTTACATTGGCCCGTCAGAGACACACAAAGTTCTAAGGCAATGCATTATGGGTAAGCAGCTAGGCCAAGGAAGCAACTAGAGAGAACAGAGGTGAGAGATGAACTTTCAGACATTTGATATCAAAAAAATCTTTCTTTACACCTGAAGACAAATCATTTTTAAAGAAGCATTTTAATTGATTTAATTTCTGGTCAATGTCTGCTTTGCTGTTAGTTTGTAGACATTTTTGTGACACCCTTGTTTGTTTTTTTCAGCTTTCATGTTTGTTTTACAGTTTGCATTATTTGCCTTTTACTTTGAATTTGCCATGGCTGTAAGTCCTATAAGCAGAGCAGCAGATGCACTTCGGATGTCTTCATGTATTGTCCCTGACAAACACACTGATGAAGAAATAAACATGTGTCTGCTGATACCAATTCAAGTCTTGTATTTGCCTGAATCACACAGCTGCACACTTTTTTTATTCACAAATAGAGCCTAACCTTGTGAGGACCGACTAACCAAAAGATCCTTCTGGCTTCTTTCATTTATTTAACTTAATCTCTAAAGTGGAGGAATTAATCCAGAGAGACTCAGTGGTGACATAGTAATGACGTCAGAGCTTTAAATGTGTTTTAAAACTAAGAACAGACACATCATGTTTTAAATCTCAGTGCTGAAAATGGTTGGACATGCAATCGATCCAAAGTCCAACAAAAAAATTGAATCTCGACCGTTGAGGTTTTCCACAGAGATTAATTCAACCAGCTTCTTCATTATATTTCTGGCCTTTATGGGCTATCATACAAATATTCTCCTTTTTAAAATCCAGATTTTGCTGTCTTGGCAGAGCAGCTTTTCCTCTGCAGCTTTAGTAAACTTGCATGCTTAGCTTTTGCAGGTTGCATTAAATTGATAGAGTTAAATGCAGCCGCTCTACTGCTTTAACAAATTATCATACTGCCATTAGCTTTTGACCTGATTTTGCTCTCTAGTGGTTTATGACAGCTGAGTGAAGAGCGCGATCATTACTTCACGTAAACCGTCCCTGATCAGTTTTAAAAGTACTGGAGGCTGACTGAAATATTGGTTTTCCAGCAGCTGATCACCAATATATAATGCCGGCAGCACATGGGTGTTTTTATTTTTGCATTTGATGGATAACATTTCATGATAAAAAAGGTCTTTAACCAATTTAAGAAGGATTTAAACACATGAGAGACAATTATAGGTTTCAGTGGGAAGGCATGACAAAGCTTTCCCTCTGTCATAACCACAGACATTCTTTGGTGGTAACCAGCAGATGCCTGCAGGATTATTCCAGAGGATGACGGCACACAGGCTGGATTACATAACACCTGCTACTGCTGCTGCTGCTGCATCATTGATCAACACCACAGGCTGACCTCAAAGTGAAACATTATACCCTGTCTTAAGAGTTTCACTGAGAAAGCCTTGGAAAAAAAAACGCATAAGTGCACTTGCATAGTAAACGGACTGGCAATTACATAATTTACATGACTGCTAGAAAAATGGATTCACTGAAAGTGACGGTTCATTGTCATGCAAGATATTGGAAAAATGGTTTGTGTAGTTAATGTCTTTGCAGTGTCAGTGTTGTAAACATGAAGAAAAATCTGTGAAAACACCCCAAACTACACAACGAAACACACAACAGTTCTGTCCTCGACAACATAACAGCTTGACAAAACCTCACTTTGAAATTCATTATTTTAAGGTATTTTAAAATGAGGATAATAACACTGTCGCTGATTTTAGTTGTCAAATCTTATACAATAGCAATGTACATTCAACCCTTTTATAAACCTCAGATAAAATCATTTTTGTCCAAACAGGATTTAAGTGTGTTTGCATACGATGGAAAAAAATAGGAGTCGCTATGAAAACGTCCTATATTTAAAAACAGACTCTTCTACTTCCAAATTCCCTTTGCCGAATTTAAGTATCGCTACTAAACAACCGTAAAGTATGCAAGCTTGAGTTTCCAGTGCCAAAATTTCAACTAACAAACGTTACTTCGTTGAATCATCCATTTTTCGGGGGTAGTTTTGTGTCAGCTCGAGCCCTCAGAAATAGCGGAATCAGATGATGAAGGACGTTACGATGTCAAACAGCTGATGACAAAATGCTTCAGAACGATTCGTTCTCAATGTAATCTGACTTGACTTTTCTTACCTGAGGAAGATAAAGCTTCACGACGACGACTGAGACATCGGTAACCCTCCAATGTTAGCCGAAGAGCGGAGAAAACGACAGCAGAATTGGATGGTAGCCATTATTGTGTCCAATGAATAATAGCAGCTCCCTCAACGGATATCACGGTACATTGCGTTTGCAGTTCCCGTTGGATCTCGCGAGAGTGAACTGAGGCGCAGCAAGTCAATGCTATATTAATAATAAGTGATGATTATACACAAATAATATTTAATAGGCAAAACGCTATGGATTAAAATATTATGCAAACTAATTTTAACTTTAAACCACATTCATTTTGCCTGTTTTGAGGGCTGTAAACTACTGCGACTAATCTACAAAAAATGCCTTTTAGCACTTTTATTTCATATCTAAATGGAACTTACACTAATATTGATTTATGAGCTACTTTTCTCAAACCTGATCTTATAGATAAACCGTGTTTGTGTTGTTTTGTATGTGATTTGTCAAAGAGGTGTTGCTGTAGGTAGCCTATGTTACAGATCTCCATGGCTGGACATAAGCAAACACAGATCTAAATGGAGAGGAGAAAAACTAGCATCTACGTAAAGTAAAGCGTTGATATTTAAAAGGAGAGGAAAATAAACAACATAAGAATTTAAAAAGGCTATTGCATATTCAGCATGTAGCTACAATTCTCATTTACATTTACTGTGCATATTCACATACTTCGTAGTGGGGAACACAAACCTTCATGTGGTCTTGTTCTGACTGAATGTGATGATGATAACATAAAGTCATTAGATAAGTAAATATTATAAAGATAAAAAAAAAAAACATAATTGTCTCGTGTGTCCACATGAGTCCCCCATATTGGGGACGCCCTCTGCTTCGAACCAGGAGCCGGTCTTCAACCAGAACACACGGCTCACATTAGGGTGTTAGATGTCTACCACACTGCGCCACCGGAGACCATGCACAGTTGGGGATGAGCTCTGCGTGCTTTTATCTTGGTACTTTTGCTCCTGGACTTTGAAATTCATCCTGAATAAGGTTTCAACCCATGACCTCAGGAGTCCCAGTCACATGGCCTACTATAAGGATATAGAGGTATACGTTTGTCCACAAGGGGGTGCCAAACTCCAGACAGAGGCTTTAAATAAATTATTGCTAAATCAATTCTGGAGTAAAATCACTTTATCCCTTTAGTACATTCATAGTACTTCTCAGTTAATAATAATAATAATAATAATAATAATAATGATAATAATGATAATAATAATAATGAAGAAACCAAAAGCACAAATAATCAAAAAGATTAGGGAGTTAACATCAGCAGCTTTTTTCTTAAAATAAAAACAAAAACAAACACAAGCTCCAACTTTCAATTGCAATTTATTTCAAGGATTATGATGAAACAAAATAACAGAAGTGTAAATAGATTTAAAGACTTCTTTCTCCCTTCAGGTTAATCAATCACAGAGAAGCTGATAAATCCATTGAGTTTGTGGTTCAGAGCGCCCTCTGCTGGACTCAGACACTCACAGCAGCTCAGAACAGTTTTCCCCTCACTCCAGACAAGGACTACATCCTGTGACCTCTTAACTGTTCACAAAATCTTCAGATATAATACTTTCTTTTTTTCCTTTCTGTTAAATAAAGCCTTTTTCTGTTGGTATATGAAGGTTAGCATGACTCGAGGAAATCTTTCAAAGCCAGTCTTGTTCCTGTAAAGGAATATTGTCTTAATTTTAACTGAATCAGTGATTTGACAACACATTTTTACAACTTTAAGAGGTAGATTAAAACTCCAAAAATGTTCATGAACCCACTTTAGTTTTCGTTGTTGTAAAGATAAAAAACAGATTTAGTTCAAAACAAAAAGAAAAGAAGATGAGACCATGAGGCTTTTATCGTCCTCCTCGTCAGTGTTTACCTCCGGAGCCAGCCTCTCCCGTCTTGTTACGCCGGCGTCTCAGGATGACCTCCAGCTCGCTGTCCTTCTTCCCGGGCGGTGACGGCCCTGACTCCTGAGATCCTCGGCTGGGACTGCGCTTCACCGTCTCCTGCGGGAAAACACAACCGTCACTGCAGAGACTTGACTGTCCGCCAACACAGATTAAGATTAAGATTATTTTTTATCCACATGTTAACGGTTGTGTAAACCTGGATAATCTGACCTATTTTAACTAATGAATTTACTTGTTCTTGCACCTGCAGCTGGATTTATCGATGGAGGTGAGACCCCTGGTAGGGCTGACATAATATCAGATTTTCCTGTCATGGAAAACTTGACGATAAATAAAACATCTCCATCAGTAAAACCGAGAGTGGAGCATGTTTTTATTCATGTCTAAAAATATTCAGATTTATGATCCATCATCAGCTATCTGACTGAAGATATTATTTAACATTTGTTTGTCATGCTTTTATTTTGGTATTTTATTCTGTCCTGTGATATGAGCTTTTATTTTGAAGCGCGCTACTTCTGAAATGTGGCGAATGCAGTTTCATGTCGCCAGTGTAAAGGAAAGATGGTTTCTGTGGACACAGTAATATCCTGACAGCGCTGATGTGGTGTTTAAAGAGCTAAAAGGCAATAATATTAACTTATTAAAGCTCCTGTATGGAGTTTTAAACTCATCTGGAAGCAGACCGTCCCCTCAGACCACACCTCTTTATCAAAGCTGATGTTAGATCCTTTTACCAGGATGCCTTTCAGTTCCTCCATGGCGCTCTCCTGCTGCTGCTGCTGCTGCTGCTGCTTGTCCTCACAGGCCGCAGGCGGCTGGGAAGGAAAAGAATACGAGTTTATTCAGTATGTTCAAGAACCTGCATTTAAGACGCACTTTAAAAGATGGAAACGGCAGCTTTTCAGCAGAGAAATGACGGGGTATCTGATTTCCAACAAGGCCATATCATGTCAAAAACGAGCACAACCAAATTATTTATTTTATAAGGAAAAATAAGTGAGTTCTGCTGGTCGTAAAAGTTTAGTTGTTACTACAAAGCTTTTGCAGCAATTTGATCTGATTTAATTTCGACATAAACTCAGAAATCTCTGAATATTCAACCAATTTCATGGCAGACTGGGGACGAGCCAATTCAGGATGTCCGACACTAAAACCCCCCGCCATCTTCATGCTGTGATTTATAAGGTTTCCTGACATGCGTCACACTTGGTTTTGCAGTATGAAGTTATTCTTTGTCTTTGTTTTTGGACGCTCCGTATTGGCGCTTAGCATTTCTTAGCATCTCGTGCCAAATGGGACACCGTTCGCGCCGTCGTGACGTCATGCACGCTTCAAATGCACCGTTCGACGTTGCAGAAGTGCACTTAGCTCGATGCGGTCTCTGAAATGAGACACAGCCTCTGTGTCTGTATGCCAGTGTCTTCAGTGTTTCCATGTGGTTTTTCTCCCAGTGTCTTTTGTTGAATTGTGGATTTTTGGTTCATTTGGATTTTGCCTTTTTTTTTTTTTTTTTGATTTTTGAGTTGGACCTCGATGGACTTGAATGGGCTCTGTTTTTTTTATTGTTACAGTTCTCTTGTCTTTTTTCTCTTACTTTCTTCATCTCATTCTTCCACACTTGTCTTCTTTTTTAAGAAAGAGTCCTTCAGTGAGAAACTTAACTGTCTTCAGTAGCTGTATGCATATGAATAGGATCATTTAAGGGGCACAAACCATTTATACACCAGACTCTGCCATATACTGAGTGGTCCAAAAAACTAAAGGAGGGCTTCATAGTCCGTTTTTATTTGTTTGTGAATTCTAAGTGTGCTGATGATAATTCTGTCCATGCTGTTTAAATGGTGGCCCCTGGTGGATGGAATTGTCAACTACAACTGAATGGCTGGCAGGCTAATTAGGGACAGGTGTGTCTGATCATCACACGAGCAGCATGTTGTGTTGTGGGCATGTTCACATTTCCTTTTAACAAAACCCAGAAAGAGTTTGGCTTCCCAATGAGAAACATCCACTGAAAGAAAAGTCATAATTCAGAAACAAATTAGTAAAATAAACTCAAAACAAAAACCTTGGTGCACCCAGTCAAGCTAATTGATCCTTTTATTCAACCTTTCAACCTAAAAGGAAAACTCAGACATGTAAACAGCTAAAAAATCACTGAATGGGGTGTTTAAGACAGCTTTGACAGTCTCAAAGGGAATAAGTGTATGACGTTTTATGTTTTATTTAATTTAACACCAAGTTTTTCACTTCCAGCAGCTTGACAAACAGTGTCAGACTCAATCTACTGTATAAACTGACCACCAAGCTGAACTGTATGACGCTTCTTCACTCCACTGTAACAAACAGCAGGTCACCATGTCCGCTCCCGGGCTCAGAGGAGGAAAAAAGTCCCACTACACCTCAGTGTTTTTGTGCAACACAGCCACACCAAAATAGAGCCTTAAGTGCGTGTCTGTCACACTGTCCCCACCTCGCTGTGATGGTGCTGGTAGTTGTGTTAGTGTGACAGCAGTCGCCACAACTCCTCCCCTAAGTACAAAGCTGTCAGCTCCACTGTTCCTCATCCCTTCACTTTGTCTGCTGCTTGGAGCGAGAGTGGCCTGAAGTCATCTTCAGAGCTGCTTCAGTGCCTTTAAAAAAATGCAGGAAACATTAAGCTGGAAGTGAGCGGCGTCGCCGGCAGGCTTTCTGGCCGCTGAGAGCAGAAAAGTTTTCTTTATGTGTTTAAAATGAGTTTTAGCAGGAAGCTGCAGACTTTATCAAATCAGTTTCTGTAGATGTTTTATGGGACTTTTTTTTAACAACACTGGGCATAAATTAATCCAACCTTAAGGACAAAGGGCCAAGTAACATGAAAAGTTTTTAAATCAACTAAATACTAATTTGAAGTAATTTCCCACTGCTGGACAAAACATTTTAAACTCCTCAAGGTCTGAGCAGCTCTGATAAATAACAGGTAGACTGATCTAGTGGTCAACCCTGGTTTTCACTCCTGTTTCTAAAGCAAGTGACCACCATCACAGCCATCCAGGGGTTCAGCTTTTCCAGTTATAATTGTCTCAGTTCCCAGCTGATGTTCTCGTTTTGTCCACAAGGGGGCTCTAAAAATCAATATGAAGACAATTTTTCACAAGAGACATTTAAACACACGAAATAAAACAAACAGAATTTCAACTTCTCTGGTCTGAAGTTTCACTTTATGGTAACAAGTCCAGAGCAAATGTGAGATTAAACAGTAACACATTTTAAATTATCTTACACCGAAGACTGATGAACCGCTCATTAAATTCATTTGTTACAAAGTGTTAAAATCCAGAACTTCAGCACAAAGCAATTACGTTCCTCTGATATGTTTTCTTTCAAGTCTTCAGGTTTTATTATTGAAAATGTTCAATCTTCTTGTCATTATCTGTCTTTTTGATGATACACTGGTGGAATTAAAGTCGAAATAAAACCTGCTAGGAGAAACAAACAGTGGAGGATGGATGAAAACACTCGGGCCTCTCAGGGATTGTGTATTGTCTAAAATTGTCTAAAGGTCACAGTGTCTGTGTGTTTTCAGGACTCACAGCTCTGGTCTCTGCAGCTCCTAATTGGCCTTTAGTCTCCTGAAGCGGATGTGTGTGTGATCTGGCTCGTGCATCTGCCCGTCACCATGTTGTTCTAAAGTCCTGTCAGTCTCAAGTGACCTCAAGTGTATTTTCAAATAAAAGGGCCATCTTCCGGCCACAATGTCTGCAGACAAGTGCCTCCGATCTCAGGCTGGAGGCCGGCTCGGTCCCACGGCACAGAACAGGAGCAACTTCTGAAAAGAGCACAGGGCTTCATATTTGCCTTTTTCAGATTTTCACCCATGACTGTCTCCACACCTGATCTCCTATTCAGCGTGCCCCCCCCCAAAAAAAAAATAAAAAAAAAAAAAATAAATGAAATAAAAATAAATAAATGAAAATAAATAAATGAAAATAAACACCAAAAAATTAAACAAAACCCCAATTTCAGATAGAAAGTGACAGCCCATCAACACAGTTACAGCAGATGGCTGTTCAACACGAGTCTGGTTCTGCTCAAGGTTTCTGCCTGTTTGAAGAAGCAAACTCTTCTGTGATCTTAGACACTGCTAAGTGTTCTGCAGTGATAAAACTAAGTCATGTCAAAGTTGGATCTATGCTGGAATAGTAACTTTGAATTAATTGGCACAACAAAAATAAAGACTGATCAGTTAAGTGTTCAAAGGAAGACTCTCTAGTTGGGCGTATGTGGAAAAAGACTCCAAACTTCTTATTTTTGATTCCTACAATAAGATTTTCTCTCTTACTGTATTTCAATATTATTACTTACTAAGAGTTATTTTTTTCACATAAATACATATCACTGATGACCATGTTGCTAACTTTCTCCAACATCTTTTGATTCTTTACTCTTACTATCCAAATTTCTTAGCAATCTTTACTTTTCACAGTTTCACATGTTGTTGTCTGACGTTAAATCTTTGTTGTGGTTTTTGCACTCACTGTTGTCAACTTTTTTACATCGTGAGCACTTGGCGCTGCTTTTTTAAACCTAAGTAAAAGGTGATTTGTAAATAACGTTGATGCGAGTCGAGCGTTGCGTCTCTGTTTTGCCGACATGACTGTCTTTTCACGCTCATCATTGAGCTTTGTTGTGGACATGATGAGAACAGGACTTGAAAGTTGTGTTCTCTTTCATTACACTGGGACTGACTGGATGATGAATATGGAGTCAATGAACTGAGCGATGATGCATTTAGGGACACTGTGAAGAGTGTACACAAAACAAATGACTCTTTAACTTATCACCTCCTCCCCGTGACTGTAATCACACTGAGACAGGCGACAAATGCACACGCAATTAAACAACTTGTGAATGTCTACATCAATTAGTTCTCATTGTACAGATTACCGCCTCGGCCCTGCAGCTATGGATGCACAAACATGCACCCAGAGGTTTGAGCTCCATCTGGGCTGCCTGTCACATATGAGCGTGCCTCTTTGAATACGGAGGCGACAAAGCTGCTGATGGCGGATATGTGTGAATACGAGGCCACGTGCGTGCATTTGTTTGCGTGATAACCTCTGTGGAAGCAGTCAGCTCTTTCTTTCGCAGTGACTATTAATTAAACCACATCTCTGCAGTGCGGACAAACACAGGGATATCTCAGTTACCTATGTGGTCACCTCTGACTATTATCTAATAAGTAAGATTTTGTCTGCAGAGTGACTATACACATATGTCCAAGCAAATCTCTTGCCAAGATAGCCAAATAAAGACTGTATGAATGTAAAATGTGAGTAGTTGGTTTTAATTCTGTGCATTTTATTTTGTTTGTCACTGACTTTATCTCATCGTCTAACATGCCAGATCCTGTTTGAATGTTCTCCTGCTGAAAAAAATCGAAGTGATACACCATCTGCAACTAATCCTGGCAATTAAAATCGTTAATTTTTAATGTAAGTGACCACAGAGCGGCTGCTCATTTGAATAGACAAAAATGACATGAGGAGTTCCCCAGGGCTCAATCCTGGGGCCGCCTCTCTTTAACATTTACATGTTCTCACCGGCTCAGATTACACAAAACAACAAAATGATGAACTGTAAGCATACACAAGTATTTATAACAATGCTGCCATGGTGATGATGGCTCCCAAGCTGATCTTTGTATTGGCTCTTTGACTGTATTTTGTGAAGCACTTTAAGTTGCCCTCTTGTCAAAATGTATTAAATAAATTAACTTACCTTGCCTTTATTTCTCTTCTTTGATTGATTTACCAAATAAAGTCTTTTTCAAACCAAACCCTGACAAAAGTTATCTGAGGAGACTTTACAGAAGACGCAGGTCCAGACAGGGCCGTGTTACATTATTTATGGAGACACATTGTGAATCCACCGTGAGCGAACGCTTTCCTGTCCGTCTCTTTGTTAGATGTCTGACAAATTCAGGCGTCACCGGTTCGGTGAAACATTTATTTTCCTCCTTTGTGATTTTCAGGAGGAGTCACATAAATAAATGATCAAAAATGAGAAACTTAACTTCTCCTGCGCACCACCACTCCCCCCCCAATCCCCCCTGAGAGATACCTCAGTGGGGTTCAGAGCTGAGGCTACATGAAGTGAATTATGTATCATCTCTGTCTTAGCATGAGCTCATCAGGCCACAAGAAGGGGGCAACGTGCGACCGGTACTGGGAAAAAACTGGAGGAAAGATTCAAATAGCTTGACTTTATTATTCATGGCGGATAAAACTGGGCATCAAAAATATTATGTACACAAGCCTGGTCCCTGTGCACACATACCTGCACCTGGATAAAAGAGTGTGAGGCCTCAGTTCCGCCTTTCATTTGTTTTTAATGCCGCTTGTCGGTCAACGTTCCAGGCGGCCCAGAGGAGCCTCAGATTGAGAAACAAATAGAAATCACAAGCCAGTTTTGTTGTGAGTGCCTCAGGGTCTTATTCATTTCCTTTTAACTTTCCCATTTTTTCTCTTCGCTGGCTCACTACAGCGACGGCAGTGGCGGCTGTGTGCAGAGAGCGACAGTCGCAAAATGCTGTTAGCTCCCAAATGAAATCACACAGAGCAGGCTGCCCGCTGGCAGATGCGGGACGCTTTGCCCTTGAGACACGAATCCTGACACGAAACACTTCGTTAGCTCTCTGGAGAGCCGCCAATAAAGCTACATCCACCTCCTTTTTCCTAAAAAAGCTAACACTCTTCATCTCTTTCATAGGAATAAATCTCTGTTTTATGCAAGATGAAAAATAAGGACGAGCTGTTTGCAGAGCTGCTCAGATTTTTGGTTTGGATCGCTCTAAAACGGCATCAGTTCTGGCTTTCGTTTCCTTTATCCATGTTTTTGTTTAGATTGTAAACATTTGGTTTGGTCTGTTTAGGTTTTACACTCATTATTGCAAACAGACAAACAGACTTTACGTGAAATGGTCATCAGCTACGTGGTTAGTGTGTCCCTGTAGTTTACGTTGATCGGTCGTTTGACCGGCGGGCGTCTAATGTCAACATGAGTGAAATAGTCAGTCCCACCATTGTTGATTTTCTATTACCAACAGGAATAACTTGGAGAGGTGAACATGAGGCTGGTCCGAATTTGATCTTTAGACAACGACTTTATTGTTGTTGTCGACAGGAAAGAAGAAGAAAGTATGCAGTCCTGCGAACCATTGCAACACCGACTTAGGAGAGAAAGTACGTGTTGTAACACTCTTGAAAAGTTAAGCTGTATATACTGAGGAACAACTTTATCCACAATGTCATAAAATTTCCCGCTCTTGGGCAATCTCTGTTCACACTTCTATTCCTCGTGTCATTTTCTGTCTTTGGTACGAAGGTCCGAACCTTTCAAAATAATTCGTACGCACTGGGCTTGAACCAGATCGTGGTTCAGTTTGGTTTCGGACTGAGAACACCTCTTTTGGTCGGACCAAGGTCCAGCAGTTTGAAAGTCTGGACCAAACAACGTATAGGTGTGAAGGCCCCTTAAGTCAAGTCTCCAGTTTATTGCCAGGAGTCCAAGTCAAGTACCAAGATTTTAGCCATGAGTCCAAGCCAAGTGTCAACTCTTGGGCCAGAAGTCCAAGTAGCATAATAACCTAATTTATTTCTGTGCAGCATTTTCTACAATAATCTTAATGGTCTAGATGCTACTTCAGCACAGGAGAGGAAGTCTTGGCTCTCAAGTTCACATTCATTTTCAGCTGCATGTATTTCCTCTTGTTGCTGGACCTTCACTGCGCAAAGGTTTCAAGATTGGACTATATCTAATGCCCAAAGTCAGACTACACAGTCTTTCTGTCTGTTATGACGGCCTGGATTCTCACAGTGACCAGACCGACAGACTTGGTGGTGGCACACAGTCTTACCGCAGAGTACGCGCCGGGATGTAGTCCTTGAGGAGGTCAGAGAGATAGTATGGGGCTAGGGCATGGAGAGCTTTGTAGGTGAGCAGGAGGAGTTTGTAGATGATGCGATATTTGATGGGAAGCCAGTGGAGGCGTTTGAGGGTGGGGGTGATGTGCTGCCAAGGTTTGGTCCGGGTGAGCACTCTGGCAGCTGAATTTTGAACGTACTGCAGACGGTCCAAGTCTTTTTTAGGAAGTCCGAACAGGACACCGTTGCAGTAGGCTAAGCGGGAGGATACAAAGGCATGGATGAGGGTTTCTGCAACAGTCTTTCTGTCTGTTATGACGGCCTGGATTCTCACAGTGACCAGACCGACAGACTTGGTGGTGGCACACAGTCTTGAGGGTGTTTTAAAAAGTCTTTAAAATCTTTATTTAAGTCCTCTGGTATATGGTTATCATCTGAATATTAGAAAGGTGTTATACTGAGAGGGGCTGCCATTAGTTTTACAAGCCACCAGATGCTGCTGTGTTTGCTGTGAAGCTTTAATGCTTTGAATCTTTTTGGCACATATTGAAAAAAATCTGTAGAGTTTTCTTAAGATGTCATCTGCCCATCTCTAGTAATACTGTCAAACACTCTGAGCAACACAAACACAGATGTGAAGATGACAGACTTTTATTTTTTCAGATTCCCATAAATCATTTACAAAAAACAAAATATGTCTCAAAAAGAGGCCAAGGTTTAAAAATGCCAGCTCTCTCCCTTTTAAGCCTGATTTTACCACATTTAACTGAAACATGTTTTGCTGCTGAAAGAAGACTGTATAGTTTCCTTATCACAAGAGTCAGCGATGCCTCGCAGGTTTAGATCAGCAGACCCGACTTTAAAACCTCAAACTTTTCTGCTCTACTTTGCCTCGATACTTTTCTCAGGAACACACAGCATGGGTGTTATTCCGCAGCTCCCCTGGGTGCTGAGCTGCACGAACCGACGTCCCTGGAGAGATGAAGCAAGCAGAAAGTGTGCCAACGTATACGCATCAGGTGCGCCGACTTAAATGATGCCTCGAGTTAGGAGACCCCTGAGAGCAGGAGCATCAGGATGAACATGATTAAGCTTTATTGATCACTGAGCCATATGGTTTGCAGCATTTTGGATGAGTTTTAATATTATAGTGGAAATACATATACTCTTTGGATCTGACTGGATTATACTGATACTGAGTTTAGAGAACACATATAAGAAGATTGTTTCTCATGGCAGTAAGTACTCTTTAAGCTGCACTGGGTGTCACTGTTGCCTCATGTCTGAGTTTTCAGCTCTACTTTGCATGTAAGCAGCTCCAGCAGAGCCACAATCCACAAGACGAAGAGGAAGATGTCCCTTTACATGCCTGCAGACTCCTTCGACGGATGACATCCCACATGAAACCAGACTCACAGACACCGATCTGACACAATCCTTTGTGCCGGACCTTTCAATTCATCAAGATGCGTTAAGAAATATCAATTTGTCACATATACTGCTGCTGCTGTTAGAACAGAGCTGTGCAAAGCAGGGTCTGTGTGCAAAAAAAAAAAAGGACCAATAAAGACCATTACAGTAAAATTGGCTTTCTGTTATTGTGCTTCTACATTTCAATATTTCATTACAGCCACACAATAGTTAATCAAATGTCCAGCACACCGTTCTGAATGACAAGCACCACTGCGTTTGTATTGATGCCAAACCCTTTACAAATACACCCTCCACAGTAATCCACCCGGAGCTGCATCCACGTCAAACGCTTTTCGAGGAGCAGAAAAGGCACATAAACAAAACCAAACAAGTCTTCCCAGCTCACCTCCTCCAGCTTCTCAGTGACTTCCTGCTTCTGTCTCCAGGATTTGTGTGTCTGTCTTTGGACACTCATGTTTGGACATGGTTGAGAAATGAGTGAAAAAAAGAAGGAGGATTTTCTTCAGTCAGTAATGAAGACAAATTTAATAGTATGTACAGGTTGTAGAAAAGACATGTTAAAAGATTAGTCCGAGTGAAGTTGCGACCCAAATTTGTAGGCATTCTTCACAAGCTTTACAGTGTGCATGTTAGCAGGGCATTGTATTTGATCTCAGAGTTCATGAATTACAAGATGTCCATCTAAACACCCCCCTGAAGTCAGATTTCCTGCATGGAAAGCTTAAGCAACTTCAGTTACTCTGAGCTTAAAATCCAAGATGGCTGCTCCCTGCGTCAACCACTGTAATTTTAGAGCTGTTGATAAGGAATTTTAGTCAAGTTTTGCGTGTAGCGTGTGCATGTTGTGATGTTGATTTCTTGCACAAACCATCACGTAATGTGTTGTTACTGCATGGTAAAGCTAACAATGATGCAACCTCATCTCCAGCCTTGACATCCAACTTCTGAGGTAAACGGCACGCACCGATAAGTGATTTTGTAGGAGTTTTGTATTTGTTAGAAAGTAGTCCTGAAGCTTTGCTGGTGTGTTCACATCTGCTGTATGGGTGACAATAAAACAGTCTCTTCTGTTGATGCCTTTCAGATATCCATGGACAGCTTTTTTACCACCGTTTACAAGCCAAGCAGCTGCTTCCGACTAGGAAGGCTAGGACTAGATTAGAGACAACAGAGCTGCTGGAGATACCCCCGGCAGCTTGTCCGGGATCCTCTCTTCTGATACTGGTGGTACAGAGAGACAAAGTTACAAATGATCTGGTTTCTATTCATCAGTTAAGAAATGCACTTCCCTGTCTTGTGTATAGATCCACCCCTACATGACTAGCATATCCCTGCTTGGCATAAACCAAAACTTAAACTAAGTTTAGAGACAACAGAGCTGCAAGTAATGCAAGTTGTTGACATGGAAGTTAAAGTAAATGTGTAGAAGGTGGTAAATAAAACTTTGAAGGGAAAAGAAAAGGGAAAGTAAACATGAAAAAGCTAACGTATTATGTTTAAAGCTACGTACGCATGTTAGCTACTGAGCTAGAATGATTTTCATTTTGTTCATCATTTACCTCCTGCTAACTTGTTTGTTGACTGTTTTGTGATATCATAGGTCAACTGGAAAAAAAGCTAATTTGATTTTAACGGGTTTAGAGTTTGAGAATGTTGTGTGCTATGCTGTTTTTTTGTTTTTTTCTACTACATTAAATGATTGGCTGCAGCCAGCATGTTTCCATGACTGCTCAAGGTGAATTCCTTCCAAAGGACAAGAGAAATCTATCTTATCTAATGTAATGAAATGTAATGTAATCTCATTTTATCTCATGAATTGTACTGTAATGTAACCTCTTCTCATCTACCATAACCTCATCTCATTTTACGTCCTGCAATCTCATCTCGTCTAATCTTCTCTCATCTGATTTTATATCATTTTATGTAATGTAATTTCATCCCATTCCATTTCATCTCGTCTATTGTAATGCAATGCAATCTCATTTAATCTCATCTCATTGAATCTAATCTCATCTCATACTAGGTTTTACGACTGCCTAAAACACTAAAGCAGGTGTCTCCCCCAACCTCCTGATTGTCCTTATTATTATCATCCCTCTTTCTTTCTAATCACCGAGCTGTTAAAATACTTGACTGTAATTGGTCGGAACCCTCTAATAGTGGTTATTAACTCTGAATAGCTTGAGCAACACCATTGACGACCCACACGCACGTTGTTCTGTTTTGTGTAATACTCAGGGATGAAGGGAACAGCGACAAAATACATGGGATAACAATGAACGGACGGTGGAAATGACGACCTTAAAAACAATCCAAAGAGTTTCAGAGATCACAATGACAAACAAGAATCAATCTTCAATCAGAAGCAACTTAATAAAGGAGGAGTGGCTGTTCTTAGGGTTAGGGTTAAAAGACAAGACCAGAAAAACAAAAAATATATAGTTCAAGCTTTCACCTCCACACACCGTCACTTCTGACCAAACTGCTCCGCTGCTCCGTCTCTCTCTCTCTTCCCTCTGCCATGGTATCAGCTGATTGACTACACTTGAAGCTACTTCCTAATCAAGATCTACAGAATGAAGAGCTGCAGAGGAAGAAGAAAGAGTGAGGGAGAAAGAACAGCACAGCACAAACTGACCGCTACCAAGTGTAGAAAGTATTAAAGGCACATCCACATGACATTTGCTTTTGAAGCTGAACCACCACCGAAGACAAATGCAAAGAGTAAATAATATATGGAGAGCCCGATAAAGTACCTCCAACAAAACCATTTCAGAGTTGTGACTCACATTAATGGTTCAAGCCAACCTGAACCAGTTTGGTACACGAGTGAAACAAGCCTTCAAATGTGAGGGAAAGGAAAGGTAACACCACGTAACCGTCAACTACGGTCAAACAGCTGACCATCAGGAGGTATGACGTGACATGACATCAGTACATTTACATATTCAAAAAGTTGATTTATTGCATCATTTCAACTGAATTCACACTTTGAAAAAACAACAAACACATCAGTCTGAATGAAATCGCACTTCTCGTAAATGTTGCACTTCTCATAGTCAGACTAACGAAACCTAGCTAATGCAGATGGGGATTCATTTTCTCTCACATGTCCATCAGATTAAAACCGACAAACTTGGCTGTATTTAACCGCATTGAGAGGCCAATAGTTTCAAACTGCACCACTCATACCATCCAAGTGAAGTGATCGGAGCAGCTGGGAATAATGAGGCCTCGCTCTCATTGGTCCTTTAAATGTTGTCAGAGTGGGGAGGGTGCAGTCTAGTAAACACAAATGCAAATGTAAAACAGACGGAGGATGGAGTATATACGTTCAAGGTATAATGTTTTTTTCACTTTATGGGACATTTGCAGTTTGACAGTTTTATAGAATGGAAAATAATAATATTATTCAATAAATATTTCTAAAAGTAAAAATCGAGAAAGTGTTGCCTTAAACTTTTACTCTGTTACTTCATGCAAGTAAATCTATAAATATATATTTTTCAGTGCAAAAGTCAGACTGGACAGTAAGCCGCACACAAAGGGTTAAATCTGCAAACTCTAACAGTAAAAAGGCCTTCCCTGCTGCATGGTTATGGTAGCATTGTACCCTCTGGGCCAATCCCAGAAGGATATTTTAAGTGGTCATAAATAAGTCTAACCTTGCCTGCAAATCAGCTCTTTAAATGTAATCTAAGGCCTCTCTGATGGGCTAATTCTGTCCTGAATTTCTTTCTGTATTTATAGCACTGTTAGTGTGTTGGCTGCACCGTCTCTTTCACATGGGTTAGGGCCAAAGTCAGACGAGCTCACGTTTGTTACTCACTGTAGCTGCGGGGAAAGTCACCTGATGCCCGGCGATGCTGGAGAACAGAGACTCTCTGGTCATAAAATGGCCCATAAACACAGAAACAATCAAGAGAGGACCAGGCTGGCATGTGTGTAGAGAATAGACTGTGTGTGTGTGTGTGTGTGTGTGTGAGTGTGTGAGTGAGTGAGGGCCAGGTGGAACATAATTGCCCAGCTCCCTGCCTGAAATTCACTAAAGCTAAACGCTAACTCTGCACTGAGCCAAACCTTCTTTATTAACAAGGAACATTGCACCTCTATCCAGTTAATGAAATATTGATTTGGAAATTGTATTGTAAGACGACGGAAAGCTTTTAAAGCGCTTAGTGCCTTTGCTCAGAGCCAACTTCATCAATTATGATTTTTTCTTGGTTTTCTTGGAGAAAGCTCCAAAAGCAGAACTCGCCGTGCCCTGTGTTCATGATTAGTGTCATGTGTGTGTACCACGGGAACTTCATGCCCCTGAATAGTTTAATGTTTTTTTAATGAAAGATGCCCGCATCAGACCGAGTTTTCTAATGACGACGACAGTAGCAGATTTAATGATGTGTTTGTTCCCATCCAGTCGAGCTTTTAAAAAGAGGGATAAAAAAAAAAAAAGATGAGAATTGGTCACATTTCCAAATGTAGTTCACAATCAGTGACTCGCTTTAATGGGATTGTGTGTCTCTGGCGTCCGAGCTGGGCCAATTTTGAGGACATCATGAATCAGAAACGACAAAATTTGTATGTGTCTGCACTGTAGTCAGCATCTGAACAGTACTGATAAGAAACTAATCCAAACCAAATGGAAACCACTCGGTGCCTGAATCTGGTTATTTTGGTATCTGTGTTGAACAGCAGACTTTGGTAAACCTCAGGATTAAAACTGTGTGATAAAAGTAACAGTCACTGCAGGGAATTAAGAGCCTAAAACCTCGTCTGTTCAAACAAACCTTTTTCCATTCAGCGTATCAGGCTGGAGGCAGAAATTCAGATACAAATGCTGATACCTGTCCTTCGCCAAGAATGTTTTTAATGAAAACTTACAGCGACCAAACAAAACAACGAGCACGCCACACATGTTAGGTGTTTCTAGGTGATGTTATGACAGTCAAACAAATCAATAGATCTCCATAAAGAGGCCCACTGTGAGGTGCCAGGAGTTATCTTAGGGTCACACTCTCGTGACTCTTGAGTTTACATACACGTCTGACATAGGTCTAAAAATGCCACAAACTCTGTGTCATGACAAAGTTGCACTCAGACAGGCTGTATCCCGTTGCATGTGTTAAAAAAGGATCTGTGTGGTCTGAAGGGTGCATGCAGAAATTGAATTAAGTGGTAATTGGAGCACTTAGGGCTGTGACCCCCAAACTTGGAGAGTGGCTCCAGCATATTTCTCGAGCAACATCTAAAATCTCCATCAAGGAGACTGCAGTCCTATAAAACAGTCTGGGTCTCTCAGGCCTCTGGTAGAGGACCAAAGCTTGAAGCAGACATAAAACTAGCCAAGGAGCGAGGGTGCAAGGAATTTCTTTTACAGTACATGCCAACAAGTCTTTGGCCTTTAAAAGTCCAATAGTGGGTGAAATGATCCTTTAAAGTAGATAAAAAGACACCACATTCAATTCAACTCCACTTGTGAAGCACATTTCATAAAATAACACAACATAAATCCACCTTGCTACGCACCTACGCACCTGGATTAAGTGTTTAAAATTTAATCCGGTGAGAAAAACGGTGGATTAAGACAAGCTTGTTCTTTATGTTGATGGCAGATCTGGAGATGAACCCTCCCGTCATCTGTCTCATATGCTAATACCTACTTCTCACAGGTACTCTGAATGGTTTTAGTATTCACCAAGGCTTCACTTAGCGTATTAAACAGCTGAATGTCCTGTGATGAGAGGATCTGTAGACAAATGAAGCAGGTATGACGTGCATCAAAACTCTGATATTATGCCCGTCAGGAGTTTGTGAAACCAGCTGAAATCTGATGGGAAACAAAGACTGTAATCCAATGTAAACAAATGCTAAATGAATCCACCCCAGGCTCTAAATGTTGCAGTTTACATGACTACAGGAGGTGCAGACTGGCGCCTGGGCAGCTGTCCATTCATTGGCTATGCTGTAGTGGCTCGGGGCTGCGGAGTGTGTATTAGCAGGAGGTCATCACGGTTTATTACACACTCTCCATCAGAGCCGTTTCCATTCAGCCGGCCTGTAACATACGTCCGGACTAATCAGCACTGCGGACAGCACCTCTCACACTTCGCTCGGCTCCAGCACCGCTTCACACGATTGAAATGCACGACGCCATTCACACTCCAGCGCTCTCCGTCCAGCCTTTGTTTTCACACCATGCCCCGGTGGTCCCTCACCATTTATTTACCAGCGCAACACAAGTGATAACCTTATTTTGTCCATGCAGGGATGTTTGTTTCTTTGAAGATTTTGAGTGAGCAAATACATGCAACAAAAATGCAACAAAAGTGGTGAGGTTCCACGTGTTTTCCATCACATTTGATCTCTAAGGTGACATTTAAGCTCTGAGTACATCATTAAACGGCTAAACTGTGAATTGCTTATGTTGCAGTTGGTCTAAGTGTTCATTTTTACATCTGCAATCTAATTCACATTGGCATCTATGACTTTACCCATGAGATGGATAATGATCATTTAATGTTAGGGCTCCAACATCACGACTACCACCCCTCTTTAGGTGCCATTGCAGTTTACACTTATGGGGTTTGCAGCACTAATGTTCAGCCTAAATAGTCTATCCTGTGTCTTAAAACATAATGGGATTGCAAGGTAAAGAAGCCAGGAGGCCATTATGAATATTTAATTCAAAAATCTAGGTGGGTTTTCATGGACTTCAGTTTCCCTGTTTTATTGGGTTTTAATTATCTTGCGTTTGCGTTTGTGAATGAAATCTCACACCGACTGCAGACCTATTCAAGTCTGTGTTGACAAGCAGGATGCAGGTTTTCCATTAGGCATGGTGCTGCAAGTTGATCTCCTACAAAGACCCTGTTCAGGCCAGTGTCACAATGATGTCACGGTTTAAGCTTAAAGGGATATTCCGGCGTAAAATTTATTTACGGTCATAACACTGAGTTAGACAGCCCCTCGAAAGACGAATGTTGCCAACCGCTTGAATGTTTGTAGCGAGACCTCGGGCCAGTCTATTATGGACTGCTGCGGGGTGACGCAGCTCAAGGAAGAACATTTATGATCATTTCTTTAAAGTAATAATCACCATTTTAATCATTTTGCGCTGCAGACGCGGTAGTTCTTCTGCCTTAGTATCTCAGTCTGATTGCATTTCCATGAAGAAATGATTATAAATGTTCTTCCTTGAGCTGCGTCACCCCGCTGTAGTCCGTAATGGACTGGCCTGAGGTCTCGCTACAAACAAGCGGCTGCTGGAAGAGAGTAGGTGAGTTGTGTTTAGCCTCTTTGCTAAAGAAATCAGACAAAGTTAAAAAGATGTTTGGTGGCCAGTGCTGTGGCTGGGACCCTATATGTCCTGTTGATGAAGTTAGGTGCTGTTCTGAGCATTATTTGTGGGTATAGTTATAGTTATAGTTATAGTTATAATGGCGTTTGAGTTGAGGTTTGTTTATGGCTCCTCAGACCGCTGTGTATTACTATCCTGCGGTCGTTACTAATGTTGGTTTAACTACAGAAGCAAGCGGTCAGCAGCATTCATCTCTGGAGATGTGTCTAACTCGGTGTTGCGGTGTGTTTTACCCGATAATAAGTAAGCATAGGTCTTCAGTAATGCTCATTTAGGTTGTACTCGGGCTATGCTGTCATTTGACTACTATAATGCTGGTCTGTGAGAGTAGTCTTTGAGAAACATGATTATAAAGGACTCAGGCTGGTTCTGAACATCAGGCCTGCAAATACCGAGCCAGGAATGGATGAATAATGATGTCCTTGACTTGTGAGTCATGCAAATAATCTCTAAAGCAGTAAAAATACAGCCTTGGAAATGAGCACAATGGACCCGTTTAAGTTATGCCATCGCACAGTTTGAACAGATGATGATTTTGAGGATGCTTTGACACCTAAAGAAAGATCAAATTCAGATAATCCTTCCAATAATACCAGCCTGTTCTTTGATTCTGCACTATGACAGCTCATTAGTGCACAGCTACTAAGAAGCTTGACCCCTCTGAGACCCCCTTCAGTTTCAATGGAAGATGAAAATATGCATTATTTCTGCGTCTATTTCCAGTTATCTGCAGTTGTGCGATGGGAGAAATTAGTCCAGATGTTCCTGCAAACCCTCTGATTCAGTCATCCCTTGGCAGCTCTGCAGGCTGAGTGCATCTCCTCATCTTCAGGACCACCACAGATCCTCTGGATGTTCTCTTCTGGAGGCCCCGGTGCAGGACCAGATGTCGTTGTTGTGCTGCTTCTCGGGAGTCATTCACATTTCCATTAATCATTATTCAAACATCTCTCCTCCGCCTCCCCCGCTAACCAACCCAGCATATGGGCCGCCATGTCTGCCACTGTGCCCACAACAAACGCGTCACCCGGCCCGTGGTTCATCAAGGTCCCCCATGATGAAACAGCCTGAGCCGCTGATCTCCCACTAATTTAAAGATAACTATCACCTGTTCTCCGTGTGCCGCACCACACTCTGGATGGTTTGTGAGTAATTGGCCTGTGCCTTTTGCTTGATTAATTTGATTGCTACATTTTTCACTGTCCCCTCTCTGGTGATTGCTCCGGCACTACAGGTGCTGGGTTTCATTAATTATATCCTTAATTGGTTTGGAAATGTTGAACGCAAGTTTGTTTTGGGGGAAGGTGGCAGTTTGTTTCGAGCGGCAAAACATCTCAGCGTGTTTCTCCCACTTAAAAAGATAAATGAACCTCATCTTTTCAGCAGATTGTGGCGAAGATGCAGGAGGTAACGAAACTCAAGGACAACAAGCTGCTGAGGCTGTTGGGTATAAGACGGAGAAGTCTGGAGACTGATATGCACACTTGTCGACATGTTCCCTCGGTGAAATGTTTGATTAAGAGTCTGACTAAGATTTTACAAAATAACAAGTCCAAGAAACAAGAGAATAAATCTGGTTTTAAGATTTGAAAGTACTGTAGATGTGGTTTGTTTTGGAGAATCTACCGTTGAATGCTTTGACAGACCTGAAAGAAGCTGTACAACTTCAAACGCCCCGAATTTATAGAGTCTAAGAACGTTAAACAAAGTATCGCCACCAACCTATATCCTGTGGCATGATCCTTTTCAGGCTGTCAGCATTAACTTGCTAATTGGAACCTCATTACGTTCCACAATCAATACCTTAATTGTTTAATTTTCCTTTTGCCACACCGTCAATCACGGCTACACCTGCGATGGAAAATAACAACATCTGCGCTCTTGAATGATGCATTTCACATGTGCACTTGGAGTCAAGTGGAATGAAACTATAACCAAAGTGCTTTAAGCCTGAGCTGCCATCCATGAGCTAAGCATGCTGTTACGGCCAATTACACCGATGTCAATGGGCAAGCTCTTTAAGAAAACTAGCACAGCACTATTTTGAGCATGCATGAAACTAAACTGCAGGAGTGAACTGCAGCACAGTCCTGAGTCTTTAACACTGTGGAAGACCCTGTCTCCCTCCTGTTCTTTGTGTTTTGTTCCTTGTGTCAGTTTTCAGTGTTTCCTGTTTTATTTTGTAGGAGTTGATTCCTTGTGTTTCTGGTCTGGTTTTACTTCCCTAGTTTTCCCTCCATTGTTAATCACCATGATAAATCTCACCTGTGCCTCGTTTGCCTCACCTGTTGCTCGTTTCCCTGTGTGTATATATAGTCCCTGTCTTCCCCTGTTTCTTTGTTGGTTCATTGTATGTCGATGTGAATGCTTGTCTGTGTAGTCTATGTGTGAATCCTTAGTCTCCTTGGGTTTTTTTTTTTTCCCTGGGCCTTTAGTTGGATTTTGCCTTGGGATTTATTTTAGTGGACATTTTGAATGAAGTTTTTGTTGCTTTTCATTTAGTTCCTTTTAAATAAATCCTTCTTTGCTCTGAAATTGGGTCCTTTTTCCCGTTGTTCAACTCTGCCCCTTAACAGACGGGGGATAAAATGGTACATTTTAAAGCATATTTTTTAAGCAAGCTGACCTCATAAGATGTGATTAAAAACAACATAGACAAAATTAAAAGTCCTCCTCTAAAGGATACAGTGGTCTGTGGAGCCCTCGGGTGATTCAGGTGCAGCATATTGTGAAGCCTGATCAGCCATAGTCTTCTCCCAAATCAGGACACAATTAAGAACTGCTCAACCTTTTTTTTCAATATGGACTTAAAAACTGTTTTCAAATGCAAAACATGGTGATTTCTAAACTCAATTAAGAATGTGATTGAATATGTAGTTAATATAGAGCTCTGCAAACTGTTCGCACATGCTCTTGATGTCCTCAGACAAATAGTCATGTGTGATTTGGAGGCCAATAACAATGGTGGACTACTAAGCTGTGTTTGTGCCGGAGACCATACTGACATTACCAAAGCTGCTCCAGCAAATTGTAGATCTATGTGTTTTTCAATATGCATTAATATGACATTGGGGCCGACCACATAAGACCTCAGGAGTAGGAACATTTTCACTGCTCTAACGTACACTTGAAACAGATCCTCATTGGGTGAACACATTTACAATAAAACAATCATATCACTTTAACCACGGAGGCCAAACAAAGTATCTGACCCCTTTGATTTCATCTGGCAGACGGCACCACACCATCTTAACCTGACGCTCACTCAGCTGTGTTTGTGCTGAAAAAAGGTGTAGACACAATCCCGCTCACTATGAAAAGCAACCACGTGTGAGAAAAGACGATGACCGCAACAGGCTGAGATGAGGATTGATTTTTCTGACACTGCGGTGGTGATCAACATGTAAGACATACAACATAGACAGGCTGTAAACACACAGCTCTGGTTATACAGGATGTACGGGGGCTGTTTACTCTGAGGTGCATTTTAGTGTTAAAGCTTCAGGGCAGTAAAGGTTTATGTCTGGTTTAATTGCATGGCAGTATTCTGCTTATTCTAGCAGACATGTGGAGCATCTCAACAAGGGAGTTTACCCTGATCAAACCTGTCTGCAGGTCTCTACTTCAGCCTGACCCTCTAATTCAAAGAGGTTTTTCTAAATTTCTTTCTTTTTAATCCCCATTTTTTCATGTCTCCATTGTTCCCTTTCATTGTTTCATTTCAAACCCGAACACAAGGTGATAAAAATTGGATTTTTTGTTTTGTTTGTCGTTTGATATATAAACCAAAGCTGCTAAGTTACACACTGCCTGCTGTAAAAACCAAGCTCAACACTACAACTTTGAAAAGTCTGCATCGAGATCCGTGGACTAATGGTTTGAAGTACATATTTTTTTGGTCAGAGATGATATTTGGAAAGATACACACACAAAAACATATTGATTGATTATATTTTGGTTGGATGGCTCCAGTAAAAAATTCTCATCGGCAGATTTGTGAAAAATGTAGAAAATGAAACTACAACAACCCGCAAGGCTGAATGATTTGAAAAAGTGGCTATCAGTACATGATGTCAAGCATCTGAGCTGAAATATTAAAAAGTTTTTACTCAGGATATTTTGTGTACTTTTTATAAAATCTTTGGCTGGAAGAGAGTTTGAGGAATTGTTGCTGTAACTCTGTTGCTCTCTGATAAGTCATCATCCATTACTCACGACGTCGAGAGCTCATTTTTTTCTTTTTCACCGGCTATGTGACTGGAAAAAAAATGAGTTTATATCTAAGACCAGATCTTTGAGTTGCAGATAAACCGATGTATGTGATTTCTTTAATAAGCAACGTCAATTTCATCAGTTTCCAGATAATCACACTCTAACAGTGCACTGTTATGTTTATGCATTTGGGTGTTAACACAGTACAGAAGATCTGAAGTATGTGAAACAGGCTGAGGGTTGTGTTGCAGCTTAAGAGAAGAGCGAGTTGTCCTTACTTTTACTTCTTGGAAGCTCCATCTGTGTGTGTGGTAACCCCAACCTGGATTGATGCACCCTTCCCCCACACCAGAAAGTGGATGGTCCAGGATTGATTCATCTGAGAGCTCACAAAGCGCTCTGGGCTGCTGGGGAAACCTGTACTCCTCATCTGCACCACACACTCTCTCCACACACACTCACAGGTATGCACATACACACTCCACCTGCAGCATCTTAGCTCCTCTTAATCATGTAATGTGCTCTGTGTCTACACCTGGATCCTCTGCAGGCTGATCTTAGTAATGGATCTGCAGCTCTCCAACACTTGACCCTGAGTGTAAGTCTGTGTGTGTGAAAATGGCCATTTGTCTGGTCTGGCCTGCACTGTCACCTGGTTTGCTCTCAGGAGAGCCCGGTGCAAGCAATTTGCTCCCTCACACACACACACACACACACTCACTATACAGATGCAGCTGTTGTTTACTACCCACACTCTCCAGAGTCAACTTCATCACAGAAGCACCTGAGCAACTTTGTTTCTGTTTCAGGAGCTGGAAGGATGAGTCGGGGCAGTTTTTGTTCCTTCTTTTTTGTAATTCTGTCTGGTTTGTCCAGGTGACAACTGCAATAATCACTCGTCTGAAATACTCAGTGGGAATTGATGTCAAACATGTCCTTTCTCTGTAGTGCTTGGTGATTCACCCTCTCAAATGGAGTCCCTCAGGGGTCTGTCTTGGGTCCCCTCTTATTCAATGTACATGAAACTCCTGAGTAGGCAAAGTGTAAACTTTCGCCATGATGCAGATGACACTCAGGTTTATGCCCTGTCACAACCTGACACCACCGATGTGTCTCACATTATGACTCGCCTGACTGAATTAAACATCTGAAAATCTTCTGCAGCTGAGAGACTCCATATCTAAAGTAATTGTCATTCCTGCTACATTAATAATCCGTCCTGTAATGCAACTTATTCTGGCATCAGTGAGCACGATGTACAGAGACTACAATTTACTTAAAATGCTGCTGCCCAATTTTTAACACCAAATAAGAAAAGAAACCCGTACAGGCTTCCTGCACCCTATATCTATGAGCTGCTAACTACCTATAAGGTCCTCTAGCAGGGTCCTTCTCATGGTTCCTAAATCTAGACTACAGTCATAACTGGCGACTGAGCATTTTCGCATGTGCCCGGAGGCTCATAACGCGTTGATCTGACTGTTTTTCATACCAATGTGAATTTGTTAGTGTGCGTTTTTAGCTGCTACATTCGTAAAGACACGTGTTAAAGCTTCTGTCTGCATAAATGAGGGTAAGATTCATGGTTAGTCCCTGTGGCCCAGTGCATAATAAATGATGATATAACAAAGAGAGCAATATATGACCAGGCTCCATTTATCTTGCAGCAAAGCAAAGTAATTTTCTGTCTTTTGATGTGCCTGAAAACACTGCACGCTCTTTCTTTTGAACTTCGATGGGAGCAATTAGAGTCCTCGAAGCTCAGAGAACAGAAATGAAAGTCAAACAGCGAAGGCCTGCTTGTTAACAGCTTGGGATAATGCTTTCTGATCCTGTGTAAAAAAAAATACCTGGTTATTTTGGCATTGTAGATATCTTTAGCAGCCATTACTTGTTTTCACTGGAGAGTTGTAGACGGCAAAGTCATTATGTTCCTCCTGCTGTGCGTGTTCTGTTGCATTTAGCCTCTCAGGTGGATGTTTGTGGGTCTGTCAGTCAGAAGTGCAGAGTCCTCGAAGGTTGGAAAAGGACGTTCTGAAGAGCGTTTCTGCTACTTTCTCAAATTCAGCAGCGAACAACAATAAGATTAGCTTTCAGACAGCGACTAAGCAGCACAATAGCAGCAGCCAACCAGAACTGAGATGCTGCTGAGCGTCCATTGATTTCTGCAGGTTTTGTCTGTCCTTCTGCAGAGCTCCTCCTGTCACACACTCTCTAAGCACCGATGGCACCTCCAGTCTCCGCCTCACTGCAGAGGGAGCCTCAGAGGATCCTGCCGGACTCCAGCCTGTCACAAGCTGTTTAGAAAGCGGCGGACGGCGCCAGACTGTAATCAGCTTCAGGGTCTCCATCCTGCAACACACTGATACAGACAATCCAATCACCCACAATGCCTGTCAAAATGAGGATCTGGTGGCGCATCTGACTCTATGGGTTGTTGTCTTCCTCTGATGCTTGAGGAAATAACTCTGCAAAGACGAGCCAAGAGTCAGTATGAACACAAGAAAAGGGTGGATAATAGTTATCAGTTATTAACATTTATATCATTGAAGCAAAAGCTTTTTCTTCTGTCTAAAACTTCTCTTCAGTTGTCGTTTATCCTTTTCAGCATCCCTTAATCTTCAGGTCCTTGTCACAGGCTTTAATAAACAGATAATAAGCGTATAATAAGACCTTATAATCAATAAGCATTATTAACACATTACTGCTAAAAAACACTGACAGACCCGTTAAAAAAACACGTTCCTGGTTTATATATCTGTCATAAGCATCAATAGGATGTTATTAACATTAATAAGACTTTTTAGAGATTAGTATTTAGTCACACGCTTGCAGTGTTTGATTTTAATAAACTTAAATATAACAATATAAACTTTTTTTTATCATTATAACTAACATTTGTTATTGCTTATAAGCTCTCAGTGACAATTTATAGACTTAACTTTTGATAAGATGTGATATCTTATTAATAAACATGCTATTAATGTTTATGACAGTTATATAAACTGTTTACAAGCTTTTAATGAGCGCCTATAAATGTCTTATAAGCAGTAATTGATGTTTTAAGTATGCTATGATGCAGGTGAATGTTTAAAAGCATCTTTTGACTTGTTAGCGTTTTAGTAATGCTCATTTTAAGGCCCTTGATATGAAGTGTTATTGTAAAGGATACATGATGACTAGAACTGGTTTAAGACGGAAAAAGCATCTTAATTAAAACAAAATAAAGGCTGTTGTGTGCCGTGTCTTCAGTTATTGGTCTAAAACAGCTGTATAACTGCTAAAAACTTTATAAGACACGATAAGATACAGTCTAAGTGGATGTAAGTCGCGTTCACCAGTCTCTCACTCAGACTCTGCACAGGGTTTCAGTGGATGCTGTGGATCTGTCACCCTGATGTTACATTTTCTATTGATCTACGGATCACATGCGGTCCAAACCACAGTGGGGTGATATGAACAGATCAGGGATCAGCTATGATCTGTGACACCACATGGGTGCATATTTGTTTATAACCTTAAAAATGCCATGAGAGTTCACGAACCATGTATGTTTCATTTCGATACCAGTAAATGTCAGATACTGTATATGAAACGACTGAAGCGTGTTCAAATTTCAGCCACACGGGGCATCAGCATCTCCACCCATCCTGCAGTTAATCAAAGATAGTTTCCGTCAGCCTACGAATACGTCAAACTCTGATGCTCTTAAAGACCCAAACACCTTAAAGCATAAAGCAATCAGAATTTATTGTCGGTAGTTCAATAATATTTGAGCTGAAAGTCATTTTGTCATTTCTTCCCTCTTTGAAATTCAGCAGAGATCCACTTTTAGTCAGCACCTCTTGGTCTCAAGGTTGTGGCTGCGTTCTTTCCTGTTGTTTCATAAATCAGGGGGTAATGTGATTGGCCGAGATCGAGTCAGAGAGGCGATTAATTCTCCCGACTCCTCCAGCAGCACTTAAGGTGGCATTACCAACACTCCAAATATATTATTTCAGAGGACTCTCCTCTCGTTAAACGCTGCATGAAATAATGGAGGGATGCAACAAAGAGCTTCATGATTCCTCCTCCTCCTCGAACTCTTTCCTTCAGTTGCTTCCTTTCCGTATCCACTTATCATGCATGCTCTCTACAAATGGTTCAAAGTGCCTCTCTGCAGCCCACATTAGACTCCACTTTAATGGCTGATGGTACATTATGGTACATACAGTGTGTGAATTAGGAGAGCTGAACCACTTCAAGCCAGCGTTATCATCTCAGTGTTGCACAGAGAGACGTTTCCTCTCGGGGCTTTCGCACAGATGAAAAGGATTTCCCGTCCCCTCGCTCAAGGCCTCGTCCCTGCGGTCATCTGCATCTACAGAGGTTATAGAGAAATATGACGTAACCAACCATACTGATAGCATATGATATGTAAATCCTGTAACGACTGTGAAAAATCACAATCAGTGTGTTTCAACCTAGACCCAGTTAAGGGAGGTTGTTGCTGCCTCATCACAATAAACTGTCTTTAGTGAATACACATCCTGATCAATTACTTTGTTCCAGAGCAGTAGATTAAAACAGAGTGGCGACAACTTCAGATCTCGCCGCCGGAGCGGTCACGTGGTTCATGTACCCCTCCATAGTTCCAAACGCAGCCTGCACTGTCCATGCTCTTCAACGGGGCAGACTGCAGTGAGCGCGCATTTAAGAGGTAAATATTAAAATTAACCGTAAAAAGTCAACATTTGCAACTCTTATTGGATTACTGTGTACACGTCAAAGTCACGTACGTATATTTAGCGGCTGGATGACAAATAAAAGTGAAATAAGACAAGTTTGGTAACGCGTGTTACCTTTTAATAAGAGAAAATAATACAATAAAGTGGTAAGTAACAGGTGTTACAAGCTGTTTAAACAATTGTGCAATGTTTTGGACTTGCAGCATGGCCTGAATAACATTTTTCCATGTTAAACATACGCCTTAAATGCTGACAGGATTAAAAAAGTAGCCGCCCCTTAACTCTATCATCCCATAAGCAGAAATCAAATTACATAGCATTTATGGTAGTCTAAAAAGAATAAACTGCATATAACATCGGGAACTGATAAAGGCTGAAATCTAAAATAAAGCCCATAAGTAACCATCTCAACATATGATTGATAATGATGATTCATCTGTGATTCATAACTCAGTCACACAATAGATTTTGGCAGGCCTCTACAGCTGACGACGTCCAGCTAGCAGGCCGTGGCTAAAAAATCGATCCCAATTCCTCACTAAAAAAACGTAATTACATCTGTAATTACAATTTGAGCATACTAGAATTAAAATCATTTTACATATAAAGGGGTCCCTCGAAACCATTTACACACGTATTGGCATTACATTCGTTGATACAATATTTTACCTCGGGGAGTGTGGGAGCAAACCGTGGCTAAAAAATCGATCCCAATTCCTGACTATAAAAACGTAATTACATTTGGGATATACATTTTTACATATAAAGGGGTCCCCTCGATATCAATAACACATGTATTGGCATTAAACTTGTTGATATTTTATCATTTAACCTCGGTGAGCGCTTGCCTTGTGGCCATAGAAGCTAACGGCGTCCGACGTGACAGGTGGTCATGTTGGAACTATTACGAGTTCCATAACCCGGAAGTGAGGTCCGCCGGGCTGTACAGCGTATGTCTATGGGAGAGTCGCCACTCTGTTTTAATCTACTGCTCTGCTTTGTTCTTCTCTTATTCTGAGCTCAGTCTAAAACCACAATCTTCATCCTTTTGAGCGTCACACAGAGGATGAATGAATGAGACTGTTATCAGGTGGTATCGTCGCACTTTTAGAAGTCACCCTGACACATAAGGCCCATTAGCAAACAATTAAATCAGCCTAATATCCAGATTTATTTAATTGCACAGCCTGATGTAAACATAGTTAGAGGTTGTTAGGATAAAATAAATAAAATCTCCCCATCCCTCTGTTGTCTCTTATCTGTCTTTTCATTATTTGCTCGCTCTCCCTCTCCCTGCAAATTGTGGTTCCCCACGGCTCTCCGTTCGAATTAAGCAATTTAACTGATTGCAATTAAACACTGTCAAGGGCTTTTATATTACCCTCATTGAATCAAAATTTTGATTCGCTGCCACCCCTTAACAAATTTTCTCCAATTTTACACAATACGGCTGGAGTCAGTTGTAATTTCCCTCTCCAAACTTTCATGTTTCTAATTTCCCCTTCGACCGTGCCGCGTGTTTTCGCCTCCTGAAGGAACCCAAGATCAGTGAAAGAGGAGCTTCCTCTCAGTTTTGGACATGGCCGATCATAATCAAGCTTTCCATGATCCTCCGTGAAAGGGCAGTGGTCCCCAGCGGGTTGCGGTATTGTCTGGGTGACATTTGCGCTCTCATGCTTGCAGTTTGCTTCCAGCTCTCACTCACAATTATCTTTATAGTCATCTATTTAGACAGAATCTCCAGAGAGAGGAAATTAAATCTAGCCTCTGCTGAGTGCTTTCTGCTTTTCAGAGCAGGAACCAACATGTCTTGACAGTAAAAAGCCTCTGTTGGACACATCATTGCATTAACGTGATGACAATTTTATGTGTTGTCTCACATTTAATAAGCAACAGAGATTCTATCTGGATAAGTCCTGATGAATTAATGGTTCCTGGATCTGAGACTTGAGATGATTTTCTCCTGCAGGAGCTGATTTGTGCTGTAGAGGTTAGCTTCAAAGAAAGACGGCTCCTCGAGTCCTGGGGTCAGGGTCCTTTCAGCGAGCTGTTTGCACGTTCTCTTTGTGCATGCATTGGTCCCCTCTGGGTTCTTCTGCCTTTCCCCAGAGTCCAAACACATGCTCATTAAATTCATTTGTGCCCCTAGCCAGGAAGTGTAAATGTGACATGGTGTCAGCCTATGTATTTCAGCGCTGTGACTGAGCAGAGTGCCTCTTGTCCAGCTTCAGATGTCTATATAATGAAAGCATGAAGGATGTTTTTGTTGAAGTCACAGCGATACACATGTTCAACACTGAGTGCAGAAATGGAGAGGAGTGTTATGCTGCGTTCAAGTTGTACTCTGAAGTTGGAATTTCTGAGCTCAGACACCAAAATTCATCTGGAACGCCCCCTTGAAGTCAGATTTCTGACTCAGAAAGTCGGACGATCCTCACCAACCACGACTTGATGACAATGTCATAATTCAAGATGGCAGCACAGTGCAACAACAGTAAATAGTAACTGTGAGAGCTCTCATATTATTTATTAGCACTTCTGTTTTCTTTTCTGCAAGAGGTCAATGACTTCAAATACTTGGATTCCTGGGTGAACTCCACAGAACAGGACCTTAAGGTCAAGAGTGTGGTGCTCGAATCTCTCCAGACACATAAAGCTGAACCTATTCCACGTCACTGTGGAGTCCGTCCTCCTCTATGGCTGCGAAAGCTGGACCCTGACACCCACCCTGCAGAAGTCCCCGGATGGGTGCTACACCAGAATGCTACGAGCTGTGCTGAACGTGGACCAGAACATCCACATTACCAACAAGGACCGGTACGGGCAACTGCTATAGACATCAGGAGCTTCCAGCCAGCAAGCTAGTCCTATGGGAACCAACACACGGGCACCGTTCGCGAGGACGTTCAGCGCTTACGTATGTGGACGTCCTGAAGAAGGATGCGGGAGCTGAAATCTCCCTGGAGCTGGTCGGGTGTTTGGAGAATCGGGAGGATTGGAGACTCAGATGGAAGCTCGTCTGAGGACGACTGAGAGAAATAAGTAGTATATGTTGTACTGCCCAACGTCTAACTGTGAAAGCCGTGCTAAGGTGTTTGTAAGAGTATACTGCGTTATGCGTTGTTTACAACTGGTATTGCTAACACCAACTAACAACCACTGACAAGGGTGGTTGAACCTAATCCACGTCACTGTGGAGTCCGTCCTCCTCTATGGCTGCGAAAGCTGGACCCTGACACCCACCCTGCAGAAGTCCCTGGATGGGTGCTACACCAGAATGCTACGAGCTGTGCTGAACGTGGACCAGAACATCCAAATTACCAACAAGGACCTGTACGGGCAACTGCCGAGGCTCAGCAAGAATGTAGCATCTCGGAGGATGTGGCTGGCCGGCCACTGCCACAGACATCAGGAGCTCCCAGCCAGCAAGCTAGTCCTATGGGAACCAACACACGGGCACCGTTCACGAGGACATTCAACGCTTATGTATGTGGACGTCCTGAAGAAGGATGCGGGAGCTGAAATCTCCCTGGAGCTGGTCGGGTGTTTGGAGAATCGGGAGGATTGGAGACTCAGATGGAAGCTCGTCTGAGGATGATCGAGAAAAATAAGTAGTTTATGTTGAACTGCCCAACGTCTAACCGTGAAAGCGGTGCTAAGGTGTTTGTAAGAGTATACTGCGTTATGCATTGTTTACAACTGGTATTGCTAACACCAACTAACAACCACTGACAAGGGCTGACGACAGCTGACAATTGTAAACAACAGCTAACAGAGGCTAAGAGTAGGCGTCCATCTTGGTTTTCCGACTTGTTAACTGGAACGCCATAAACTCAGGTGTAACGTCATTCCCAGCTCCGACGTCTGACCTCAGAGGTAACTAGAACGCAGCATTAGTTCAGGTCAAGCTTTGCTAACGGACTAAATCTGACTTTTGACAGACTTTGTAAGTGTCTTTAAATTCAACACAAAATCCACTTACTTGTTTATTGACTGTTTTGGTGTGTGCTGTTCTACCTATAATTACAATTAAAACATAACTATAAGATAATGTATCATTCTTTGACATTAAGAGCTGCAAAAACATCTTCTCTATCTGCACACGTATCAGACTGTGAGGCTCCTGGAAAAGACCTTGATCCAGGAATGATGATCTTTCCTGGTGTAGATCATGTGAAAATCAATGACTCTCTTCTCTGAAGGCTGGATGAGATGATCTGATCTCTGTGGATCCCGTCAGTGAGAGCGGCCTGACCTCTGTCCACTCTCTCTTCATTTACAGTCAGGTAAATATGTTCTCATGGCCACAGGCAGCTGCTCAATTCAACATGAGTGAGGAGCTGGGATAGCTTGGAGGAATAATGAGCCCTGCATGGGAACATCATCCAAACCATGAAAATGTTTGTTTTTGTCAGTTTGCAATCATAAAATATTTCTTTTGTCTTTCTATTCCAAAGTTTTGTCCTCTTGGTATTCTTTCTCTCTATCAAACTGTTCAGCTTCTCACTTTTTATAGCTTTCTCTTTTGGTGTTGCATTACAGAATCTGATCCTTGTATCCCATTTGTACCGAAATTCTTCATTTTTATGGTGTCTGCTGATCAGGAAGTCCAAGTAGCAGCTTTTATTGAAGCTGCCAGCAGTTACATTACCAGATTATGGTTCCATGATAAGTCCATTTGAGGGTCCCTGTCCTGCGGTAAAACTGCATAAAAATCTTGTATGAAACTGTCAAAAGTGAAAAGAATGAACTCTGGAGACAGCGATCCCTCTGGTACAAATTCAGACCAGTCCTCAGGTGAAACTTTCCCAGTGTTTCGGGGATAGGCTGAGTTTGATATCCTCAAATTAGCCAAAGTTGCAAATGCAGTTTTGAACACATTAATACTTTATGTCACATCATTTCAGATCACTGAAACATCTTGTCCTTAACAAAACAAACAAACAAACAAAAAAACGTCCCTGTTGATTGAAGTTTATCTTTCTAAACAGTCTGATAGGATCGGTCTCTTCACCTTCAGACTCTCATGTTTACTCAGAGTTTCCAATTCCATATTTAATATTATCACAGCCTCTTGTTCAACTGAGCCCCTTTAATCACCCGTTCTTAACTCCTCATATGGTGCCTCTGTGTTTACATGATGCTTATCAAATCCTAAAAAAATGTAAACATTTTTGCTCCATCCAGGAGATTAAGATGTTTTGGCTGCACATGATACCATCTGTAGACTGAAAACCAGCCTGGATGATAAACTATAAACATCTACATTAAGTTTATTTAATTTTTAAACCTAAAATAAAAAATCATGCAGCCCCCCTGAATATGAACAAAACTCAGCAACAGTTTGTCTGAGAGTTGAGAAGCTCCGGCCAGCTGTTGTTATCGTAGTTTGTTATCAGAACAAATGCTGAAATCTGGGAAAGCAGCAACAGTGTTTTTAAAAATAGGTCCAACAAGGCGTGCATCAGACAGTTTTGACAAATTGGCAATATGAGTAAAAATCTCTGATTATACAAGAAAACCAGATGTGTTCCTTCAAGTCCATCAAAGTTATGGAGATGACAGTTTGTTTGCTCCTTTATTCGTTTGACCTTGTTGTCTCTTTCCTCTACAGTGAGTCCAAGAAGTATTTGATCCCTTGCTGATTTTCTTCGTTTGCCCACTAATAAAGATGTGATCATTCTGCACATTTAATGGTAGATGCATTCTAACATGGAGAGACAGAATATCAAAAAGAAAATCCTGAAAAAAATCTAAGGAATATATATTAATTGATTTGTATTTCATTGAGGGAAATAAGTATTTGATCCCTCAGTATGCATTAGGAGTTCTGCCTTTCACAGACCAGTGAGACACTCCCAATCAGCTTGTTACCTGAACTGAAGCCACCTGTTCTCACTAATCACTTGTGTGAAAAACACCTGTTCACAGAATCAGACAATCTGACAGATTTCAAGTCTCCAACATGGGTAAGACCAAAGAGCTGTCTCAGGACCTCAGAGTCAGGATTGTTGACCTCCACAAAGCTGGAATGGGCTACAAAAAGATTAGCAAGGTGTTGGATGTGAAAGTAACAACTATTGGTGCAATTGTTAGAAAATTTAAAGAGTATAACATGACCATCAACAGACCTCGGCCCGGTGCTCCAAAGAAGATTTCACCTCGTGGGGTGACAATGCTCCTGAGAACGGTCAGAAATCATCCTGCAACCCTCGTCAGGAGTTGGTAAATGACCTGAAGGCAGCTGGGACCACAGTTTGCAAGGAAACAATTGGCAACACTTTGCGCAACAATGGATTAACATCCTGCAGTGCCCGAAAGGTACCCCTGCTCAAGAAGGCACATGTGGAGGCGCGCCTTAAGTATGCCAATGATCACCTGAAAGATGAACCAAGTTATTGGGAGAAGGTTCTGTGGTCAGACGAGACCAAAATTGAACTTTTTGGCCTCAACTCTACCCGCCATGTGTGGAGGAAGAAAAATGCTGCCTATGACCCCAAGAACACTGTGCCCACCGTCAAGCATGGAGGTGGAAGCATAATGTTTTGGGGGTGTTTCTCTGCCAAGGGTACAGGGCTACTTCACCGCATCACTGGGAAGATGGATGGAGCCATGTACCGTACAATCCTGAGGGACAACCTCCTCCCCTCTGCCAGGAAGCTGAAAATGGGCCGTGGTTGGGTCTTCCAACATGATAACGACCCGAAACACACAGCAAAGGCAACAAAGGATTGGCTCAAGAAAAATCACATGAAGGTCATGGAGTGGCCCAGCCAGTCTCCGGACCTCAATCCGATTGAGAATCTATTGAGGGAGCTGAAGGTCAGAGTTGCCAAGCGACAGCCCACCAACCTTCCTGATTTAGAGAGGATCTGCAAAGAAGAGTGGGCCAAAATTCCCCCTGGTGTGTGTGCTAAACTTGTGGTTAACTACAACAAACGTCTCACTGCTGTGCTTGCTAACAAAGGCTTTGCCACTAAGTATTGAGTGTGTTTGGCTAGAGGGATCAAATACTTATTTCCCTCAATGAAATACAAATTAATTAAAATATATTCTTTAAAGTTATATTCTGGATTTTTGTCTTGATATTCTGTCTCTCCATGTTAGAATACATCTACCATTAAACGTGCAGAATGATCACATCTTTATTAGTGGGCAAACGAAGAAAATCAGCAAGGGATCAAATACTTCTTGGACTCACTGTATAAATTGTATTTTTGATCCTGTGTGATCTATTTTCAGCCATGTTGTCCAAACAATGAGGTTTAATGTTATTAAAACCAAAATAACTAAATTTCAGGGACACTGGTGTAAAGTGAAGATGATGAACCATGTGAGGACGACCCTTGTCAAGACGACACTCAAAGTCAAAGCTGAAGGAAGAGTTATCAGAGAGGGTGAGAGAGGGCGACTCTACTGGATGTGTTCCTTAGCTGGAAACCCTCGTCTCAAATCTTCGACCTCCCATAATTGGCTCACCCTTCCTGACTGTCACACGACGATCAACGGTTTAAATGCCACTTGATGACACGCTAATCCGGATGACAGGGTTTAGCCGCCATAGAGGCATCATCCGCTCTCCGCGGGTATTTTCATTCCCTTGCAAGGGGGCAAAGTCGTGAATTTGATTCAGTGTGGAGCTTTGACCTCTGCTCTCCTGCCTCTGAGTCACATATAAGGAGGGAGAGGATCCTGCAGTATCTGCTGTACTTACTCTATGAGGTGTGTGTGTGTGTGTGTGTGTGTGTGTCCTTGTCGTGATCTGTTGGAAATGTGGTTCCAGGGCTTAACAGTGAACTGTCTGCCTCATTGACTGTAAATACATCTCAGAGTTAGCAGCTGTTTCACTCCCACCACACCAGCAGTTTTATTTTTAGAGCTCTATAACTGTGTAAAACCAGCTTCATATTTTAGGAGAAGAACAGCAGGACAACAAAAAGAAACCACAACCTTATATTAGTACATGACTGTATTTAGTGCTTGATTGTTACTGGTCTTTGTACAGCAACACTCTCTTATTTCTTAATAACAGGCGGTTGCTGTGAGGAACAGACAGTGCACAGAGGTCTGGTGTAGGTACCAGATGAGCTTGGGGTCCTACACCTGATAAAGACATCATACAATGAGACTGGCTGTTTGACAGACATTTGTTTACAGTTTTAGACCTAAATTGCTACGGTACTTTTTAAAATTGAGCTGAAATACTCAGTTTTGTTTTCAAAAACAATAGAGAGAAGTTTGAGGTGAGTAAATCTGACCCTGGGGATATCTAGTTTTCCTTCAAACATCTGAATATAATGACCAAACCCAAACCCTGGTAATTTACCTTACCTTACTGCTTTATCGTTCTCACAAACAACGTGGCCACGCTAATTCAGGAAGATTTCAGGAATTTTGCAAATGTCTGAAAAGGGCTTGAGTAAAAAAAGGAGAAAGCAGGAGAGGTTAAAGAAACGACAAATGATGGCTGCTGAGGACAAATCTACAAAATTGAACTCTTTCCTGGGGGTAATAAACCGAGGGAGAAGCAGACTCAGCGTAGTGAATAAAATCCACTTTTTCTTCAAGTGTGAAACCAAACCATGTCCTGTTCTACAGTATATATGGCAGTGTGTTTTCAGTTCTTAGCTGAAAGGCTGTCTTTCTCCAAAAACTACAAAAATTGAGAACATCTATCTTCTTTTGGATGTCCTGGCACCTCTTTTCTCTCCCGCAGCCATGGACACAACAGCAGAATGCCAAGATTTTCGGAAAACTTTGCTACTTTGCAAAAGTTTTTGTGCCTCATGAGCTTGAAATTTGGCCAGGAAAATACTCACATGAGAGGTATACTTGTTCTTGTGCTGCAGATTAAAAATGACCTGAACCCTAATGGTACAAAAACAAACTCCTCATCATGGGACGTGTGAAGTAGAAGTCCAAAACAGAGTCAACAAAAACTTTTTTTGTGCAAGATAGTCCTGCTCTGCACAAAGTCCAACACCCAGGAAACTCAGAGTTATATTTACAGTGAGCCAACAGTAGGTGGATATTACTTGCTTATTTTTGATAATTTACTTTATGCAACGTTGGAAAAAAGACCAACAACACTCTAAATTTCAAGCAAAGACTCAGTTGTTTAGTGCGTGTTAATGAGTGTTATTATATATGTGAAACAGTGTCGAAGAGAAAACACTCCTAAAGTAAACTTTGATGAAAAATAAAACTCATTATACCTTAAAAACTGCAGAGTTTAGCTTTAAATCCCTGTGGATTTATTACCCGCCCCCTTTACACAGGTAGTTAAGTATGTGTAAAAACATAAATTACATCTTTGCTGGAATGGTATGCATGAATCCCTTATGGGTTTGAATAAAAGAGTAAAACCTTAGTTTTTAGAGGAAAAGTAAATATCTTTATTTAAAGATCTCATATAATGAAAGACAGTCTTCCACATCTGCACAGATCTTCTTTAGTCATCTCACAGCCCAGCAAACACGAGGAGATGGAGGTTAAAAAGGCGCTGCTCTGCCTCTGATTGGTTCAAAACTTGCTGCTGTAAGTAGGTTTGAAAAGGCGCCTGTGATGATGTAATGACAGGAGTGATTTGCATGTAAAGCCCCTCCCACTCCTCAAGTATTCCACTTCCTGCAAGGCTGTTGCAGATTCGCATCAGTGTCCTGATGTCAAGGGTTAAAGTCAGACATGCAAACTTCTTTATTTCCGTGTTGAATCAAGTATGTCGGTGAAGTTTCTTGCTGGTGTTGGTTCCACCTGTCGACAGGCCGAGCTTTGTGCAAACCTTCTGTCTTTCTATTGACCAGCACTATGATGCACCCCACTCCTTTCATGATATTAAAACAAACAAATAAATAAATAAAAACTTGTTGCGACTTTTAATTTTCCTTTTTCTGATACTAATGAATAATTAAAGCCCTTAATGACGCCTAATGTTTGTTTTCTTTGTGAATAATGTCCAATCAACAAGTTTAATCATAAAGGAAATAAAACTCTGACATTTCTGCTCATTATTTTTAGTTATAAACTTCTATAATTGCATGTGTGTTTGTTTTTTGTGTATGTATGTGTGTGTGTGCTTTCCGCACATCCAGAGGTGTGTGTGAGTGTGTGTATGATGGTGAGTGTGTGTGTCGTTCGGCCGTACTGGCTGTAAGCAGGTGCTCAGGTGTCCTTGGCTTGAACTTGACACTCGCCTCATGAATCAATCTCCACTGTCGGGTTATCTGGCAGTAGTGCTCTCAGTGGTGTGTGTTAGTGCACGGTGTGTGTGAGTGTGTATGTGTGTGTAAGCGTAAAAGGGGGCAGGTTAAGACTGGCCAGGAAGGTATTAACTTCTGATTGATTCATTTGGCTCTAATCCACCTCTCTGTGAAAGGTGCGGCTCACCTCCCTCCTTTTTGGGACATTATTTACTCGATATTCTCACACAGCTCAGATCTGGACATAAAGAGGCTAAACTTTGACAGTTTTAGGGTTCGACTGCCTCTTGACTTCATTTATTACTCAGTGCAGCCCTGTGGGACACCATTCCTCCTCACAATTTAGCCATTATTCTTAAAATCAGTCATTTTTTTCACCTAAAAGATCGCATAAATAGTAAGACAAGGGTTCCCAAATATATCACCACTCTGAGTGGCCATTATTTTCACACTCTTGGCAAAACCTGGTTTCAATTCCAACCCCTAGATCCATTACCTTTTCAATGCATCCACTTTTTAGCCGAATTAATAAACATGATTATGAATTTTGATACAACTGTTTACATGCTAAGGAGGAGAGTCTGCGAAAAATTGATCATGTTCTCATCGGACTTGTTTCTTGCATATTCCTGCACAGTGATGTCGAAAAAAAGCTGATGATAGTAAATGGAACAACAGCGATGAAGAGAAAAACCAGGTTTTATTTTTTCATCTTTACTCGCTCTTACTGAGAGCAATTAGTGAGCAGAGAGCGGGAGTCAGAGAAGGCAATTATGATTCATTTTCTGATCCTCATGTGTAAACAGAAGTGTCTGAGTTTGAGTCACTGCAGCTTTTAGGTCATGTGGTGCGCTGGAACAAAAAGCCTTGAGTCCTTTTTAAATGTCCGTGTCTTGAGAAGGTGAAGTCAGTATCTTTGGAGGAAGGTGAAGTTTGTGGGGGTTTAAAGAATGATCTCATGTCAGGTGACAGATTTAACAGTCAGGTCATGTGATTCACTCAGCTTGACAGACCACATCACCGACCTTCAGTGAAGATGGCGGTCAAGGAGTGCCACTTCAGTGCATTAGTGAGCGACCAAGGCGGCAACTTCCACAGCTTGAATGCTTTTGGTTCTATCATATCATCCCCGCAGAAAGTAAAGACAAAGACGGACATGATATGTTCATATTCAGAAATGATTTTACTCCCACAACTGTTTGAAATGCAAACAACCAGAACGATGCAACTGTGCATAATTGAGCTCACCTGCTTCTTCTGTCAGATCAGCTCTAAAGAAATTTAGGGTTAGGGTTCTACAACAAGTATTTTTGTCTCTTAAATCCAAGAAACACTCATTTTTCTAAAGTATGCAGAGTTAAGTTGATCTGCTCAGAGTTGTAAAGATTCTCAGAGTGGAGTATTTCCTCCATGGTGTAGACTACAAGCCCACTGTGTATGTGTGGATGTGGGTGTGCACGCATCTGCATGGCTGTTGATGACATTCAAAAGTTCAACTCAAGGTTGGCTTGTGTTTGCCATCCTGATCTGGATGAGTCCACTGAAAGAGGAGACATCAGGGAGCACATCGCAAAACCCTCTCCAGGATCCAAAGGAGGAGCTCTGCAGCGCGGTTCATGTCAGTTATGCGTAAGCTGCAACTGCGACAGAGGCTTTGCTAATCCTAATGCAACATAAAGGCCTCTATCAGGCTTAATAAAACAGAATAATTTGGAGAGTGTATGCCTGAGCTGAATAATATGCCCCTGAGTTAACAAGCAGAAATCTCTTGCTCAGTGAAGCTTCGTTAAAGTTGCCAATTTGTTTCTTTTGGTTGAGCGACTAAATATCCGACCTTTGGTTCTGCACAACAGCAGCAGATGTAACAACTCTGCTACAAGAAAGGATCTAAGGATGACAGTCATAAAGGAGGTTGGATCGGCACTTTGTTTGTGGCTGAAATACTCCAACAACTCTCAGGTTATTGCAGTGAAATTCTGTATGTTCAAACTGCTCAGGGGGTGACTCGTATGAATCAGACCTCCTCTGTAAGCAAACATTAGCTCAATCCAAGCTGACTCAGAGACTACTTTGGAGACATATGACACTGGATGGCTGGAAAATTCCCTCCTGATGAAAGGTCGAAAAAACTGGTCAGTATCTTTCTCACGTCAGATATTTCCTCTCCAGCAGCCTCGGCTAGTTTTCCTACCAGATTATTCCAACCGATTTAATGCTTGTGTTTTGTAAATGTTCAATAATGTTACAAAGTGAATACAAGTGATGGGGAGTGTGTGTCTTTGTGCATTTTTGGCTCAGTGGCCTGCACAAAAGGCACTATGTGTGAGAGTGGAGCAGTGGATTTATCAGTAAGACTGAAACTATAACCCACATACATGTAGACAGGCCCCTCAGGATCCAGATAAATATCTGCGTTTACATGGGCACAAATAATCAGAATAAAAATGTGTCATGTAAACATGTTGATCGGAGGATTCTGATCCTATTCGGGTGATTTTTGCCGATCGTTATTCCAAAACGCATCCATGTAAACACTTACTCCGATCGTGACTGTCTTACTTGATGCAATCTTTCCTCTTTAGCCTTTGGTTTATTCATTGAGGTCAGTACATGAGGTTTCATTATTAACACCCTAGCATAAAACACAACCGCAGGTGCCGTGTCTGCTCCCCCGGTAACATAAAAAGGCGTATTAGTGTTTGTTTTAGTGAAATCAGACAACTCTGCGCATGTCCAATTTTCGAATGAAGCTTGGTGCATGTATACGCATGTTATGATCGAATTATTTGATTTTGCATCCATATAACCAGTGGATTCAGATTATCCGATCCCTCAAATTTATAATTGGATCAAGAAATTTTGCCCACGTAGACATGGCTAGTGGAACTAAGCTAATTTGGGTTAGCTCAAGCCTCTGCTGACCCAAAACACGCCACAGAAGCTGGTTCAAAACAAAGTCCACACTGTGACTACAACGCTAACGGAGCTTCAACCAAAATAAATAATAATAAGTTTTCCTCTTTGCTAGCTGGTCCAAGGACTGCACATGTCCAGATCCCCCTGAATGGTGGTCATTTATGGGCAGGGGTGCGTGCCAGGAAACCAGCACAGGTTTTTAGTAGCAAAGACTTTCATGTAACTGGACTAATATTTTTTTTTAGGCTTAGACTGGACACAACTTGTAGTTCCATCACATCCTTACTTTTCACTGGCCTCACAATACACACCCACAAAGCACCTGGCATTGATTGACCAGCAAAAGTGTCCTGCACACTAAAACCACAGTTTTGTCTTTAGAGTCTGCAGACTTTCAGGACGGCGCTCTTTCCCAGATTATGTATAAAGAAACATCTTCTTGGACAAAAAGGTCGTTTCAGCAGAGATCTTTTCTGTAATGTTGTCAGACATTTTAAGTAACAATCTTGGCCTGTCAGCAGCAGAAACAAAATCTTTTGGTGGATGTATTTATTCGGCTGCTCTCGCCCTCGAGGATTAGTTTCCTGCTGAAACATCTGCTCTGTGTTTGCCAGCTTTACTTATCTGCTGGAGGAATTCCAGCTCTTAATGTTTGTCATTTAGACATTTGGAATAAGTGAAAAAATACAGCCCTGGTTAATAAATGACAGAATTTTCTTTGCTGCTGTTAATGTCCATGAAAAGTGCGATTAAAAACTGCAAGGTGGTTTTTTGTCATTATTTCAGTTTTGAACATTTCCATTTTTTTTAACTCAACAGATTTTCTTTCCGGTTTGCCATGTGCACTCTCTCCATATGCATACATCTGCTCACTGAGTGGTAATCCCATTAACGCACACGTGATTATGAGCATTATTTGAATGAATTATGATCTTTGCCCGTAATGTCACACAAAAGTTGGTAATTATTCATTAACCTCCATGAGTGTTCTGCTATGTGCATCATTAACATTTTCCTGCAGCTTGACTGGCAGCATTATATAAAACATACCCCATTTGCTGCTCTCTAGGATGCGAGGCAATTAAAGAGCAGTATTTCTCCCTCTCATGAAGTAGGTCGCGGCTAATTGCGTTTGACGATGAAGAGTGGGAACATACTGCGGCAGAAATTACATGCAAGGCTTGTCACAACGGCTGTATTAATAAACATGAAGATAAAATGCCTGTGGAGTTTGTCCTCTGATTTCTTTTGACAGCACAAACTAAGCGTTCATTTGGCTTTTAACTCATTAAAATAGAGATTACTCAAATGTATAGATTGAATATTGTGAATAATAAACTGCAGTAAAGTTCTGATTTCTCACGGGGCTGACTAAATCTTTCCTGCTCGCTGGATTCAAAAACAAAACGCCCGTCATGCTGTCATTTTAATCTCCTCCTTAACAAAGCTTGTTGCAGAATGAAATGATTAAAAAGTTAATAATGTGCTCTGCAGTAAGTATTTAATTGAGCTATGAAAAATAAGATATCTCCTTTCACCAGTGTCCGCTTGCTAAGCACACATTAGCTCTGTGTTCTCAGATTACGCTTAATTGTTTTTTTCACCCCTAATGGTCCCTGGATTCAAACAGGGCTGTAGCTTCCTGGCAATGGAACGCTATTATGGCCAAATTTATTAAACCCCCTGTGATTAGGTTATGAAAATGAGTTTTGTCTGAAGCTGAGGAGATATTAAAGTGTCTTTGTTTATAATTAATCACATGATAAGCCCAGTATTGACTCCAGTCCACAGTTACCTCTGACTGAGCGACTCCTGGGAATACTTTCTTCTTTAATGATCCTTTTTTTTTTTTTCAACCAGATGAAAGTTTTATGAAGTTAAAAAATCCCTCCTGTTTTAAAAAGAGGACTGGCCAAGTATGCAACTTTAAATCACTGTTACGACTATGTGCAATCCAAACAACATAAACAGACAAGGACAAATGTAAACCTGCTGAAACGGAGTGAGGAAAATAAACTCTTAGTTTGCTTTTATGTGGAGGTTTGGATTCTCCAAATTAACCTGATAAAGTTAATGCAATGAAACAATGCCAAAGTGCTGAGTCAGACTTTTTCAGAGGTAGAGTAATAACCTGTCTGAACTTACGGACATTGCAGAGTTTGTCGCCCAAATAGCTCTAACTTAGGTACATTTGCAGGCTATAAGCTTTGATTTCTTGCAAATCAAAGCTTATATATGGCTGATTCTGCCCTATTTCTCCTGTGGCACAGTTCAGACAAACTAGTAACATAGTTGGAAGATGCTGTGTGTGGAAAAAATTTGTATGGATGAAGATTTTTGATAGTAAAAACATTACAGCAGCTTTCTGTCCTCAAAGATCACTAACTCTTCACTGACTAGAGGGGTCAAAAAGTGAGCACTTAAATCTTGAATATGACTGATAGGTATTACAACACATTCTCATTTCTAATAAGCATCAGCTATATGTGAGAGTAATATAAAATACATATAAAATAGAAGTACATTCCAAGTTAAATTCATTTAAATAATCGGACGAGTAGCAAAGAATATAATGGAATGTAAGTAGAATTGTGTGTGATAGAATAGATCAGAATATAATGGAATAGTGTGATAGAAGAGGATAAAGTAGAATAGAATAGAGTGGAAAATAATAGAATAGATTGGAATGGAATGGAATGCAATTAAATAGAATTAAGTGTTACGAAACAGAACAAATGAGAACAGAATAAAGTAGAAAATAATAATGGAATAGAATAGAAAAACATTATAGAATGTCATAAACTAGAGTATAGTTTAGGATGTATAGTCTGTTATAGAATAGAACAGAAATCAACAGGAAAGAATGTAATAAAATAGAATAGAACAGAATGGTTTTAAATGTATCAAATAGAATCAAGTTTTAGAGAACAGAATAAAATCAAGTAGAATTAGATGTGATGGAATATAATAGAATACAATATAATAATAGAGTGTCATAAACTACTACAATACAACAAAATAGATAAGAATCTAATAGAGTGGAATAGAATAGAATAAAATCCAATCGAGTAGAGGAGAATAAAATCCTATAGAATAAAATAGACTAGAAAAGTTTTATTGTCATTGCTCATGTACAATAAAATTGATTGCCATACTATCAGAGGCAAATAATAATGTGGAAGCACAAATATATGAATGAATACAACAATTACCATAGACTGAAGACAATCTAGACATGAAATAGATATCTACGTATATTTAATTATAAGTTTTTTTAAATATACCATGTGGCTCTGAACATCTACACCCTCATCTAAATGGATGATGACACATGGGCAGTGAAAGCCAGTCCTTCTCTAGGGTAATCAAACGGGCTTTACCAGTGTTTTATGAAGTTGGATTAAGCGTCCCCTCTGTGTTGACTCCCACACCCTCACACCAACAATCTGGTAAAAGCGAGAGAGGTGAAAGAAAGAGGGATGGGATAGCAGAGCCAGGGCGAGGAGCCTGTTTGGGCTCAAATACAATTCAAAGCGTCCCAAAATGAACAAAAATGATTGGCTTTTACTTTGAGTGGTGCCAAAACGTTGGACTCTCTTGAGAGAGCAGTTATTTCCGTCGCTTATTTGCTGCTGCTATTGTTGTTTCTGTGTTTTCCACCTCCTATAGTTTTGTTTTGAATCAGATTCATGTGGTTCAGCCATTTCTGCCACCCATCCACCTTTCAACCCATTTACTAGCGTTAAAAGATAAATGGCTGTTGTGCTTCTCTCTCTGTCCCCTGGCTGTCATACTGTTGTTGTCCAACGTAAGTGATGGCGATGGCAGAAAAGTTATGGCGAGCAGCAGGTGGCTACACGGCTCCATTATTTGGTCTTTGATCCATAGAACAAAATAATGGCACAGACACAGTTGGTTTCCAGGCCGCGTGTCCAAAGCCCTCATGGCGCTAGACACAGTGAAAAAACATCAAAGAGAGGCTTTACAGAGGGGCATCGCTGCTGTCTGTGCATCGCTCACTTACCTCTGATAACTCATGACGCTTTGCTCAGTTGGGCTTTAACTGGAAAAGCACACAAACATCTGCAGAAGCTCAGCTGGGTTCATGGAAACCGTTTCATCAGAACCAGCAACAGTTAAAGTCGGGTCACTTCCCTATTGAAGCAAAGCAAAGACGGCTGTCTGTGGAGCGACTGCTCATCTATCATGATGATAAAGATTCAAAACAGAAAATAAACATCCAAAATGGGCCTTTTATTAGAGACGGCCACACGTACAACAAGCACACTCTTTCTAGAGTTAATTAAACATCAAAATGAAACGAGACAGACTGATAAGAACACGACACAGATAACAGGCTCTTATTAAGCTCTTTAAACACACTGCTGAGATACAGACTGCTGGTCAAACTGTTTCCTTTGCTGTTAGTAAATGTGCACAATGGACAAAACAAGCCGGTGCTCATTTTCTTTCTTGTGAGGAAGACGATTGTAGCCTCCTGGACTCCAAAGGGAAATTATTAAACATCTCAGTAAAGTAAAGGAAGGCGTTGAAGAGATACCAACAAATTTATTTTCCCAAGGTCTCGGACCAGTGGGAATGAAATTGGCACAAAATTTCACATCGATGGGGAAGAATAGATTTTTTCACCAACCAAGCCCTCTAGTTCAATCACCAGAGTGTTCATTTGAAACCATATAATTGTTCTTCATCAATCCACACCAAAACACTTGTCCACTTCAAGTACCTTTCCATCTCAAACCAACCTGTTACTGGGGCGGACCGAAGGGGCTGCTTTTCTGCTGCAACTGGAGTCTTTGGAGTGTAAAAAAAAAAGCTATTAAATCAAGAAAGCAATCCCTGACGCTGATAAATACTGAGCAAATTATATTTACAAAAAAAGTGTTGACATAATAAACTTTGCCACAAAATCATTAAGGATTTGTTATTTCACCGAGATCAATCAGAGAGAAAATTAATGACGGGGATAAGTGCCAGGAAACAGGATTTTTAATTGCACAGAAATGTAGAAACTCAGCTAATTAATGCAGTCAATTAGATTCTGTGATATTGACTCACTTGTCGGCCAAATTATTTCTTTTCCAAACGCTACAACATATCATGAATTTAAATTACACATTTCCAGCTCTCAATGTAAGAATACTACTTTTGTCATTTAAACTTGGACTTAATTCCAACCAAAGCCAAAAAAATGGCCACAGCAAGAACAAATCCAAGAATTTTGGCCACTTTTAGCCCCCGTCATACAAAAGAATATCCTTGGTGACGTAGTGGATTGTAAAAATAGCACAGGAAACTATTTTTAAATAGTCTAGGTCAATGAATTAAGTTCATTTATGATCACAGCTGGCTCGGTCTGCTCTGTTTCCATGTACTGGGAAATGTGCCGACTAATTACCCATTAAACGCATCAATATTCTGCATTTTTAATTGGAGGCACACTGTGAGGCATTTAGCACAGTTCACTATTTAAGTGTGGAAAAAACAATCAGCATATTGATCAATGTTTTACCAAAGAACAGCTCGGCTAAGCAGCGGTGGGTAATCTGTCTGCTTCCTTTGATAAAACACAAGATCCCACCGGGGAATTATTCCGCTTATTTGACTCCACCCACCCCACCGATGGGATTACTTTATTCTGCGGCTCTTCTCCCTCTGAGATATGTTTTGGTAAAGTGCACACACACACACACACTCCAGAGATGGAGTTATAATCCTGTGTGTGTGTGTTTGCGCTCCGGGGTTTATCATAGTGGACCACACCTTCTCCTTGTGATGTCGAGCATTCATCCAGACAGAGCGCAGGACTCCCGTGTCTCACTGTGTGGTTCTGATGCCCCCCTGCTGATGCTCCCCAGCTCTTTCAACTGACCCAAAACTCAAAACCACCTGCAGCAGCTCAAACACCAGCTCTATGTTCGCTGTGAAGCCTTCAAACGTTATGAATTATAGATAAGAACCAACCTTATTCATCCTGAGGAAAGTTGGAGTTGCTGCGGTTGTGGTACAAAGAAAGAAAGAGTGGTAAGAAAAAAAGTGCAACCATGAAATATTGTAAGTAAAACTAGCGACAAGTTGATAAAAATCCATAAAATACAAACAAGGTCAACAATCACTGTAAAAAGTTGTCTCAGTTTTTTAAAGCTGGGCCGACACTTTAAGTTGACCAAATACTCATGCTAACAATATTACTGCGCAAAATTAGATAAAAACAACAACGCTGATATTTAAATTCAAGAGATGCAAGAAAAGGGTTAAGTGGCACAATACTACTGTAACTTTACAAACTTAATAACATGCTATCATCCATTTTTAATAATGCTTACACTTATGATTTATTTATGTGACCAGCTCTCTTACAGAAACTTCCACAGATACAAAATCGCCTTATATATAATCGTCTGTCATGCTTTTATTTTGAGATTTTCACCGTCTTGTTCTTAGGTTGCCTTATTTCTTTCACATTACACTAAATGTAACGAGGATTGGCAACCGAGCAGCAACCTCCAGATTTGAGAAGAGAGGCAGATATGGAAGTGGAAAAAAAAAACAAAAAAAAAAAAACTGCAGTTCCTTAAGTGTCCACTAGAGGCTGCCTCCAGGAGAACCAAAAACCACATACACACCCTTTCACAAAATGGTCCATTTTTGCCTGATACAAAAAAGAAGGTTTTGGGCCTGAATAGCTTGTTTCTCTATCGCCACACATTGTACTTACAGGTTCTTTTTGAAGATATTAAGGTTATGAATTTGGCGGATTAGACATCTCACAACAGGAATTGCTCTTTAGTACTGTATTTAATTCATTAATCCTGACATATTACCTTAATTATTGAGAGATTATATCTGGACAGTCTCTGGAAATACACCAATCTGCAACAGAAATGCAATGTTTATTGCCAAAAAATGCCGCTCTCACAAAGTGAGTGGATTTCACTGTAAGTTGCTACAATGTACTGTTATATTATCAGATATATAAGACAGTATTTCCCTAACAGGGACACTATATTTTGATATCTTGCCCCAAAAACTAAAAACTCACAAAGACAGCATGACCAAAACCCAAGTTCCCATACAAATAGGAGCTGGGAACTTCTCCTGCACACCACAATAGAACCCCTGCTATCTGATACCCTGAAGCCTCATGCTGTGCTCAGAAAACTGCACCATACATCCCTCTTCAATAAGGTTCTTCCTGTCCTGCTGCAGAGAAGATGAAGGTGGATCAGGGCAGCAGAGAGCAGAGCAGAGGCCAACACGGGGGTTTCTCACAGACAGATCTCTCATTCGTTTTGACAAGCCTGGCAGTCTGAGCTGCAGAGCAAACAGCCAGTTCACATGGCTCATATATCACCCATCAGTAGGGCTGCACACACACTAACATGTATCACACAAACATGTATCACAAAGGGTACCCACACAGATTTCAGCCTTTATTTATCAGGGGAATGTCAGATCCTCTCAGTAACACCTGCCTCATATCCGCATATGTGAACTTTTCAGACCAGGGAAACTCTGACTGTTACCTGGTATCTGCTGAAAAGTTGGCAGCTAAACGCATTGCCCCAAGGGCTCTTCAACAAAAGTGAAAATATCAATTATTTATTTTATTTACTCGCGTTTTCCCACACACTAGAATTTCAAAATGCTAAACTATTTCTGAGCCGGTTTCTAGAGAGGCAGAGAGGAGCTCCCCAGAGGTCCCGGATCTGAGCGCAAACACAGCCAACAGAAAGCCCAGGTAAGAAGTTTGCCTCTGGTATCTTATCTGCTGCTGAACCTGGTGGGATATCTGATTTAACACAGAGAGAGAAGTAAAAACCTCCAGTTTGTTGGTGTACGCAGAGTCACTATTGCCCTCTTCAACCCAGTATCACTAAAAGCTTACATCGTGTTTACTCTGAATATGTTTTAAGTTCAAGTTTTTATGTCTTTTATTCAATTTCATGTCTTGCAGCATTTACAGAGATGTGGAGAATATTTCTTCCATCACAGAATAATATCATTTGTGTGATGGATTTAAGGGTTCATGGTCAAGGTTTAAAGCCGTCTTTGGTATCCCTGAGAGGGGCAGTTTACCCATCCCTCTGTGAATATTGTTTTTGTTGGCCGGTCACCAATCCTCCTCTTTTATTTCATGACACGGTGAAACTGCAACGCTTCTACTTGTCAGATTTGAAAGCCACAGTCTGAGCATTCACAATATCCGGCCTCTAAATTACACCAGATACATGATCAGTCCGTCCCCGCTTTGCCAGGGTTTCCACTTTAGTCAATCAGAGTAGAGGCAGATCAAACATGGATCTTGTGGAAATCGTGTGTTAGCCTCTCTCATGCCTTTTTCCAGCTCATGTGTCCATTTCCAATCAAAAACAGCTTTGTCTTTTTTACAGCCTTTCTTATTCTTATGTCTAATACCCGACTTCCTGGCGATGCATTTATGTTATCTTGGATACTCAAACGATGGAGCATATACAGAACACTCAGGACGGTTTGAGACAGACTAAAGCCCATAAATGCAGGAGGAAATCAACCCCAGCTGTATCATCTAGGCATGTTAGTCCAACTTTAGGAAGTTACATTCCGTGTATTCAGACTTCTGTTTGCATGCATCAACAATCTTGCCGTCAACAACGGCAGAACAAACTAGTCCAGCTACGGTCAGACGACTTCAATAATAGATTTTTTTTAAATCATGTAAACTTTCTGGTTGCTCTGTACTTGCACAGGTCCAGGAAGAGATTAATGCTACGTTCTGGTTGTACTCGGAAGTGGGAATTTCAAACTCTGAGTCTAAAATTCATCTGGAACGCCCCCCTGAAGTCAGATTTCCGACTTCCGACCAGTCAGATTTCCAATTTCCGACAAGATGGCAGCGCAATGCATCAATAGTGAAGAGTAACAGTGAAAGCTGTCGCAATGTATTATTTATGAGATCTTCTGTTTTGTTTTTGTGAAATTAAATAAGTGGTGTATGTTGTTCTGCCCAATGTCTAACTGTGAACACGGTGCTGTGGTGTTTGTAAGAGTAAAATACTGTGTTAGGTGTTGTTTACAACTGGTATAACTAACAACTACAAACAACAACTGACAAGGGCTAACGACAGCTGACGATTGTAAACAACAGCTAACAACGACTAACTGTAGGCGTCCATCTTGTTTGTTAACTAGAACTCCATCAACTCGGGTGTAACATTATTCCCGGCTCCGACATCCAACTTCCGAGGCAACTGGAACGCAACATACAGTACAGGCCAAAAGTTTGGACACACCCTCTCTTTCAATGCATTTTCTTTGTTTTCGTTACTATTTAAATTGTAGATTCTCAAAACTATGAATGAACACATGTGGAATCATGTGCTTAAGAAAAAAGTGTGAAATAACTGAAAACATGTTTTATATTTTAGATTTCTCAAAGTAGCCACTCTTTGCTTTTTTGATAGCGCTGCAAACTTTAGCTGTTCTCTCAATGAGCTTCATTAGGTAGTCACCTGAAATGGTTTTTACTTCACAGGAGTGCCTGAAGTAACCCTGACAAGGTACTTCTGTCATCAAGAGCAAAGCGTGGCTATTTTAAAGAAACTAGAATATAAAACATGTTTTCGGTTATTTCACACTTTTTTTATAAGTACAAAATTCTACATGTGTCCATTCATAGTTTTAATGCCTTCAGTGATAATCTACAATGTAAATATTCATATAAAAAAATAAAGAAAAGACATTGAATGAGAAAGTGTGTCCAAACTTTTGGCCTGTACTGTATGACACTTCGGGTCTTTGCGAAACGGACATCCCCCGTCATTCTGTGTTTACTGTGCAGGAAATCCTTCTTATCACCAATTGATTGTGAAAACTTATGATGAGAGATGAATGTGAATCCAAATGAATTGCTGCACAAGAATCTCCTGCTAAACATGCATGTGATCCACACATGGTGCTGCATGCGTGACAGCAGAAAGAAGTACACCGTACATGTCTGCAGGTGGACAACATCTTGGCGATAAGCTTGACTGAAGGCTCTGGACAAACAATGTTCAAAAGTTACTCACACACATCAGCACAGAGGCAGCCGTCTGTTTCTGTGTGATCCGCCTTGGTGCTGGAGGGGTTTAGGGAACTCACAAGGCTGTTCTCTGTGTCTGGACTGAATAAAGCAATGACCTTGTGGAGAGTCACTGTGGGGCATCGCTGCTGGTGAATGAAAACCTCGTGCCTTCTAACTACACTCCATGGTCACATTACACACAACATTATTCTTTCTCTTCGCGTGTGATGCAGGACTCACACAGGACGGCAGGCAGGTGGACACACCTGGCACTTTGGGGGTCAAATATTCAGTGTTTTGTTCTCTAACAAGGTTATCAGTCACTTATGCAGATGTTTTGTTAAATATTGATAACTGTCAGTGTTTCCCTGAGCGTGGAGAACTTTTTACTTTATTATGAGTTGACTTGTTAAAGTATTAAAACCATGGCTCTCAGCTTTTCTGAGTGGAATTTAAGATAGCTCATGATTTACAAAATATTAAAAGGAGCTTTTTTTTTCCTCAAAGACTTCAGGGCCTAAAAGAAACAAATGTCTGCCATTCGTCTTCAAGGTTTTATCTCAATGGGGGAACAACCATGGATCTCAATAATACCTCCCAGTCTTGTACTTGAGTCCAGAGCTCAGACATGAAAAGACAAGAATGTGATGATTTAGTATAAACAACCTTCCACAGCTGCAAACTCATCATCATAACTTTCCAAACAACCTGCTCGAGAATATAGACCCCTGGACCGGATTTGACAAACCCTATCAACTATTAACTGGACTACCAATTACACCAAATAGTACTAGAGTTGCATGATTGCATACAAAACTGGATAGAGGTGACATGTATCTGAAAACAAGCGTCCTTCCTCTCTCCTAAATTAGAGTCAAATCTGTCATGTTGTTTTCTGTTCATTTAGTTTTTCCCTGCTTTTGTTGTTTAAGTGTATTTTCTTGGTGTTTTTCCCTCGTGTTTCTGTTCCCTATTGTTCCTGTGATCCTGTCTTGTGAGTTTTCAGTTTGTGTTTGACCCTGTTTCCCTCCTGTTCTTAGTGTCATTCTTTAGATCACTTCTCAGTGTTTCCCATTTTATTTTGTAGTAGTGGATTCCTTGTGTTTCTAGTCTCAGTTTCACCTGTGTCTCATCTGCCTCACCTGTTGCTCGTTTCCCAGTGTGTATATAGTCTCTGTCTTCCCCTCTGTTCTTGTTTGTTCATTGTAAGTCGATGTGTGTGCGTGTCTTTTGTTTGTATTTTGCTTCTTGTTTTCTTTGGAAGTAAGTTTTTTTTTTTTCTTTTTATTTCTCTCTTTTTTGTTTAGGTCATTTTTTGTTCTGCATTCGGGTCCTTTTTTTGTTCTTCAACTCTGCCATGTGACAAAATAACTACAAAATTCCTCCTGGGCACCTGAAACAGATCAGTATGAGTCATCATGTCAGTAAACATGTTTTCACAGATGGTTGTTTTTAAGAAAACAGGTCAATATATCAGACTTCTTGATGAAGAGATGCGCTGATTTAGCTCCACTGGGTCTGTTAAAACCAATTTTTCGTACCTCATGTCCCGCCAACAACACTATCTGATTGGCTAGGTGTGACACCATTGTACTTAAGCTCTGAGATTTACAGATAGTTTTTCATTTTTACTCTCTGTGCATATTGGCATCAACATATCAGCAACTGTCTCATGAATTACTAATAATCATTACTGGTATTGGCCCCAATTGAAAAAACAATTTTTGTCAACCTTGAATACTGTCTTTATTTGAGATAACTCGACAGAATGAAAACTCTTTTTTTTCTTTCGTAATGTGTTGAATGTTATTTTATCTTTAGAATCTTTAGGACTTATAAAGTTAAGAAATCGTCCCATCATAACATCAGTCGTACAGTATTTCAGCCGAACCATATGAATTCACCAATTCCTCTGTACTCCTGCAAAGCATAAAGAGCCGTTTTGCCAAGACATAAAGCTACTGAACCCATCCCTTTAAATATGACTTTAATATTACAATGACAGGACCAATATTTGATTTTTATGGCCTTGCCTCCCGCTTAAGTAAATTAGACTGAACTATGAGTCTTGGAGGTGTCTGACACTTCCCCTCTCAGCATACGTCTTCTGTTTTAAGCCCAAACTGCCTATTTGACAAGCTGGTCCATGAACTTTAAAGTCACCTTAATATTACAACTTTAAAAAAAGGAAAAACCCCATTTTACACAGAATAGAAGACAAAGTACGGAGGAGAGAGATAGAGGCAGCAGGACAGGAGAGAGTCTCAGCGTGTCAAACCCAAATACTGTTATACTTGTTATAATTCATTATTATTTCAATGACAGGGGTCTTGGTCTGAAGGTGACTTCATTACATTACAGGTTATTGCCTCATATATCAAACTTGGGTGGCCCCAATTTTTAGGCAGCAGAAGTGTCTGGCTGACTGTGAAATTGACTGCTCTCCATCACAGAGTAATTAGATTAGCCTGCTGGTTATGTATAAAACAGGAGCAGACAGAGTTAGCTGCTCTCCTGAGGCAGCCGGTGGGGACGAATCAGAGACACAGAGAAGAGAGGAGGGCGCTCAGGTGTACTGTAGTCTACTGTACGCAGAGTCGCTGGTCTGAGTTTGCGCCACTTCAAGAATGAATCTAAAATTTAGAAATGTCAGCATGTGAGTTTAAGATTTTAGGCCCTGGTTATTTCAAATGAGTGAAGACAAAAGTGATGAAAACCAAGCGCCAGTTTTTGGTTTATGGATGTTACACAATGGGAGTGCACTCCAGCTGGTTTTTCACTAAGCTTCTTCAGTTACCAAGAAAAAAGTAAAATGAAAAACAATGAAGCTTCAAACGTAAAGAAAAAGAAGAAAAAGAAACTACCCAGAGGACTGGAAGATTCAGTCAAAGAGAGTCAGTAAAGAAGCTGTGCTGCACAGGGACTCCTCCACTACAGAGTCGTTGTATGTTGTTGTAAAATAAACAGATCGGTTTTGGCAGTGTGAAGGTTTTCCTGAAAATGGCTTTGTCTGGGTATATGTTGCCCAAGAGCAGTTTGCAAGACATCTATCCCAAAAGCACTAATGCATCACCATATGATCGGGGATGTTGGTTTCTCAACTCTGTGCTGATAACAATACATCCATGATTTCCAGAAGGAAACCTCTTCATCTCTTAGCCTATCTGAAATGATGGCACAGTTTCATTTTTGTATGGCGCAGTTTTAACCTGCTTTCATAGATGCAATGGCAAGCTGGATTCACTCTCCATGGTTTTTGGTGAACCTGAGCCCATGCAGTGATTTCCACGACAGAGTCAGGTCTGTTTTCTAATGCAGTGATCAGGCCGTCTGTTTTTGGCCTTGTCAGTTTTCTATCATCTCTGGATCTTTAATGATAAGAGATAAGGAAACGAGGACCTGAAAAATGAGCGTAGGTCTTTCATTAAATAAAATATCTTTTTGGTTGTATTATGCAGTCTGTTGAAGATGACACTGACAATCAAAAGGTCCTTGGTTAAAAGCATAAAAATATTAAATTTTTTATTTTTTAATTCATCATGTAGGAGCACTTGTATACTCTTTCACATATGCAACCATTTTTTTTAATTCTCTAAAGGTAAATTTTGATCATTTAAAAAGTTTGAACTCATTTATTTTTCACTCAAGGTCAAAAAAACAGGATAAGTGCTTCAAGAGTTGTCACAGTCTGTGATTACTAGTTAAAAAAAAAAGAAAGTGTTGCTTTTTTCATCCTATTTGTTTCTGCTTATCTTCTAACACTTAATCCCTTTCATGTCTTAATCAAACCTCCTTTATAAGCTTTACTAATCAGCAGTATTTTACATTATTCAACATTGCATTTGCAGATATAATCTTTTTATACAAACAAAGTTTAAATTACTTTTGCGCTAAAACTCATTTCCCTGAGGACTAACATGCAGTGGGTTTTTCTGTACTGTGTTTTAAATGTATGGTTATGTTTATATGTATCACTTTGCATCTATGTGCATTAGCATTAGCTTAACTGAGTGTGTTGTATTTTTTTTCCACTAAATTCACATTGGGAGCAACAGTGGGATAATAAACTAATGTGCTTTTTTTAGATTGCTGCATATTTCACGTTTGCTGCCTTTGTTCTGCACCGCTCGTATATTGTCATCCAGCTGCGTTCCCGTTCTCTACTGCTAGAGACATCTCATTTGTAGTGTTCACATGACGTTTACACCATGGTGTTTATATCGAACTGCCTGCCTTTAAGCTGGAGGGTAACTGCATCATGAGGCGGCTCACAGTACTGAAACAGCATCTTTACAGATGAGAAGTCAGTGTTTTGATTTGTGCATTAATACGGTTTTACAGTCTTCTATGTGTGTGTTTGTGTGTGTGTTCCTGAAAATGAATCCTCATTGTGACAGGTTGTGTTTATACTGTATTGCTGTGCGTGTGGGTATGAGATAAGAAAAAACATCATTAATCCCTGCAGGGAAATCGTGTCATTGCAGAGGCCAGAGAGAGAAAATCATCAATTTATGGGGAATTTAACATTCAGCCACAATGCATCGCTCCTCTCATAGCATAACCTCTTCTGTCATCCTGCGTGCTCACTGACAGGCATCGGCAACAACAATGATCCCTCAAACTTATTTTTATTTAGTGTTTCTCCGGGACAATCTCAGACAAATCCAATCCACCCGCTAAGATGATAGTGGAAACAGAGACACAGTGAAGAGGCGGTGCTTTCCTGAAGAGGGGCCCACAGTACCAGGGTGTAGATGCACCCAGGACGGGCCTGTAGCTTAAGCAATCGCCTACGTCTCAGTTAGTAATAACACTTTTGTGCTCATACATCTTTATGCCCGCTGCAGATTGGGTCTACCGGATTCATGCATTACAAATAATGGTATCAGAATTCGGGGAATGTCAACGATGTTGGAGCTAATACAGAGGAATGTGTAATTGGATCAAAATCTGCTTTTAGTGCCTGCTTAATGTATTATTTATTTTTTTGAATCTTAGGTTAAGAGCCATTAGGTAACACAGCACAGGCATACCCTACCTGGTCCATGAGTTTCATATACGCCAAATGATAAATGAAGTATGACATTACATGTGACATTCACCCATTCACACCACATTTATACACTGATGGCAGAGGCCCCTATGTATAGAGCCCATTCGTTTTTGACTTTTAGTACTTTTCTGTAGCTTATAGTCGATGGACACGGTCGCATTATTGTATATTTTGGGGCAAAAAAGTCACATTCAGATGCAAAATACAGCCCCAGATGAATTGAAAAGTACATTTTCAGGAGACAGGGCGAACAGAAACCCCGCTAACTTTAGCATGCAAGCTCGGTCCATTGATTCACCCTTGCCCATACTAAGGGATGCTAAATGGTTGTCTGTTTTCTCTGCAGAGGTCAATACACTGACGTGGTAATGGAGCTCTTTCTGGATGAAAAGACAGAGGTGTTGTGAGGAAACGCATTGAGGAGAAATTCAATAGCTCCGTTCATCTTTCTTGATTCACTGGCCTGTACTGTAGAACTAGGAGGCATCTGTGCTGATGGGGTCACCCTGCCCGTTTTATGGTATTGAACTGCTTATTCCACAACAAACTCAAAGATACAAGTTGAGGGCGCTCAGAAATTCTTTTATAAAACTTTTCTCCCTTTATACTTCATGTCTATTTCTAAATATCTAAACATAAATTAAATAATCTAAATATTTTCAATGTTTACACTGTGAATACTTGTCAGACTGGGAGTTTTCTTTTAAGGTTCATGATAAAGCAAACTTTAAAAAATAGAATAAAATAAAACCTCTGCATTTCCAAAACTCTTGTATTTGCAATATTTGTCACTGGGCTCTATTATGATAATCAAAATCAATGATGCTTATTCATCCTCACTGAGCTGACACTTGGTCTGTCAGCCTAAATCAAGGTTGTGATTGATTTTTTGCTATTCAGACGTGCAGCTCTGCTGACCCAGCTGCCATAACAGGAAGAAAAATTTACATACAACTATTCTGAATAAAACAGATATCGGTGTGATTCGTATTCCCTTCCTATCTGACTCATGTCTTGTTAAATTCAGTCAGAAAACAACATCCCTCAAGGTTGAAAAAAACAGGGCTGACATTTGTTTGGAGTCAGCGAGGGTCCAAGAGTCACTAAGGTCAGAGCAACACCCTTTGTAGGTCCCACCATTCAACCGAATCACTCACCTCCCCAGGGGTTTCAGCAGGATATGACAAGGTCACAGTGCTTCCACGGCTGCCACAGGGAGGAGACCTTTGCATGACCTGAAGCTGGGGCTGACTTTACAGGACATTTTCTGTGACTTCTAAAGTTGTTGGGTATTTTATTCCTGGTGAGAACAGTGACTATCTGAAGTTATAAACCTCTCCGGCATCTTTACAACCGTTCAAACTTGAGTTTTACAAGGACGGCCTAATTCTTGGGGGTGCTCCAAGAGTTTTCAGAGCCTTAAATTTTGGACAGGAAATACAGAGGGTTGAAACAAACAAGAAAGTGGATTGTGCTTGAGTTTGGAGTCAAACACAGAATACTTTCTGAGAGGACTACATTTCTAAAGATGAGATAAGTGTCCTTGTGTGGACAGCTCACATAATCAACATTGTACACTTGGCTAACACTCCTGGTATCCTTTTTGGACAACCAACGACAAACTAAGAAAATCAGCAGTAAGTAGAGAAAGCTGCAGAAAAACGAACAGAACAGAAATAGAATTGAAACACAACCATTCTGTCCAGTTCTTCCTGTGCTCTTGACATTTATACTCACTGCCGTCCTTTTTTATGTGTCATCAGATAGCAGTAGATGTGATGTATTTTAAAGGTCCCTGGTCAGTTCACTCCACTTACTCTCTGTCCCTGCTACGGAATTAGAGAGACAGGGAAGGCTTCAGCATGATTTAACTGGAGGCCGGCGAGAGCTTGTGTGGGCCCTACACCGTCGTAACCGAACGATCAATAAAACCAGCTGATGAACTTTTGAAGTGGCGAACTGAGGATTCACGGCTGAGTAACCGAGAGGCCTAATGAGACCTCAACAACATTTTACCATAAATTCAACTGTATTTTTCTGAGGTTGGTCTCTTAAATTCACCTCAACAGTCAGTTTGAAGGTTTATTGATCATATGAACCTGTTTTGGTTTCTCTGGCGAGGTGATTGGATGGAGAGGTGGAGCAGGAGATCGACCAATAGAGCTGCCCGGGACAAATGGCTCCCATTGGTCAATGTTTTTGCACCTGCTAGGGTGAATGGATTTTTTCCATTCTTTTTTCTCTTCACTTTGTGGAGATCGCACTATAGGACCATGATCGCCATTTAAACGAAGTTCATAATAATTACCAATATCTCCAATCATCAACCATGCCTTTAAGCACCAGAGTCTGTGTACAAGTATGACAGACACAACATGACATTATAATTATTTTAAAGTCGCAACAATTTTGGACAAAAAAACAAACAAAAAAAAACCTGACTATTTATGCAAAGGTTAATCTTTAACAGGTGAGTGACATGACTTGGTAAAATAGGTTTATTCCATTGAGTCTGAACTGTTGAGTATTAAAGATGGGAGGGGGTTTATCACTCTACGAAAGACCGTAAAAAAACAGTCCAACTATTCAATTGCAGAGTATTATGCAATGGTGTAATTTCATCTGGCCGTCCAAACGAAGCTCAAGACCACTTCCAAAAAACATTGCTCACAGTTACACTCTCTGTCCAGCAAATGACGAATAACTTCAAGTAAACAGAACAAAGCAGAAACTAACATAAAGTCTAACTCTGTTGAAATGTTTTTGCAACAGTATGAGAAAATAAGCATAATGAAAATCTCAACCCAAAATCTCAATCCTGATCACTCAGTTATTTGGTTGAAGGAATGCTTTAGGGGAATATCTTGTTTTTGACTACAGACAGCTGGAACTAGGTTTTAGGGCTACCGCTAAGGGTAGGAGGATGGAGGAAGAGACAAGCTTCAGCTAAATTCTTGTTTAATGCCAACTTTAACAAAATGTGTTGTTTAGTCGAAGGCCAGCATCACGGTAACCATTACAGGGGTGGATAACCCGTTGTAAAACCTGTGTTTGTATTTGTTTCTTAAATGGACAAGGCAAAATGTCAGCTGTGAGTGTCCTCAAGCGATCGTCTGAAAGCAAAGCTGGAGGTTCAATTTTTTCATAATCAATAGTCCTGTTTCATGACCTTTGGATCCTGTAAGTTCTGAGTCTCTTGGGTAAAAGTTAAGCTACAAAGATTGAGGAAAACTGTGGAGTAAATGATGATAAACTGCTTGTAAGTGAATCTGTATCTCTTTATACTTGCAGCATAATTCCTTTTTATCCAAAGCCAAACACCAGTGTCACCCTGCAGTTCACATTTGAATAGGATTTCCATCCACTTGCTGCTTTGTTAATGTTATTTTCCAGCAATGATGATGAATACCAACAATTATCCAAAGCCCCAGAAAACCATGTGTTATTGATGGTGGATGCTTAGAGGAGCAAAACATAGCTAAAAAAAGGAGCTTTTCCCCTGTACCCATGAGCGCTGCTGCTTTATCTGAAAGAAACTCAGATAAAGGCCGAACATTAAAGCAGGGCGTAAGAAAAATAGTCGCTATATATGCACAAATCCCCACATGAGAGTAAAGTCACGAAGTAAGCAAAAAACTGACTCTGAGGAACTTCTAAAACAGGAACTTTTTGTGCTGCAGTTTTAGAGGTGAGTAGGAGGTGGAAGGAACTTTAGTCAAAAGGTCAACAAGTCAGTGAGTGTCAGGGTTGAAATCAACTTTTCGTTTGACTGTTTTATTTTCAACCTTTAGCTGAATTTTGGATTCAGACTGGGCTTTCTGAGTTAAAGGGATATTCTGGTGTAAATTTAAGTTAGGGTCAAACACACCGTAACACCGAGTTAGACACCCCCTCGAGAGATTAATGTTGATGACCGCTTGTTTCTCTAATGATACCAACTTTAATGACAACTGCAGGATGGCAGATGCGTCCCCCCGCAGCAGTCTGTAATGGACTGGCCTGAAGTCTCGCTACAAACAAGCGGCTGCTGGAAGAGAGAAGGTGAGTTGTGTTTAGTCTCCCTTCCTAAAGAAATCAGGCAAAGCTAAGAAGGTGTTTGGTGGCTGGTTGATGAAGTTAGGTGCTGAAGTTAGAGTGGTGTTTTTGGGTTAAGGTTTGTTTTTAGACATTTGTGTATTGCTATCCTGCGGTCGTTATTAAAGTTGGTTTAACTAGAGAAGCAACGGTCTGCAACAATCATCTCTCAAGGGGGTTTCTAACTCGGTGTTACGGTGTGTTTTACCCTAACTTAATTTTACGCCACAATATCCCTTCAATTTAACATTTTTTTCTTCTAGTCTTGCAATGTTCGAGTAGATTGTTGCAGAGGTAAAGGAGAGTCAACTAAGTCCTCCCTGAAAAATGCATCGAAGCATAAAAAACACTTGAAATCATAACAGAAAATAAACTTGTATAGAATTAAATAGAGAAGATTAACCCGCTGAACCAGTTATCAATCGTAATCTGCGCCGGTCTGCTGCACCATAGATTACACAAAGCTCTTGCATGACTTTGACCTTTTACCTTTCACAGATCATTAGCTCGGTGCCTAATCAGTTAGTGTTAGTTAGCTTACAAAGCTATCAGCGTCCTCCACCTCAGAAACAGGCCACTTGATTCTGAAGGACGAAAACCTTAACAAAAGTGAGACCGTTTGTATGTCCTGCAAGAAAGCGCCGATGCAAATAGACTGCGAGACGAATTTCACCTGATAGGACCCCATGATAACACCTGTGCCTATGCAAATCAAGTGTGAGACAAATTTCACCTGATAGGACCCCATGATAACATCTGTGCTACCATTAGCAAGCAGCAGAACGCAATGCAGCCCCAAGGTATTTTTTTTATTATCAGTTATTGCAGAGGTAATTAGAGAAATGTAGAGAAGCCGAAATTATCTCTGCTGTTATTAAAAAAAAATATATATATATATCTTGTCACACATAGAGCTGAGAATGAGTGTATGATGAAGACTTCAGTCTATTTATTATGACAAAAATTTGGAGGTTAAAATTTAAAAATTTTTAAAAAAGTTTCCAAATTGCTGTTCGGTCATTTTTCCACATCTGCAGAAACTAGCTAGATTTTGACTTTTTAAAGCAAAGTTCAGCCTTATTTCCTCGATGTTGATTGGCTCCAGCTTTGACTTTTTTTTTCCACGTTTGAGGCCTCCTCTCTGACAACGCCTCAAGTAAAATTCACTTACAACGAATTCAGCTTTACACTTATTCCCTCTGGTGACTCAAATCAACTCTTCTCTGCTCCCTCAGCCTTCCTTCTTCTTCCTCATATCTGTTTCTGAGCTCTGATTTGAGAGGGAATACAGTTAAGAGTAATATGGTTCTGTATTTTCTCTCTTTGATATCACGAGGGAAAAGGGGCCACATGGCTGAGGCTCGACTCCTTTTCATGCGTCTCATTTCCCCCGTCCTTGCTTTGTTTCCTCTGCTGTTCGCGGAGCAAACGTACCCACCAATAAGAGGTAAAAGCAGAGAGAGGGATGGGGGAAGGTGGAGGGAAAACGAGAGGATGTGGACATGGAGGACAGGGGGACTGTGAGAAAGGCAGATATTGGGGTTGTGAGGAGAGGTTGTGACTCAGATAAAAATCCATTCCAGCTGAAGTGGGGGAGGAAGGGAGGTAACAATTTTCTGCTTCAATCGCCTTGGCTCATCATGGCTGTCGGGGGAAATGTGTTAGTTACAACGTGTGTGTGTGCATGTGTGTGATATGATACACATTTGCTGTGACTGCCGCCTCCAGTCTTCATCTAACAACTCCCTCCTCACCTCACCTCTACAGGCCTCCAGCCTCCAGGAGCTTCTCCCCTGAATCTCACGGTGTGGAGTGGACTCACACGCCGCCTAAGTGATTACGTCAGATTTTCCTCCACAGCTCAGGGATTTCCTATAAGGACAAGAAGATTTGATTAATTTAGCGGCGTCTTTCGAGGGAAGCTTCTAGGTTTATGCTGGCAGAGGCGAGTGCTGTGGGATTGTGTAAACTCTTCTTTTTGGTTCATTTAACAACAGGGAAAAACTCAGGTGAAGGATTATGTTTTACAGACTTTTCATGGAGCCCCATGGTGAGTCACAGCGGACTGTGGTTACATATGGCTGCAGTGAAGGGAGAAAGAACTCGCTGTGCCGGAAACAAAAGCTGCAGATTTCGTGACTTGAGTTTGTCGATGAAATAAAGCGCTGCCTGTTTTTGTCATGTGTGTTTGTGCTGAGTGAGGGGAGTTCAGTGCTTTGTCTAAGGCAGTGTCACCCTTACATAGCTTTTGTTAGGATGTTTTGTAAATTTGGAGATGATTTGACGAAGCTGCATAAAGAAATAACAATTGTGCTCATTGCAGTCATGTACTGATGGATAACAGGAAGAAGGATAAAAGCTCCAGGGAGGCTATAGACCACCCTGCCTGTTCAGAGGAAAAGAACAGTGTCCATAGAATGAAGGTGTTAGCGTTGGCTTTTCTTGATGGTTGGTAAGTAAGGTGGAGGTGTGCAGAGGGCGCTTTGAACTTTGTTTAGACTATCTGCCCAGCAACAGCAAAACTGTATGATTGAATGTGTGTGTTAGAGATGAGTGTAGACACCTGGACCCATCTATGTGAGCGGTGAAGAAGAGACATGAACCAGCCGACATGTGAAGTCAACATCAAGTATAGGAAATTCTTCGCCTAGATAAGGCAGATCCTCGACTATAAAGGGTTCGAGGGAAAGTTGATTGGGGTTTTGAAGCGCTCAGACCTCTTGAGTTGTCTGTTTGGTAGGATGAGCTAATTTTGGACCCAGAGATCTAATACAATAAATCTTCAGCGTAGAAGTCTTCTGAATCCTCGTCTTCTCTTATTTCCATCAACCATAACTTATGAGTGGTAAATAGACCATTTATAAATGGTAAGCAGATAGTTTATTAATCTTTAATCATAGTTTATAAATAGCATAAAGACCATTAATAAATTGTAAATTTTACAATTTTAAAAATCTAACCTTAACCCTAACTTTACAATAACCATCTTAGTAACTACTTACTAATCATTTACAAAGTATTAAAAACATCAGTTGCAACTTTATAAGAACCATCTAAGTAATGTTTATAGATGTTTTAAAAACCAAATATTAACCATTTACAAAGTTCTACTGACACACATTTAAATCTAGATGTTTGACAACCAACATTTAAACCCCATATAAACCTTTAATAAATAGTCCATTAATAATCATAATTTCATTGCTTGTTAATGGTAAAGTAACTATTAACTTACATTACTAAGCTATCCATTTTCCATTTATAATTGGTTAATATGCTGTTTTTAAATGATGATTAAACATTAATAAACTATGTATTTACCATTTATAAACTATGGTTATTGTAAAGTGTTACCGTACCTTCTGTTTTGTGTTTGTTAAATTAGATGTAAGAGTGACCCTTAAGGTTATAGGAACACCACCGTTTTTTCAACACTTGGTATATCTGGTGACTCGTTATTTTCATTATTATAACTTTTACTTTATCGGGTTTGTCCCACTGAGATCCAAGATCTCTTTTGCAAGAGAGACCTGGCCAAGAATGGTAGTCACATTTATTATAATTAATCAAAATACAAATAAACATTGAATTGGCAAGATTTGTTTAAAAAAAAGAACAATTACACTATTATTCCTTATTCCTAACTATTATTTCCTAACAGTAGAAGAACGTTAGAGAAACTCTCCTATGGCTCATATGAGAGTAGAGGAACAAACAGCTTTTATCATTTCATGGTTTGGAGGACTTGTTTCTCTATTTAAAAGGGAATTATTTTGAGTTTCTTTAGTCTCAAGGAACACATTTTCTCTGGTAATAGGTTGTTATTTCTACTGAAATATGCTTGTTTTGCTTCTTGTTTTATCTCTCAATAAATTACCGAATACAGAAAGAGCTGTGTAATCTCAGTTAAATGGAAAAATACAACATCAACAAACGAGAATAGCAACAGTCTCAAAACATTACCTCGGTACATTCACCCGAGGCACACCATTTCCCTTCCCTGATAATTTAGAGGCAGTTTTCTACCACTTGAGCCGGCAGCTCCTCCCGGCACACTTCCTTAAATAGGTCAGAGGAGGTGAGACGAATCCTTTGAGTTTAAGAGCTTCTCATATACAGTTTTTAAGCTCCAACATTTATGCAGATTGTGTGCAGGCTTGCAGCGCTCAAATTGGATGTATATGAGAATAAATAACCATTTGCAGATTTGTTTTCAATGGGGGTAAACATCCTCTGTCAGCAGAATGTCTGACCCCACTGTGGCCCTGCGGGTGAGCAGGAAAAGCTATTTAAATAACACAAGAAGTGCACGAGGCGAGGCGTTCACACACACAATCTAATAAGCAGACTGTAAAAATTTCAACACACCATGTCTTGACTGAATAAAAACCACCATGGGGGCTTTAGCCCGCAAGACTCCAAGACATAAACTTTCTCATTTAGACCCAGGCATTAATTTGGAGGCAGTGCTGAAGCAACTAGACAACAGATAAAACAAAAGCAAATTAAAAGCGAGAGCCCCTCACTGATACTTAATACTCCATAAAACTCCCTGTGAGACCTCAAATACCTTCAATGATTATATGGTTGCCAGACGACATGAGGGGGTGAAGAAAGAGGGAGGGAGAGAGAAATTTATGAAACAAAATGTGTGAGTAATACCAGAAAAAGGACTGAAATAAAGCTGAGAGACTTTACGACAGAAGAAGAAGAAGAAGAAACAAGAGGAGGCAAGAACTAATTATGGGAACCAAAGTACCACAACCGACCAAAATAACCAGGACTGTATCAGATATTCCAAGCAGCTCGTCTTCCTCCAGGACTGCAGGGCTGAGATGCATCATTCTGGCAGCAAAGGGGGGGAGGGGACTTTCCAAGAAAATCTGTGCCAAGACAAAACCAGAGAAAACGAATGGTGAGTTATTGTCGAGCATTAGAAATAGATTCCTTTCAATTACAATGCACAGGAGACAAGAAACGCAGCGTGCAACTGTGCACCCTAAGACCAGTGGTTGGACCACCTGGCTTAGGCATCAAGAACCGGGCCTGACTTGAAGTGGTTCTGGATCTCAGAGATTTGTGGATTGGAAAGGGAAAGTTCATTTTTGTTCAATTTTTGGGTTCCTAGCAGCGACATAATTCTCCCTGGATTGAAGTCTCTTCACCTCTGACACATGGTGACCACAGCGGCCATGGCTATTCTTCATTTAAAAGATCTTGGGGTTATTTCCACGGCACTCCTCTTTCAGTGGCTTCATGAGCGATGATGTTAGACGGAAAGCAGCATCATGAAACCCTGTTAAATCTCCAAACTGAGCATCACATGATCTCTACAGCTAACATCATCTGTTCCTGCTCTTGTTGGATGGAGCATAATGAAGGTGGAGCTGTAATAGATAGCAGGGTCTCGAGGACATTAAGTTGCCCTCTGAGACTGTAGATAAAGGATCAAGGATGGAGGTCCGGTCTGATTCATCGCTGCCCCGGTGTCTCATTAACATCCTGGTTGGATTAAGGGTCATCTCACGCAGCTGTGGCCACACACACACAGAGAGGCTCACACTGGTATTCTTCCCTTTTCTCTGTCATGCCATTGATCGCTCTTTATTTTCACTTCCCTCTGTCTCTTCCCTCTTCTACTCCCGTTCGATCTCATTTTATCTTCTCTGCTCACTCCCTTGCATTACCTCCCCTTCTCCTCTGTCCACCCCTCATCTTTCTTATTGCCACCCTCTGCCCTCTCCTCTCTCTGCTTGTGTCAGCTTGTTAACAGCCTCATACCTTTATCACTCCCCTCTCCTTCGACTTCAGTCACCCTCCTCACCTCCCAGCCTTACCGCCTCACCTGTCTCCTGCTTCTGCCATTAACCGTTCCTCCATCCCCATGTCCTTGCATCGATGTTTTCCACTCGCTCATCTGCAGAAATGTCTCCCAACTGGTGCAATAAAGTCTGTGGAAGATTTTATGGCTCCATATTCTCCCTCCAAACTCTTAAACTGGATCAGCTTGGTCAGAGTCTGTCTATGTGCATCAAGATAACCCAAAATCACATGATTGCAACTTTCTATGATCTATATTGACTATTACTACCCCTACAGACACCCAAGACAGGGTAATTTTGATTGGGACTGAGCTCTATTAATCAATCAAACTTTATTTATATAGCACCGATTCACAACTCTACTCTATTCACAAAGACAGATGAGATAAGGATGAGATTGAGCCCCATCTTGTCAGATCAGACCCACTCCTATCCCATCTTCAGCTACGCTAGTGCAGCAATTTGCAGCATTTATCAACTTACAGTGGAAAGGAAGAACTTCCTTTAACAGGCAGAAACCTTGAGCAGAACCAGACTCATGTTAGACAGTCAGCTGCTGAGACTGCATTGGGTTTAGAGAGACTACTACACCTCCTTACACACCGGGGCTGACGCATAAATACAACGTGAAATTATGAAATATTCAGAGGCAAATTTTGAGGCGCCTGACTATACACATCAAGCGCGATGCGATTTTGTGACGTTCCGGGGGGGAAAAGAGACATGTCTCGGGTGGAAGCAAGAAGACTGACCCAACAGCAGACTGAGTTTTCAGTTCTGATTAGACTCTAGTGTTGAGATGTCTGTCTGTCATGATAGCATGGACTGAGTCGGGGCCAGAACCAGATAAGAACATTAAACTATAATTCATAAACGTAGGGAAACAGCTGAGACCAAATGGTGCTGTGACAGCAACGCGATTGAGTTTGAGTTTACAGTGAAAATATGGTATGTTGTATCTGAACAGGTTAGCTTACAAGCTAAAGTTACTTAGCACAGATGAAAGTTAAAACAAAGATGTTTATCAAACTGTTAAAGCACACAAACCATCATCATATGAGAAATCCGACGCTATGACTCTCCACAAGTCGTCCTTCAGGTCGTTATCTTTGTAATGTTTGTGTCTTTTATCAAAAATCACTCTGTTCTCCGACACGTAAACAATCAGCCGGTCGGCCATGTTGGATATACCGGTGAGTCAGACGCCCCAACAATACAAAATCTGATTGGTCAGAAGTGGACACACTATATGAGAAACTTGAGAAAAATCAACCGTGATCCGAAAAAATAAATGCTGCAGTATCGCAGGACGGGAAAATGTCACTGATGTGAACGCTTGTATTGACAGGATTCAGGTTCCAAAAAATATTGACATCCGAAATAATCGCACGAAAAAATGGTCCTGGTGTGAAAGGACCTTCAGAGGAACATTTTATACCGACTCTTAAAGGTAGAGAGGGTTTCTGCCCTCTGGACCTCGACTGGTAGATGATTCCAGAGAAGAGGGGACAGCTTTACCACCCATAGGTTTGGTAAGCTGGGCTGCATATTGAACACAACAGTTTTATTCGTGATTTAGTAAATAGAGAGGGAGAAAAATAGAAATACTCAATTCTTGCAAAGCTTTTATTAATTTTCAATCGTAGATAAAGCGCTGCTCTATGTCAATTGGCAATAGTATAGATGCTTAACATTGACCACATTTGCTGAATTAAGCAACAGCTCAAACCGAACGAAGACAAAAATCTGTGAAAACGCTGACATGTAATTCCCCTCTCGTCTCTCTCACCTGCTCATGCCACAGCTCATGCTCTCTCCTCTCCTCTTATCTCCTCTTCTCTAATTTCCTCTCCTCTCATCATTCCCCATCACCGGTCCTCATCACAGCAGCCGCTCTCCTTTTACTTTCTTTTCATTTCCTCTCTTTGCTCCCATCATCAACCCCTCATTTAGTCTCCCCCTTTTTTCTCCCCCTCTTTCCTATGTCTCAACAGTTATTGTCTCATGCCGTGTTATTTCCAATAAAGAGAACATGAATGCAACATATTATTTTAGATGCAGAGGGTGCAGACGCTCACTATCTCATACCTGGAGGCTCATGATAACATCATCATACATGCAGTATACAGCTGAGGCAGTGAGCTGTTGGAAGCAGGGCTTGTTGATGTGAGATATGCTTGTCTGAAGCTGCTGCTGGCTGAGTTACTCTGATTAGGTGCTCACTACTGCATATCATGTGAACTGCTACTACTAATTAGAAGTGAAATAACATCCAAACACATCTTGTATGACCATAGAAATGACTCTCTCATGCAAAACTGAAAAAAATAAATAAAAAAATAGGCTGTTCTACTTATAACGTGCTATTTCGGTGAAAATTAGGCAAACTATCAGCCTTTTCCCAGAGGCTGTCACTGTTAATAAGTCAAAGCAGATACATTTACAGGTGGCTCAGTTGACGGGTTTGAAATAACATACACTTTGAGTCATATAGAATTACGTTGAGTTTGATCTGCCACCGAATGACAAGGAACAACTGCATCACAAAAGCTAAACCGAGTGTGTGAATCACGTCGCCAAGACTTATGGCGTCCTCAGATTGGTGTATTATGATATAACAGTTTCATGCAAACAGGACCCGTATGAATCAGAAAGCAACCAACCAAACTGGAACCCTTGAAAAGTGCAAACGCTGGTGTGCTGATCAGAGGTCAGTGAGCATTTAGAGTCATATCAGAAGAACTGTTCACCACACAGTTAGACCTTCAGGGTTTGTTTGAATCACACAAACTCTATCTGACCTGTGGATTTTATTATGGTTGTGTTCCTGATAAACCCACATTTTCTCTCGGCCTGATGACTCTTTATTGCTTTTTAAATGTCAGAGACGACACAAATATTTAAACTTGACCATGGAAAGCCAGTGACGGTCTAACACAGACTTGTAATAGCCCTGTACAGAACCGGAATATGAACTTCAAAATGAAGCACAGCGGTAGTTCAGGCAGGTCACGGAGTCAAGCTAAAGGCTACAGTCAGCTGATCTTAAGCCAGCCCTCAGTCAGCTGACAGCTCAGGTGATCGCCCTCTACACATCCTATTGGCTAATGTCAAAATGGCGCCCTATTCAAACTGCTTCTCCTGCCTACCCTGCCTGGTGCAAACCACTCTGCAACCCACCTCCACCCCAGCTCCTCCTGTTTATGTCGTGTCTGATCTTACCACTGTCATATGTATCGTCACTGATGCTCGCTCTGTTCTGTGGGGGGATTTTAGTTTATTTATTTATTTATTTATTTATTATTATTATTATTATTATTATTATTATTATTATTATTATGTATTTATTTGCTGCTGCTTTCTCTGCCTTGGCTTTTCATGTATGCACATGAAAGGGAGGGGAGGAGCTCTGCCCTCTTATAGCCGTGGTGTTCCATGCAAGCGCATAGAAGGGCAGGGAACTCTCAGAACAGAGCCGTACCGCCAAAGTAAAAATGTTTGCTTGTTATAAATAATTAATTTTGACTAAAGTGATCCTGACTGAATTACAGATTCATGAATCAGCACTGCTTATATTCCCTAAACTTCTCTTTCTACAATCTCTGAGTGAAATTCAGCTTTAAAAAATACACTGAAGTGTAAAAAGCCACGTCTTATGCTGGGATGGCACTTTTTAAATCAGTGTGCATCGCTGCTCTCTCCTCTGATTTCCTCAGGCTTTGCTTCTTATCTGTGCTTTCATATGGATTATAATGGTGACTGTAAATTGTAACCACTGTCTGTGCTTTACTTAAATGTCTTACGTCAGATCAGAGAGACAGGAGTTTCCAAATAAAAGACAGAAAAAGCTTACAAAATCGAAAACAGGATACAGATGCCAACAAGCTGCTCGGCTCGTGTTCATCAGAACACATCAGGCAGCAGCTGCGACTGAAACATTCTGGGTCTATATTTGCCTGAAAACTGCAGCTGAGAATTGGAATAAAAACATGATGTGAGGAAACGGAGCCCCTCCTGGAGCTCCCCTCGTTCACTGAGAATAAATCACAGGAATAAAGACTAATCTCAGACTTCAGACACAATACATGACTGTGCCCTGAAACCCCGTCACCAGGCCAGCAGTTTAAAGTTGACTCTGAGGGCTAAAATGTGAATATTATGATGACAGTGTTGTGTTTTTCCCACAGCCAGGAGCCTGAAAAAAGTGTCTTCAGAGACAGCTTCAGCAGCTAATGTATAAATTAGGGCAAACGGGAGCCGGTGGATGAGCGACACTCTGCTTGAGGTTATTTTTCATTCCATTTCAAATTTTGTTTTTCCCAACTCCCCATTTTCGTAATATTTCAGTCTCTCCTCCTTCTCCTGCTGTCTCTTTCTCTCAGTTCAGCGCTGCACAGTGAGGTGTTTTTTTCTAATTATGTAATTCGGCACATTTCCAGTCAGATAGGTAGACAAATACGACAAAGAGCTGGTGTTTTTGATTCTTTTGGAGAGGGTTAGTCAATTACAAATCAGTACATAATGATACTTATGAAGCTGAAAGCCAATTCTTTTTTTTCCACAGTCTCAGCAGAACTTTCATATTACCCCTAGTTTTCACCGCATATGGAACGGCGGCGATCTTCACTGTCCGCCAATTCCAACAGGATCCATTTGTGAAAGAATTCACAAGAACCCGCAGATTCACGAACAATCGCGTGATAGTGAATTGTCTCTATAAAGACAGCCACATAACCATAAAAGCAGTAGATTGTGTCCTTACAGAGGAGGAAGACTTCTAAAATTAGCATCTCCTCATCTATGGTGTCATCGTCCCCGCCCGTCTGCATGGTGTGAAATAGGATCCATTTGAAACACGTAGGGTTTTATTTTGTGTCTATGCCTGACTTCCTTTCCAGCAGGGGCTAATCTGTGCTGAATTTATGCGGCACGCTGCTGCGTCAGGAAAAAATGGAACTCTTGTGATCAGCTGCGGAGTCCGCTGAGCCGCAGCGGATTGGAAAAAAGCTGGTGGAAATTGACACATTAACTTTAATGGTTATGATCATCTGTGATCGGCAGATATGGCCTTTTCGTAGCCGTACTGGATGTGGTGGAAATTGGGGGTTAAACAACCCTATCCTTAAAGTGACAAAGAGGAGTACCATCACTTACTGACTGCATGTGTCAACTGATGATGTAGAAGTTTGAAACAGGAAGTAGAAAAAGCAGAAGCAGGAAGAGTTTCCTGGGTTCACATGTAAGGATGGAGACAGAACCAGAGACTGAAGAGAATAAAAACAGAGGATCTGACACCCGGGGACAATAATAATGACGCTGGACCCTGGCGTTTAACCTGCACACACTGTTCTCTCTGGATAAACATTTGACCTTGTCAGTTTTGTTTTCCTATTTCGTGACGTTAAATCCTGTCACTTCATTTTAAGGTCTCTGTTTAAGTGATTGTCGCAGCCCTCTTGCACTCTGGCAGCAGTGATCTGATGGTTCTGTCACAGCCAATAAGGGAACAGATTACACAGATTGAGTGACTCAGGGACATACTGGAGGGCTAAATGGAAAACAATTTCCTGTAACACTCAATGGCTCCTGTTTCATTCTCTACTTCACCTGGGTCTGGTTGTGTTGGGAGGAAACCAAGCAAAGAAGTCCTCATGCAAGATTACAACTGTGTCTCATTGGTGGGACATGCCTGGAAATCCTTCACAGACCCCCAGGAGGCATCCTGATCAGGTGCCCAAGCTCCCTCAACTGGCTGCCTTAAGATCGACTCCCAGCGTCTTCTGAAGAGGAGCCAAGATAACCGAGGGAAACTCTTCAATCTGTAACCTCATTCTTTCAGTCGATACCCAAAGCTCAAGACCCGAGGCCACGGTTGGAGCAAAGATTCATTAGTAGATCGAAAGCTTTCCCTTCAGGCTCAGCTTTTTCGAACAATGCCAATTTCTGCAGAAGTTCAGGAGTTTGTTTTTTATTATCAAACTTCATATTGCTAGACTATGTCCTCAGCCAGTTTTCAGCAGCTCTCCTACCCCGCTGAACCGAGCCTTAAGCTTTTCCTCAGTTGCAAAATATGAAACCAGAGCTACTCAGGTTCAACGGAAAGTCACGGTGACAGCTTCAAGAAGACCCCTGGGCTAACCAAGCGAGAAAGACAACACACTTCTTACCCTGTAACTCATTGTGAATTTGTTTTAAAGACAAGCCCTCAATGGGATTTCAAGTCCCTAAACTTTCCAGGATTCAAGAGAGATACCTCTTCTTGACTTTTATTTGCTTGGACAGAAAAAAAATATCCTGATAATCTTAAAGATAGTATTGAAACATTTAAAGACTCAGACTCTAGAGGTTGGTCTCATTGTCGACTGTAATGTAACATAACAGATCGTACGAATTGGATGACTGGCTTAGAAGAGGCTGAACTGATTTTATCGGTTGTTGGATTCATAAAACTTTGGAGTAAGTCACAAATGAAGACTTGAATATGATTTAAAGGAGCAATGGTCACATGTTTGCCCACAAAATGATCCTGATAAAGAGCGAGGTTTTGTGATTAGGAAATACAGTCCAGCTTGAACACTTTGATTTGAGGGGCAGGGCGATTACTTAAGGTCTGACCTTTCGCTGCGATGTTATTCCAAACATTTCTTAATGAACAGATGAGCAGTGTAAATACAGGAGCCTAGCAGTGGTTATAACCCAAATCATCTTACCCTTATTAAACCTGTCTAAAGAGCATGCTATCAGGCATTCAGCAAGAAGTGGATTGGGACCGATGTTACACAGAATCTGAGGGTGAATGAGGCAAAAGAGGTTCAATAATGTCCCGTCATTACTTACAGAGCCACATCAGGGGTTAAAATATGTGAAGAGTCACTTATCCATTACAATGCAAAGTCCAGGTGAGCTACAAACAGCCTTGGAAGTTCATGATGAATGTCAGATCCTTGTGTTTGAACCATAGACTGTATATAAGATGGACGCCGTCTGTCTCCTCGCTGGGTGAAGCCACTCCGAGAACAGCACCCCCTAGAGCCTGGCTGCAGTACAAGTCATAAACCCCACTTCTGCCTGCAAAGTGAATGGAGCGGCGGACGGCCTTTAGAAATTAATTTCATAGAAAATACACTTTTCTCACCCCCGACTGCGATGTTGACATGTAGTTATTATTAGACTGGTTTGTGTTCAGGTCTTTTTTTCTCTCTGCAGCTCCATTTTAAAAAGTTATTAGGAGTTATAAAAACAGGAAATTGCGTCATTCTCTACACTTTGCACTTGCCGCTTGTGCGTCGCTCTTTTTCGTTCATCGTCAAGACCAATCGGGTTTGCTAGTGGAGAAGAGGATTAAATTTTTCCATCGTTTTTCTCTTTTGTTGCATTGGAAAAATGAGTTGTTCTGCAGTAAACTGTGTTAACCGACATGTGACATGACCGCTGACACATTTCACATTATATTAGGAGAAGTGGAACTTACTTATACTTATTCTTACTTATTTTCGCAAGTAACAGCGAGAACACCAATTACTATCTCAACTGTCTATGGAGCACCTTTGGGATTTTAATCAAATGTGCATGTAAGCAGGGGTGTTACTAATTACACAGCAGGATCAGGGAGCACACATATGGGCCCTAACATCGGAGCTGACTTGCCTCTTCACCTCTTGTATATCACGCTCTTGCAGTGTTGATGCATTTATGATGACAATACGAACATGAGGAGCAGAGTTTCACAGCGGTATAGTTTCTCTCCGCTGCAAACTGACTATAACCTTCCTGATAACAGTGGCTTCTTTCTGAAGTATAAATATTTCTTTGTTTGAAGAGAGAGTTTGTTGTTCTGTTTTTAAACTCAGCTTCATCTCCAGCATTTGAATCCGCATCAGTAAACAGAAGGTTAATGTCTCTTTTTCCCATGAGCACCCTGCATGGACAAAACTGCTTAAGTAGTAGCACCGCCAACCTCCCACAGCTCGTAAATCAGATAAATTTGCCTCAACATCTGGAGCGGCATGCTTATAAAATGATGAATATTCTGCACAGCATGCCACATGTGCTCAAGCAACATATTGCATGACAATCAGTATCCTCTGCACTGAAGAAGAACTTTAAAAAAACACTCTCAACCTCTACGCCCGCTCCTGAATAAAAACTTTGTGAGAAGCCAGGGCGATGTTTCATTCTGCAATGACAGATGGGACACCCTGCACAGATACCTGGAATGACTTCGGTTAATTATGGTGGCATACGGTATATTGTACACATAAAACCCTCAAACTCAGGAGTCTGCTTTTTCCAGCAGCACAAGAAAATCGCTGACAGACGCATATGTTGTGATCACAGGGGAGATATTCTGTCTTTTTTTTTTTCTCACTGTCATGATGTATGCAGAGCTGATCTTTGTCTCTGTGCAGCCAGCCAGGGATCCTCCTCTAAAAAGATGGCAAATCTGTAAAACTGAAATATATGAAGTGGGTATGCAGTTGCATATAATATAAGAATATAAAAATATAAGAGCAGTTCTCCCTGAAAACGATACACTTGGTTACAAATTGAGTTCAGACTTACATTACAACTTTTGAAAGTAAAATATAAGCATGCTTTTTGCACAGTTGCTGCATGATCTCTCTGATCACGTTGGAAATAAATCAGGCTGCATGGTTGCAAAGTGGTTGGCACTGTTTTTCTTTCACAGCCAGTGCTTTCCATATCCTCACCCTATTAAAATAATGGTCCAAGTCATTTTTTAACGAAATTGAGTTTCTGGCCTAAATCATCTCTTGATTATGCTGGCCATCTCTGGTAAAATCGCCGAAATGCTAGGTTGAAAGGATCATGTGTGGGTTTACTCTGGCTCCTCCTGCAGTCCAAAACAAGCCTGTGAAGTTAACTGGTCAATATGAATAGCTTGCAGGTGTGACTGTGAGCACAAATGGTTGCTTTTTTCCCCTCTGTGTTAACCATGTGGTTGACTTGCAATCAGTCCAGGTGTAACAACAACTTCTGCCCACCGACAGCTGCGATCAGCTCCAGCTCATGAAAAACCAAACGGGACAAGTAGCAAATATAAGAAAATGGATTGTTGGAAGGTGGTTGGAAATCTATCGTGAATTTTCCTCGTAGAGCAGAGAAAATAGACTTGGCGTGTATCTCTAGCAGAGCCGCGCTTGAAGCGTTTCTGCAATGCGTCCTGAGTGCGATGCTGCATTGATTGGAATAGCAACCTTTTTGCTGCGTGACACGCTACGCTGACGGAACGTGCTCAACTTGGATCCTGCGTGTTTTAGGCTTTTGAGGGATGCTGAGAGATTAAACAATATCCATCGTCACTTTTACTTCAGATTTAAAGAGAGGTTGGGCATACACTTCAGAATTTTGCACATCCTCACTCTTCAAACACCACTAAGTTATTTTTCAGGATTATCTCTCTTTTTCCTGTTTGCTAAGGAGAGCATACACATGGCACTAATTCTCACTCAGTGGAGACTGAGTCACCACTGTTAGGGGGCGGTGGTGGGGATTCCTGTCAGTGCAATTACACACCATTTAGCATCATGCAATCAATGCCAAAAATATCAAGCAGGGACTCATAACGGGCTTAATCTATGACTTGTTATTGGCAGCTGTAAACATGGTGGGTATTTTCCACAGCGCCATAATATGATATGTGTCATGATAAAGATACTTATGATACCAATATCACTATATAATGTGTAACAGGATACTACCACTGTACTTATCTCGACACACAGCTGTTATTAACTGTAATAAATCACAGCACAATATGCACCTTTAAATTAGTGCTGTCCAGCAATTAAAGGATTGTCTCTAAATTACAGAGTTTGTGATGAATTATGTATCAAAAATATTTGCATTGTGCACAACTCTTTGTCTATATGGCTGTTTCATCAGCAGAATGCTTCATACATGACGAGAGTTGAGATTTTCTTCCCAAGGATCAGTTTTAGAGCAGGTTGGCAGAGTTAAGAGGAGAACTGTTGTTAAAATAATGAGAGGGAGTTTCAGAAACTATCAGAGAAGTTTTTTCTGAATGGTGTCAGAACTCTGAGATGGCACGCACAGGCCCTGTGGTACAGGCCCACCACCTGTTGCTGCATGCGGCTGATCAGGGTGCAGTTTGGCTGGTGAAGACAAAGGTTTGTTGTGTTGCTGGGATATTTCATCATCAATGCGTCCAGTTTTGTGAGCAGACGCTGGTTTATTTTGCACTCTCAGCATTTGCTGACGGATCGACATCTGCAACATCTGCACCCATGGATTAACAGGGACTGCATGGCGATAGACTGTCATATCTATTTACGAGTATACCCCTAATGGTGATATACCAGGTCTTTTTTGTGTACCAGCACATCTTTCCAGCTGCCTGTACTCTTTCATGTCCGCTCCATACTACACTTCTTCTAAGTGGTCTAAAACGACACGTTTGGTCACTTAAAATGACGCTAACATCCTTTCTTAGACATGACACACCACTCAGCTGTCTGTTTTGGTTGGTGAGTAAGACAAATTATCACATACTCACAAGACGACTTGAATCAGCTCTGACAAGAAAAAAAAAAAAAAGACAGGATGCGTGGCTTCCAAAAATGATGGTTGGTGAATGAATTATGGGCTTGATCTGAAGGTTTGACTGGAGGAGTAAAATCTTCATGATCCAGGAATAACAGTCTGAAAAAAACAAACAAATAATTAGCTCCTACACTTCATCTTAGCTTCTATTACCTCAACAACCCTCTAATAAATGTATGGCTATCCTTGTCACCACAAATAGGTCATTAACAGTGTAAGCATTCTGCTGCTCTGCACTGTAGCAGCTGCAGCCCTTTAAAAGGCTCCACACTCGCCTCTTTTGTTGCTGCCACAGCCAGTGTGTGTTGTAAAGCCTTCACTCCGCATTTACAGCCTTCAGCGCCGGGAAGCAGCACAGGGAGATGCCTGCCAGAGCAGCGTGTGTGTGTGTGTGTGTGTGTGTGTGTGTGTGTGTGTGTGTGTGTGTGTGTGTGTGTGGCTCCATGGAGGTGACACCCTGTAACAAATCAGCCATGGTGAGTTGTTGACTGTGAAAGAGATAGATGTTCACTCACTAATAAAATGATGAGTGTGTGCATGATATGATGATCATCGCCAACACACACACACACACACACGATCATATGCCCGCGCACACACACACACACTGCTGGCAGGGTGGGGGTGAAATCAACATATCACAGGAAGTGACAAGGTAAAAGGTGAGCGCAGGGTGACATCAGTGTTGGTTGACAGGACGTGTTTGAGGGCTTTTGTCACATGGGAGGTTTGGAGGATCGAGGTGACAAACACGAGAGAGAGAGAGAGAGAGAGAGAGAGAGAGAGAGAGAGAGAGATGCTGTGGTGACAAAAGATAAGACAAATGTGTCCTCTGCTGTCTGACAATGAACTGTCAGCACACCAGAGAGCAGAAAAAATAGAGAGAGAGAGAGAGAGAGAGAGAGAGGACGAGAAATGGCAAAGAAATGGACTTCAACTAAAAATGTTAAGAATAAGGAATAAAGATGTGACCAGAAGGGGGCGGATCGAAGATGGGAGGTATTATGTGTGAATGGAAGAACATAAAAACAGACAGATGGACTGAGATAGAGAAATAAAGAAATGGTTGAAAGACCAGAAGAGACAGAGATATGAAAGAGAAATGATGTAGAGATGAGACAACAGAGTATAAGACACATAAAGGGGAGTCAGTTGGATAGACCTCATCGAGAAAATTAGTGTATTTCTTATTTGATTTATTACTATTATAGCATAGATATGTTGTTTGAAATTATTGTCAGTATTCAATAGGAATAAAGTCTGTCTCTGCTTCACCTCAGGTAGGCTCCGGGCTGTCACATCTGTAAACACTCCCCACTTTTAAAAACTGTTGTTAACTGCACAAGCTTCAGAGGCAACAGGTAGAATAAGAAGTGCAGTCAGCTTCCTGCTGCCATTGTGATGACAAATACTACTCTCATTGAGTGGTTCATTTTAGCTGAAAATACCTCACACAGCTCAGCTGGCAGGTTTTCAACAATGTGCACTTTTTGTCAAATGGAAGTAAAACATCATTGAGAACTTTGAGCTACCATTCACAATGTAATTAGCAAATAGGACTGATGTCAACATCTAACTGTGTCATAAAGGTTGCCAGCAGAGCTTAATTTACTTCATGAGTGTATAAATTAAAGGGATATTCCGGTGTGAAATTAATTTAGGGTCAAACACACCTTAACACCGAGTTAAACACCCGCGTCGAGAGACGAATGTCGCAGATCGCTTCCTTCTCCAGTTATACCAACTTTCATAACGACCGCAGATAGCAATACAGAGAGCCAGAGAGCAATAAGTCTTCTGTTTGATCCACACACCGAGACAGAAGGTGGCGGTAATGCACCAGTAAGCTGGAAGCTGGATGCTGACTGCGGTTAAACACGAAGAAGAAGAAGTATTGGTTAGTGAAGGTGAGTGGTGAGATGGTGATTTCATTCATTTTATATAAAAACAACTTTTCAACAATTCTCAAGTCTACAGATTGTGAGGGGGGACTCTATTGAGTTTCACTGCACCTTATATTTCGAATCATCAGAATTCGAACGCCATCATATACATAATCAACACAAGCTTCGATACGCACTTCACCAAAAGCTTCAACACTAAAGGACACATCACTCGTAAATAGAATACCACCATACTGGAGTTTTCGACTGAGCCATCATTTTTGTCCGGAATGAACCTGTGATTTCGGGCATTCTCCTCAGCTGCCCCTACCCTTTGGAACTCCCTACCTCCCTCCATCAGACACTGCCCTGACCCCACTACTTTTAAATCCCTTTTAAAAACCCACTTATTTAAAATTGCTTTTAATATTTAACTGTTTTGTCCATCTTACTGTTTTCATGTCTTTGTCTTATTATCTTGAATTTTACGTACTATGTAAAGCGTCTTTGAATGTTTTTAAAAGCGCTGTACAAATAAAATGAATTATTATTATTATTATTATTTGGGAATTTGGCAGGGATCCATGAATGTCAGTGAGTAACCAAATCAAAACCTCCTGAGTCTAACATAAAGAGGGATGAAACAACGCAGACAGATGTGCTCAGCCCTTCTCCAAAGTTCCTGGGGAGTCAAATACTGCAATCGGATAAATACAACCACAGAGTGAACAACAGCTGGAGCCTCTGATCCAAGACGTTTCCACCAGATGGACCACCGTTGATTTTGATCGCTCAGCTGCAAACAAACAAATGTGCACTTTGAGATGCACTTGCCATGCTGAGGAATGCAGAACTTGGGGGAAAAAAAGACAACAAACTTGAAACACTCCTGGAGCCCTGCAGGTAAGCTACCTAAAAACATTAAACTCCAACATAAATATCATTTTGAACTTTAGAGGCTCGTCTTTCAGTGGCTAAGGTTGGGCTGTGAATGCCTATCTGTTCAATAAGCAATGTAAAAAAATGTGTAAAACTGTAAAGAGTTATAGAAAGTGTTTGCTGACCTGGTATCACACAGATCACACCGGTGAGAATTTAGTTATTCTGGCAAAATGATCGACTTAGAAAGCGTTTAGAATAATAGAATTTAGGATGTGATTTATACGCGAGTAATTGTATTTTCCCTCTCTTTGTGATTAATCAAATTTTGAATAGTGACCAAGGATTTCAACATGTAGGATTTCTACTGTAATAAAGACCCCAGACGGCTGCAGTGAGGAAGTGATGAAAGGTTGGGGCGGGATGTACAAGGTTGGAAAAGAACCTTTTAAAGGGAATACTGGATGGAGTGGTGAGGGTTTCCTCTCCGAGTTAAAAGACATATTTTAAACCAACAGGGACACGATTGGAAACACAGGCTGTGAATGTTTTAATGTTCAGACTGGAGCCACATTTATGGAAGAATAAAACGCAGCAGATAAAACATTACATTCATACACTGCACCCAGCTCTCGGTCCTTCAGAGAGATGGATGGATAAACTCAAGCGAGAGCAGACGGAGGAAAAGATGGAGAGATATACTGTATGGATGACAGAACAGAGCGGGGGGATTCAAGGATGCAGAGATGAAGAGGTGGTCTGCCAGAGAAAGCTGAAAGATGGAGAGAAATAGATGGACTGGGAAATGTATAGATAGACAACTGCAGAGTAAAAGAGATGGACAGATACTCCCTCATGTTCCTCTCCTTCATTTCCTCTCTTCATCCATCTCTCACAAGCTCCTCTCCCGCTGGACTTAGCATCTGTCTGCTCGCCGAGTGAGACAGCAGCTTCAGAAAACCTCCTCTCTGTGATATATGTCCAGACCCATCGCAGAATAAGAGCCACTGAGATGTGGCATCATCTGTATTCACACCCTCCGCCTCCCGTGTGACTCTCCGCCCGGCGACTGACCGTGAAGAGGGGCCACGGTGGGCTGGCAGAGATTTGTCACTCCCGTCAGGAAGTGAAACTTAATGTCGCGGCTAAACTGTTACAGAATAGATGTTGACACAGAAGTGGCAGGTTCAGAAAACTGACATGACCGTGGGGATGTGGCGAGAGGATGTCAGAGGACCAATGTAAGTAAATGTGGCATGGCGTCATAGATCAGAAACCCTTGGACACTAGACGAGGAGTGAAAGAAAGAGAGAGAGAGGTGTTACATCAGTCTGCATTTTTTCTCTCTAACTGTAACACTTTTCAACACCGTCGACGCTTCAACACTTTCTTGAACTTTGTTTGACTTTCACTCGCGAACCAATCATGATGTTGGGATGAAGAAGACAACAGATAATTGATCAGAATCCATCCTGTTATTTACCACAGCAACAATTTCTATGGTCTTGTTGTTCCTGCTTTTACTTTGGTGTTGATATAATCAATGTGTTGTCTGGTACGAGCAGCAGGTGAAACAGTGAGCTGTCCAGCATGTTTTCAAATTTATCAGCACCGAAGAAGTCAAGACCCAACAAGAGCAAGAGACTACAACGTGTCGCCATAGTTACACAGACAAAAAGATAGGTACTGACCATAGGCTGTATATGATATGGACAACTTGGTTCAGCTTCCTGCCAGTATCCGGATTTGAAGCCAAAAAGCTCTCGGTATTTCCATGATTTTTCTTCGGCAGGAGAGTCATCTGGCATCCACCAAACCACAGGAAATGTACTCTGTTCCAATCAGGGCCAGCAAGTCCAGACGTCCTGCATAAAGAAGCTGACAAAAGTGAGTGTCCTTAGCAGAAACTCGCCTGAATAAAGTCCAGGATGTGGCTAAGCCCTGAGTTGAGTGCACTCGCAGGCCCACAGGTGTCCTCAAACCCCGATTTGTATAGGCCAAAGCTATTGCCTCCACCACCCAGCGGGATAGGCGCTGCTTTGATAGGTTTACACTTATAAGAGTTAGCCTAGGAGACAAACAGCTGATCTCTCCTCCTGAAACCCTCTGTCCTATCCATATTAGACCATTATTGCACACACCGGACATGAGCAAGAAAGCAAAAGCCACAAGTTCAATAGGAGAACAACAGCCCACCACCTTAGACAAAAAAAGCCGGGTTGGGCTTCAAAATCATCATTACATCTCCCGGGAAGAGCAGGTACACCAAAAGTGCACAGATGTCACTCATCCGTTTAGCCAAAGCCAAAGCCAATAAGAGCACTGTTTTGACAGACACGTTTTAAGACTCCTCCCCCCAATGGCTCAATGGTGTTTTAGCATAATGGCGATCAAGGATCCGTTTGAGGTTCAGTGCAAAGACACATTAAAAAGAAGTTTGCAGGTTGTTTTTTTTTATTTGTATTTATTCTCTCTCTTTCGCTCTGCTGCTCCTTTTTCCTGCAGTTACATGATCCAGAGTGAGAGGTTTGCAAAAAGTGTCAACACGCAAAACTAAACACAAATTGATGATGAGCGCTTTTAAATACTAAAATATACAATAATGAAGAGCCGGAGGCTGCAGGAGCTTTGTTAGTTCACTCATAACAGGTTTAAAGAGCACAGGTAAACATAAGTGTTAATTAAATGCATCAGTCTTATTAGCCGTGTGTGTGTGCTGGATGTGCACAAAGTATAATACAGTCCTCATCTGCAGGACTGCCAGGCGGTAATTAAGTCCAAGTGACTCTCCAGAAGATTTAATAAGTGTAAGACAAAGATTAGGAGAAACAGTTAAGGCGTTTCAGAGAATCTAAACAAGCAGAAAGAGAGAGAGAAAGAGAGAGAGAGAGAGAGGGATAAAGGTGGAGAGAGGCAGCAGTGTTTTAAGGGACCATGTATGTTTGTGTTGATACTCATTATTGCAGTGAATCTCAATCTTCTCCTGTTGTTTACATGTTGTATTTTACATGTAATTGCTTTTTCTTTCTTTTTTTTTGTGTGTGACAGCAAAGCTGCCCCCCCCCCCCCCCCCCCCCCCACACACACACACACACACACACACACACACACACACACACACACACACACACACACAGTCTGTCTGTCCTTGACTTGTCAGCTAATTAGTTTGGGAGTAATTACCTGCTCCAGCGCTTTGTCGTAGTCTGTAATGGTCTTATCGTTGAAAAGAAAAAAAAAAAACAATGACGTGCAGGTAAAGAGGAAGAAATGGCTCCTACATATTCATTCTCGACCCTCAGTCAGGGTATCGGATCTGTCACGCTATTTAGATCTGGATGTTAGATCTGTAGGAAGTGGAACATCTGAAGCTGTCCTTGGTCTGCACCGTCTTCAGGCATATTTGTGGTTTCAGAAGGAAATGCTGATTGAAAATACAACTGAAAGGAAAAATAATCATTAGCGGTAGTTGGTTTGTTCATTGCACAAACAAATTTTTTACATAATAATGAGCCTCAAGGTCTGCAAGACGACATTTAAGCTCAGTCCTTTTTGACATTTCCATCAGCTTGTAGTTCCCCATAACCCTTCCAGTTATAGGAAACTACAAGCTATGAACTCCAGGAATTAGTCCTTGAGCTCCATCATGCTGTAGGTTCCTCTAGATTGCTGCTTCAGATGGTTTGCTGCTGCTTTAACCCCAGATGTATCAGCCTCACCTCTGTCCATCTCTCTTATTTCCCTCTCTAAACCTCAGCAGATGACTGTCTGACATGAGTCTGGTTCTGCTCAAAGTTTCTGCCTGTTTAAGGGAGTTTTCCTCTCCACTGTAACCTGCTGCAAATTTCCACACTTGTGTGGTTGAAGATGGGATGGGAGTGGGTTTGATCTTGCAGGATGGGGCTCGATGAAAGTTCATGCTTGTATTAAAATTATATTTCCATGAAGCTGAAGAAAAAATTCTGATGTAGCTGAATGTAAAAAAAGCAGATAACTCAGCTTTTCTAAGTGGGTTGCTAACATCTTGTTTCGATTCGTGTCCTTTTGTTCAGGGTTTTCAGAAAATAGAGAAAATAATAAATTTTTGTGTTTGAATAAAGAGCGATAATTATCTGCTTTCAGGAGTATTTCTATCTGTTGATCCGTACATAATCAGCTATTTTGTCAAAGCAGATAAATGTAGCTTAGTCACCAAAAGATGAAGTAAAGTAACAAGAGGGTGGTGCGTTTAAAGACACTCTCGTCTAGACGCCATTGAAGTGGATCAAATCTTTTCTTTTCTTCCCTGATTTTGTACTTTATCTCAGGTCGCTGCTTTTTGGAACAAAAACACATTTCCCTGTCTCCCTCTTTCCTTTTCTTCTTCGTCTCATCCTGACTCACTGCTTTTGTATTTCCCTCACTCAGCGCTGCAGTCAGAATAAAACAGATGACACGCATTGTGTGTCTGACTGCAACTGGAGCAAACACTGCTGGTTTGGGGGAGTGTGTGTGTGTGTGTGTGTGTGAGTGTGAGTGTTCATAAATTGGCACTCAGGGTGTCAGCTCTCTGGCACTGAAATGGACTCTTCATGAATTCAGAGGGTTACTAGAGCTGCTGTTTATTTATTCAGAGCATCAGTCTGAGTACTGTGAGAGGAGGAAATAAACTGTTGGAGCAGAGGAACCAACATGGAGCTTCTGTTAACTGAGTAAAATAGAAGTTAGAGCTAAATGCCTGTACTTCATAGTCTCCTCAGTGACAGTAAACCTACTCAGATAGTCCCAATTAGTTTCGGATAATGAGTCTTCGATCACAGAACTGTCTGGGCGTGTACGCGCTGTTTGATTGACACTCCCATGGTTTTCCTCAATGCTTCATAGCACCGGTGCACATAGGGAAAAACTATTCTGAGAAGTGCAAGGACTAGTCAGTTCCACCCACCTCCAGAGTAGCTAAAACACTTGCAAGGATGTTCTGTTTATTTAGAAAAAGACTTTTCAGTTGATTTAAGGTTCCTGCGTTTGCATTCAAAGATCCAGAGTCGCAGCATAGTTCTGCTGCCTTTTTAAAACAGGGTGGCATAAAACACAATATGTGTGCACTCACATATAAATAAATAACATTTATCTGATTTCTATATCTGCTACTAAATCAAACAATGTCTCTTTCATTTAAGCCTAAAGCTGGATAATGATTTGCGAAAAATGAAAAAAAAGCCCTTGAGTAACATCAAATCTGCATCGAACAAACAAAAACCAGCTTCAGACCAACATGAATTAGTATCAGATCAGTATCAAACCAGCAGAGAAGAACAAAAACAGCATCAAACCAGGAAAGTGTTGTGATATGTTCTGTTAATTTAGTTTTCTTCTCCTGGTTTTATTTGAGTACATTTTGTGTATTTTCCTGTTGTGTTTCTGTTCCCTGTTGTCCCTGTTCCCCTGTAGTCCAGTCTTGTGAGTTTTTAGTTTCCCTCCTGTTCTCTGTTTTACTCTTTATATCAGTTGTTAGTGTTCCCTGTTTTATGTTTGTAGTAGTTTATTCCTTGTGTTTCTAGTCTTGTTTTACTTCCCAGGTTTTCCCTCCTTTGTTAATCACTAACGAGTTTCACCTGTGTCTCGTCTGCCTCACCTGTTGCTCGTTTCCCAGTGTGTATATAGTCCCTGTTTCTCCTCTGTCCTTGTTGGTTCTTTGTTTGTTGGTGTGTGCCTATGCCTGTGTCCCCAGTTGCTCCCTGTGATTTTGCCCCAGTGAATTTTTTCTTTTTCTTTTGCTCTTTTTAAATAATTCATCTTTTTTTGTTGTTGTTGTTCTGCATTTTGGGTCCTTTCCCTTTTTGTGTCACTCCAGACCGTGACAGAAAGACCATCTAAAACTTACAAAGACCAGCATCAAGGCAGGATCAAAAGCAGAATCAAACTAGCATAAAAAAAGCAACATTAGCAAAAAATAGCAAAGATACCAGCTTAAGACCAACAAGTCTAACATTTAACAAAGACCAGCAAAAAACCAGCATCATCAGACCTGCAAAAAAAGAATGAGACCAACATAAAACATCTTTAAATCAACTGCAGACCAACAAAGACCAGCAAAAACCAGCATCAAACCAGCAAAGATCATAACAAAACGAGCTAGGACCAGCATTAAATTCGTATCAGGCATCGGAGACCGGCAAAGACGGCAGTTGAAACAGATTGAATCAGAAAGATGGACATTAGGATTGTTTTAAGATGCCGGGACACGGTTTGATTGTGGGGATGAAATCGGTCCACAGTTGGGCTTTCACCTCGTTCACTATCACACTGCACTTGATTGAACAAACCAAACTGTGTGGACAATGACATACAATTACAATAACTGCTCCTCTGTGGCAGAACCGCCCCAAACAAACGCTGATGAAGACGGCAATAAAGAAGAAGATGATGAATCTATTGGCCAGAACAGAAAACAGGAACACCTCCCCCTTTGACATCTTATTCATCACATAAACAATGGAGCAACACCAAATCTATGCAGTCTCAGGGATTGTGCTCTGGTGTTCATTCATACATGTGTTTGACAAATGGGCACCCAGTATGAGCAGGTGAATGAGCATGTTGTTCCTTTCTTTAAGATGAATTAATCTGTGCCGAAAAGGAGGCGAGCCCTGGTGAGAGAGAGAGAGAGAGAGACTATAACGTTTCGCTGTGATAGAGACACACAACAAGCAAGGAATCAATTCACACAGATGACCTGTGATGGACTCTGGTGTACACCCCTTTTTACCTTTTGGTTTGTTTTGCCTTCACACACCTCAAGTGATTCACACCAAGGTTTGATTGGCCAAGAAAACAAACCAGAGTCTATTTAAAGTGGGCCAAACTGCTCCAATATGAATGTGACTTTAGATTTCATCTCCAACCCAGGCCAGCTGCCAAACCTCCAAGACCTCCCTACACTTTCGAGACCCACCCATGTCTCTTATTCCACAAAAAAAAGGGCATCGAACTTTTTTGTAGTCTCATTTCAAGTCTACAGAGCTATGTGTTGTCAATTTTAGGTGGAATACTCCTTAAAGGTGTCAACACTCGGAGGCATTACAGTCAAAACTCATCCAGACATCCCTGACCGTCTGCTCGGTGAAGGATCATTGCGTCCTAATTTTAGAGCAGACTCCTTCTGTGTTCTCCTAGCTTGCTGCCTTTCTCCTGGTCATCTTTGCCTTTGTGCTCCTCTTCTCCGCCTCTTCATCACAGCAAAGAAAGAGGTCACCATCTGTGGCAGCAGTCAGGCCAAGATCAGACGCCTCATCTTTTAATCAAAGCTACTCTTAGCAGCGCACTTCTCACAGCCTGCTGGCATGAGCAGGAACATACTGCGGGTAAATATTTAAAAAGCTCAGTGTATGTCATTTTGTGAGGGAGTCTCCTCCATTGAACTGAGGATGTAAACAGCTTGTACATGTCTCAGAGAATCAAACAGGTACGATAAAAGCCTCTGTTTCCTGTGAAGGGATACAGAGGAGCTTCTCTTGATGCTTTCGCTGAACTCAACCTCGAATGCAGTAAATCAATTTCATCTTTAAAAGCCCTCTGACAATGGTGTGCCGAGGTAGACGTCTAACTAAATAAATCATGGAGATATAAAAGAAACTTTGCTTCAGTTAGTATGATTCGGTTTTATTCATTTTGGAATTTGGGATATTTAAAAAATGCAGAACCAGAACCCTCCTGAACTGTTCAAGGCTGCACATGACAAATGGCACCATAGCATGTGTAGCCTTGGAGATGCTAATCTTCACATGATGTAGTACCTCTTAACACTCCAGCAACTCCAGCTGAGTCAGCTGTTTTTTATGTTTTATCACAGTTGTGTGTGTTCATGGTTTGGGTTTTGTTGGATGCTTAAGGAGAGTCAAATTTTATGCTATTCGGGTAAAATTTAAACCAAGGCAAACTGGACCTTACTGGAAAATACCCACTGTGTTTAAGTCCACAATGTGCAGTTTCTGTGCAGCTGTGGGGCTTTTTTGAACACCAGGAAGAATGGGCAAGTGCAAAGATTTGCGGCACGCTGTGAATACAGCTAGGTCAGAGCAGAGCTCCAAAACTGCAGCTTTTTTAGGGTGTCTCCGTTCTGCAGAGGCCAGTGGTCAAAAATGCAAACTGCTAAGCCAGTGATAGGGGTCAGTATGCCATCGCTGACTCTTGCCCAACAGTGAAAAGCACCCACAAGCACTCGAATATCTGTAGAATGTGCTGGACGACCAAGTCCAATCCACGAAGGCCCCACCTCAAGAATGTGCTGTTTTGGCACACCTTCGGAAAGCTAGTGGAGGCTGTTTCTCATCAGGTCAGGGCTATTTTGGTCCTGGATTGTTGAATATTAGAAACATGGTCTTGATGTTATTGCTGATCAGTGTGTGTTTCTTTGTAAAATCTAAATGTAGAGAAAGGGGGAAAGTTTTCTACTCATACACTGCAGGACTGATATAAAACATAGACTACAATGGGAGTACAAGAAACAAAATATCAAAGTAACCTGAGGGGAAAAAAGAACAAAATCCAATCAGCAGACTTCATTACCGTGTGGGTATTCTTACACCTCAGACTCTATGTCCATACTGAAGCAGATTCTGGTCTTCTGTTAAAGATGTGACCTGTTCTAGCAGGAGCACAATACTGCCAGAGAGGTTACCAGGTATCATCACAACCAATTACCAGACTGACTCAAGCGATCAGCCTCATCCTATTCACCTGTGTGCACTCTATATCACCTCTGCAGACTTTGAATAAACTACAGAGATGGCAAAGTCTATTTTTTAGACACACTTTGAATCTTGTCTTTTTATTCTGCCCTGCTGCAGTGCACAGGAAAGTACAAAAAGGGATGTGTTTGAAAGGATGCACCAGTCTATTTTTCAACTTCTGATCTGATATAATACTTGGGTTTAAAGGTCCCATGGCATGCCAATTTCACACAACTTAAAATAGTCCCCTGGTGTGTTAAAAGCATGTCTGTGACGTCCTTTGGTCAAAATTCGATTTGGATCAGTTATTTTAGTGCTCTTTTTACACCCATCTCTCTGGAGGGGGCTGCGGCTGTGCTCCGATAGCCATGTGCTAATGTTTACACTGGCTCGGTCATGGCTGCAAGAACATCGCTTGTACAACCCTACCAGTTTGAGCCAGAGTCTGACCCAGAGGGAGAGGCTCCGGAAGAAACTCTCAACCGCATTCAGACCAAACGCGACTTGAAGCGACCTAGTCGACACATCCTATGTATTATTCAAAGCTGCCAGGAGGGTCACGCTAAAGGAGGAAGATATGAATGTAGAAAAAATTACAGCCAAAGCTCTGCTACAATGTAAGATTTTGGTGCTCTAAAACGTCTTTGAAGCCTTTGCTAATTAATAGGATGGCCGACCGTCCAGCATTAGCCGGGACGTCCCGTATTTTGAGCCCATGTTAACTCGTGAGACGCGTGTGTGATAAATTGTGAAGATCGACCATGAAACACTGGACTTTTTTAAAAGGATTATTTATTGAAACTGCATGAAGGACAGAAATACTCCTTATCGTGATTGGGATTCCCCACACAGTCCGAGTGATGCCAATGCTGGCAGTTTGTACATTCAATCTGAAAAGGAGAGCGAAGACAATCAAAGCTGTTTTGTTCCTACAATAAATGTGGTCAGATCATAAGGGGTTCTATTGCCATTGTCGATGAACAGGATTCACAGTCTAGGAATTTGTTTTGGCATGATGGTGCAACAATAAACAGAGTAATTTCAAATACTAGAATAAAAATAGATTATTGACTTACCCAGGTATCATGGGTGTCAGGGTTGGCACAAACTCTGCATATCTCTGAGAGATCATCTGTTGATAACATGAACAGTTATTCACAGGGATTACCAACATCACACCGTGAGATAATAAATAATGAAACTAACCTGTTTCTGAGATCAGTGTTAGTGCAATCTTCATTCTGACTGCATTTGTGCTCCGGCAATCAAACCTTGGGAGCACCTCCTGTCTTAAAATCTTGTCAGCCAACTAGAATGATATTCATAATATATTGTAAAAATGTCCAAATACACCTGTTTCCACAAGTGATCCTCCACAATTTTTCACAAATGTCTTACTTGGCATATTATGGCTCCACAAGATGTGCCGTCCTGCTGGACTTCGTGGTCAATGGTTGATGAGCTCCAACGGGAGCAGTTTACTCCTCTGCTGCGCATGGATGCCCTTTTAGCGGAGAGATTGTATGTTTAATCAACAAATTCAGGATTTTCAGTAATCTTACTGTTCTTTCCTACCTTGACATGTTGGAGCATTTTTTCAGCGCAGCAGAGGAAGCTCCAAATGGGTCCAAGTACAGGCTTGTATTTGTTTGAGGGTAGATCACCTGTGAAAGATTAACACTCACCATGACAGAAGCCATCAAATCTACTTGTAATGTTGCTAGCAAAAAAATGCTCACAGCCAATGTCCAATGATTGTTGTCACATATAGCTCCCACCAAGATGCCATATTCCATTGGTTCAACCTGCAATCATATTACATTATACAGAAACAATTCAAGAAACATTTCCTACAAATGTTGGTCACTAAATATTTATATTCAAATGTTATATGTTACAGCAAAGCCCTAAAAGATCAACATGGGGAATCATTACTTACTTTCTTAAGTGCTCTATATTTTCCCCGCCACATTTCACTCATTGCGTAGGAATCTATGTACTTGGATCTTGGAATGTCGCGTAGGCGCAAAGTAAGGTATGCGTTGATTATCTGTAATGAATGACCAACCAACCAGTAAGTGTCAAGGACAATCCCCCTCTTCCAAATAGAAAAGTGCTTTCTTACCTCACTTTCCACCTGCCTCCCTGGAGCAAGATGGTCCCTCAGGTTCTGGGTAAATATTTTGTAGGGACTGATCTTGCTCCATAAAATATCAGGGGCCTCATTGTACCAAATCTTTCTGATGACTGATGGAAAAGATTTGAAGAGTTAATTGTTTGCCAATATCAATCTACTGCTCTGCACATGACAATATCTCTGTATACCTTCCTCCTCAGCTTCTGCTGGTATTGCTCCTGATGGAGATGGAGCTGCTGCTGGTGGAAGTGGTGGTGGCGATGGTGCTGGTGACGGGGATGGAGCTGCTGGTGGCGTGGATGGAGCTGCTGGTGGCGGGGATGGAGATGTTAGTGGCAGGGAGGGAGCTGTAGGTGGCAGGGATGGAGATGATGGTGGCAGGGATGGAGTGGTAGGTGGCAGGGAGGGAGCTGCTGGCGGGGATGGAGATGATAGTGGGGGGGATGGAGCTGTAGGTGGCAGGGAGGGAGCTGCTGGTGGAGATGGCGATGATGGTGGTGGTGAGGCTGTTTCCGGGGTTTGCTCCCCTTCTCTCCAATGCCGCGGGACCCGCAGGTCAGCACTTTTATTTTCAAGCTTTATGATTTTTAAAGGCCCCAACATCCCTCGGCCCATCTTGCCACCCTTTCTGTTTTCCTCTCGTACGTTTTTTCTCAGGACGAGATCCCCTACTTGAAAATTGTCATCGTGGCCCTCATTTTCCCGCTTCCTTTTCAGGACCTGTCTGACATTCTGGGTGTTTTCCATAGCCTTTTCATGGCATATTTCCAAGGCCTGCAGCCCATCCGAAATTTTCTGTCTTTATTATTTTTTCAACTACATCATGTGTAACCTGTAGCAGTAAGGCATCGTGTCACTTCTTAAATGGCTATGTCATATCAAATAAATGTTACAAACAATTCATTGTCCATACCTCACACTCCTCTGGGATTTCGGTCGGATATCTAGCCTCCCTGCCAAACAAAAGAAAGTACGGAGAAAATTGGGTGGTCAACTGTTTCTTCGTTCGTAGTGCAAACAGGGTGGATGGCAGGTGTTCATCCCATGTGTTGGGTTGGTCACCGACAAGTTTGTTCAGTGTCCTGTAAGGAAATACCACACACAGATACACACAGACACACACACTTACAATGTGACTCAAAAAGGTCATAATATTAATGATAGTCAAAGACCTTCATCAAACCTTTGAATGGTGCCATTCATCTTCTCCACTAAGCCATTTGTTTGGGGATGATAGGGGACACAAAGGCTCCTTTTTATCCCCAGCGACTTGCAGACACTGTAGTTGACCTGCCAGAAAACAAGAAAACATGAAATGCACTCACTCACTCACTCACTCACTCGCTCACTCACTCGCTCGCTCACTCACTCACTCACTCGCTCGCTCACTCACTCACTCACTCACTCACTCTTACCTGGTTTACAAACTCTTTACCCTGGTCTGTTAACAACCGTTTGGGTGCTCCAAAATTTATAGAAAAAATCCAACACGCAATTTGTAACTTCAGCTGCTGATTTCCACTGCAGGGGATAAGCCTCCGTCCATTTGGTAAAATAATCAATCATCACACAAATGTACTGATTGCCGTTTTTGGTCTTAGTCAGTTTTCCAACAAGGTCCATCCCCACCAGCTCCAGTGGCTCGGTCGCCTAAATGAAAATACACATGATATTAAGAAATCCTAATTCTGTTGGAAAGTAGGTTTGTATTTTCATCTACCTCAATTGGGATGTAGGCTGTTTTCACTTTTAGTGTACTCCTCCTGGCCTGGCATTCCGGACACTCCTTTATCTGAATCAACGCAGACCCCACAGGAAGGTGAATCCAATTGATGCCAGACATCACAAAGAGTAGACTGATCACAATTACATTTCAACTCACCCATTGCTGGATGTCTTTTTCCATGCCAGGCCAGTAGTACCTTCTAGAAATTGGTTCCAAGGTTTTTTCCATCCCACAATGTCCTCCATGCTGGCTTGCATGGAAGGCTTTAAAAATGTCATGTGCTTCCTGAGGTGAGGTGACCACCTTCGCCACATGTTCCCCCAGCCGCCGTCGACAGCAAATGTAATGCAATTCGCCATCTAATGGGCCGATATTAAACTGTCAATTTATATTTTTTTCAAGGAAGTACAATCTGCTATTCAGGCTTTTCTTACCTCGTATGGAAATTCTCACATCTACGGCGGATGATGAATCTGCCTCTGGAGGAACACCCTTCCGGGAAGACATTATTAATCAAACAATTGGTTATCTCCCGGATACGGTCCCTGTCCATCCCTGAACTTACCTGAACAGATCTACCCTTACCTACAATCTTCTAACCTGACTACTTATCACGCTACTTAGCCCTAACAACAGCCCTACCTGTTTTTCTTACCTGTTACTTTTAACTTAACTTAATCTTACCTACCAGTCTTACTGTAACTTACCTTTTACACAAACACAACTTACTTCTCACACAAACACACAATGTCCTTACCTCAGCTTAGCTTTCTTCTAGTTTACCTGACCACTACTTTACACAAAACACAACAGCACAAATATCAAAAACACAGATGTAAAACACAACAGGTAACAGGCATACAATTAGACACAAATCAACACGACAGTCAGACTGGACACAAAAAATATACAACAATGACAAGAAGAACGCACCACAAGGCTAAACTAACTAACTAAATTTCACAAAAAGCAATACAGAATGCACAAAACCAGACGACAAATAAATTCACCACAAGGTCAACAGACAACACAATGTCACACAAAACAATACAGAAAACACAAGCTAGACAACAAACAACTGCAATATACTACCTCACTCACCTATGTCGCTCTGTATCTCTGTCTCTCTCTCTCTGTCTCGCACTGTCGATCCCCTAACCTGGAACAAGTCAAAATTGTTTGGAAACCCCTATTTCTATCTTTTTTGGCCTAACCAGGTGTTCCTTGATTGTGGCTGAAGTAATGGATGCTCTGATTGGCTGACTGCACATATGATTTAAATGATTTTTTTCTTTTCTTAATGATTTAAAAATAAATAAAAACCCAATATATGTTGCTGAATACACAGGTGTTGTGGTCCTAATTAGTTAGGAGCTACAGAAGGGTAGACCACCCTTTACATCAGGTTGCAACATCATGTGGGGCCATCAAAGTCAGATGCCTTTTGCACGTTTAGAAGGATCACATCTGGCACGACAGTGAAATATATGGAACAAGTGCACGTCTCTATTGAAGCACATGGCAGACTTGCGTTTTTGAGATGCAAATCCATTGATGCTGCATGATAATTTTAAAAAACGCTGACAGTGTGTTAAGGTGGATTATCACAATTTACCACACAAACGTCTCACAAGTTAACATGTGCTTTTTCCAATGAAACGTGATACACTGCGACACGCCAATCAATGTGACCGCGATCGTAGACTTTGCAAAAAAGATCCATGAATAAAATGATCACCGATGCTTACAATTGAACAGATGCTACTGCTGTCACCAGCTAACATGGCCGTGTTTCTCTATAGGAGCAGGTTATGTAGTCCTCCTTGCGACGTCCAGCTGTGTTTATCGTAATATTTTTATCTTCATCTTTTTAGTGCTTATTTGAGTGGGCAGTTTGGTCGGGATCTCTGGTTGTCAATATATGTGAAAAGCACTGATGTTTACGGAGTTTTTCTCCTTGGAAGTGCCGGCGACCGTTCGGTTCGGACTGAGGCTTTTGTGGCGAATCTGCGGAACAGCCAACACCTGGTTCAGATTTACCTAAAATCTCACCACTTAATATGATCACCAGTTTCAACCGGATCACCGGCGCGGATCCGGTGTGTTTATCAAAGCGTGCCGAGGCACCGGGGGCAATTTAGGCTAAACAGTAAGTCAAAATAAAAACGTCCATACTTACAGATGCCACGTTTGTAGTAGGATCACGGGTAGTTGGTACGGATCCATTCTTTATCTTCAGACAAATAGCAAATCCAGCGTTGAACTGTCCCTCGTTGATAAAACAGTCCGAAGTGAAATGGTGAGCACACACGTACAGATATTTTAGAAGTGCCGCGGGTACATTCCCATTATAAATAAAATCCACCCATTGAGTCCTTAAATCCTCCGACGAGGGAGTATTCAAAAGAGTTTTGTGCTCGTTTGTGCAGCCAACAACAGAGCAAACGCTGCCTCTCTTTCAGGTCGTACTTTCGCCATGGTTCTATCCGGAGCTATGCGGGCGAGCGGCCGGGAATAATGGCGCTGTTTAGATAATCTTCTGGGCAGGGCAGTGGGCGGCTCCATGGGCAGTACTTTTTTCTTTTTTTTCTTTATTCTCCATGGGCAGTACCATCAACCCGCCAGCACGGACATGACGTCATGTCAGTGGAGTTTTCAGAACGGCTCTGAGCACACAGTTCTTAAATACGGAGATGACTACAAAACGACTGGATGGATTTTTTTCGAATTTGGGGGGATTGTAGCGGTTTTCTATCCCTGATATGCACCCCTCCCGTTAACAAAGTCGGTTTTTCATGCCATGGCCCCTTTAAATATCTGACTATACTTATCAATCTGATCAATACAAATGTTCATGTACTTGAACCATACACCCCACTTATCTCTGAAACTTTCGAAGAAAGAATTGAATTGACTAAACGAGGTGTGTCATCTGTAAACTTGGTGAGAGTACATTTGTTAAAGCGGTAATTCAAGAAGATCAGAAATAATAAAGGTCCCAGAATGCACCCCTGTGGGACACCACAGGATGGTCTGGCTCTGTATGAGTAACAATCCCTGCACAAACAAACAAACAAACTAACTTCTTAGACAGGATAATCGTCTGATAGTTTATATGTAATTTTATGAAACCATATTAAAGTACTTTTTCGGATAAAATTGTTGTTGTTGTTGTTGTTGTTGTTGTTGTTGTTGTTCTTCTTCTTCTTCTTCTTCTTCTTCTTCTTCTTCTTCTTCTTCTTCTTCTTCTTATTATTATTATTATTATTATTGTTATTATTGTTATTATTATTATTATTATTATTATAACCAAATCAAATAATGCTAGCGTGATTACATGATTTTATCAGTCCAGGGGAAATGGAGACAGATACATTTAATTACATTTTCTGAAACCATATGTTTTTTTTGTTTGTTTGTTTGTTTTTGTTTTTTATATACAGAACTGATGTCAACTCTTTTGTCTGCAAGTTTTTTTTAAGTTTCTTGATATACAGGTCATAATGGGTATTATTTTATTGAGAATCTGGGTCATCTGCTTCAAAAACTGTAATATCTTATTGTTCAACTTCTTTTATAGACACGGTAAAATGTGAACAAGTGGAAGCAGTATTGACTCTTTTTTTTTTTTTTTTTTTTTTTTTAACCTTGTTAGCTTCCCCCACATGCTAGGTTGGCTCTGCCCTGCAGAGTGCAGAGGTCTAACAACACCCATGTTGTTGCCTGAGAAAAGAGATAGCAAGAGAATTAATTGCAAAGATAGGCCCTGTCACAGATACCAAATCTAGTCCATTAACAGACCGATATCCACTATCAGGGTTTGATCAGTGCATCTCTGGTGTTATGACCTGGTTCCAGAGGCTGCAACAAAGGAAGGTTCACCCGGAAAACATAAAACTTCAGAAACAGAGCAAACTAGTCATCGACTGTGCTAACAAGATGACACCACAGGACTTACCACATGGGAACATATACCTTCACCTTTAATCATGCTGCAGAGGTGGTTGTAGTAAATGAGAGGGCTAGAAGATATGAGGGGAGGTTTGATGGTCAAGAACATTAACCAAGAAGTTCATGGGGAGCAGCTCATTCAAAGGAAACAGAGGAAGTCAGCAGCTTAATAAGTACATCTAAAAATATCGGCAACAAAGGGTCTGAAAATTCATGAACATCTGAGCAGAGAAACAGTAAAGGCAGACTAGGGCTGTTACAGTACTTCTCATCACACAAGTTAAAAGAAGTTACTTTGTGACAAGCTCATACATTATGTTTGGATTCACAATAAAATCTTGGAACACCAGTTTTCAGTCAAACCACTGTTACATTTCACACCACTTTTGACAATAGGATCAAAGTTATATCTAGAAACACCCATTCGTTTCTCAGTTCCTGCAAGCGAGGTAAAACCACGCACTCCGTCAGCTCTTTGGCTTTGTGCATAAATGCAAATTCATCTTAAAGGCATTAAAGCTGGTTTTCTGTTTTGAAGAAGGGTTTTTAGTTTCTCTATATCTCAGAGGACACAGCTGCAGTTTGAAATGAAAGCTGGAGACAAACAGTTTGAATGCACAGCAGAGTGGACCTTCGCCATGAGCAGATATTGCAGTGATTAACCTTTATGCATATTCTAAGAAGAAACCTAATTACAATGTAGAAAGCAATTATTAAAATGGTAAGGAAGAGATGCCATTTAAAGAATATAAAGCATTCATATCCATGTCTGAATTCATTTATAATTCCTTTCTTAGAGTGATTGTTGTCTGGTTGTCAAACAGTATTTCTACATTTTTTAAAACTCACTGTGATTATTTCTGTCCTGTAAGGTGAACGCTGCTTTAATCTCTTTGACATGCTAAATTTCCCATAAAGCTGAGTTGACCTTTTTAAGAGTTCCTGATTGCGTGACATTTGCTGTGACCAAGTAAAGTTGTGGTACTGCCGTCTCACAGGGCGCCAAGTAAAAGAAAATCAATGACATACAAAAACGAGCAGCCGGCATCAACCTTGTGGTCTTGCAGGGTGTTAACAGCCGAGCCAAGTTTGACATTCTGAGCGCAGATCACATATAAAGACAGAGTTGTATTGGTAAATGAATGGCACAGAAACCACCATCACCAGCTGGTTTATATGATCCACAGAGATGGATAGAAATACCACTTCAGTTAAGTTAAAGTTAAAGCTCAGGCTGATTGGTATTCACAGACGCTGGTGTAAATCATTATGAGGCTGTGAGATGCTGCTGGACAGTAAAGACATGACTGGCTGCTGGAGTTGCTGCTGTTTGCCATTTCTTCTGGGACTCTACCTGTCTGCCTGAATGTTTTTAACCAACTAAAAAAAGTCATGGCCCCTCCTTTTTCTCTGCTTCATTAGGCCACATTCCTAGTGTTTCTGGAGGATGTCACAGGTGCTGTCAAAAAGCAGAACAACCAGATGGTCAGCAGTAGATGCACAGGTCATCAAATCCCTCTGATAATGATAGACTGGTCCAACCATCTCTTAAATCACAGCTTCCTTTTAACGCAAATATTTAAAAGTTGGTGAATTGAACATCATATCAGCTATCATTCCCGAGATTTTCAGCAGTCCTGTTAAACAAAGGCAAAAAGACCCTAAGATAGTCTAGTACTTCACCCATCCATCCATAAATCCATTCCTTCATTACCTCCACCAAGGAGGTTATGTTTTCAGTAGCGTTGGTTTGTTTGTTTGTTTGTCTGTGAGCAACTTTACGGAGAAAATAACAGACGGATTGACCTGAAATTTTTACCAGAGGTGCGTCTCAGCCCCAGGAGGATCCCATTAAATTTTGGTGGTGATCCAGACAAAATTCTAGATACTGTGATCCAGAACACACAAAAATAAGGGTGTCGTTGGAATTTTCAATGCTGAAAGATAACCAATGGGCGGCACAGTGGTGTAGTGATTAGCACTGTCGCTTCACAACGAGAAGGTCCTGGGTTCAAATCCTGGTCAGGGCATTTCTTGTTTAAGGGGGGACATGAGCTGCTTGGTGGAGGTCTGGGCTCTCCGAGGGCTTTTCTAGTTTATGAATATATTCATCAATTTATTAATTGATCTATTAAAAAGTCTATCCATAAAGCCATATGTCCATCCATGAATCGATGTATCCATCCATTGTTCTATCCATTCATTGATCAATCTGTCCTTCCATTGATTCATCCATCCATCCATCCATCCATACCCTAACCCTATGCATTGATCAAACCATCTTATCCATTAGCCATCCATCATATATCCATTGATGAGTCTTTGCATCACTTTATAGTTCATTAATCCATTGATCTGTCCATCCATCTGTACATGCATGCATCCATCTGTGTATCCATCCATCCATCACAAATTTATTGATCCCACCATCCATGCATTAGCCATCTATCATACATCCGTTGATCCATCCATTCATTCATTTATCCATTGATCGGTTCATTTATGCATTGATCTGTCCATTCCTATGTTGATCTGTTCATCTGTCCGTCCATGCATTGCCTACAGACTTTGCTCATGCATCACTTGACTTTATAGTTTTTTGATTTTTAGATTCCTTTACATTCATTGCAAACCAATGTGCACAAGTTTTACTTTTACTTCAGTAAGAGTAATACATCTCCTTTTAAAATCTGTATCAGAAACCTTTTTTGAGGTATTTCTGAATGTTTCTTTGTCCATTATTTGATGTTGCATCCTGACTGTTATCAAATCTGCTGTAACAGCGCAATTTCTCTCTAGGAATTAATAAAGCATCCATCCAGTGGTATTTCAGATGTGGGTGGTCTTGTCTCATATATAAACTGTTTGTTCAATTGTTTTGTTATTATTCAAGATCCAGCATTCAGCAGAAGCATCATGAATGTGCTATCAGCAGGATCGTGATTGAGATTGACACCATGAGATTACAAATATCTGAGGCAATCACCTCCTCAGCAAACACTTGCCACAGTGTTACACTGAATGTGACTTTTATGAGCCATGTGAGAGCAAAACCTATTGGACATCCCTAAGATGGATTAAAGTGGAAAACGCTTCTCCTGCTAAAGGATTTCAGATGAAACAGGACCAACAATCAATGGTTGAGGCATAATTCACACCGGGTGCACGTCATGCACATGCATAAACACACACACACGCATTCTGCTGCTTCCTTCAATCAGATTAAAGTCTGGGCAACAACAGTTTCATGCTGTCTATGCAATCAATACTTCTGTCCAATGAATCACGTGAGAGGAAAACAAAACCAACACTGGCTGTCAAGGATGCATGCATCTGCTGTGTCACTGTTTCTCGGAGACTTCAGAAATGATGAGCATCTGTGGGACTTTTGCAAAAAAAGTTTTATGAATCCTGTAACTTAAGTACAGAAATGTAGAGTGAAATTTAAACCTCTTTGGGTCGTTAGTTTTTTGTTCAACACGCTTAAATGATGGTTGGATTTCAGAAAAAAAAAAAAAACTCAAAAACAGCAGAACACCAAAACTTTTGGACAAGACAAGAGAGCTGTCAGGATGTAGGAGTAGGAACACTGATTGAAAGGGGCAACAAAGGGGCACTTGAACCCCATGGGGCACCACTGCGCAGAACGTTATAAATAATAAATATCTGTCTCTTGCAGCATTTTGAAGACAATTTTCCTTGTCTTTCTCTCTTTCTTCTGCATCTGCATGGCATATTTTTACACTTTATTAATGGAAAAGGCCTTTAAATGCACTTTATACACTTAACATGCATCAGATGGTTATTTTTCATGTTTTATGCTCTAGAAGGGATGCCTATAAAACAATTTTCAACACTTTTCGTTTTAACAGGAGTATCCTAGAGGGCTCTTCCACTGCGTTTTATCATACATGTGATGACCAGGGAGGGCATTACTCCCCCCTAGTTGCAGACCAGAGTTACCAAAAATTATGTTTGAGAGATAGCAAATGATAACGATACAATAAGGCGTGATGGCCTCTGGTGATGCCTGAAAATAGATATACCTATCTCACAAACAAGTACAAAACGTGATGGTAGAAATAACAAAATCAAATCAAATGGTTATTGAGTTTTTTTTCTGCAGACTCAAACACTCCAAATATTGAATGAACCCCTCATTACCGCTGATGGCGAGAGGAGAAGGTAGCCCAGAGCAGTGAAACCCAAGAGTATAGAAATATATGTGAAGATGCATTTCCCAAACATATGTTAACTAATCTTGATCTATTTTCAGTCAAAGCACTTCCCTCCCTTGTCTGCTCCAGGTGCATTTGAGATTCTGCATGAGAAAAGATAAAACTATGCTAGTTTTGAGGTTCCACCTAATAAGTGGTCCAGAAACATTCCTGCCTGACCAAACCGTGACATGATATCCGCACTCTTGGTCAGTGCGATTTTCACTTGATACTCCCCCTGATACTCCATCCTTGCACAAAGTCTGATCCAGGTTGAATGGTAATCTTTCACTATGATGTAACGGTCAAAATAGGTTAACGGCCTGTAGCTGTGATGATTGCAAATCACAAAGTGCAGCCACTCTTCAATCAAAGGCAACCATCGCCACTTAAGCTTTATAGGTATAATTACAATTGTAATCAGATGAAATGAAGGTTGAAACGCACAATTTTTTAACACACCCACTGCAGTTTTTTGTCATCCACAGCACATATAACAAAACTCATGTACAACACTTAAGATATTATAGATCATTTGCAAGAAGTCAACATTTTAAAAAAGTTAACACTGATTGTTAGTTTCCAGCAGGAACTGAACCCTGGTCTCCTGGAAGAAAATCAAGCATTTGTATGTTTGCAAAGTGGACTCTATACCACGTCTAATGGCTTCAAAAGTACATCTGAAAAGGATAAAAAAGAACATCTCGAAATAACAGTTGAGAGGTACTCAGTACTGAGTCACTGATCGAGCTGTTGTAGTCGATCATTTGGAAGAGACAGGACTTGATGGGAGATGATGGGATAAAAAAAAGAATAGAAAAAAAGGATGAATTTGATTTACCATTATGCAGTGCAACCCAACCCAACACAATTACTTCGTATAATACAATGCAATACGACATCTAAAATATGATCCAGTTCATGATGAGACCAGATACAATGCAATACAACATGATATGATATGATACAATATAACACAATGCGATACAGTATGATACAGTAGGATATGATATATGATACAAATCAGACACAAAATGATATGATATGAGATGGTACGATATGATACAAAACAATACTGTATGATACAATTATATAAGATAGGATACAATACAACTCGCTATATTACTATATAATATAATAAAATGCAATAATGATGACAGACTACATAATATAATACAATACATTATGATCATAGACTGTATATAGTATGGACAACATGGCTTTGCTTCCCATCATTGTTGGAATTTGAAGCCAAATTCCTCCCTTCGTCAGGACAGTCACATTTATTGTGAACTGATGCATTTTCTTTTTGTTTCTTGTCTTTTGTTTCTAGTTTGACATTGAAACTAACCCCTTTTCTCTTGTTTCCGTGCTCCACCTGTGTCTTGTTCGCCCTCTTTATGTGTGAATACGGGCTCAGCTTCCCCTTCCTTCTGTGCCAGTTTGTCTCATTCCCTGTGACAGCATTTCAGCAGATCCTCACAAGTCTTTAATAAGTGTATGACCACTTTAGATAATATGACTGTGTGATTTTTGCCTGCTGTTATTATTAGATATACCAAGTTAGCAGTTTTGGTGGTGCAGGTCTTTTTTTGTTCGGTGTCTTTTTCGAAAACATGTAAAAAAAAAATAATAATACAAAAAAATAAAAAAACTTTTCACTTGTCAACTCCAAGGAAAAAAGGCAAGAAAAACAAAAGGCAGTCTTAGTTTCGCTCTGCAAACATCTGAAATCGAAGAGCAAATGTTCCCTGAACTGTAAAAAAAACTATCATCCATAGCCAGTTTTTCCCCTCAGCATCGTGTGGCTCCTTTTATTTATCACTTTCTCTCTCTGTTGTTGCCTTTTGTGTAACACCTTTCCACTCCAGGATGGAGGTTCAGGTTATGTGTAAAGCTATGCAAGTGTTGGCTGCGCTTCACAAGACGAGCTCTAAAACTTTGATACTTGCCGTGTCTCTATGAATAAACCAATTAACAGAATGTTCATGCTCACAGGTAGAGCCGTGTGCCAGGAAATGGGATGAAACAGACTGAGAAACCAGACTCCCCGCCCCCCGCTGAGTACTGTGTTACCTCTGGTGCCAAAGCATGAATCTAGGCATAAATTTTTACCAATAATGTCTCTGCAGAAGCACACATTTTTGATGTTTTTTTTATTTTTTTATGTCCGAGTGTAACCAAAAATTACCTTCAGGCCGCGTTTCAACAAGCTGCAAATTAGTTTATCCAAGGTGTTAAACAACCTCTTGTGCCCAGTGGTTCAAGCATCTGTACTTATTTGTATTTCATTTGTTATGTTTCATATTCTAAGCCATATTTTATCTGGTCAGCCATTTTAGAGCTTCTCTAATTGACTGTGCACCTCATCCCCTGTGACAGATTTTGGGTAGGATTAACTTCCTATTAATCAAGTGAAAGTCATTCAAAGGTTTGGATGGCATGCAAAAATTGTTAAAAAATGAATTTTATGCTTTCAAAACTATTCAAACTCTGTATCTAATTGAAAACAGTGCAAAGACAGACAACATATTAAGTGCTGAAGGACATTAGCCTTTAATTAAGACTTGATTGGGACTCCTGGAAACTCATTTTTCAGCACCAATTGTCACTGCCTCTGCTAGACAAATGCAACCAAGTCTGAATTCTTAGTATCATTATCATGTTTCTTTAGCATCCTTTTTTGTTTTTCACACTCAGATAACAGCAAATTTCATGTTTCTAAATGTTCGATCAAGACTCTGGAAACTTGGATTCAGTCTATTTACTTTACTTATTTATGTATGCCAACAACCCTGCTGATTTTCAGGCTCCTAAGACTATTATGAATATAACAGCAACCAGCATGGAGCCTACAGCAGGGTGACTCATTGAATGTTAATGTGATCTGATGTCAGAGTGAGTGGTGAAACACTTCTTTGAATTATTTCCTGCTGTGCTGAGGTCTTCATCACAGCCGCTCACGATCGTCTCCAGATAAGATTTGATGTCACTCTTTTTGAGTCAAACATTCATTTAGATTTCATCTTATAGCGCTCTTGCTTATCAGCCTTGCTTTGGTATTAAAATCCCCTTAACTATTTCAGGGTCCCTTTGCACTTTTCATGAGATAGCAGCGCTTGCTCTCCTGCTTTCATTGCCCCACAGGACTATTAGTATGGGGGTCTCGTCCAGGCCTTCAGCCACATGTCATTAGCTGACATGACGTTCAATTTCCTCAGCTGCGGACCCAGAAGGTGTGGGTACGCATATCTGTACTTCAGAGTTAAGCAAGAGCGGCATGTGTGGACTGATAGTTCAGTGTTTGATGTATGAATGTTATTTTTGTGTGTGTGTGTGAAAATTTGAAGTGTTTGCCATGTCAATATGTGTCTGAACAGAAGTACAGTCACCGGTTTTTGTTGGACAATGGGTCTTTCAGCACACGTCTGCCAATGTCTAACACACGAGTGGAGACTCTAAGGGAGTTTGGATTACACCGACAGGCTGCATCTATGCCAGAGCTGACTGCTACCCTACTGCTGGAGAGGATACGCCGTAAGCAGTGTGAGAGGAACCAGAGGAGAGGCAAACTTGGAGATAACCCCGAGCCAAGCAGCTATCTCTTCAATTCCCCTGGCTAATATACAATCCCTGGGTCCCTGCTGGCAATGACACCCCGAGCACCATCACACTGAGTACAGGAGCCCCGCAGGGTGTGTGCTCAGTCCCCTGCTCTTCACCCCGTTGACCCACGACTGCACACCAACATTCAGCACATTCAGATGATACGACTGTAGTGGGTCTCCAACAACAACGAGACACACTATAGGAAGGATGTCAGCCATGTGTCCATGTGGTCCAGCAATAGCAATCTCCTTTTGAATGTGGACAACACAAAGGAGATTGATGTGGACTTTAGGAGAGGCCACAACCAACACCCCCCACTGACCATCAATGGTACTACTGCAGAGAGAGTGGACAACAGCACATTTTTTGAGGGTGCACATTATTGAGAACCTTTCCTGGACATCACTGGCAAAGAAAGCCCACCAGACTTATGAACAGCTTCATTTACCCCTCTATCCCCTCTCTGCCCCCAAAACTCTGTTTGCACTAAAAACTCTGCTGCTGTTACAGATTACCTGCTACTATCCTATGCACTGTAATTCAAGGGTGAACATAGGGTAAGGTTCTTGCAGGTAGTGATAGGCCTTTTAGTGCTGAGGCTTCGGAGCGTGTGCTGAGTAATCCCGGAAATTTTCGGCGAAGCGTATATCGAGGCTTGTGTTGATTATGTATGTGATGACGAAGCCTTGCGAGCCGGCCATACCACTTGACTGATTCAAGAAACGGTTTGCGGGTTTGGCGGATGATTGGATGTATAATGGACAGCGAAATGCGAAACGCCCCCCTACGATCCAAAGACTTGAGACTTGTTGAAAAGTTGTTTTTTAATAAAAGTAAAGTATGTTTACATGTTATATGTTGTCATCATCTGCTTTATCTCTCTTTCTCTTGAACGTAAAATCATTTTTTTCTGCATTTTGTTTGATTTTTGCATTAAGATTGAAGCAGCTGTCTCTTAAAAAGTTTATTTTTTTATTTTTTTATTGACACATATTAACAGTACAAACACAAACTAAAGGACAAAAAGTAGCCACAAAACAATATTATAGGCATTAATTCAAACTAAAAACTAAAAAGAAAAGAAAATGCTCGAGGTTATAAATCATTAATGTATTCATCACATATTCTTTTAGTTTTGATAGCTTTACTGTTTTTACAATGTTTTATAGTTTCTAGATAAGAAGATAGTACAGCTTTAAGAACAATAACATTTGGACGATGGTTTGCAAATTTGGCACAATGAATATGATATTTGGCAAGAATTAAAAGAAGATTCACAATATATAATTCTCTTTAAAAGTTCCCTCCTTCCGTAAAAGGCGGGAGGCGGTCTCCAGCGCCATGGCAACCAGCGACCAATCAAAAGTGCGCACTGAGCGCTCAAGAGTTGGTTTGTTTGCGGAAGCAGCCATGACTCACTCGCGAGCAACATGATCGTATTGGATTACTACGGTTACAATGCAGAGTGCAGACTGATGTGCGGCAACACGGTAAGCAAATGTAACCTACATACATGGAGAGAAAGTTTGTGTACCGCTGCGTACCGACTGTAAACTGTTGTTTTTATGTCTTCCCGGTACGACGTACCGCTGCGTACTGGCTTACTGTCGCCCCTGCTGTAATTTTTCTTTGCACTACAACTCCACTGTTGACAAAGCTGCTTACTGTTTACATGCTGTTTACTTAAGTGCAACTCTGCGCATTGTAACCTGCTCCTTCACTTTAGGTCATGTGTTAATGGTCGCCAGTTATGCATGTGTATTGGAGTGTATCGATTCAGTAGGCATGAGGGGAGATTCTCTATAAGTCTATAACTCTCTTCTACTGTTTTATACTTTCCTCTAGTGTATTTTTTTTTTGCATTGTGGGCTGGAGAGAAACATCCCTTTCTGATTCTCACACGAGGCTGAAATTGACACTAAAAAGCTTGACTTGTATCTTCGAACATGTATGTGCATGAATGTGGGGAGACATGGGTTTAGGAGCAGCTGCCTCACAGCCAATCTGCAGATTAGAAAACCAAGTCATTACTGAGGTCTGTTAGGTTAAAAATTGTTACACGGTGGATAAAAGCATGAAATTCAGCACATATGTCCCTTAGGTCATCCCAAAACATCCTAGAAGGGGTGCCCAAAAAAATGTCAAACAGGAAGTGAGTTATTGACAAAATTCAAAATGGCCGCCTAAACAGGTGACAGTTTACTCAAAAAACACCTAAAGAATGTTCAAAAATCATAAAGTTTGGCACACGTGACCCATGGGTCATCCTGAGACATCCTAGATATAGTGGCCAAAAACAGAAAGTGGAATAAGGACGAAATTCAAAATGGCCGCCTAAAGTGTTGCCAATTGATTCAAATAGCCTATTGAATCTCAGAGAAGCATACCATTTGGCACATATATGTCCTTAGGGTCATCCTAATACATCCTGAGGTGTAGATTTCTCTCATGTCACTCAACATTATGAGGAAATGTTGTCTGTAAGTAATTCCACCACCCAAATGAAATTCTGGATTGTGTTATGTATTTCAGGAAAGGAGGAGAGAGAAGTGCAATGGAGAGCATTGAGATTTATGTTCTGCACATTGCTCTTCACCTGTTTTCGAACCAAATATACAACCTAAAATTCATGGCTCATTCACAGCCCTCAGTACGGGAGTGTCTGGCCATAAGGTCTATCTTTACATCCTGTGATGAGTCAGTTTTCGTCAATCTCAAAGCTTGTCTGCTCTCATCTGACAAAGGTATCACCTTTTTTTAAGCAACAGCCAATTTTCTTAGGCTCCTGGTGTAGCCAGCGGTGATTCAGGTAATTGATACAGGATATCTGAGCCAAGACTCCCTCCTCTTTTTCAGTGTGGTGACAGCCTCAAGGCCTCTGCCGTGCGTTGTTGTGTTGTCGTGCCATGCAGGATTGTTTGGTGCTGAAGCTCAGCAGAGAGTAGAAGTCAGATGCCCACTGTCTCCAGGCTCTGTGAGACTAGCTCAGTTGTGGTAGTCTGCACTTAATCTCTCCACCTGGCATAACCTTAGATGTTCTGGTGCTCTTTCTGCACGGTTACGTTCACATTATTAGAGGCAGCATTATTTCATTGTTTTGTTATCCTAGGTGCTTACTGGACCCTTTTGTTAAACAGTCGGCTCTTGCTTGGCTTTGTCTTCCAATTCGATAGTTGGCTGTCTGATTTCTGCTCATGCGATCCATATGTTGAGGAGCCCTCAGGCTAGACTGACCCCCAAACAGCTTCTGAAGGCAGTGACTTCAGTGTGAATAAGATTAGTTAGCAGTATTGTCACGCTAAATTGATCGTGCTCATGTTGAACAGTGGTGAGCAGCATATATTTTGACTCATGAACAAGAACATGCAGATCATCCAGCAGAAGTAGTAAGCAGTGCTGATGAAGCCAGTTCCTTAAAACATTTTAAGTAGTTTCATGAACAAATCAGGATCGATCCCACGGGACCAAAAGCAAACATTTGAGACTGTGTGTTGTTCAGTATTTCTTTACATGTGGCCCTTCTAGCTCTGAAAATCCTCTTTCTTGTAAAGCAGATTTGTCTCTTATTTTTGGGTTAAAACTCTAAAACTTTAATTAAATGTTCTCCCAACATTTGAAAGTTGTTTCTGAAAATGCACATTTAATTGGCGTATGTACTATACTGTTGTACTATACAGTAGAAATTGACAAACATTTAGTACCACTTTGGCCAACATGTATCTCAATTACAGAAGAAAAGAGGGTGCTAAAGGAGGGCAAGGTGCTTCATGTGCCAGCAGCCCCAACAATTTAATCCAATAGGGTATTTAATCTAAACAGACCTTCATCAAGTAACTCAAGAAATCACATCAGGAAATTTTGCAGCCAAATTTACTCATTAAAATCAGTTAATCCTTCATTTTAAGTTAAAGTAACAATGACTAGAATAGCAGCGTAACAAGAGTTTTACATGTAGGCATAATCATTATGGTGGTTTCATCAAATCTATTAAGTTTAAGGCACATTAAATGTTGAATAGGGTTAGTACAGCCTCTTTCCAGGAGGTGGCGCTATGATAGAAGATGAGAAACTGTTAGGAATGTGTCATCATACCTGTGAAATTTAGAATAGAAGAATCCTACTAACAAGGAGTTAAATCCACTTCCTGATAAAGTTTGACACCAACCTTTACTTTAACACCATTCGCCTGTAGAAGATCACCTAACCAGGATACATTTAATAAAGTGAGGGGAGTGTAAAACATCTGTTAGCAGTAAGGGGTGCCATGGCTGCAAATATCTGCATGTAGTTGTGTTCAATCTAGGGCTGCAATCCTGCTCACAAAATATGAAAACGATTTAGCGAATCATGTAAAAGTGACTCAGATTTTAATTAATTGATTTCACTGATATGGCCAAAACATAACTTATGGATGCGCAAACATGTTTACACTTAGAGGTGAAAGTAACCTCAAGGAGACCCTTTTTGGGAAGTTTCAAGGAGTGATGAGGAGCGAAGTCATAAATTGTAAATTGACTTGGTTTACATCCTGCTATCTCTGGTTTTCTGACCACTTAGAGTGCTTTCAATGTCACATTCACGCACTGATGGCAGGGGCTGCTGTGTAAATCATACATTAGGATTAATTAACTCCTCTGCATTTACAAGACCAACAACATTTCAAGTTTTTTGCAAGGCCTAGTGGTGCAGGAAGTTTGATGAGTTTTGGGGCGTGTTAAATCTACCAAATATTGAATCATTTTGGCAGATAATTGAGCTGTAACAACATTTAAAATGCCTGTTGCAAGCTAAAGGCTTATTTTGTCGCTGTAGGTCTAATTGAGGCAGCAGTGCTACAGCCAGACTCTTTCGTAAACATTTAGAGCCTCCTTGGCGTTGGTTTAAATGTTTCATTTTGTAAGATTTTAAGCAGTATGAGTTGATTTCAATCCCTGCCTGTATCCATTTTAGGCAACAAACACATTGGTTTGCCTTCACTCAGTGTTTCCCTGTTTGAAAGTGGCATCAATTAGTCAACACAGACAGCTTTTAAGAGTGCCAACCCTCCCTTTTTCAGCGCTGAGTCAATGAGAACAAATGTCACTGTTTTTCCTCAAATATTAATGAAAGTTTGGATCATGTTGACCATCTGAACCATGAAAGAAAGAGACTACAAAAACACTTTTTCCCACCTTTTAATTATTAAGATACCTTTCTGCAACTAAACAAACTGTTCTCTGCGAAACACTCCCACTTACTGACACACGCTGCTGTTTTGTCCTTATCTGTGCAGTCTAAAAAAGGCATGGTGGGTTCATGACTGTAAATTCTCCTCTTCTTGGGTGTTGAATTATCTTATTATCATGATTAATCGTAGGATGGGAGAAAGCTTCACAACCTAAAATTCTCTCTATGTACACATTTTTCCATGCATGAGCAAGTGGTTTTAATCAGATGAGTCAGAGAGGACTGAATATTTTCCAGAATTCATCTTAACATCCTAAAAAAGCAGGTCAGCTTTATTTAAGAGTCTGAGTATATTACGATCCCTCAGAGGAGACACAGCCACAGCTCTGCCACAAGTTCTCATTGGCTAATTTTAACCATTTGCAACTGCAAGAGGGACCTGGAGGATGATCCACTGGCAAAAATGTTCATAAAACAGAAGTAATGACATAATCGGTGCCATCTGGGAGTCTGACAGACTCTTCTGTTCCCGAACTGGGATTTAACGTTGTTTGCTGCAGGCCATAGACAACCAGTCTACAAAGTTCTTAGTCACTGGTATGTTTGCTTTCATTTTACACCACTGTAGTTACACCCATCTTGTTTTTCTGAATCTGACTGTGGCTATATTTGGATGTGAGGGTGGAGCAGGTGCTGGTGGTGCAGTGGTTAGCGCTGTTGCCTCACAGCAAGAAGGTCCCTGGTTTGAACACCAGCTGAGGCCTCTCTGTTTGGAGTTTGTGTGGATGCTTTCCAGGTACTGTGGCTTCACACAGTATAAATCCGTGCTGTTACACTCACAGGTGACTCTGAAGTGTGTGTGGTTGTTCATCTTGACCCTGTGACTCGCTGACCACCAGTCTAGGTTTAAGCTCACTTCCCAACGACAGCAAGGATTGGCTCCAGCCCCTGCAAGACCCTGAGTGAGATAAGAGGTCTGTTCAAAATTAACAAAGTTAAAGGGATATTCTGGTGTAAAATTAAGTAAGGGTCAAACACACCGTAACACCAAGTTAGACACCCCCATCGAGAGATTAATGTTGCCGACCGCTTGCTTCTCTAGTTATACCAACTTTAGTAATGACCGCAGGATAGTAATACAGAGAGCCACGCGCTCAACCAAAACACCACTCTATAGTCACAAATAATGCTCAGAACAGCACCTAACTTCATCAACAGGACATATAGGGTCACAGACATAGTACTAGACACCAAACATCTTTTTAACTTTGACTCATTTCTTTAGCAAAGCGACTGAACACAACTCACCCACTCTCTTCCAGCAGCCGCTTGTTTGTAGAGAGACCTTGGACGAGTCCATTACGGACGGCTGTGGGATGACACAGCTCAAGGAAGAACATTTATGATCATTACTTTTTCATTTCCTTTAAGTAATTATTACCATATCAATCATTTTGCGCTGCAGACGCGGTAGTTCTTCTGCCTTAGCGTCTCGGTCTGATTGCGTTTCCATGAGGAAATGATCATAAATGTTCTACCTTGAGCTGTGTCACCCCGCTGTAGTCGATGGACTCGCCTGAGGAGAAGCAAGGGGTCGGCAATATTAATCTCTCGACGGGGGTGTCTAACTTGGTGTGTTTGACCCTAAACTAATTTTCCACCAGAATATCCCTTTTACTTTATTAACGTTAAAACCTGCCGAAAACTTGTGAGTCTGCTCCCCCTCCTGTTGCAACTAGAGAGTCTCCATTATCCAAACCCAGCAAAAGATTTTATTCCAGCATGTTATATCCAAAAAGATCCAAAGACTACAGTACTCTAATCTTTAAAGGTTGTCTGATCCTGCTCAAGTTGTCTGTGATCTGTTCTACAACACAAGACCAGGTTTAGGATTCTTCTTCTTTCTCAGGTCAACAACCTCAGAGTAAATGCTTCCAGTGACGGCATCTCTGTCACATACAAATCAACAATAGACTTTAAAACACGAGAAGTGAAAACAGGGAAGAAATTTGCAAGGTTTTTTAAAATAAGGATTCCAACAATGGAGAGTTAAACCAAATTGAAGAAAACAGACACTATGTGACTGCAACATGTACACTAGATTGTTGTTAATAATAATATAATAATGTATGATAATGTATGTACATCTAGTGAGCCTATTTCTTCCTTGAGAGCAAAAAAAATAGGATTCACTGACACACAGATTATGCACCCCTGGTTTTCCTGTCTGTAAAGTGTTTTTTTCTTGCATGTGTAGTATCCAGGAAGTCTCCTCATTTGATAAAATGACACGTCAGGAAGAGTAACACAAGGCCGGAGTCACTCTGAACAAGAAGTGTGTTTAAGAGAGGAGATGAAGAGCGGCTGCAGGATGATTAATATGACAGCCGCCTTCTCTGTCTTTTACTTTCAGTCTCTTCCTTCTCAGCTGGAAGCAGAAATACAAAATCAGTCTATTTAGTGTCTGTGAGGATAAACTGAACACAAAAAATGATCTGAATGTGAGTGCCAGCAGTTTATCTCTTGAATCCTTTGACAGTCAAAGATGAGTTTGAACTCTTTCAGTCAACTTCTTTTCAGATGTTTTATAAGAGAAATGTTTGAATAAAAAGAAAGAAGAATCTCTGATATTTGGACACACCTGCAGACATTTTTCCAAGGACATGCAGATTTTAAGTCAGCCCATCTCCATTTGCATTATTTTTGCCCAACTTTATTCACCATCACCCCCCACCGGGGCTGAAGCTGTATTCACACTGATCGACTGATCAAGAAATACACTTTCAAGTGCCAGGAATCAAACGTGGGACGGTGGTGGGCTCTGTGTTTGGATTTTCATATTGAATTAACAGCTCCGGTGCAACGTCGACCTTCGTCTTGTGAGAGGATCGAAGTGTCTCTTGATTCTCCTCTCCTGCCTGAAGCCCTGCGGGCCCTTCGGCTGGTTGAACATAGCCAAGTTCACGCAGGAAGAAAGGCTAAGGTTAGCTTTGATGGCACATCTCATTTCGCCGTGCAGCAGCCAGCACTTCAAGAGCCGCAGGGAAAATGAACTGTGGCACATGTTACTCACCCCGCCCGAGTTGAAACGACACTTCTGTCATTTATCAGAGGAAACGCTGCAGGAAGTTCAGAACTCACCACGGGACGATGATCAACTATTCAGAGCTCACCCTGTTTGCGCTGGCTCTATATAAAGAACTTCAATTAATGCAGCATGTGAGTCGCTTCACATGAAACGCTCCTGCTCAGCCACAAGACCTAGATAAGAAATGATGACAGCCTCTTGGAGTAAAACAACATCAAAGTGCCTTTACCTTTAGCCTATAGAGCTGAACAAACGCCATCATTACTTAGATTTCCTCTTCTTCTTCAGACTTGACAGGACCAGATCTCCCATCAGTGCCTTTGTGATGAGCTGGCTCATTTCTTCAGATATGGAGGTATCACACAGTGAGAGCGAACACAGCGAGAGTGAACGACAAAAGTGAGGTATTTAGCCAGGATTAAGTTAGCTGCCAGTCAGTTCTGGTTTCATTTCCATAAGCTGTGTTTACATGGGCACAAATAATCAGAATAAATGCCCAATCGGAATAAAAATGCGTAATGTAAACGTGTCGATCAGAAGATTCTGATCCAATTCTCAATCGGCTCAATCAGAAAGAAATTGTATTGTGATCGAGAAGGGTGGTTTATGCCGATTGTTATTCCGAAGCATGTCCATGTAAACACTTTTTCCGATCGTGACTCTTTTACCTGACTCGATCTTCACTCTTTAGCCTTTGGTTTATTTATTGAGGTCAGTTCTGTCCATTTTTTTTTAGCAGTTTTGCATTGCTTTTTCAGCACCCAGCATTTCCATGTATTTTCTACAAAGAAATGCAGTTTTTCTAATTCACTTTGAACTGCAAGATATTTTTGTGTGTCTTCACTGCCTGTCCAACAATCATTCATTTCCTCCCCTATCTTTGACTCCTTTCCTGAAGTATCATCTTTTTTTTACATCCTCTCTTCTTCTGTAGAGGTTTTGTTTATAACCTGGATTTCTGTCATTGCATTTAAGCTGTTTAACTTTGGGGTCAAAGGCCCAGCATGCAAACTGTGGAGCATGCACAGATTGCTTATAGGGATGCACGATATTTATCGGACCGATAAAATATTGGCCGATTTGGGGGGAAATTACGTCATTTTTTATCGGTCCGATAGGTGCATTTTTCCGATAGAAAGATCCGATATATTAATGAAATTACGAGTAACGTTTGCAGGCGGAGTAGCCGCCCGTCCGAGACGCGCTGGTTACGTCATCTATCGCGCCTTACTCGCAGGTCCCAAGCCTGACCCCGTCACTACCTGACTGATAATAAAATGTCTTCACCAGCATGGTCGTTTCTCTCAGTGGCAGAAGATGACAACAGCATTGCTATATGCAAAACCTGTTCAGCGAGGATTCCGAGAGGAGGAAAGAAGACGTCAAGTATTAACACAACGAATCTGATAGCTCATCTGAAAAGTCGCCATCGCGGCGAAGCGGTAGTAAAAGAATATGAGACAGCCGCCGAAGCTGCTAGCGGTACTAAAGCTAAGACAACAACACTACGGAGGATCGATGTCCCCATTCAGCGGGCGTTTGAAAACTGCAAAAGCTTCTCAAGAGACAGCGAAAAGGCTAAAGCCATTAACGACAAAGTGATGGAGTTCATAGCGGTCGACGACCAGCCTTTTTCCGTCGTTGAGAACCCGGGTTTTCGCAAGTTAATAGCACACTTGGAGCCACGCTACACTCTCCCAAGCCGCCGCTTCTTCTCGGATGTGTCTCTTCCTGCACTCTATGATATTGTCGCCACATACATTCACAACCTGATCGACAAGAACGGACTGCACGTGAGTTTTACCACAGACATATGGACGTCAGATGTTAGTCCGGTCAGCATGCTAATCCTAACGTCTCATAATAGCTCCTTTACAGTTTACAGTTCTGTTGAACAGTTCAGGGGATCAAATGAAGTTCTGCTTTTTGCTCTGTTATTGTTATTTATAGCAAATGACCACATTTGAAGAGCCAAAAACTTTTGTTTGTTGTTCTAGATAGGCCAGAGCAACAAAAACATCAGTTTTCAATCGCTGCATCCTGCACAAACTGCAGATTATATGAAGATTATAATAAATGTAAAAATATGAATTCATCGGTTATCGGTATCGGTATCGGCCATGAGAAGAAGAAAATTATCGGTTATCGGTATCGGTTGAAATTTTTCATATCGTGCATCACTAATTGCTTAGGCCACTTTCAGTCCAATCGAGCTTTATACATAACAGAGGAAATCAATCCTTGATGGCATTATCAGGTAAATGTAGCCTGACAATAAGAAGTTTATTTCAACAGTCTAGTTACAGTCGGACTAATGCAGTAAAGGCTGGCTCAATCTAACCACCAGCTAAAAAGTGGAGTTAAAGCAGGCCTTAAAGGATCAGTACCAGTTTGGCTCTCAAGAGATAGTTTCAGGAACTGAGTGTTTAAAACCAATACATGCTCCCCACATCACCCCAGATGTTTATCAGCCTGTACAGAATAGGCCAACCTATTATATGTGCTGGTTTGGTCTTAAACATGAGTGGGATGAAGGTCTGAGCAGATGTTGTATTTTTACTCTGCTCACTGTGTCTTTTGATGATGTTCTGGCTTTTTATGGAAAAGTAAAAGGAATATTTAGTGACTTCTTGCAGTCAACTCTCCCTACTTCATCTCTCCTGTAAGTGAAGCAACAGCAGCCTTTGAGGACAAGAAGTCAGTGATACGCTCAGCTCAGTTTGTCCAGTTTTTTTCCATCAAAACTCAAAAGTTCTTGGGGTACAGCAACAACCCATCTTTTCTCCATCTTCTGCACCTTAAAGGCTCATTAGGTCAACACAAACAGGAAATACACACCGATTTACATGTCTGTGGATATTTAATTCCATTTCTACCAAGTATGTCCTGCTAAATGCAACAAAATACTACAAGCTGTATCTTCAACAACTGCATAGTTTTCTGTTGCAACAAGGTTCAGGTTCAAATCCAACCTGCTGCTCCTTTCCTGCATGCTTCCCCTTGTGCTTTCCTGCTTCCTCCCCCCTTTGAATAAACACATTTCGCCCCAAATGTAGAAATATAACTTTAGAATAGCGTCTCATAACAAATTCACTAAAGCTGAGTGAATAAACTTACATATTTGCTGTCATAAAAATCAATAAATCTGCAGTTTCCAACACAGTTAACTCTTCCCTGTCACTTTCACTTGGATTATTTTTCATCAGGATTAATAAATACACACTGTCATGGTCACAGGACATTGTGATGCTATGTTATTTGTATAACAATGAGCTTGTCCCTCTGGATCCATCTAAAATGAAGCAGACAGCAGCCTTTTATTATAGTAGTCATGCATTCAGTAAAAGCACATTACTCAGATGGTGCTGTATAATGTTTAAAACACATCATCTGTGCAGCACTGATGCAGGAAAACCAAATATTTGATTCACTCATTTTACTGTTGGCTGCAGAGTCACAAATGTAGAGTATGAAATCAGCTTCAGGCCTTCAAATGAACCCACCAAACATGATGTCCCATATGTGAATACATATAAGATCATATTTCCATGTAATGTGATTCAATTCATTAATGCTAAATATGAGGGGAGTTTATATTAATGTGAACCTATGCTGTGCGGTTCCATTCACCCTGAGGAGAGCTGAAATCATTATCTCCTCATGCGTATGTGTCAACGTGTGTGTGTGTCGATGTGTGTGTGTGTGTGTGTGTGTGTGTAAGCATGTGTGCGGTTGTGTTTGCTAAAAGGCCAGCCTGAGGTTGACTGAGCTCACTCACAGAAGCGCTGGTGCTCTGGTTGGCGCCAGCAGAGCCTCTGTGTGATGAATGGGGTTTACCGGGCCAGAAGACAAGGGCTGCAGCCGGTGACATGAGATGTGGAACATGGATTTATCTACAGCAACAGAGAAATCAATTAAACATCACTATTGTGTGTGAGTGTGTGTGTGAGTGTTTGTGTGTGAAACGGCAGACACAGAGGGGGAAAACTGCAGTTAAAGTCATTCGAAAAGTCATCCCAACTCGAACTTTTCATCCCACACCAAATCCCTGAGACTCTGAGACTCATAAGAAGTGAACCCGCAGGAGCCAAATGTGTATTTACATATAAGTATTTGATTCTGTATTGACCTACTTAGTGCGTCGGATGTGTGGGCTGTCAGGCATACAGAGACGCAGATGATATCAGTGACAATCTCCCCTCTATTGACTGGGGCCAGGTGACCAACAGGCCGAGATCCCCAAATATCCACCATCAATCTGTTCAAAGATGGAGGCGCACAGTGGGATCATTGAAATCTTTGAAAATACAAAGACATACGGACGATGAAGCCTCACTCTGGGGTTAGAAGTTCACCAGACACGGTGGATGAAGTGAATAAAGCGGAGTTATTATAAGTAAAGCTGTACTCTGTATGCTCCTGCCTGAATACAACAAAAACAACAACAAAAACTGAAGGATAACACATGGCAGCAGCTAGAGGAGAACACAGATGTTTATGACTGACAGGCAATAAAAAAAAATATGATAGAAAACATTTGGATGGTTTATTTTTACATTGAATTTCCCCTCTGGGATAAATACAGTTCTTCTTATTTCAAAACATATAATAAAACCAGAAATGTGGTCACATGATCTAAAACTGTTATCAAAGCAGCGATAAGGAGTGTTTTGACATGCATGGAATATGCTAAATTTATTTTGATGCTATTTAATGATGTACAAAAGCCCTTTTGTTGCAATTTCCACATGAAATATTCACAATAAACGACTTATTTTGTTAGAAGATCTGTATTATATGAACATAAAGTCCCTCACTAGAGCTTTAAAGAACCTTACAAATTATTATTATTAGTATTATTAGTATTATTCGTACCGTAGACACGAAGGATCTTTAAATATTGTTTCTGAAGTGTAGTGCAGCAACCTACCACTTCAGCTCCAATCAGTGGTCTGGTTAAACTGGTGTATAACCAGTCAAACAGAGCAATACAAAACAGGTATGTGGTTGAAAAATGCAGGGAAGACTGAATTGTGGTGGTGCTAGCTCTGCTTCTGGTAGCCACACTTGTGAAATAAACCGTTTGGTTTTCCAACCTGAAGTCTTGTTAGAATTTAAATTACTGTTCAAACATCTGAAAAATTACTCAATGTCAATTCCAGCCTTTTTGCCCCCTTCCTTCAGACTAACTTTTTCAGCTCCAATGAAGTCTACTATAAAATTTCAGCCGGGCAAACAGACTTTAAAGTCCAAACCCGACCTGAAGCCCAAACATGATTGTTAAAAGCCAAGCACCACAGATTTGTTGTCTCTTTAAAGGAATAAATGTCTCGTGAAGTTTCACCCTGCTGAAATAAAGGGGGTTTTTTTTGCTCTGAGTTTACACAGTCACAAACAAAAACAGCAGGTACACGTCATGCAAAGCTTCAAAAAATAAACTCTGCACGTTTGCTTTAATGACAGCAATTCTTGAAATTGTTGGCTTGATATCACCAGTTGATCTGCTGTTTTGGAGTCAAATTACACCCATGAAACAGCTGGTAATAACTACTGAAGAGGTTATTTTTAAGTCTTTCCTCTTGGAATCCTGGCAGTGTAAAATTATGAGCAATTATTTGTGGTAATTAGGTCAGGAGGAGGCAGCAACGTGCTGCGGGGGGATCACAGCCCTCTGCGACCCTGCTGGGAAACCTCACCTCTCCACCTCTTGGCAGCTCTGCAGAAAAATGTCAAAGAAACAAGACTCAGCTTATCAAGTGTCAGGACTCTGTCTTGTAAATGTTACTTAGACCAAATAAGTGTTGGCTGCAGCTGTTAAATCTGTCATTCACCAGGCTTCTCCAGCGGCTCTCCGTTTTTTAATCAGCAAACCCCTGTGGCCTGGTGGGTAATACTCTCAATTACAAAAATCCTTTTCACAGGATATTAGTTTATTTGTCATTTAATGCGTGACTCATTACCCGTACAAATCTGCACATAAAACAAGCATGATTTTCTCTATTTAGTGCCCTGAGGTTTTCAGGAGCACAGCAATATTCTTAAAAATCCTGATAAACAAGAAAACGAACCACAATACAACCATGCAATGTGTTTGTTTTTGCCAGGTATAGGGTCTTTGGGATCAGGTCCTGGTTTCAAATCCAAGGCCTTTCCATATGGAGTTTGCATGTTCACCCGATGCATTTGTTTGGTTTTATTATATGCACATTTCAGGGGCTTAACATTCACTAAATTTGGTCAAAAATGCTAGCAGTGCCTGGCAACTTTTTCATAAAATGCTGATAATGAAAGAGTTCAGGAGTTGTAAATTTCATCTCTATGCTGATGATACCATAATGTATCCCTCTGTATCCTTGTACAGTGAAGATGATTTGATTCTACTGTCTAATTTACAACAAGCTCTTTGGACTAATGATGAATCCTCTAAAAAACAAATACACATGTTTCTTGAGAGAGAACATTAAACCCATTAATGCTAACTTTAAATGTCACACATTTAATTAGCCTTGAGTTGGACAGGGTGGTGACATGACGGTGTACCCTGTCTCCTGTCGGATAACAGAAAAGTGGACAAAAATGTGTTTCCATCCCAGAAAACTTGACCCACCACTCCTTCATTAAATGTGACTGTAAGAACACAATTAAAGGAAAAAAAAGTACATCTTTAAAAAGGGAGGGGTGTAACCTTGAGATGTGCGCAAACACAATCTGAATCTCATCTTTTGAGTGTATTTTCACACAAATAGCAAACAAAATCAATGGCACACTGTTCCTCAGTGCTGAGAGAGAACTTTGCAATGTCACCTTACAAAGAAAGAATACAGAATATGCTGAATGTCATCTTTTACTGTTAGTATAAATACTGCTGGAGTCTCAGAAATCAAGGTGAATACGAACGAAATAGAGTGGGGACTTGGTTAATACAAAAAAATGAGTAATTGCCTGATGAGCAATGCAGACTGGGCCCCTTGGTTTTTAGTTCCTGCTGCTGGCTGTAAATGTGAGCCCAAGTACTTTTACCTCTTCTGGATATCAAAGTGACGCTTATACTTAGTTTTGTCCTGTAACAGCAATTTTTAATAGGCTCAAGACCCTCTGGACGTGGGAGTACTGTACATATTGCATTATCTGCTAATTTTCCCCATAAATTGCTGTGTTTAGACTTTCTGCATATTCGCAAGAAGCAACAATATTGCTAGATTGATCCAGGGCAGTTGTCAGCTGATGGAAATCAATTGACACGATGCTACTGCCAGCAACTTTTAAAATGCATCAGAAACAAAAAGTCAAGCAAAATGGCTAAGCAGGTACAAAAGGAAAACACGCTTGTGGAAATCACAACTCGTGGGTATTAGGGGTGGGTATTGCCAAGGACCTCACGATACGATACGCATCACGATACTTGAGTCACGATACGATATGATATTGCGATATCCAAATGTTTGCGATATATTGCGATATATTGCGATATTCTACATAGTTCACTGAAAAATGTAAAAGGCATTATGCATCTTAAAATCCCAGTTGTATGTACATCAGATGATAGTGATAATTCATGGGACAAACAGTCAAAACAATGTAATTCAAATTATCGATGCCATTTTATTGTAAGTGCAAGTTACAACATATTTGCGTGAACAACACACTGTCTGAAACACATTGAAAAGTGCAGTGTGCATTATTCTTAGTCTCCCTGAGCACAATTATGACACAAACTGCAGTGTGGGTCAGTGTCCACATACTGAAACTGAATTGAAACCTCAGTGGATTATGTTTCTTCTGAACTTAGAGTAAATACTCAAAATAAAATGCAATGTCTCACACACACTGAAATTGAAAATGCAAAATAAAGTGCAGCTTCTTGCCTTTGACCTTAAATGACAAAATTTAATTCACAGTTGTCTCCCTGGACAAGAACTGTGTCACTGTTTGAACACTTCACTGAATGTATGTAAAAAATAAAATATGCAATGTTGCTGCCAGTGTGGCTCTCGTACATGGCTCTCGTCTGCAACACATGTGTTACCAGCTCCCATTCGGCATTAATGTGGTGTGCCGTTATTGTAATGTAGGACTCGGTGGCTCGTGATGTCCAACCGTCACAGGACAGTGCGACTCTCGGAGCAGAGCTAAGAACTGTTTTTATTGTCTCCTTCACCTCGTCATACATTTTTGGCACAGCTACGTTAGCCATGTACTTACGCTGCGGCATCACATAGCGCGGCTCCAAAGTATGAAGCATCCACCGAAAGCCGACGTTTTCCACAACGTTGTATGGGCGCAAATCTTTACAAAGAAAATGCACCATCGCCTCTGTGATCCCCCGGGCTCGGGTTGAAGTAGATGGGAGGACTTTGGCGATGTCCAGTGTAGTTTGCTTTGGATCGGAAGGTTTCGGTGGCTCCGGCTGAGCTAATATGTCGGGGTGGTGTCTTGCTAAATGAGTTCTCAAGTTTGTTGTGTTACCCGAATATCTAATGGGAGCGACACAGAGTTTGCAAAGCGCGTACTCTTTGTCCAGCTCATTGTGTGTTTCTCCTTTCCTTTGGAATCCAAAGTATCTCCAAACATCTGCCTTAAAGTTCGAGGGCGTTTCTAGTTTAACGTTACCAGCCATGCTTGATTGTTTTTTTCCCGGCTCCTCTTCCTCACTGCAACCGGCGGGGGAAAAAAGAGAAGAAGAAGTGAGGTAGCGGTACAGCGACACCTAGCGGAGCGGAGGTGCGGAAGTCGTACTGGATTTGTTAACCCATCTGAAACCTGATTTATTATTTGAACAAAAAATCGATATTAATATTTTGAATATCGATATTGAATCGGAAGTCTAAGTATCGCGATATATCGCCATATCGATATTTTTGCCCACCCCTAGTGGGTATACTTGGCCAGTTTCGGCGAGAAAGACGTGAATACATGGAGGGATGTTAGTCCAACGATAAGAAGTTTGATCCACAGCGGTTTCAGTCTGACTAATATATTTACATGTTTACTTTCAATCAGACTAACTCAACAAATTGAATCTTTGAAAAAACATGATTGACTTAGAGTTTGACCACGCTGCAAAGTCTAGTTATACTCTTGGGAGTTGCTTGATAGGTCAAGGTGTAGACTACCATGTGATAATACAACAGAGTTTGCAGATACAGAGTCAGTGATTACGTTGTGATCAACAGGATAAGTGCAGTAGTCGTGTGGTTTTGTTTGCTCTGTTGAAGTAAAAGTTTACTGACCTCACACTTTATAAAAAAGACGTTTTTGAGGGTTTCTTCTGTCATCCAGCTCTAATTTGTCAGATGCTGTTTGGCCTTTATTACAGCATTAGCCTGAATCATGACTTGACCTTGTCAATGTACATTTTTATTGAATCAGATAATAGCTCCTCTTATGTAATGAACAAGGATTTGGGTCATGTCATTGGTGTGTGTTTTTTTTTTTATTATTGTGATGTTATGTTCATTTGACGCTGTGTGGGTGTAACCTCCTTAATTACATCTTTGACCAGCAGTATTTCTTCCACCTTTAAAAAAAAAAAAAGTGTTTTTGACTCATTTCCATCCCACTAATTCTCTGCAGAAATGTGTAACTCCCCTACTTTTTATTCCTCCCCTCAACAACCTAAATTCCCCCCAGCCTCGACTTTGTGGGTGGCTACAGATGAAATCCCCTCTGTGCCCCCTTTGTTTCCCCCTGCCGGGCTTCCATCCACAAAGAGAAACATGGCCCCGGGGCATCAGGCAGCTCAGGCGGCTTAATAATTCATGACTTGTCATTGTGAATCATGGCGTGTTCTCTCCCACTGCAATCACTGAGATCATTTGCTCGGTAAACCCCGCTAATGCCTCTGCTATTTGTCACAACAATAATTAAACGCTTCACACTGACCTGGCCACCTGTAGCTCATACATGACTTTTAACACATGGGGAGCGCTGCTGTGTCTGACATACTGTGCGGAGTTAACAGGAAGGCCTGCAGAGACTGAAAGAAAGCTCAGACCTTCACACTGCATGTATTTGTCAATGGAAATATTTGTTACAGTTTCTCTGAATAAAACCTCAAAGCACATTTATTATTCAGAGCACAGTTTACGTGGACGACAGAGAGCTGAAAAGTTTTAATTAGGACAACAGCCTGCTTCAAAATTCAGTGTCAGAAATTTAGGACAAATACCCACAATAGAACTGCAGCTACAAAACCCATGTCTGGAAACCAACCAGTCAAAAATTGGCACGAAACATGTGCAGAATACTTTCGCAGAAACCAGCTTTGGACACGACCAAAGAAAAATGGGAAAAACATGGATGCAATGTTACACTGAGCCCATTTCACATTGAATTGAAGGTTGTTGTTTTTTAATATATGGGCCTGAAAAAAGGCAGAAGAGTACCAGTACAGTTTCAGACAGTTGAACCCATCCAGGAGAGCAAGATCTGACAGACTGCCAACAGCTCCCAATGTACAAACTGAACCAAGGTCTTGATAGATTTTGAGTCCACCAAATAATAGAGACCCAAAAGGCCAACTCTAGCTGAAAGCACATAACTATTGTACCAATGGTGGATGTTGTTACATTAGGGATGTTAAAACTGAAAAGAGGAGCAATGTGTCGAACCTTGAGTCATCAAAAAGCACAAAATTTATTAAATTCCATTTAAAATAATCATAAAGAGATCCAAGGTGAGTCACAGCTGCACTTAGGGGCATAGAATTATTCATACCACAGGACTTTACCCTGGGTTCAGCTTATCTTTGTGCTGTCCTCCTCAGCCTGATAACAGTCAGACATTATCCACACACAGGAAGAACAGTTTTAGTCTCTCTTTTTTTTTTTGCACTACTGACTATACCACAGTCCTGGGATGTGACACTGGTTTCATTGGTCCGCTAACCCAGGGTAATGAATTTGCATATCAAAAAGGGATTGAAAAATGTTGAAAAAGCCAAAGAGGTTGTTGACAGGAAGAAGTGTAAAGAGGTTGCCCAATTGTACAATTTTCTCTTTGTCTACCTTGACTGTAAGCGGAACAGAAAAAGAGTACTGAGGTTGTATTCAAAAAGACTCAATCAAGACTCCGCCCCTTGAGGAACCCTTCTTGGTGTAGTTTTCTACCCTTAAGGATTCTCATATCACTGCTATGCAGATGAGACCCAGCTCTTCCTTTCATTCCCACCAGAAAACAGTCTCTACTTGGATCTCATCATGCCATCATGACACCTTCAGCTCAACCTGTCCAAAACTGAGCTGGTCCTTCCATACAACCACAGGACAATATCCAACTTGGATCACACAAACAAAGTCTTCCAAGAATCTGAATGTCTTGATTGATTACAGGCGAACTTTGAAGGTTTGTGGCCTGAGTTGCTTGGTCGTGCCAATTTAACCGTCATAACATCAGAAGGATCAGACCCTACCTGACAGAGCATGCATCATAGCTCATGCAATGATTACCGCAACTCCTTACTGGCAGGCCTCCCTGCACGCACATTCAAAGCTCTGCTGTCCATCTCTCTCTGCTGGCTTCTAGATGCAGCTATCATCAAATTCATATCCCTACTTCTATCTTGCAAAGAAACAAAAATGGCACCGGCCTACTTGGAATCCTTCAACCAGGTCTACACTCCTTATCGCCCATGAAAGGCGCCCGGTGCTCCCATCACAACAGGACACTAAGTTACTAGCCAGGCTCTTTCAGATATCATGAAAGTTTGTTTGGCTCACGAACAAAAGTCTGCAACAAAACTTCTCCAGACAGAAATGTCACACAAGAACCAAGAAGAAAGAAAGATTTAGTTCAGCCGTGTTTTGAAAGCACCCACAGAGTGTACGCTGTAGATCATGGCTTTCAAGTATGGGTGTAAGTGCTTTATCAGACTATGCTTTCTCGTTTCGTAAAGATTCTTCTTTACCATACATTCCTCCTTTCTTTGTCAAATTTCAACCCATCCTGTTCTTATTTTTGAATCCTATTCTTGGCTCCTTGTCGGAGGAGGAAGCCGAGCGCTCACTTGGCGCATATGTGGGAGAAGCTGCCATGCTCCATTAATTATGGGGCAGAGTGTGAGATGGTTGCAAAAAGATCAACAAATTCTGCAAAAAGAAAAAAAAACACAAACATGCAGACACAAAAGCAAACACACACAAACACATATTTAGTTTGCGCTGCATAATACGGAGACACAGCTTGTTTGTTTTGCTCTTTTGAGACTGTCAGCTGTCAAAGCAGCTCGGCTGGTTTTAGAGCTAATTTGCAACCCGAAACAACAGGATTTCACCTACACCCTTCACATGTGGATAAAACAACACTTATTCTATTTCAGTGGATGTTGTTGTTGTTTCAGCACATCTTTTCCTTGTTAGTCTGTTAAACAAAGGGCCAAACTTGATCATTTGAAGCACAGTTACCCTTGATTTCAAAGTTTGAGGAAACTCCACAAAGTCTTACCGACCCTTTTCTATACGGGTTAAGATTGTTTCAATTGATACAGAAACTCCTGGGCCTCCATCCAAGATATTTTGATAAGCTTGACTCAGTTTATCACCCAGCTGTCTCAGGGATGCTGAAATACTAGGAACTGAGTGAAAGGGACATCAAAGAATTGAAGAAAACCCACACAAAGCAAACCCCAAAACAGCATAATTGAAGCTGTAGCAGCGATACAGGACTGATAGAGTTAGCTGATACAGCTTTTACAGATGGTGCTGTTATTTTCATCATCTTTTATTCTGACTGTTGTTCTTTTTATTGTTTGTTTTTACTATTGCCTTTCACTATTGTTATTTTTATTTGTTGTTTTTACTATTGCCTTTCACTGTATGCACTTTGAGATCTGTTTTCTCAGATGTAAAGCACAATATAAATAAAATGTATGCATATTTGTTATTATTATTATTATTATTATTATTATTTTTTATTCATTTATTTGTATTTTTAATTTTAAAAAATGCTTAGGGGTAAACGTCATGATTACAACTTTACTTTTTCTAAATAATGCATGCTTCACCTTGACCCAAACTCACCATGCATAATAGACCCAAGAGACCCAAACACATTTGTATGGTAACATGTAATCACCTTTACTCTGAGCATGCAGTACCTAAGAGTCAAGTCAACAGAAACTTTTAAGATCCCATCTGATAAGAGTTTTAAAAACTTGAGTAATATCCCTTTAATTCTTTTTACAACATATTGAAAATATGTGAGATTAATTATGAGTTATTTAAGGTTAATCATGCAATGAATCCTAATTAAAAAAATAATCTCCAGCCATCGTTGTTATGCAGACTTTGTAACTCATCACTATGGTCTTCTATCATTTACTTGGGTGCATATGCTATACTGAACTATTGAGTTTTTATCTATCATGTTATCAGTAACAGATTGAATATAAGATAAATTCTATGTACTTTTGTTAATTATGCATCAATAACTTGTGGTAATCTTTTGGCCATCCATTTAATATCCTTCACAGCTTGTCACATAACCATTCACCACAGTGCAGGAGATAACATTTTACATGCTATAAAAAATATGAGTGTCCTATGGCATAGAGGACGTGCCCTTTCAGTTTTTTTCACAATCCTTATGCTGGAGGCTTTTTACAGCTCCTGAACCAATATTAGACAATTTCACTAAATTTATATCAAGTACACATGCACAGTTTAATCTATGTTTTCACTTTATGTGAAGTCTGAATGACCCTTCGGTAAATCAGGCCATCATATGCCGTACCTATAGGACATTAAGCATCATTTATGAACCCACCTGCTCTTGATTTAAATACCTCCTTTGTGACTGAGGCGAGATTATCATATAAATCTCTACTTTATGATTTTCAAACCGCAGATTAATGGAACTAAATGGGAGTAATAGCTTCGGCGCAGCCATATGGTGTGAACTTTTTTTATGGAATATGAGACAGACTTTCTGTGCAGTGGGTTGGAGTACAGTAAAGTGTGATTATTGTCTTTGTGTTCCACAGAGACGGTAAATTAGCAGCCGCATGTGGGAGGGCAGACAGATAAGTTTAGATTCCGGCCTTGAGGCAGTTTAAAGGCTGCTTTGTCCCATAGTGTGCAATTTTATGAGTGTATAATCAAACTCCCACTTCATAATAGAGCTGCATGCTGGGTGTGTGTGTCTGTGAGAGTGTGAGAGTGTGTTTGTTGTGTTCAAAGTGAAGCCATTAAGTAAGATACAGTTTCTATGCTCATGTATTTCTGCCAACAATAGGCAAGAGAGAGAGAGAGAGAGAGTGCGTGTGTGTGTGACTTTGAGCATAAAACATGTCCTAAGTCAAACTCGTGCGCTTGTAACATCCAGGATTTAATTATTTACTTGCTTGCAGCTTTTAAGCCGTCCCTTTGTGCAGAAACTAAGAGGCAGAAAATAATTCCAAATATTCCCCAAAATGTTTCCTTGTTGTGCAGCTTTTGGTGGCATCTTTTTTTTTTTTGGTGTCCTAGATAGTTTCACTTATGACATAAACTGATAACATTCAACAAAAGACAAAGGGATGTTATGTGACAAAGCTTCCAAGTGTATAAAAAAACAACAGTTATCCTCCATTTAAAGAACATTATGCTGAACCAGCAACAACACACACAAACTAATGAGTTGTAAACATTTTTGCATCACTTTCAAAGCCACAATATAAAACATGCATGTTCCAATGAGAACACATTTTGCAAATCCATGTACATTTATGCTAAAATGTCCCAAAAATCTCCCCAATAAAGTCACTGTAGACTTCATAGTCTATAGACCAACATTTAAACTGCTGCAAACATAAATTAGACAAATGCAAGGTGAAGAGTTCTTTAATTTCCACCCTTGGTACTCTACTTTTTCTCAATCCAGACCCTAAACCATACTTTATTCTGTGCAACCAGATAGACTGTGCATGTCTTTGACTTTGCTGTCAGTGAAGTTTTTTTTTTTTTTTCATTTCTGCAGATATTTTTTGCAAGAAAGTATGAGCATTCCAGGGCTGTGCTGTCCAGACATGTTTGACCTCTTGGACATCTTTAGTACCTGTTATTGCCTTTTGGTCTTACCAATGCACCTGCTGTTTTCCAAGCCTTATGCATGATGTGCTCCGTGATTATCACTTTGTTTTTGTTTATCTGAATGATGACTTGATCTTTTTTTGAGACCCAGAGAAGCATGTCTCACATGTTAGGCAGGTGCTGGTGAAACTATTTGTCAAAGTAGAGAAACATGAGTTTGGTGTGGACACTGTGTCTTTTTGGGCAATGTCCTTCAAGAAGAAAGAGTTCGGGCTGTGGAGAAGTGGCCAAATCCCAGCTCACGGAAAGAACTGCAATGCTTCTTGGTGTTTGCCAATTTCTACTGGCGCTTCATCCGGGACTACATTAAGGTTGCCTCGCCGCTAACCAGACTCACGTCCTCTAATGTGCAGTTCTGATGGTTAGTCGAGGCCGACAAGGCTTTTAAACAGTCAAATCACCTGTGTTGATCAAACCTGACACCAGTACACAGTTCATTTTTGAGGTTGATGTGTCTGATTCTGGTGTAGGTTCTATACTGTCCCAGTATGACAGTCCTGGTAAACGCCTGCACCCCTGTGCTTTCTTTTCTTGTCGTTTGTCACCCACAGAGCACAACTATGATGTAGGTGAACGGGAGCTACTGGTGGTAAAACTAGCTCTGGAGGAGTGGAGGTACTGGCTGGAGGGGGCTGAGTTGCCATTAGCGGTTTGGACTGACCATAAAAACTTGGCTTACTTACAGTCGGCTAAACGTCTCAACTCCTGTCAAGCCCGTTGGGCAATGTTCTTCAGTCGCTTAAACTTTGTACTCACCTACTGTCCTGGATCCCGTAACACTAAGTCTGAGCAGCAGATCTACTCTGAGCCCCTCTGAGATGACCAAGCCCAGCCACCCTGCAAAGGAAACTCATTTTGGCTGCTTGTTCCCACGATCTTATTCTTTCTGTCACTACCCACAGCTCCTGACCATAGGTGAGGGTTTGAACATAGATATATCAGTATATTAGGAGCCTTGCCTTTTAGCCCAGCTTCCTATCTACCACAAAATACCTTTGCAGCATTCACATCACTGCTGACGCTGCACCAAATCCGCCTGTCCATCTCCCGCTCCAGTCTTCCCTCACACATAAATAAGACTTTGAGATACTTGAACTCTGCCGCTTGGGGCAGGATCTCATCCCAGACCTGTAGAGGGCACTCCACCTTTTTGCACAGGAAAGACCATATATGAGTTGTAGAGTGTACACTTAAACTGAGATGGTTGGGGTCTCAAGATTTTCCAATCTACATGGCAGACTGGACTCTTTCTGTAGAAAACTGCTTGCATGCTGGTAACTCGAGAGGTTTTCCATTAGAGAAGCAGAACTGACGGACATCCATCGTGGCTAAGACACTTACTCATGACATGTAACCCAAGCAACCCCACTTTAAGACTACCAGTTTACCAGTTTTGGTGTAGTGTGGTAGTTTTTGTTGATAAACTGTATTTCCACATTAATGAGATATTCAGACAAAACAAGTGGACGAGACCAAAACTATTTGGCAGTACAACCAGTCTACGAACTCTTGTGGTTAAACTGCTGTGTGGGTAAATTACCATCCTTTTGCAAACATTAGGTCTCTACAAAATCAGCAGCGTAAGCCCACACATCTTCAGCTTTAACAATTTAAACTGCTTTACAGCATCACTAATGTTTTTCCATGTTCATAAAGTAATTAAGTATTTGCAGATTTCACCGATGGGTTTCAATTTACCGAAGTGCTGCAGATAATTGTATTGCCAACCTCTAAATGAAGTTATAAAACGGAGGATCGCTACTACCATTTTCTCCAATCTCATGGGCGTCTTGTGCCTGATAGAGTGAACAGAAGTATCATTAGAGCCCTAGTGAATTGGTTGGAATTAAAAGAGATGTTTGTCATTGCCCGAGAAGTCAAGCATTCGCTTTGCAGAGCAAATTCAAGTATTACGCAGTGTGATGCCTTCAGCGGGAGATGTAGAAAAGAAACAAATAGGTGAAAGGAGCAGACAACAGACTGATAGATGAGGAAAAAATGATGAAATTTAGAGGTACCATTACTTTTGAGCAGCTTGTGCCAGCTGAGAAAGGACCCTGTTGGGAGTTATGCAAATGCCCAAGTTGGTAGCCTGTCAGAAAATCCAAATTCAGCTCGAGCATGTGTCAGCCCTTGCTCTCTGTGGAGTCCTTACACGCTTTATTATTCATTTCCAGACATCACTTGTGGCTCCTGGCCACATTTTCAGAGAGCAGAGAGGGAAACATCCTTGAGAGGCACCGGGCAGAGAGGCGGGGAGCAGTGTTCGCACTTCAGCTCACTTACCAATCCCGTTGGCATTACCAATCCCAGCGGATGAGCGGAGCCCCACAGAGGCATGGGCGGGATTTAAAATAGCATATGGCCGAGCACTATCATTGTAATTGCAGCTTTGTGTAAATGACGAACCCCTGTGCAGGACACTAAATCCACCTTGTGCTGCTGAACGCATCTGCTTATCTCTCTGCAAAAGTAGAACACTTCTGTGTTTAATAAACAGGCCGCCCTCATGAGGCTGCTGCAGAGAGAGAAAGCTCAAGCAGCAGGAAGTAGAAGGGAAAAATGAGTCGTATCGCTCCAACTTAGAAACATCCATTCCCTCTCAAATGTACCTTTTCAGCACATTCACTTTCATTTTTTGCTTTCATTTCTGTGCTGTCGGTAGCACTGGGTTGATAACATTTTTCCTAAAGACTGTGTTTTGCATATTTCAGCCCATTTGCCACAAAAACTGGGCCCATTTGGACTCGAGTAAATGATGGAAGAGGCCCGGGAAAACACTCCGCTACAGCCCCATCAGCCCGGGTAAGTTGGTCCAGATGTTACTCCTTCAAGGAGAGTTTTCACACTCCTCTTGATAGATTCTTGTCATTAAAAAGCCAGATGTGAAATAATTATCTTTCCAGCAGACTCTTGATTAAAGCTCCTTAGAGGAACTTTTGATTTTTGTCAAATTTGGTACCCACCTCTGTACTTCTCTTGTCCTATACATGCTTGGATGTCTTCTGACCAAAAATCTTATTCTGACTAGTGAGGGAGAAAAGATGTACGCGCAAACAGGGATGACCTGATCCTTGGTGAGGTTGTTAAGAAAAGTGGATTTAAGGACGTTGGAGAGCCTCACAAGAAGTGGACTGAGGCTGGAGTCAGAGCATCAAGAGCCACCACACTCATGACTTCAGAAAAGAGCAAATCCAAAGAGTATTATTGGGAAGAAAAAGAACCTCGACTTTTGCTCAGTGTCCCAAAGTCCACTTATTTGGGAATCAAGGACCTTGAGTCTGGAAAAGACTGGATAAGCACACAATCCAAGGAGTTTCAAGCCCAGGGTGGAGCTTCTGTAGCCTTATGGTTGGGGGGTGCCATGGTCAATGAGGCCATTTACTAGGTGACTTTTGAGCTTCTGTTAAGCTTTATAAAGATACCAAATCTCTTTCCAGCAGGACTTTGCACCTGCCCCCAGTGCCACAACAACTACCTCATGGTTTGGCCAACTAAGGAGAATCTGAGGGATGTATGGATATCACAGTAAAAGAGTCCCAACTAGGCACTGGTTGGGTAAATGAATGAAAATGAAACTGCTCCGTTCAGGTGTGACCCTCTCCCTTTCAAAGAACATCCTCAGATTGTGAACTACCAGACGTCTCCTTGGTTTATACATTATCCAGAAAATCTGAGCACTCATTGGCACTAATTGGTATTCGCATCTGGTAACATTAAACTTAGTGTTCTGTTGAACTTAAGCATGGGAGTGAGAATGGTTGTTGGTGATCCACATAGAGGACATGATGTAATAGGATATTATGCTGTTGGTTAACATTTGCCAACTTATGAATTAGCTCTGGGCAAAGATCGTATGTGGCAAACTTTTCACCGCTCTCCAATATGGCTGCTCTTGGCTTCAAAAAGCAACATGGTGGCCAAAAATCCAACTCTTAAGACTGCCAGCTGGGATCTGGCTAGAGTTGCTTTACTCAACAATTCCAATTTTGATGACACTATCAAGAGTATCATTCCGTGAGTCAGCCAATACAAAGGTCTGATCAATATCTTATTATTGATATTTTCCTCTGATTTCAATACAAGTGCTGACATCCTGAACAAAAAGCAGTGAACGCCAGTTGGCCATCGCCTTACGGATAAGTTGAGACCAAGATATTGCTGTAAAAAGCTGTTTTCACTCCAGTTTTTATGGTGGTGAGAATATCACAGGGGCAAAACGGTTTAGCAACGGAGGACTTTCCCGGATATCGGCTCTAATTCAATTTCCTTTCCTGCTCATTAACTTGTAGTCCACTCATTAGTTAAAGGCACTGCTGTTTGGATTGGCTCAGCATTTTGAGTGGAGGTGGATAATGTGTCAGGCTGATATACCCTGAGATCAGAGCGGGAAATTCTCAGAAGTCATTTGTAAGTTTGTCGAGAAGCAGCTGAACATGTTTTTTTCTTCACTGTTGACAAAAATGTACTGAGAGAAATGTTTATGATTGCCCCGAGTAACAGCAATAACTGCCATCTGTTGGCTTCAAAGGGAAGCTGATGCTATTTCAGCAACTCTGGTTTATGAAGTATTGAACTCTTCTCTTTAATTCCTCTCTGATTTAAACTTTAAGTGACGATGAAAGAAACTATAAAAATATCCCTATTATTGGTGAAGGTGAACTTTTTAAGGCATTTTTAGATAGTTTCACAACAACTCAGAGTCTGGAAAGACTTTCTTCCCATTAATTCATGTATCCTCCCCTTATGCTGGCCTTATTGCCAAAATTATTTATAATTCTGACAGTGAGAGTGGGAAGCTGCTGCCGGCAGGGGGAAAGCAAGGAGAACGCCAGGGAGTAAAGTTATATCGTTAATTAATTAACACAGACAATCTTATCTTTCCGACTTCGACAGTGAGTTTTTTAGCCAGAGGGTCCCAGCTGTAGGACAAGTGTAATATTAACTCAGGAGGAGGAAGAAGAGGGTGAAATAGCTGGAGGTCACAGCCAGCTGATTCATATAGAAAATCAACCCTGTTGATATGCACTGGAGCTTAAACCACAGAGAGAGTGCTGTAGCATGTATCAGGTCATAGGCACAGCTAAGGATATTGATGCCTGGACTGGGGACATTGTGAAACCCAACCTGTTAGAAGTTACAAAAGAACTGCATGCAAACTGGAGGAGAATTCATGATGACCAAAGGTAGCGTGGTTAAAGGCCATTTTCCTCTCATCTCCCTCTCTAATACTCACCAGGTGGTCAGTGTACAGAGATCCAACTTGGTAAAGATCCTGGGATCCTGTGGTAGCTCAAAAGCAGAGTTCATTAAAGGCAGGGGATATTTGTTCTTAACTGTGATGTTGTTTAGGTCCCTGAAGTCTATACAAGGTCTGAGTGTCTTATCCTTCTTACTTACAAAAAAGAAGCCTGCTCCCAGCGGTGAAGAAGAGGGTCTGATGATTCCAGCTGCCAGGGACTCAGAGAAATATTGCTCCATAACCTCTCTTTCTGGCCATGAAAGGCCAGCTGGAGGGGGGGTCCAGGTAGCAGGTCTATAGCACAGTCATAGGTAGTGACAAGTCCTTCCTTTTGCTGAAGACTTCTTTGAGGTCATGGTATTCAGGTGAAATAAGAGTCGAATCCAAAGGATGTGGTTGGTGGAGAGTGGGGTTCAAGGCTAAGGAGGACAATGCAGACTGCAAACACACAGAATGACAATGGGTGCTCCAACCAATTATGTTGTTCAGGGACCAGTCAATATGTGGGTTATGTAGTTTGAGCCAAGGATAACCAATCACCAGGGGATTCTGAGGAGCAGAGATTACCTTGAGTGACAGTTTCTCATGATGATTACCAGACAAGACCAGGGTGACCTGGGGGGTCTTTTCAGAGACTTGTGTGAACCTTTTACCATTCAAGCCCACAGCTGAGTTAGGCTTCTCCAGCTGCTCCAGTTCACAACTTTGTTTGTCCTTTCAGGAGTTTCAAACTACTTATACGGGCTGTCAACCTGTTGCTGCTTGGATTCATCAACAACTTTGAATATCGCATCACTGACTAAGGTCTCGAATAAAACGAGCATTCTGGCAGGGAATGACAGATACAAGGGGCAGATACTGCAGATCCTGACACTGTTGGCTTTGTCTGACTCATGTTAATAAATCGTAAATATCTCCATGTACATGTTTTGCATTAGAAGCAGTCATTTTAAAATACAGTGGGAGGACTGTATTACCCATTTGGACAGGGTAAATCATGGATCCCCCAGGAGGATAAGATAAGGTGACTTATTAAACAGGTGTCCAGGTTCCTTTCTTGACCTTCCTCTAGTATGAGGAGGACCCTGCTGCAGAAACTGAATGAATTAATAAAAATGCACCTACTGGATACACATTTTTCACTGCAGCTGATACATTTCCGATAACTGACACCAGGACATTAGTTCTGTATGTGGAGCGAGTCCTGTTCAGCTGACACAGCCGATCAATATTTACTACACAAGCTGGCTCCTAAAAAGTCTTTACAGGAAGCAGAAACGAGAGGGGTCCCTTTTTTCTGTACATTTAGTAAGCAAATATTTGCCACTTTTGTGCTGTGTTGTTTTCTCGTCCATCAATGTCCGCCAGGCGCAGTGTTACATCATAATCTTTGCACAGGGCTTATTGCATTCTGTCATGAAAATGTGATTTCTCTCAAGGCTTAACGTGCTTTCTCTCCTCACTTTGTGGATCTGTCCAGCTGTTTCTCCTTTTCTTTTTCACCTTCTCTCTCCTCTGCAGGATGATGGATGCAGCTTTGCTAATCATGAGCTCTCCTCTGTACCTCATCCACTGGGAGGCCTCCTCTCAGCTCCATCTGCTTTGTTCCCCTTCATTTTCTCTTTCCTCTCTCCGTCTGTATTTTTTTGTTTTTTGTTTTTTGTTTTTTCTTCCTCTTACCGTTTCTCCTTCACCATCTTCTCTCGCCTCTGTTTGATGATAGATGTCGCTTCATCAGCTTTTGCTATCTGTGGGACTCTGGGGCCTGTGATGCCAGAGGACCCAGAGGATAGCGGGCCAAGCCAAACCTTCCCAACGAGGTGCTCATTAAACTCATCATGGGAAACTAATGAGGATGGATTTGGAGGCTGGATGTGCTTTTGTACCAAGGGAGTGCTGGGCTTCTCTCAAACTGTCTGTTCATCTGTTACACCCAGAGAACTGAAGCTGTGTTTTTCTCCTCTGGCTCTTTGGCTTTAGTCCTGCTCTCTTTCAATTTTCTCTTTCAACAAAATATGAGACAAATACTTAAACAATACAGGACTTCAATAATATGAGAACTCTGCTTAGCTGCAAGCATTTATATCCGAGGATCTAATTAGTTAAAACTGAAGGGGTGTTGCAGAGTGACTCATTTCTTAGTCATTTTAATGGAAATTAAAGCTCTGACTGACCCAAGAGAACAAAATGTATTCAACATGGCTTTACACATGATCAGAGAGTCTGTAAGCAATGTCGAACTAGCGTCCCACAGGGGCGTAAGCAGTGGCGCATCGCAACCCCTGTCACACCAGAGAGAGGCTAATGCTTGCAGAGCTAGCACCACTAGCAAGTTTATGATCACATGCTGGTGATTGCAGCATATTTAAATCTTAAACTCAATTTTCCAGTTAAAATTACTGGCAAACAATTCTGTGCTCTGCTGCTCTGCTGATCGACCACAGTCGTAGGGATGGGGCCAAAAACATCGAGCTCATGCAAAGATATTAAAAAAGTGTAACACACTGTCTTTAAATAATTAAAATGCAACTCATACTTTTTTTAACCTATTGATAATTCTGGTGTTAGGATTGTAACCTGTAATCGCTTTGTAGACTAAATGAGCATCCCTGGAGCAACATTAAATTTGATTTGACACTGAACTGTTTTGCATTATGTGTTTTCCAAAGCTTAAAAAAATCCCCTGATAGAGTGTGATATAATGGTTGAAACAGTGAAATCCAATTCCAAATGGCAACAGAGAGCGGTGGTGTTCTGCTCTTAAACTCAGTGTGGAAAGTTTGCATTTTTAATTGTCCAAAGCAACACTTCAGTGTAAAAGAACAGCCAAAATGCAACAGTCGTTTACTAAATGTCCTTTGAATATTTTTCCACCTAGACAGCCTCTAGTTTGAAATGCTACCTTGCTAACCCCTCCTGCTGCAGGTGAGGCCAACGATGACCTTCAAGGACAAGGAGGTGCCATGATGCATGATAAACCTGATCTCCCAAGTGAAAGGGGACCGGCTCTTTGCATTAAAATCGTTAATTTTTATATGCAAATGCACAATATATACATGTATATGTTATAGGCTAATTTTAACATACTTAGATTAAATATTCTACCTCTATCTGGTCCGTTCCACTAAATGTGGTGACATTCAGCACATTGTACCTTTAATAGTTCGTCTGGCTCAGTAATTTTGTTTGACACATTTTTTTTTCAGTGTTGCAGCTTATGCTAAAATGCCATGCAGCAGACTTTTCCATCATGCTCAGACAGAGAACACCTTCATGGCCCTCCATTCCAGCTTCAGCTTAACCATGACCGAGCTCCTGTGTGCACAGCACTGTGAGAATGTCTTTACAGGTATGTGTGAATGAATAAATTACATGCATGAGCAATACATACTGCACGTTGTAATTTATTCAGACAGGAGGACTTTGGTACTCTGACAACCATCTCTTTTTAAATCCTCCTGGGAACATCAAAGCAAGTGTTAATTAGAATTAAAATACATGCTGCTGTTATTTTGCCGCTCCTAAAGATGAATTTACACCTAAATGTACAGCACAACATGCAAAAAGCAGCAGAAGCTGATTCCAAAGCCTCCCTGGCGTCTTACCACAGATTTAGAAGTACTTTTCTTCATTACTTGGCATAATTTGGATTCACAATGGTCCAGGGACTATCAACCCGTCTGTGTCATTTAATTATGGGTGTATGAAATGAGAGTTTTTCCTCCCATACTCCTTTAATGTTTCCTGGAATTGATAAGAGAGAGGAAGCTCATCACATTACGCTGCAAAGCTGTGATCCTCCTTTGTTGCAGCTCACTCGCCCTAATGGGCCTCATCAGCGTCATAGGCAGATACTCGACTATTAGCCGAGGAAAGACAAAAGTCCTCATGGGAAAAACAGAAAAAGGGAGGGAGCAAGGTGGGAGGAAAGGAAGGAAGGGGAACAGAGAAGAGAAGAGGGAAGAGGCAACAACAGAAGGTTGATGATGATGATGATGATGATGATGGCAATGAGTTGACAGAGTTGAAGGGTGATATCTGTTATATGTTCAGAAAGCACCAAGAATTGAGCCCATGAAGTTTTGCCAGTTTTGCTCTTGTTTTACGTGTTTCTTAATTTATTTAATTAACCAGAAAAAAACATGTTGAGATCAAAAATCTCTTTATCACAACCGAAACATTCATCGATTACAATCGAAACGCAATCGTTAAGCGCCGTGGTCATTTAAAGGGAACATCTGCAGACAGTTGAGTTTGCCACCAAGTCATTGAGTTTTTTCTTAAAAAACATTCAAAGAGACTAAGTCTTTGAGTTTCCGACTCTTCTGAAGCTCATTTCAAGTAAAAGAGGCAGCAAACATTCATGTCTTTTTCCTAGATTGATCCTTACTCTTGGGAATGACAGTGAGAGCACATTTTGGGAATGGAGTTTCTGAGATGGGACGCTTATTTAACCATTTATGTCCTGCTATATGAAGCCTAAGACCTCAAATTCTGCAGGCAAAAGATGTTAAATTGAAAAGAATTTGTTTAAAGGGGTGGAAAATACAGTTTCGCATCACAAGGTATTATGATATGACTACAAAATCAATGTAACCTGCTAAAAACAGTATCTTGCGGCAAAACACAAGACCCATTAACTAATAATATTATTCCAACAGGCTCTCTGTAAGACTATTTGTATAATTTGATTATGTTTTAAGTATTTTTAAAGAATCATAGAGTCTTCAACCATAATGCATAACTACTTCCTATTTTTTCTGCTCTTTTAATTTTATTTCCTCCATTTAAACCACAAAGTGGAACACAAAAGAGGACCTTTATTTTTGGAAGCGCCGGGGCATATTTGATCCCCAAGTGCCAGAACTCAGTTATGTGTGCTCATGCTCAGCCATAATTGGCCACAAGAGACCTGTCCCTCCTGGTTGTTTGGAATAACTGGTGAATTAACATGGTTTTAGCTAGGCAGTCAGCAGTATGATGGCCAAGATGGTCAAAACTGGGCACAACAGACTCACAGATTTGATTGGATTGGATTTCAAACAAACACTGGGGACCCAGTTGCAGACCCTCACAAAATCAACACAGGTGAGTGAGCCATCCAAGTCTGAGTCCATGGATTTCAGCTGTTTGCCTCTTGGGCAGGGTGAGTTGGGTGAGTTTTTGCCCTAAGTGGAGGAGTTTAGAGTTGTTCAGTATCTCAGGGTCTTGCTCACAAGGTAGACTGCAAGAGTGACAGGTGGGTTAGTAAAGCATCAACAGGTCATTTAGCCAGACCATCCTAACCAAGTTCTAAGGGTGGCACTTTGAGGGAGTTTTGAGTAGAACCGCTGCACCTTTAGATTGAAAAGAGTCACTTGAGGTGGAATTTGATAAGGACGCCTCCTGGGGGGCTCCTTCCAGAAGTAGGCCTAATCCAAAGCTTACTGGAGGGATTGCATATCCCATCCGGCCTTGGGATCCTACAAGAAGAGCTGATGAATGTTGCCAAAGAGAGAGAGGGAGGTTTCGGTCTACATGCTTCGACTGCCGCCCCTTGGACCCAATCTTTCCATCTTTTTAAATGCAGTTGCAAACCGGGAAGAAGTTTAAGGCAAGTTTAAGACTCCTTCTCGGGTCTGTTTCTTGTCCGTGTGGAGAGCTGTGAAAAGACCACTATGTGTCAGATTACTGAGGTTAATAAGAGTAAGTATGTGGAACACAGCATTAAGACCTGATAACAAATAAGCTTTAAGAAGATGGCCACAGTGGGAATATGGTCGATTGTGAGGAAAACCCGAGTAATGACAGTTCTGTCTGTTTTTCTAGATCTTTCAGACAACCAGAGCCAGTGCAAATGCCTCAGCAATGAGCCATTGTGGACCTAAAGAGTGTTACTGACTGTCAGTGGTCACATGGTGTCATCCATAATGCATTTGTCCCCCGAGGAGGTCCGCCTGGCAGAGGAAGAGTACGTGCATTCAGACACAAACACACACATGGTCTCAGAACCCTCTCTGATTCTGATCCATTATGGATTTCAGGACTGGTCTCAGAACGCAGTGTGGCCCTGATTTATCTTCATGAGATGCTGCAACAACAACAAGAGGGCAAACTCTGCAGCTGGTTCTTAAGTAGGAACACTGAGCGGACACATGCATGCACACACACACACACACACACACACAGACTCTGCATGAACTGACCCGCTACACCTGGGAGCAGGAAATCATGCAGCCACACATGCTCATTTGATCTTCGATAGTGAGGAGGTCTTTCTCGCTCTGGACTCACCTGTCCCAGTCAGACCTGCAGGTGAGGCGAGGCATACAGAGAAATAAAAATACAGAGAATGACACGATAAAATTATCTCTGTACTGTACTTTGTATTTTCACAAACTTGAGGTTTACTTTGCAGCTTCCTACTAATAACTTTGCTCACTTCATCATCTCTCCCACTAAATATTGACCAGTTTTTAAATTAATCAGGGAAGAGAAACATGTTTTAGGGATTCAAGCTTCACTGTGGATCCATGATGGACTGTTATAAAGGAGTTCAAAAACCTCTCAGGACTCAAAAGTTACTTAAAATTTGACGTCTTTATTTCGGCAAAAGAAATACCACAATCTCTTATGAACGCACCTTACAGACAAATCTAGTTTCCTTCAAGCTGATAACTTAGCATTTCTCTTCCCTCAAGTCTCACTCTTTTTGGCAATTTTAGTCATTTCTGACTCAGCAAAACCATGTTGTACAAAATGACTAATTCAAGTCTTGAACCACTGACCTGGAAGCCAATGAGAAACAACTCAGTGGTTAATCATAAATCTGTCAGAGAGTCTTATTTACAGTCGACTTTCTCTTGAAGTGATTTATGGTGCTCGGACATCATTGTTTACCAGCTACAGCAGGAAAATTAGGAGTTTTTCACCGGTATTAAAGCAGACTTAAACGGATACTGATGCTCCTTTAGGACCTAGAGGCTTACCACAGCGTCAACAACAAGATTACATGTTTTTGTGTAGAAATTATTAACGCTTATAAACATGCGACAAAGTTAAGACTGGCAAAGACGTCTCAGATGCTGCAAAATATGTCATGGATCAAGCAGCCAAAAGAGGTGAGTAATCCAGCACTGCCAGGGGAGGGGCAGGAGGTTCAGCGTGTGTTAGTGAAGCAGAGGGACAAAGGGAGCATGAGGAGAGAGACCAACATGGAGTGTTTGATGAATGGATGTAGAGCTGGGGATGCAGGTTGATGCAAGTCTGTCAGGTTTAACAGACTTAAGGGATCATTGTGAAGGTCCTTACACACCAGGCGAGAATTCGCCAAGCGAATTATTCGCCTTTTTTTAAAACAGCATAAAGTCAATGCAAGCTTCCACACCGGCGGCAATTTTTCCACGGGGCGAAAAGCCGCTTTTATTTTTTCTCTCCTGTGTCGAATTTTTCGGATATTCGCAGGCGAATATCTGGACCTGGTAGACCTCTGGCCAATCAAAAGTCATGTTGTTGATGACATCACAGACCCATACGGCTGGAGGAGAGGGAGAAGTTTGAGATTATGAAAACGCAGAGAAAGACAGCTGAGGTGCATCCAAAACTCTTTCGATTTACTAATGAAGTAGTTTTCTCACAAGATGACACTCTCTTGTCTTCCTTAGGAGACAGATGTCATGTGTCATGTCCGTGCCGCAAAGCGACTTTATTAATTCGCTTTGCAAAAAATATACGCATATTCGCTTCGCGGCCGGTGTGTATAGGCGAAAGCAATTTTTCGGACCGGCGAATATTCGCAATTTTCGTCTCGCTTTTTCGCTTCGCTCCGCAAATTCGCCGGTGTGTAAGGACCTTGAGAATGCACGTGAATATAGTATCAGTGCAGCCTAACCCCCAATTTCAACCGCATCCAGAAAGGCTGCGAAAAGGCCGTATCCACCGATCGCAGCTGATCATAACCATTCAAGTTAATGTGTCAGTGTCCACAGGCTTCTTTCCGTTCTGCTGCAGATCAGTGGACCTCACAGCCGATCACAAGAGTTCTATTTTTTCTGGACGCCGCATAAATTTAGGACAGATTAACCCGTGCTGGAAAGGATGTCAGGTACAGACACAAAATAAATCATTAGTCTTCTTTTCAAAATAAAACATTATGGGTTTCAGGCAGATCGTATTTCACACCATGCAAATGGGCGGGGACAAACAAGTAAAAGGTTTTCAGACAGCATTTCACCTCGTTGACACCAGAGATGAAGAGATGCTGATTCCAGAAGTCTAGAAGTAGATTTCCTCCTCTGGAAGGGAACACTCTACTGCTTATATGGTTCTGTGGCTGTCTTTATAAAGACAACACATGAATCCGCAGGTTCTTGAGAGTTCTCGCGATTTCCACCACAAAATTCGTCTCACAAACGGATCTGGTAGAAATTGGTGGATGGTGAAAATCGCCGCCGTTCTGGATCTGAGCTGTTCGGGATGTGATGGAAATTGGGGGTAAGTTCCCTGTTTGACTTTCCTCCCATGCATGACTGTATATCAAATAAAATACACTGATGTCATAAGAATAAAACACACTCAGGACATGCTAATGTGAGTACTTAGAGTGGTCAAGAAAATACCTTAACATGTACTTTCTCCTTCCTCCCGAAGAAAAGGCCTCATCATGTCCTTCAAGTTATTTTCTGCTTCTCCGCTGACCTCAGGGGGCTCTGAGAACATGGACGAGAAAACGACCTAATGTCTGGAGGCGTGCAGGCAGAAAAACGACCATATGTTCTCATGACCTGCTGGCAGACGTTTTTCAAATTCAGTCTGGGAAAAGAGAGGACTGCTGTAAAACTAAGTGGAAGCAAATTAGCACAAATTAACAACAGGACATTGATTTTTAGCTCTTAAAGGTTAATGTGGTTTGTGACTCTTCTGTCTGAGAGACTGTCCTGAGAGAGAGAGAGAGGCTGGAGGGGGGAGACTCAAATGAGAAAATGAGGAAAGGAAAGAGAAAAGCAAATTGCTTCCATTTTCTTTGAAATCTAAAGACTGATGGACTGACAAAGAATTGAAACCATTTGAGAAGAAAGAAAAGAGGATTGGTTTGGTTAAAAATGACTTTCCTTGTCAGTTGTGCATCCTGACCTCATTTCCTGACTATAATTTTTCCCTTTTAACATTTTTCTCTTTGGTTTTCTGCACAATTTGCCTTTAAATCTGATTTTTTTTGCACCTTTTTGTGTGACTTTTGTGTGTTTTGTTTATATTTCTCCCTCTTTTTGCCATAAAACAGCTGGTCACTAGGCCAGACAAGCAATAAGACCAACCCTTAAAAATATAGTCCTACCATGGGGGTATCTGGAGTTGTAAAGATATAGTTTTATAGATCAGCGGTGGTGGAAGGCTCGAGTTTGGAGAGGAAAGATGACCTGACAGCTTCCACAAGGCCGTAATTGTCTGGCTCAACCCTGCACATGGTTTACACACACAGACACACACAGAAATACAAGCAGGTGTAACGCGATGTCTTTTCCTGTGTTTATGTTACAAAACTGCTGTTTAGCTTTCACACACGTACATATTTTATTTGTGTTTTCCGCTGCGTTGCGTCTTTCTTTCCTGCCTCTTTCGCACACTTGGATGTTCGTAGGCATCTGTGTGTGTCTAAAGGTGTGTGTTGTTCGTGTCTGAGCTCTTACCGTGTCAAATACCTTCATTTATATTCACCCTCAGCCTCGAAGAGAGAGAGAGGTACACTCTGTATTCAACACTAATGCACAGAAGAGACACAGTCATTTTATAAATAATGATTCATCCTTCAGGCTTGTAGTTCCCCCCGCTTTATACTGTGCCAAAGTTTCCCACGAGGTTCATGAAAACACTTATAAGTTATTAAAATTCACATTCTCTTTAAATTTTATGTTTCCAGTAGATGCCAGATTACCTCTTTCAATCATTTACAATTAAGTGGCATGAGAGAGAGTTTTTAATCCTCTTCAACATTATTTTGAACCACACTATGGAAAAGTTACAGAAAGTTGTTTTTCTTTGAGTGAAAGATTCAGAAGATTTGGAGTAAATATACTCGAGCTCATACATTGTGGGTTAAAAGCCAGTAGATGAAGCAGCGGAGTGGGACAAATTGTTAAGTGCGGTGTCGAGTCGCCCTGAGGAGGCGGTGAAACACTTGAAAGTCTCATTTGTTTACAGTGCAGATGTACTTTTATAATCAATGAGAAAATTCATCCTTTTGAAGAGTATTTACATCCTTGACTCAAAGAGAAATCAAAGAGAGGGTTTGTATGCCTTTTGCAGCCTCTTTTATAAAGCTGAAAAAACCTTTATGTTTCTCACTTACATCCCTTAAAGATCTGGGTCCGAGAAGAGCCGTCTGAGAGCCAAATGACCTCGATGACTTAAAAAAGCTGGATTAAGGCGGTTTAATCGAGAAAGGATCCCCAAACCCTGCTCTGACACGGTAAGATGGATCATAAACAACTTTAGCAATGTGACGATTTAAAGTCCTCTGTGGATCTTTACAGGTTTAATGTGTTCTGGTTAAACTCTTGGGCTCTTATCAGGTTTGAATGTCACAGTTAATGTTAATTCCTGTTCGTATTGAACAGAGACAGATACGAGGACAGTTTTGAAATGCTCCCTTCCTCACTCCTCTCATTGAACCATTTTTTACTGCCATACTAATTGTGCATTTGGGTTACCTCGAAAGTCAGAAGTCCAAGCTGGGACTTACCAGCGAAAGTCGGAAGAAAGCGAAATTGGAGGCAGAAACAAGATGGCTACATCTACGAAAGTTACTTTTGCGCTTGCCTTGTCCAAATATAAGCAAGGACAAGGCAAGGGCTAAAATAACTTCTAAGGCAGGGGTCTTCATATAAATTTTCAGTGGGTCCACCTGAATGAAATGCCTGCAGGCCTGGGTCCAGGGATTTTTATTTATTTATTTATTTTTTTACAGTGCATTACTCTTTTGAAATATTCCCTTCATTTGTATTGCCAATAACTGCCTACTTTCAATTGGCTGTGTGCTTCCTGCGGGTAAAATGAATGCAAACGACTCGGTCCACTCGCCATAAAACACCCTGTTCTCATTCTCTACCTTTCGTGGTTTTGAAGCCGACATGTTTAGCTGCTGCTACAACTTTCTCCTCAGTCTGCCGCCTGACAGTTTTCAACATCGGGATTGCTCGGTAATCTTCGTGTGTCGAGTAGGCTAAAAGGTCTGATTTGATTGACAAGTCAAGCGAGTAAGCAAGTGGTGTAATGCCTTGCTGAAATTGCACGTGCAGTTTACTGAACCAGGCACAAAGCAAGAGAGTAAGGCTGCACGATATTGGAAAAAACTAACATTGCGATTTTTTTCAACCCTGCGATATATATTGCGATATTAAAAATACAGGAATTTTCACCAGATGACCTGAATAGCATTTAATGTTATGCTGCACTGCTGAAATCTTGAGGACAGTTACCCTGCACTGATCTTACCTCTTTTTGTGAATGTTAGAATGGCTTCTGTCTGTCTCAGAGATATTTTTAGCTTTTATTGTGCTGGGACGGTATTGTGGCGACAGATGAACACAGAAGACGTGTTTTGGTCGACATCATCCTTCTTTTAACCGAAATAATTCCAGATAACTGACTTTCCTTTTCTTTTTGGCAACATAACTTAATTTTCGGTGGTTTTCTCTTGTTCGTTGCTCATTTTGCAATCGTTGTTGTTGTTGTTGTTGTTAGCGGTGTTGTGCCGAGAAACGCATGTCCTCCGAGAATTGCATGCATCTCGCAAAACGCGCACCGCTTATAGTAGAGTGGTCCACGGAAATGTACAATTTAAAACCCATACAGTTCTTATTTGTTGGGCTTAACAGTCAGTAAAGTTCCGAAAGTAATTCTCAGCGGACACACGTCTCACTCCATGTGCAGAACATGTGCAGGGGTGGGTTTCCTCCTCTCTGATTTTGATTGACAGCTGGCAGGGTAGTCTGATTGGCAACTGAGAACTGAGTCTGATTGGCAACTGAGTAAAGGACAAAGGTGATTGGTGGATCGCTGCACAGCACATGCAGAGTCACAGGCAGTGTATCTCAGTCAGCTACCCTTGAAATTAACTGAGTTCATTCACTTCCGACATTGTAGGCTCTGCGATGTGACTATCGCACACACGTACATCGTGCAGGCCTGCAAGAGAGAAAAAAACATACATTTTTCTGCGGTAGGCTCGGGTCCGTATTGGACTCTTTCCCGGTCCGGAAGTGGACCGCGGTCCGCCATATGGAGACCACTGTTCTAAGGGCTAAGAGTAAAAGCCTCCCAGGTTATATTCTACGTCTTTTTAAAACAAGAGAAGGACGGTACAATTTAAGAGGGGTTTATATTTTTAAAACAGATAAAAAAGCAAGAACAAATGTGAAAGCTAGATGTGTTTCAGTTTGGGGAGTTAAGCAATGGAATAACCTTAATGATGGGTTAAAATTGTGTAACTCACAGGTAATATTTTAAAAAGCATTAAAAAGCAAAATAATTCACGAGTACATACAGCTTTGAGTAAGACATTTTCTTTCATTCTTTGTGTTTTTCTTTTTCTTTTTTTCCTTTCGTAGTGCAACATATTATTTTAATGTTTTCTTCGTAATATTAAAGTGTCTTGCTTTTTTTTAATCTTATTTCAACATTATCAACTGTTTTAAATATTAAAATGATGTTATAAGGATTGTAAAGGATAGGCAATTATAAGCATTGTGCTTCCGCCTAATCCTTTTTTTGGCCAAGTTTATAATTCTGTTTGTTTCTCATTTGTTGTTATTGTGACCAAAAATAAAACCATTCATTCATTCATTCATTAGATGTAGCCATCTTGTTTCCGCCTCCAATTTTGCTTTTTTGTGACTAGAGGTAACTCGAACGCACCATTAGGCTCATAGTTCACAAAATGTATGCTGTTCTTCTGTCACTTGGTTAACATCTTACTCAGTCCGATATTTAAAAAACGGCACCTCTCTCACCACTTTTTGAAACTGACCCTAACTTTCTATTTTCAGTGATTTTCAAGCCCGCTTCACAAACCAGATTAATACACAAATACAGGAAATCCAGTCCAGCAACTCACAGCTCATTGTCCAGTGGAGATTGTCAGGCACCTTGTCCAGCATGTCATACTTTCTCATTCCTGCTTGTTATTTCCCATTTATCAGAGTGCATTATTCATACTGGAATAGTCAATGTGGTACCTTGGCTAAGATGAAGTCTATTTTTTCATATTGAGTGATACGTACTCCAGGCCTGCAGGAGGAGGTCAGGACTCAGCAGAGTGGAGACATATTTACAGATGATATCAGAGCTGGAACTCTGCGATGAAGAGATCAGCCGCTGAGAGCTGTGCGCCTCCTGAGCTGCTGACCTTTCCAGCTGACAGACGGACAGAAACAGGGAACGACAGACAGATACGAGGACAGTCGAGCTGTCAGTTATGCTGACATTTGTACACTGCAGAGTGTCGACCTGCTGGGATGGGATCATCTACCTGAAATATGAGTGAAGAGGCTCCTTGTAGCAGTGTCACTTTTCACTGTCAGGTACTCTAGCTTTCTGTAGAGACCGGGTTTTATCTAGTTTTTAACACTGAACCAGTGTTCTTGTTCAGTTTTAGACTAGCAGCTGTTGAAAACTAACTAGTATGAAAGTTATGTACCAAACAACACGAGAATCAGACTGGACCCCTTATGTTGTGCTTACTCCAAACACAAATAAACCCAATCACACGAGTGAAATACTTTTAAAGTCAATGCAATTACACAATTGGATGAGAGGTTATGTTGGCTGCAAATGAGGTGGTGTAAACTGAATAGTTCAAATGGACTCAATGAGAGATCTGTTGAGATTAAAACCAACTTCCTCAAAAGGGAAAGTCCCTGATTAGCCTTTTCGCAGATGGCATCCACGTTAAGGTCAAAGGTCAGCTGGTCAGAAGGGAAGGAATAGGGTTGGATATACTGGAGCTGTGCAGTTGGGATCTGACCCTGAAACTTTGCAGTATAGCACTACATCTTATGTGATGCTCACATCCTTTTGCATACAGGTATATTCACATATACATTATATGAGGGGGAAAAAAAACCTTCACACCTGCTGCTACAGTCGAAACCCTCTAGAATAATCTACTACTTTACCTTAGGCATAAATTAAACTAATGAAAATCTATAATGCAACAGTCTTTTGCTTCACCGTCATCTGAAAAACCTGTAAGCTCTTGAGAGGTTTCAAAGCAGCATTTTGTCAAACAGGCATCAGTAAATAATTCAAAGCAGGTTAATTAGAAATGTTTGATTTACTCTGAAGTGATCACAGATATTTTCTTATTTTTTCATGTTTAGAAGCAGATTTTTTAATGAGCCTCATGTTGACGCCACATCAAAGATTGATGCACTTTCCTCTTATTTATGTCAGCTGAGAACACTGCAGCACTTTATGAATAATAAACTGATCTGTGCCAGGAAGAGGAACTTCAGAGGCTTCACTGATAAAAATCCTACTGTGGATCCCCTTTAATGTTTCAAAAGAAACAAAGACACACACACCCCCACTTTGTAGCTCGACACTTGGAAAAATAAACTGATGGATTGTATACATTTTTTTTTTCATTTTCAGAAACTTAAACTTCATGAGTTGAATTATAATCGCACATTAAATCCAAGTATGCACAAAAATACTGGATATGGTATGTAGGTATTCATTCGATGAGGAGAGCATTTGATATGTTTGATTTACTGATACTGATACTGTCCATTATACAGAGGGAGAAAAAGATGGTCTGTTTCTCACTTTGATCCACAAGTGATTTGTAGTGATGCTGGTCGATTATAAAGAGGGAACTTTTTATATGTAACAATTAAAAATGTTGTATTCATCAGAAGGGCAACCAGGAGCGATTTTTTGATATTTAAATGCTTAGAAGGACATCCGAGGGGCACTATGTTTTATCTACCAGAAGAAAGGCATTCAGAGACCAATTAAGTATGTTTTATCCATATAAAGGGCATTCAGGGACTACTTTGGTATGTTTAATCGATTGGAAGGGCATTCTGGGGGCATTTTTACATAAAAATCTATAGAAAGGCATTCAACGGGGCACTATATGATGTTTCATCTGCTCAGGGAAAGGCATCCAGAGGGCACTAAAAATGTTAAATAAGGTGGAAGGGCAACCAGACAGCAATAGTTTATGTTTTTATCCATTCAAAGATAACTTAAGTATGTTTTATCTGTTGGAAGGGCATTTTGTAATATAAATTCTATGGTAAGGCATCCAACCAGCACCATATTGTTTTATCCAAGGGTATCCAGAGAACACAAAATTACGTTTAACCCAGTGGGAGGTGTCCAGAGAGCACTTTAATATTTTTTTTATCTACTTGTGGAATGGCATCCAGAGGGCATTGAATATGTTTAACCCACTGGAAGAACATCCAGAGAGGACTTAATTAGGATTTATCTACTGGAGGGGCATACGTGTTGTACGACATGACATTTTAATCCATGTAGAGGCCTTCGGAAGACATTGTGGAGGACACTTTCTTATACTTTATTTAGCATTAAAGAGAGTTTTTGTTATCAGCTTACAAGGACATCCAGGAAGACCTTTTTGCATTTCATCAGGTGAAGGTCATTCAGAGGGCACATTATAACGACTAGAAAACCAGACACATGTTTCATTGAAGGTCATCTAGGGGTCAGGTTTGTAAAACCCTGTCTGCAGGAAGGGTATCCAGAGAAATTCTTCTTCGAAAACATTTCGACAACAGGAGGGCCTTTTTATTTTTATCATAATTTGTTCCCTGGACAGACATCAAGAGTGCAGCTTCCAGAGTGTACTTTTTCACATCGTATTTGCTGGAAAGACACCTTTAGATGCTCCCTGTCCCCCTATGAACACAAAACTGTTGTGCTGTTTAGTCTTGTTTTTTGCTTTATGGTAAAAGGTGTTATTTGGAATTATCTATGGAGCACTTTAAAGCTGTTGTTTTCAACAGAGTGCACTTACTTGAAGTGCTGATAATAACAGTTTAGAGGGTCAGCTTATCGTTTTTAAATACAATGCTGCACCACATTTGCGCACCACTCGACAGTTACAAAAAGGATGTATAATGAAGCACAAAATGAGCCGGAGAATACTCAAAGCATGAGTCTGTAATGGGGTGCATTTATCTTCTGTTAAAAAATATACTCCAACAAGGGAATACGCCTGAATTTAAGCAAAAGAAACAATTTCGACGGATGAGAATGTTTTCTTTGTCGGAAGTTAACAGCTTTAAAACTCTCTCTTGCCGCAGGGTGAAAATACAGTATGTTCCGCCTCTAACTGCAATTTTGCAGCTGACAAATGAACAAATGATTCTGTCAACTCATGAACACATCTATCAAATCTCAAGCAAATAAGGAAGTATGCTCCTCTCTGAGAAAACTCATTTTTAACTTGTAGAGAGGACCATAAATGCATAAAAAAGTTATCCACTTGGTGCAAAAATATGCAAAAGCTGGTATTTAAAAGCTTGAAAATGTTGGACGGTTACCTAACTAACATTCACCTCATATTTAATCTGTTTTTATTCAAAACATACCCTTTTACACCTGAGTGCTTTTGGGCTGAAGTTTAATTTGCTGAGCCTACAACCTGACATTAAAGATTATGGCAGCTACTTCTATTTTGGGTTTTATACTTACTATTTTTGACAAACCCATCCTGCTTAGTTTGAATGTGCCCCGGCGTATTAGCAGCCTGACCTTCGTTTTTGCAGGTAATGAGAATGAAAACTCAGTAAACAGTGTTTTGCTTTCCTTCTCCCTCAGAGGAGCTTCGCCTTGACTCGGCAGAGAGAGAGAGAGAGAGATGGAGGAGGAGGAAAGATGGTAATGCTGCTAACATCTCTGCACCACCCTTCTCATTACTGAGCTCGCAGAGAGGCAAATCAATAGGGATATGAGCCGATGGGGGAAAACTAGACTGCAAGACTGACATGTTTCTCCACCACAACTGCCACCTCATCTTCCTGTCATCCCTTCATTTCCTCCCGCACTTAGCGGAGAGTTAAAAAGATGAGATCTCTCAAAGTGAGGGAATTATATAAAGCCCTCCTCTGGGGTTACGCTGAGCGGCTGTGGCTTTTCTGTAAGCGTATACTGAGGTGAGCCAGCAGGACAGAGCACGCCATGGGAGATTAAAATCTGCGCCTAAGGCCCCATGTAGCTGGGAGCTGTCATATCTGTTCACTGGTTATCACCGTGGCAAGCGGCCTCACACGCCAGTTTAGGCTCGGCACCACAGATCCGTCTCTGGTGAATTCCTCCCCTAATACCGATCAACATGTCAGGAGACTGGCGGAGAGAAGTGAAGTTGAGGGGGTTTTCATCCTGGGACTGGAGTCTTTTGCGGGTTGATGATGCATGACCTCCGTTTATCTTCTCATTGAAACAAGCCCCTTCAGCGGGCGCCTCTTACAGTGTTTGTTTACGTGAGTAAACTGAGAAAAATTCACAAAACGAACACTGCACTTATCCCCAATCTCTTAATTGATGGTTTCAGACTACACTGGTGCAGAAGTACATTTGAATAATTAGTCAAAACATCATCACCATAAAGCACAGTTGTTTTTTTACTTGAGTGCAGTGTATCATCAGTTTTGCCGGTAAATTTCCTCGTTTTATCCCTTTAAATGAACATTAATGGATCACATTAAACATTTCAGAATCAAAGTTCATACGTTGTCTCTGTGACAGACTATTTACTCGCTTTTTCACCCTTGCATGCTGGGATATGCTCCAGCAGCCTTGGTGCCTGTAAGCTAACAGAGAGAAGAAGCAGATGGATGTTTGAGAATATTAATTCTGCACTTTTTCTTCCTTCAACCAGCTTAGAGGTGATTGACAGCAGCAGTCTCACTTACACAGCCTGAACGCTGTTTGCTGAAATTAAAATGAGATGGTACATAATACTGCATGTCCTGTGGAGCTGTGCTGCCTCTGGGGAGGGGAAAGAATATGAATTTTTGTCTTCTGGTGCCCCATAAATGATAAAGCATGCAGTCTCAGCAGGGAGTACTCAAGTCCCCGCCTCACATCGGCTCAGATTGTCCATCTAATTGGTGCAAGATGGCTCTGCCTCGTGAGAAAGAGGGATCAGCACCTCAGGATTCGAGCATGTGGCGACAGAGTGAGGGAGCTTACAGGCAGACTGGAGGGAGGCAGCAACATGTGGAAGGACAGGGGAGGAGGAAATGAAGTGAGATGGAGATGTGAGGATACAGGAGGGAGGAGGGAGAGCGGTGCGCTGCAGAGAAATTGGAAAGCATGCTGACCGTAAAATCACTCTCTTCTGGGAGGCTAATCAAGTGCTACACTTCCACACAGCCAGGCTGTCCTACATCATTAGATATTGGCATGTGCTGCAACCCAGTCATATTAATTAACCTCCATAATTCAGCTCCAGTTGTTAATGTAAGCCTGTCAATGCAGCTAATCAATGCTTGCATAATCACATCAAATGGATACCTCACCGGGACAGTGGATCCACTCAGCCTCCAGCAGATCAGGACCGAGATGAGCATTCATATTTCTGGAGTCTTCTCTCCGGACAGTGTTTTGTTATTGGGTCGATGAGCATTAAATGAGAGGTGATGGGGTTAATTGCTCAAACAAAAGGTAAGATCAATTATTGACAAACACAGTCTGTAGAGGTTGCAGATCTGGGGGTCAGGATGCTGCAGAGAACGATCTGTGAGTCAGAGGATGAGCTGAGCCACAGCAAAATGCTCAGTCATGTTTCTGATCTAATTTCGTTTTAAGATAGTTTCTTTTCAATATTATTTACACAGCAGTTCAAAGCCTTAATTTTTCTAACAGTTTTGGAGTTTTTATTGCAAGTTTTATGATTTTAAAGATCCTGTCAGGAGTTTTTTTTTATCATCCTGAAGCAGTTTGACACAAAGATAATTCCTCTTAGTGACCGATACAAGACAGCAAGACCATCAGCACCAAAATTTACCATTTGTGTCGAATTATTTTTTACTTAAAGGGGGTAGGTGTCGAAGTAATAAGTTATTGATACAGCGTTTTTGTCACGTTATCAAGTCAAAGACTTTTGATGAGCATTGCGTCCGACTGTTTAAGAAATCAGACTGAGATCTTTAATTTAAGACCCCACATGCACATGTACAGGTCTTAAACAGCACAGAGTTAAAGGTACTGCTTTGTCCACAGGAGGCGCCAAAACTCACACAAACTAAAGGTTCCAAACAGGAGCTTTAACCATTTTTATAGCTTTACGTATTTCAAAAGTCAGACTTTTACAGGCCTGTGATTAAAAAACATGTATAAAATTTCTTATTTTTAATATGGGATTTGGGATTGTTCTGTGGACTGTTGTTCTGTTCATGTTATTTCATTGGAGATGATGCAAAGAGGTCTGAGCGCAGTGACAGTAACATCCTTAAAATTCAGCACTCTTTTTGAGCTCGCCGTCTCCGCATTATACTCTGTAACACTATTTTGGATTCAGTGACGATTTTTTTAAAGTCGCATAAATCTGTGTAATGAATGATAGACCCCAAACCAGGGGTGGAAGTAGAATAAGGTTCTTGCAGGTCCTGTACCTGTAGGATTTGTACAAGAGAAGCAAACCGAAGTGATCATTTAAACAAGAACAATAAAGAGAATTGCACACTCTTATCTCCTCTGCTGTTTTATTTTCAGATACTGTAACCATGTAACAAACTTGCATCCAGCGTTCAATCAAAAGTGCGCACAGCTTTGTTTATTGAGATGAGATACTTGAATAAATTGTGCAACAGAAGCCTGCAGATGACTATATATGTGATTTATTAACTGGAAAATACAACAGAGACATAGTTTGAAGCCACATACAGTTCCTCAAATAAGTTGAGAAAAATAAATCACATTTATCGTCATCTGCAGGCTTCTGTTGCACAATTTATTCAAGTATGCAATAAATTAAAATATATTTATTTTGTTTTCTTGAGACACCTGTACCTAGATACAAATGAAAAGATTCATATTGCCATCTACTGTTGTTCTGATACAGTAACATTATCAGCCATTTGTCAGTAGTGTACCCACTCCATTCCTCAGTATCATCATCTTCTCTTGAACATAAAATCAAAATTTCTCCTCGTTTTGTTTAATTTCTGCATTAAGATTGAAGCAGCTGTCTCTTTAAAAGTTCCTTCCTTCCCCAGCGCCTTGGCAACCAGCGTCCAATCAAAAGTGCGCACCGAGCGCTCCGGAGTTTGTTTGTTTAGGGAAGTAAATACGACTCACTCGCAGGCAGCATGGTCCTGTTGGATTACTACGGTTACAATGCAGAGTGCAGTCTGACGTGCGGCAACACGGTAAGTAAATGTAACCTACAAACATTGCAGGGGTGAAAGTCTGCTTACAGCTGCGTACCGGCTTACTTTCACTCCTGTCCCAAACGCACTTACTCAGATGTACCTCAAGGACAGAAAACTTGACTTGACTTTAAGCCAACAGTGTAATTATGACACCAAATTGTGATTATTGTGCGTCTCACCACTAGTTAACTAGAAGTGCAGGCTTTGTGGACAGATTTTCTATGTATCTTTTCTGCTGGAGATGTTTCACCTTCTCATCACAGAGGCTTCATTTAAGCTACTTTTCATCAGTGGGAATGATTAACCCTTCTGGGTAAGAGCTGATGAGAGTCTCTTCACCCTGAGAATCACAGTCTCATCTGAAACCGTCAATTACAGGCTTTCCTTGTGGACCTCGCTGAGCAGAGGTGGAGTAGAGTCTGTTCTTCAGTTATGTGCTTGACCTGCAGCCGTGCCTTTGCTTCCTGACCCAGTTGTCTCAGATTCCTTTCTTCTAGATTGCCTCTGTGTTTGATAAATTACTTTAAACGAAGCAACAAAGATATTGATTGTTGAGTTAAATATTTCATATAAGTTGGTCTCTGCTGGGCTGTTTGCACTTTTTGAATTAAATCAAGCGGTAGCCGGTGAACTGAAGCGTAGATAAGGATGTCTTTATACACTATAGATGCATTTTACAAGCATGTACGGACTGAAAGGAAGGGATTCATGATAATTTGATTCATTAGTCCTTTGAGAGGACATGGAGATGGTGTATGTTCCTCAGTGACTGTAGTTAAGTCTTTGATGTGCCACATCTGAGTCAGTGAAGAGCAGGTGTCCTGATTCTCTTTGCTGAAAAATCAAAACTAATGCAGGCACTTAGGAGGCTACATCAAAGAAAAGTGCACCACTTAAAATGCTAAAGGCGTGTGAAGTGAGGCCTTACTTCACCTTCACGTTACATTTCATCTGACATTTACATCCAGTGCAACAGAGACGGCATCACACTGGAGCTCAAAGGTCAGAGCGCTGACAATTTAAAAACCTTTTTTTGAAGTTATCGAATTTTAGTAGATGACACCCTACGGTATCTCACAAAACAAGGCACATAACTTAACTGCACTTTACCATGAGAAAGAAATATTTATCACAAGAGATCTGAGCCTGAGTGCCTCTCACATGAGCAGGAACTTTTGAAAAAGTTGATTTTTATTCTGTGCATTTTGGCCTTTTGTGCAAAACACAAATTTAAAGTTGCTTTAAATGAATGTTTTTTAGAAACACCCTCTAAATGCAACTTTAAAAGTCCATTCTGTGTATGCTCGTATGTCCACATTGACAGGGGGTGTCATGCTTTTCCACATTTACAACAAAAACTGCAAAATTACAAAGTTTGGTGTCCGTACTACATAAAGGCAAAGCTTCAAATCACAAGGTAAACGTATTTTGTCATAATCTGAAAAAGTAGGTGTAAACTGCTAAAATCTCAGACATATAGGCGAAAATGCAAGACCGTAGTCTGTATGCAAGTAGGATTGTGTGTGTGTGTGTGTGTGTGTGTGTGTGTGTGTGTGTGTGTGTAAGCAGCTAAAACAAAGCGTTTTAGACTGAGGCTGAAATAATATTTTAATACACCAGAGTGAGAAATTTAAGGCTTTTTTGGTCTGAAAATCACCTAAAGCTATTGAAGAGGTATCAAAGAGGTAATATAGAGTCTGAAAAAATGCATGATAACCCCGCTTTGAGGAAAACTATATAATGATCTCATCAAAAGTTTTAATGTTACAAGAATAAAGTTCTTAACATTGTGACTTTACCCATGGCATCACTCTTGCAAATTCAAGACTTCATTCTCCAAATCTTTAATATGGCCCCATCAAATGTTTGTGTAGATTGCAAAAACCAAAGTGCCAGGAGACATTGATGCCATCATCTTCATTTTTCTGCATGGTGATTGGTGTGCATTCGTATAGGGCCTGCATCAACCAATCAGCCTACCAGTGTACATCTGCACAGAGAGAGGTGTTATAGATCGTGTTGATGGTGTTAAAAGGCTCAAAGAAAGTAGCAGGGCCACTTCCTCCCTCTATAAGTCATAATTATGCATTCAAGGCGTGTGAAGAAAGGCCTCACTTCACCTTCACGTAACATTGCATTTTCTCTGACATTAACACTAAGTGCAGCTCAACGAGTGCGTCAGAACAGGCATCATATTGAGGCTCATTATCATGACATGCATGTAAAGGAAAATGTGGTGTACTGTTGAGATGTTAAACCTTGCCGTGTGCTGGTTTGATTGAGCAAATTGGTCACATGCAAATATATGTTAACATTAGCCAAACTACCATACCAGCAGCTAAGGGCTGCAGAAACAGATGGCACGAGATAGAGCTGTTTCATAAATGGAAGAAAAGGAGAAATGTTCGGTTTTTAAGTAGCTCAGTAATCTAGTCTATTTTTGTGTTTAAATTTATGGTAATAAGTTGGGAGAAAAAAGGGAAATTTCAGAGCAAAGCGAAAGGTGAGGTCAAAAAAAGGCTACATGGTAGTTGAGGTAATTTGTCTGCAGTGCCATCGCTCACTATGGGGCGGGTCATTCTCTGCTTATAACAGCATCATTACCATGAAATGATCTCTGCTAATTGAATGTCCAGGACAATGTGCTGTCAGGCCTTATGTCGGTAATTAAGTCAAAGAAAGGCTGCGGATGACCCCGGAGTTCAGGCTGAAAATATCCTCCCCTGGTTTCAAATTGACATGAATAACGTAAGAATGCCTTCAAATGAAAAAAAAACTGCATTTTTTTTGTTACATTTGTAAGATTTCAATAATTAGATTAACTTCGCTGCAGATCACTATATCCTCAAATGAGGTCTTGTTTAACATGTTATGACCGTCTCCTTAATATATTCACAATATAGAAGGTGGTGTAAATTGACATTTTCTCTGTTACCACACTCAACATTAACTTACTGTCAAACAGAAACAATAAGAGATAATAAAATAGATAAATACTGAGGTGGACCACTGGGATTCCCGATTAGCAGTGAGCTGACAGGGTTTCACTGAAGATTTGTTGTCAGGTTAACAAAGCCCCTGTTTAGCAAACATTGTTAGCTGCATGTGCAGCATCTGGTTCATGATCACAAATATAATCACAGAGCTCAGGGGACATATTGGACTCTTCAGTCCTCCTGCAGGAGTCATTAATCGCACTAATGACGCAGATGCACACATATTTAATGCACAGACGCACTGAGAGACGTGCAGCGAACTCTCTCCGTGATGAAAGGATGAATTTACTCTCAGTGCTGCATACAGTGACTGTCCTCCTGAGTCTTAGGAGGACTGAAGAAGCACTCAGGTCAGATAGATGATTATTGCAATTAAAGAAGGCTCGACTGCAGATTTAGAAAGCACTTTATGGACCGAAAAACGTGTCATCGTGAGTGTGAAGGGGAAGAGGAGTGACACCCAATTATGTGTTAAATGTCACCAGGAAGGACACAGAGGACGCTCCATTTCCTGAAGATTTCAAGTGTGTGTGTCTATATGTCTTTGCTTCACACCATCTAAACAACACAAAAGGTCAACCTCTGGAGACCAGCAAAGACAGAAACCTGCTCAAACAACTGAATCAACCTTGACCTTTAGAGCACGTGTCACCTGCTAACACCACACAAACACACTCACAGATTTATCTACGGGTCAGCAGAAGGTGAAGGAGCCCGAACAGGAGATGAACGGTAGTGTGAGTGTGTGTTTGGATGGACAGATAAATGGACAGTTGGTGTCCACAGATGGATGAATGGACGGTCTGATCCTTTCTCACTGTCAGGTGTCGTTGATCAGCTGTGCTTCTTTTTTAATTACCCCATGAGAAAACAAATTGGGTCTGCTGACTGATCAAACCAGATCCCTGTCAAAGGCCATGGACAGCGGAGGACGCCAGACTCGCTGAGCCAAGAAAAGAGAAAATAGGCGCCCTGTCAGGAAGTGTCCACTGTGATTCACTCTAATGTGACTCAGTGTAGATCTTTGAAGCAGCAAAGCAACCTGTAATAGGATGACCTGCTTTAAACAGAGAGGTCAAAACAAATCAGCTACACTTCATTATACTTCGTACCCTTTTTAAATAGCTGTAAATTGATGTTTGATGCCGTTTGAGTCTTTTCTGTCGATGTTTGGCGAACAGCTTTGAGACACAGTTTTCGTGGATTTGGAGAGCGATGAAACAATTTAAAATCTAACTCCTGTTTTGAAAAGTTAAGTCCATGAAAATAAGGATCCCAATAATTTCAGGATGAACAGATGATCAGCAGACTGTCATGCCAGATACCATATGAGAACACTGTGTTTGTGCATGTTAAAGGGATATTCTGGTGTAAAATTAATTTAGGGCCAAACACACCGTAATACCGAGTTTGACACCCTGTCTAGAGATGAACGTTGCTGACTGCTTGCCTCTCTAGTTATACTAACTTTAGTAATGACCACAGGATAGCAATACAGCAGTCTGAGGAGCCATAAACAAACCTCAACCAAAACGCCACTCTATAGCCACAAATAATGCTCAGAACAGCACCTAACTTCATCAACAGGACATATAGGGTCCCAGCCATAGTACTAGCTACCAAACATCTTTTAACTTTGCCTGATTTCTTTAGCAAAGAGACTAAACACAACTCACCTACTCTCCTCCAGCAGCCGCTTGTTTGTAGCGAGACCTCGGGCCAGTCTATTACGGACCACAGAGGGGTGACGCAGTTTAAGGAGGAACATTTATGATCATTACTTTATCATTTCCTTTAAGTAATAATCACCACATTAATCATTTTGCACTGCAGACACAGTAGTTATTGTGCCTTAGCGTCTCGTCTGATTGCATTTCCATTTCCAGAGTGAAAGTGTGAAAAAGAAAAATCTTGTTCCTTGCGCCCTGGTCACTTGAAATTTATTGCAATCTCCACCATGTTTCCAACTTGATTTATATATTTTTTCAACATCCTATTTCACAGCGATAAAACTACTTTCCGTTTTTACTCTTTTCAACATCAAAATAAGACCCATGTTGCGTTTAAACCTGACAGGTTTGTAAAGAAACATTTTCACCGCCTCATATTGTGTCTAATAAAAATGATGATTTGCAGCAAAGTGGCACAAAGTCGTCACCCGCACTGCTCCTTTTGTCGCAACACATTAAGTTTCAGCCCACGCGTTGCATCACTGCAGGGTCGTGACACACTCATCGATCTGTTGCACACACTCTCATCTTTGCCAATTGATTGCCCTTAAAAAAAAAAGACAGATACATCTCCTCTGAGTGCATTAACTGTCGTCACAAACTGGTTTTTATTTGTGTTTAGACTGAACAGTGACGATAATCCAGCACTTCTGTGTGAATCACTGAGCTATAAAGTCACTCTGATTTGTCTTTTTCGTGCAATGGCTAGATGCAGCTGTTACAAATTTCCTCAGGGACCATGAAATCTGTCTTATCTGTCATCTTACCTTTTTCTTGTTATTGAATATAAGAGTGACACACTTCCAGGTGTGTGTTTTGTCGCAGGTGAAATAATCTTGAGCTGAGGTGTGAGGCATTCTGATGAGTTTTGGTTTCGTCCTCTTTTATTTGCTTTTGTTTGTTCAGCCCAACACTTTACGATGATGGCGTTGGTGTTGTGTTTGATAATGCTTACTGAGAGATGGAGAGAAAGTCGAAAGGAAAGAAAGAGAACACAATCTGTCAGGATCACAGAGGTGCTTTATTTGTTTGCATGGATGAATATTCAAAGTATATTGGACTCGGCAAGAACTGCAGATGATTTGATTTTTCTGCCAAGGATGTCAGACATCATTCGAACGTATTTTATGTCTTTTTTCAGCCGATCAGCACAGCCTCCAGAGAACGTAAAATGAAACCTAAAGTTGGTGTAAAGTGGAGAAAAATTATGAGTTTCAAATGACAGAAAAAGGTCATAAACAACAGATAATTTCGAATGATTACAAAAATGGCCAAACACATGAAGAGAAATATTAAAATCATAAAAATGTCAGTGTGCAGAGGTCACATCCACTAGCCTGAAGTGCAAGTCATCTTTTTGGCCTTAGCAAAGCCTGAATGATGTATTAACTATCAGTCCACTATTTTTTATTCTCATCTCTGTCATGATGTCCTGTCAGATACTCGTCAATTCATCACAAGAAAAAGAAGACAAGTCACACCACAATCAACATGTTTGAATTTTAGGTTACATGAGTGTATAAGATCCTGTCCCATAGGGAAAAGAGCTTGAAAGTCGTCTCCCATCATAGAAGTATCTTTTGCCTTCAAAAGATTCAGCAACATGCAGAATCTTTGCAAACATGAAGCTCCTCTGCACCGTCTGTTTTCGCTTTTTTGCTAACTATCAGTACAGTACTTAAGCCCAGTGTTTGTAGTTGTGAGGTATGGCAAGTTCATTAGCCTTAGCTTGCACAAGCATTAGCTTTTGGATGGACCCACTGTCCAGTACCAATTCATGGGCACATGCATCAACCCTGCACAATGCATTTACTAATCATTATATCACTGTTTTAATGCATGATTTTAATATCCATTTAAATTCACAGCTAATCATTGACCATCCTTGGTTGAAACCTTGAGTAACTTGTGCGACCACCAAATAAAACACCACCTACTTTATCATTTTACCAGAGGCCTTTACCAACTAATATATCTATTCATTTTTCATGGGTTTTTGCAACTATATGCTCCAGGTGAATGCTGCTGCAGCTGTGAAACAGTTTCATGGTATTGAAACATGAAACTGTGTCCTCGTGTTTTGTTGCTTTTTGGGTACTTTGAGCTAAGTCAACATGCCATGCAATTTATTGTAGAAAATTTGATGTGCAAAAAGGTACTCATGCTGTGGATAGAGATAGGGAGAGCCAGTACATCACCGCGGTCCCCTTCCTTCCTTCATGACAGTTAGCTTTTGCGCCCTAGAACTACCCTTCGTGAGACCCACATACAAAAGAAACTAGAAAACAGAGTGAGGGCAGACAGACGACATGGAAAAGGACCCCACCACTGTATTCTGTATGCTCTGCCTTCGTCCACTCTGCTTTTTTAAGAAAAGGGAGAAAGGGGGGAATAAAAGGTTGAGAAAAATGTCCCCACAGTGTGTTGAATCTGCTTGGTTCTGAGCAAAGTGTGGTAATTTTTTGTTTATTTTGTCTAGACTTGTTGGCATCTTCCTGATAAGAGCTTTGCTTCAGGTGCAGTTAGAGTAAACCAGATCACCAAAGTTTTACGGCTAAAAACTATAAAGAATCATGAAGCCAAAGGAAGCTCCAGTTTTAGCTCATTAATCCTTCTAAGCGGCTGCACACAGAGAATTACATACATCCTGAGATAAGTACCGGAGGGTTCGCTCTCAAGTGGAAAAACAAGTTTGCCCCAACTTTTCTGTAAGTTAATGGCTGAGTCACGAGTAATTGATCAGCTGAACTCCTGCAGATAAGTGAGCAGTTTGTTAAACTCTGAGTTATTATTCCAGATGACAAAGGATTTGGATGTTCAGTTGTTTGTGTGTTTGGGCTTTTGGGCGGTATATTCAGATATGTGACAACAAATGTGTCTGTCTTAATTATTCACCTGTGAGGTACAGAAGCAGAGCTAATTAGGTTCCTCATTAGTGTTTTTCTTTTGTGTCCAGGGCAAACAAACAAATTATTCCTCAGTACCGTTCTACTAGCTGATATATCATCGTGACTAATTAGACTGGGCTGGATAGGAATGTTAATATCATAGTCTACGTGTTAAAGGTTTTGTCTGTATTTAAACATGACCTAATACTATCGCCATATATAGTCATTGTCACGTGTCATCTCTGCATCCCAAACACTGGTGCCACCAACATGCATGTAAATCGGAGAGGGGGGTTTTCTCCTCTTGCTGTATTTGATCAAAAATGACCATGAGTGCAGTTGCATACCCACGGGATGGGACCAAGCTGTCGCTGCCCAAAGCATGCTGGGACCCGGTGATACGGACGAGGCTGCCAGTGCTTTAACAGGCATGCTATTAAGTTAATGAACCCTTTGGAGTGCTGGTTTGATCGACTCGACTCCTTAATTCAAAACGAACAGAGCTGGATCGTGCCAGCTCATACAACTGACGGTAGGAAATGGGTTCTTACTTAAGTATGGTACCAGTTGCTTCTTGTTCCAGAAAGAGCTGCACAGAAACGGGCAATCAAATGCTCATACTTTCCATCAGTTTTCATTCAGATACAGCTTACAATCATCTCAGTACGGGTTTCAATTCTTCTGTACAGCAAGCTGCTTACTCAACTGCTCCACGATGTATCTCAGTTGCTGTAGTTTCCTATGAGGAGCCTGGACTTCATACAGCAGACTAGCTTGTAGGTGGAGTACTGCAGAGCGATGTGGACAATCCAAAGGAGAAGTATGTGGTGCTTACGATGTTGTTGTCCACTGTGGTGTGGCGCCGAAGCATAAACCAGGCTTTACGGAATCAAAGCTACTGATGCCTGCGGACACATCTTCAGTGATGTTACTGGAATTCTCAGGCGTTTCCCGTCTTTCAACATCATACACCTTCCTCTAGGTGATCCAGCTGGGGTTGATCAGACCCCAGATAGCTTGCTACTTTGACTCCATGAGTCTCCTATTTTGAGCCACAGCTATTTTGAGTAAGGTGACCAGACGTCCCTTTATTGGATGACCTGTCATCAGCTAAAGCTTTCCCCGGAAATGTCCTCGATTTAATCTTTTCATGAATGAGAACAAAAATGTTGCGTGTTGACTAGAACAACAGCTATTACGGTAGCCAGGTAGGGGGGCGTGCGCTGCTACTAAGTAGTACCGAGATGTTGTCTGTGATCAGGCAGCCCCCAGCCCCAGCTCTGGATATCCCCAGATATCAAATCTGGTACCTTAATCTTTAGGCACTCTCTGCAGCTTCGGTGGTACTGCAGATGACTCTCCTTTTCCTCTCTTCTTCCATGCCACTGAAGGCTCTGGCGAGAGAACGGGTGGTGAATCCCCTACACCCAACTTCCATTGGTTGATACCTGTCTTTCCATCCTGCCTGCTGACAGTCGCAGACCAGTCCCACATACCTGGAGAGCTTCCTTCAAAGGCTTCTTCCAAGTGGTCTTCTCATGGGACTGTCACAGCACAGTTTGGTGGATTCAGACTCTAAGATAGTGTCTGGTCACAGGGTGGGGTACTTCAATTGCAGTTCAAGGTCTACCAACAGCTGCTAGTCTCTTGCTGAGGTCAGGATGCCTTTATTGCATCAGTGTTCTTCCAGGGTTTTATTGGCACATCATCGTTGCCAGCTCACATTTTAAACTGTTTCTACATCACATTGTGTGGACTAGTCCAGAGGTGTGTATATATATTTAAGCAATATAAGCTTATTTTTGCGATCAGTATCCATGATTAATCAGATGGAGTTATATTAAACTAAAGCAGCACAGGGGTTACTCGTCAGTTTTCCTCCGCAGGCCTCACTGTGCTGCCTGGGCCTACAACGGTATCATGCATCTCATACATAACCTGTTATCTTGAGGAGGAGAAGGCATGCGCCATCGCTCCTGACTCACTGCATATTTATTTAGGAATGCAGGTTTGCTATCAAGGTCAAACAGCCTCGACTCTACCTTCACAGCAGAGTCATTTAACTCCCCGAGGTAGTAAGGGAGGAGTGATAGTGAGGAGAAAGAGACTGGAAGAGAAAGAGAAAGGGGGATGCAAAGACACTGCAACTTTTTCGTGTTTTATCTGCTTGCATTTTTCCTCGCACACGCCCTGGGCTCAGACACATCCGAGGCGGGGAGAATCAACAGCGGGACTTTGTCTGCCTAAACCTCGATGATCATGGGAAAAGTCTTACCAGCGGTTCAATTGAAAAAAATCTCTGCCATGAATTCACAATAACTCGGCTATTTTCCTCTTAATCTACTCTCCTCTTCATCATAATCCTTCCTTGCAGATAGCACCTCATTCTGCTTAGAAGTTTGGAAGAGGTGGGGGAATACTTGAGAGATTTATCCCTCCACCTTTGTAATGACTCGCTGTATTGTTGTGTTTATCTTTAAAGGAACATGAGGGAGATGATGAATGTCTATGATATGTGTCGACACCTCTCAGACTGTGATTAAAAAACCTTTTGATGCTGTTAGCTCATCCACTTCACCTTCACTGCCTGGTCCTTGTTTCTTCTTAAAGTTTGTCAGAGTTTGAAGAAGAAACACGAGCAAAGACATCTTATCTTTTGTTGATGCTTGTAGCTTGTCTCTCATTTTCCTCCTCCTCCTCCTCCTCCTTAGCTGTCTTTCTTCATGATTTGATTCATTAACTCTTGTTTTCCAGACTCCTCCACCTCCTGGTCTTCGCCATTTTCTTTTCCCTAAAGAAAACTTTGTTTACCCCGACTTCATTGCCGGTTTAGCCTCCTCTGCTTTTGGAAAGAATTGAGAGGAAAGTACTTTTTCATCCAGTACAAAGCCACCTTCCAAATTTTTTGCAAAAGATATAGGGAGACAGAGGAGAGGATGAAATTGAGATGAAAACCAGAGACTTGAAACGTTTCAGATAGATGGAGTCTGACTAATCAATTGTTGACAAGGTGTTTTCTGATAAAGCCGCCAGATCATGTCCCTTCATGTATCACTCTCCATCTTTATTTCCCAACTATTAATGCCTGAAATCAGAGTAAGGGGCAGGTGTCAGTTCAGCAGCTGAACTAAAAGCTTTGTTTTTAACATTTCCCCATTAAATATTTACAATAAATGATATTTTTGACTGTCAAAAACACAATGCAGGCCGAGGACAAGATAATTAAAGACTGCTTTGTACATAGGGGGCGCCAAGACCTCTACTTTTAACAACGCCCCGTAAACCACTGGAAGCTGAAGAGTCCAGTTTCTAGAGTTCTTTGTCCCTGATGTTGACATTCAGATTCTCAAATTCTGGTGAATTTAATTCTGCAAAATTTTCATTAGATGACAAATTGGTACTGCAGACTCTTCTACTACAGAGCCATGTGTTATAATACGTGTGAAATAGAGTTTGGCAATGTCTTCCTGTCATATGCAAGGTCTTAACCTGGAAAACGTGAACTATGGCAGGCAGCATATGCTGCTGCAGAACCTGTATATAGTGTTTGTATTAAAGGCGCCTCTTCAGGTGTTAGCTATTATAATGGTTTTCTGGGCATTATGTCTGCCGTGAACGGAGAAGTGTTACAGCCAAAAAAGCTACTCATTTATCATGTACTGCTGTATGTTTGTTTGGTGATACCAAGTTAGACACAGCTTGTGGGTCCTACCTTTACACAGCTCTGTAAATTACTCCGTCACAGGAACATTGTATTAGTGTTCACAATGTTTTACAGCTATTGTTTCATTACCTGTTGTTTCAATATTACTTATAGATTGTGGTTCTGTGCTTTTATAGGAAGTCCTTTACGTTGAAACATTACCAGATTTTGCTTATGGATGGGATACACAGTAAATCCAGCTCATCATCTAAATTGTAACTGTTGCCCTAAAAACATTAAAACAATTCCCTTGTTCTCTTGTGCTTTTAGAGGTGAAAATATTTTTTAATTCTCCTCAAAATCGAAAAACACTCAGAGAAGCAACTCTTCCAGACACACTAAATCAATGAGGTACAAAGTGGAGGAAGAAGCCGGAGGTGAAACAGACTTTCCAGGTGAGGGGAAGTTTGTAAGAATCTGCTGGAGGGTATGTTCTCCCAGTTTTATTCATAGGACAGCAGAGCCAGGTCAGGTTTTGGCCAAGACTGTTGCATGTTTTTTTAACTCAACTTTTATTCAGCACACGCAGAGAACAATGTCAGAGCTGACAAGCGGGGGAAACAGAATAAAACAGTGCCACTTATTGGTAAAATTACTATATTACAACAAGGACTTGTGAAGTTCTCAGATCGAGCCATGCAGAGAACCCTGAAAAAACATGTGCAACAGGTTTACATGGACATCCAACAAAGTGGTTGTATGTACGCATTAAAACACCGATCGGAGTGGGCTTCCTTGAAGTCAAAACGTGTCTATTTCTACAAGTAAAAGGAGGAGTAGAGAAATACAAAAGACATCAAGAGGCTAAGCCCAAAATCCTTTAAAAAATGTGGCACCAATCCAGTGTGGCTCTTTTTCTATAACCAATAGTTTCTTAAGTTAAAGCTCTTGGCTGCTGCGGCACTTTGAAAAGATTATGCTCTTGACAAGCTTTGAATGGTGTAATCTGTGAGTATTCTTAAGTCACTCTTCAAAAACTCTTTAAAGCTTGTTTCTGTGTATAACAGTGACCTTACTTTAATGACTCTGTTTGCACGCTCCCCGTTTGTCCTGTAATCTTTGTAAAGTGAGACTCATTACAGAAGTACAGCAGATCTCTGGGAGTTTCATTCAAGAGTTTAGACACTTGAAATAGTACAAGTATTTAAATGTAATTTCTCCTTTTGTAGTAAGTCCTCTGTGAAGTGACAGGAAGACAGAGGAGGGAGAAAATCAAACTGAAAACATACAATTATTCTGTCTTCTCATGTTTCTTATTGGCCCTCTTTCGTTTCACTCTCACTCACGGCCGTGCTTTGTGTTTCGGCTGGCGAGAGTTTAAGATTGCCAGTTTTAAAACTATTATCCTGTGAGAGTCCCAGTACTCTCGATGTACAAATGACTGCTTTTGCCCCTCAGAAACAAAAAGGCGAATAGCAGATTTCTAAAGACAGCTGTAAAGGTGTGAGTTAACGCAACAATCTCCAAGTGGTCTTCACATGGGTCCTTAAGGGCCTGTGTCCAGTAATGCAGCTTAGCTCAGCTGTTCTTCATTGCTGTGCCTCTAGGCTGAAAATTGTTCGACTTTTGGACTATTTTCAGAAGCTGAGTTTTGATTGGTGTAACTTATTAGATATCCATCGATCAAAATAAAAAACAGGCAAGATTTTTTACATCAGCTTTATCAGCAACAGTGAAGGAGGTCTGCATCTCTTGTTTTCAGATTTCCAAAGAATAAGAGCAAATATGAAGTAAACGGACTAAAGGGTCTAACTGAAGCAGAAGCACTGAGAAAGTAATGTATACACAGGCCCTTATTGAGCGCAGGTGTTCATCTTAAAGGTACAAAACGCTGTTGGAAGTTCTTCGCCAAGTGGAAACCTCTGGTCTTGAGAAATAGCGTGGAAGAGTTAAAAAGTGCAGTACCTAAAATGTCCACTTGAGGCCAGCTCAAAAAGCACTGGGAGCATAGACTGTTCATAGACTGTACGCCATCTGCCTCCTCATTGGGTGAAGCCATCCCGAGAACAGCGCCCTCTGGTGATGGGCTGCAGTATAGGTGATAAATCCCGCCTCCTCCAGCCATCCTTAGGGACAAACTTTAGAAATTAATTACACGGAAAATTTTTTTTTCTGTGCAGCTCCTTTTTTATAAGTTATTAGGGGGTTCATGTTTTCTATGATTGACACTCGATACAGCCTATGGGAGTACAAAGATTGTGTAGCTCACCCAGGGAATATGCTGTTAAAGCCGAGCGTCATCACAGCGACTGTCTGCGACTCTCCCGCCGAATGCCGCAATGCTACTGGGTCACGTTGGTTTCAGGAAGTGGAGACAAAACACGGAAATACCAAGAGCTTCCATATCCATATACTGGTGGAAGGCGGAACCAAGTTGTCCGTAGTATATACAGTCTATGACTGGGAGCCACATACCCACCTTTCTGGATCTGACTCCATTACTATCTGTCCCAGGTCTCAAATACTAAATTTACTGATAATGAGCATTATAGAATGTAATAGTCTGTCCTACCACAAAATACAGTATGATAAAATGAAGTACATCCTGTTCTTCGAGGTGGTCTACAAGCCGAGATTTCACTCGAGCAGAATAATACATGTGGGTGTGAAGTCTGGAGTTTTATTCTACTTCATTTGTAACACAATGATGCAGAGACAGCTTCTTCCAACAGATTAGACTTGTTGTACTCAGATCACTTTGTTCAGCATCTGTGAAATCAGAAGGACTTTAATAAGGCTCCAGAGCAGAATACAGTTAATGTACAGTTGTGGGCGGCTTTGGAAGTTAATGGCGCTTATATCTTTGATGACTTATTTAAAGACTTCTTATGCACATTTATAGATCAGAGAAGAAGAACTGTGTTGAAATGATGGTAACACACTCCAGAGGAGGAAAACGTAAAACTGAGTCATATGTCTCTCCGTGTTTAATCCCTGCGTGCACCTTCTTTACTCTACATCAGTTCAAAGCAAACGTCAGCGTCTCGTCCGAGTAATCCTCCCCTGCTGGGAAATGAATTCCTCTCATTCTTTATGCGCAGGGCATGTTATGACATTGTGCTCGATTCATGAAATGTCAGGAGACGTGTGTGAGCAGCTGAGAGACCCTGACTGTTGTCACAATGACAGCCCTCGTGTCATCACACCTAATCCCCCACATTTCCTGTACATGCCAATTAAAAGAGGAGAAGAAACACATGGGGCTCTATTTTCGGCGGCGTATCGGCATACGTCACCAATGCCTCACATGCAGGTTTCCACAGTGTCAGGCACATTACAGTGCAATAAATAAACAACAACAACCAATATTCTGAGTCAGCCCATACATTTAGATCTATATACTGTAGATATATTCTGATCTATATCTGATCTGATGAGCGCGTTTGGCACGTTTGGACACACAACCTGACCGAATCTACACTGCTGAAACCGCATTAAATTAAATTAAATATCTAGTAAATAAACACACATGATGAAGTTAACAAGATATGTAATTCGTCTCCCTCCTTTTCTTTCTTCCTCTTCCTCTTATTTCTCACGCAGCTCGACCTGGACATGTCTCTGTGTCCTCTCTCCGTCCTGCAGCGGCTGAACAGATGATTTGTTTCAGTGATCAGATGAGTTATTTACTTTAAGCCGACATACGGATATTATGATATTCAGTTTTGTGGGCCAAATTTATTTTATATGCCAACATTTATGAAAGAAAGAGCCAGGCCACGGAGCGCAATGCGTCATTTACGCACAGATGGTTCCGATTTTAATGCCATTTTTGGAATTTATGATGTGATCTGTGCGCTAAACCCACCTTTGTCACGTGAGGTTTGAATTTATGCAACTTTATGTGAGTGTCTTTTTTTGTGGAAAAGGGTGTTTGTCTTACCAGTGGGTCCAACATTACACACACCAAATCCATCTGTGCTCAGATGAGAGAGTGTGGAGGACGCCCAGTGCAGTGCTTACAGTGACACCTGTCGAGGGGCTGCCTTCTGTAGCCATCTTGTGGCATTGCTGTCTTAAGACATCTCTTGATCTCTTTGACTATTTCACGAAAATAGTAATACGCCTCGCCTGTGGCGGATTTTAAGGCGTGGAGAGGAGCTGATGTGATTGGTGAAAACAGGTCTCGGCTGTGTTAAACCCACTCCACGCCCTTTCTCCTCCCTCGCTACGATCTACGCCGCTGGGAGGAGCTGAGTTAGGGAGGGGGGATACTTACGCCGGGCTGCGCCGCTCACCAAAATACCAAATTGTGCTTGGGAACGCCTTGTCAGTGCAAGGCATAAAAATATAGCCCATAAAGTGCAGGTCTGAGGAGAGACAGCCCTGCCTGCCTGCACCCAATTATCGCATGTACAGTATCAACGCTCACACACACGCTCACACAGATCAACCGCACAGTCTTGGGAGTTATGCAGATTCATGACTACACACTGACAAACTCGTCCCCTCCTGCTTTTCCTATCCTCTACCCTCTTCTTTCTCGTATCTCGCAATGCACACACAAGCACACACCATGGCACTGATTCATTATTCCGGCCAGGACATCATGTATGCATTGTGTCAAGCTAGCAGACGACACAGTCACTGCATGCTAATGACGAACCTGCAGAGCGGAGGGGAGAAAGGGAAGAGAAGTACCGCTCAAGTGAAGGAAACATAAGAAGTGGAGGAAGGATGGAGGGTAAGATCGACAGATCGAGTCCAACAAGAGCTCTTATAAAGGGAGTCAACATATTTAAGGGTAAATCTTAACTTCATAACAAAGATGCAACAAATGTTCCAGGCACACTCAGCAAAGGATAGAAGATGCCTACACAAAATAGCCTTAGACCAAAATTAGAAAATATGAAGAAAGCCAGTTGAGGATAAGTTTGTCCTACATGTGCGCACAGGCTACTTTACAAGTTCTTGAAAGTTGCATCCCACATTTGCATCCTTTTATAGTCCCTTTCCCTCACCAGCTTCAGAGGAGGAATTCTTCCCCAATCTCACTTGGTATACAACTTGAGTTGTTCAACAGTCCAAGATCTCCATTGTCGTACTTTGCGCTTCACAATGCACCACACATTCTGAAGCCGAAAACATACAACATCAGTGCCTTGCCATGTTTTTACTGACAGTTACTGTGTGGGTGTGTGGATACGTGTGTGCGTGTGTGTGTGTGTGGGGTGGGCTGCTGTGCATGCCTGTATGTGCTGCTGTGGGTGGGAAGGGACGGGTTTTATGCCTATTTAAATGCCCTATATTTACTGTTGTTTGTTTTGTTTTTTGTTTTTTTCAACGTTGTTTGTTTTTACCTCTTTGTAAAGCACTTTGTGTTGCAGCTTAAAAGCATGAAAGGTGCTATATAAATAAAGTTTGATTGATTGATTGATTGATTGATCCGTATTAAGTGCGTTCCGTATTTGCTCTGTAGAGCAGCATTCGGTATCGCATACAGGATGTTTATTTGGAGCGTGGCAGCGGTGTAGTGCAGTCTCTGTCAGCTGGGCTCAGTATAGAGGAAACAACGTGCTCACAACAGGTTGTTTTGCCTCTCTGTGGTCTATTTCCTGCTAATTTGGATATAATTCAGTGACTGTTGAGCCTCTACTGTATGTGAAAAAGCAACATGATTTTAAAGTTTCAGTTTTTGCAGGTTTACTCGTGTTTAATAAAGTAAACTATGTTTTTTTATGCTGTGCTGTTACCTTCAGACAGAGTGAGCAGTTAAACGTCCTGTTGGGGTCCACATGGATCAGGGATTGACCATCGGACTGTTCTGTGTTACTGATAAATCCAGAACCAGGAAGTTTTTCTCATCTACACAAACTGATACTCAGTCGGGAGTTTGCATATGATGTTAAATTTTGAAATACCGGATGACGTGTGGTTTTCGTGCTTGGCATCCTGTATGCGATGCGATGCTGGATTGATTAGAATGGCAACCTATTTGCTGCATGATACACAACGCTGACGATACACACTAACCACGGATCCTGTATGTTTTAGCCTTCATTGGGAGACAGGTCTGGACTACTGGCAGGTAAGTCTAGCACCTATGTGAACGTCCAGGGAGCACTGTTTCCACGTGTTATGAGCTGAAGGGGTTATGTTTATGCTTTATGCATGGGAAGGGTATCCAGAGGTTATTCTTTTTTTACATTTTATACATTAAAGGGGCATTAGCAAGGTACTTTCCTCATGTTATACACTGAAAGGGCATCAAAAGGGTTCATCCATCTACTTATTATCCTATAGAAGGCCAGCTTCGAAAGCATTGTCATGCAAAAGGGCAGCAGGGATGGCTTTTTTTAATGTTTTATTTATGTCGCACATCTGCTGAAGGCACTGTGGGCAGCACAGCTGATCTTAGGAGCGTCATTCCTTCCAACGCAACCTGTTGCTTTCCTCCTGAGTGACAATTTTGACTGAACCAAAAGCTAGTTATTGCTGTTTTGGAGCTGTGGCGTCACCTGCGTCTTTCCCCTCTTCCATGAGCCTTGTCTCTATCCATATGGAGCTACGTTGGCCAAGAAGATCCTTGAATTTGAAGCAGAGTCCTTAGCAACTGAAACAAGCTAATGCACGTATAGAAAAGACAAACTGCAATAAACTTCTGTTGTAACACTGACCAGCGTTAGGCGAGCAGCCTGTTTGGATCAATTCCAGCTCTCAAACAGCAGCCGACCCATCAGACCTTTTTTCCAGTGGGTGGCCTTTTTGCTACTCTCCGCCTTGAACTCGCTTACTGCCCCCGTGGCCCCGTGTAGCGAAGCAGATGAAGTCCCAGACGACCAGTCTGTCTGCACACTCAGGCATGGTGATAATACCCGACAGCTGCTTGGCTTTGCTTCCTCCTCTCGCCGCCACCTCCACCACCGACTACAGACCTTTAAACCTGACGATGAGGGAGGCCTTCAGCCACGGTAAGAAAGAAAAAGATGCTAAAAATAGACTCCTGGGATTGGAAAGTCAGAGACCAATCCAGCTGTACCTGCAAGAGATGTGGCCAGAGAAGAGACTTTGGGGGGAAATAAAAGCCCCAGAAAAACTGGGTGTATTTATTTTTTTACAGCCAATTCCTGCAGCGAGTGGGGTGCTTGTGGATGTGGGCTGATTTACTGACCATTTTATAATGTATATGTCCCTTGTTCATTCCTTTGGTTTGATAATAATAATCCAGCGTTTGCTCTTCACCCTCTATGTTGCCTCATTTCATCTGCTCTTCATGACTTACAAACATCGTCAACTTTCTCTCTAATATGTTACCATCTTGTTGTTCTTTTTAGGGTGGCTATTGCCATTCCTTACACTTGTTTATTTGCCTCTTGTTTATTTGCGGCCTCCTATCCAGACTCTCTATGGTGTAAATCAGCTAAACGCTCAAAGCCTCTACAGTTTGTGCACCTGTTGCCTTTTACACAATTCTTCTAAAATGGGAATCAAAATTCATCCAATAAAGTGAAATTGAACACGCAATTTAGTACTCGTTACATGCAATCAAGCCTGTTTTGCAGAGCCATAATCCATCTCTTTAGTTCTTGTTTTTTCTCCAGAAAAGAGAATGAAAAGATTCCTGGAGCTGAAATCCTGGAGCCAAGTTGCTCCCGCTTCACTGATCTTTGCATCATCAGGATGGGGATTTAAGGGGAAGCAACTAAACCTTCCTCTGAGACACACTGTGTAATGACATTTTGATGGTGCAAAAAAAGCAGGTTACGATAAGAGGAAATAATATTGATGTCATGAAAACTGAGCTTATTCTGTCTTTTAAATACAAGTTTTGATGCATTCTGATCATCCGTCTATTAAATTTGACCACTTGATTATTTTCTTTACATGCGTCAGAATGAGTCAAATAATATGCAAGGAACTCAGTCCACCTGTTACACTATGTAGCTTAAAGGAAGGTGATAAGACAACAAAAAATAGACAATTTTTAGAGCAGAATCGCAATCTTGGTTTGAACTCTTTTCAACAAACTGATGCTGAACTCTAATTTGAGTTTGTTCAGTTCACTCTGATGCAGGGTTTTCTTGTTTTTAGAAGTCAGTTTAGACTCTTCTGTTTGCTTATACAGCATCACCATCTGAAGTCCTGTGAATCCAGTTTAAACCAAGTTGTTGCATGAAAAGTAACACTTTAATACAGTAAAGACCAGAGTCAAGGCTGCAAAGGCAGAGTTTTTGACAGCCAGCAAATATTGGCTCTGCAGGTGCGTATCTTTAGTTGCATGAAGTGAATCAAGATATACTTATGTCCCCTTGCTGTCTTTTACAGTGACATGCTCTCTGGTAGCTCAGTTGTCATGGATTTTCATCCTGCACCCTCTGGCTGGACTCAGTGAAAAGGAAAGAAATCTTTTGGCGAGTTCCCTCGGCTGATGATTTGGCCCAAAACTCTGCTCTCAGACCTGCGGATCTGAAGCGCTGTAAAGGAGCCATGCTTGTAAAAATAGAAAGCTAAAAGGAAGAGAGTTTGAAGCACTGCTCCAAGGAGACAAAAAGTGTCATTTTGATATCTTTCTTGGGTAGATTTGAGCAAGAGGGGCAGCAGAGATGTCATTTCTACTTTATGAGCAGCTAAAGAAGAGGAAAAAAAGAGGTCTGGACACCGGGAGGACCAAAAGTACGTGTCAGTTTGGGAAGACGAGAAGAAAGAATAGGTAAGTGGAGAAAATCTTACTCTGAACTAACAGAAGTCTAAGAAGGTCACATCTCCTTTAAACACCATCGAAGTGAAGTCAGAGCTGAAAGTAAAAATGACGGTTGAGCGCCAAGGCCGAATCTTTCAGCGAATGATCGTGTACCAAAAACTGAAGACAGTCATTCAGCAGAATTCTTCAACAAGGAGTGGAAATTAGTCAAAGCTTAGCTTGGTGTTGAAAATCCTTTTTTTTGTGCCATATTTATACCAAACAAGAAAATACCAGAGCTGATTCAAACTGAGAAACGAGAAGAGTTGAAGGGCAGATCATGGCAGCATGCACAAGAGCCTGACCTTTTCTACTTAATGTCTGGATGGTTATTTCTTATTTGGCTGAATTTCCAGGAGAAAAGGCCACAGTCATCGTTCACAGGTTAAAGGTTTCAGTCAGATACGGTGAAGCTTTATGCTGAAACATGCAGCATTAACTTTCTGCAGGAGTATCTCGGAGCGGGCATAATTTAAAGAAGAGAATCTGGCTGCAGATGATCCTCGCTCCCTGCTTTTGTGCTGCTCCGTCTCTGTCTGATACTGTAGCGCCAGAATCTCAATTTATCAAACCCACCTTCACCTCGCTCGGTGCTCTGACTCAACTGCAGACATCCTTACTCCAGGGTTCGTCTGCTGCTTTCCCCCCTCATATTACGCAAGTCTGTGTTTGTGCTTTTCAGAAAGCCTGAATTTGTTGGAGAATATGGTGCTATACAAGGAGGGTTAACCATGGTAGAAAAGAAAAGATTCACATGATAGTATATCTGTGTTATCCTCCTGGGGAGACAGGAAAAACTTTAAACTCCGTTCTTGAAATTTTCATGTTGTATCCCGAGTCTTAATGTGATCGAGATCTTTCTAGTCTTGAGTGTTCATCGTGTTACTCTATGATACTGTCTGTTGAGAGTTCACCAATAACCAATGCTGGACTGGACTTCTTATGCAAATGCGCCAGACTCCTGACGAGATGACGGATGGTCTCCTGTGGTCTCAAAGACCTAAAACAAGGTATCAATGAACTCCGGCACAGTCATTGGTGTGAAGTGACGGTGATGGATGCGACGATACTTAATGTGCCAGAAGTGCTCAATGGATTTATATCTGGGATATGGGCGGGCCAAGGTAAAGGTTGGTAAGAAATTTGAATGAACTTTTTGCCAAACATTGTCTTTTACATGTTTAAAGCTGTGTCAGATTAGCTGATTACAAAGCTTTAAACACACAACACAGACGCACCATAACACACAGCATCACAAAGGTCGGAAAACCTTTTTCTGACTCTTCTTCATCACCTCTGCCCGGAGGTCCTGCAGCTGATGCATGAGTTTAGTGACGTCAGTTGTGCTAACTTTGCTCAGGGCTTTAAATCAGCTTTCACTGGTTCAAATGAAAAGGTTCACATTAGCGAGCATGATTTTTTTCGTTTCTGTCGTTTAGGCATAACTCTTCCAGGAAAGGCATTAACAGACCCAAGAATTGAAATGTCAAAGTAAACACACTCGCACCATTTCTATCCTGCCGTAATATCTCCTCTCACTGTAACCACACTCTTTGCTCTGGAGAAGCCTCAGTGAGTATTTGGTGTTTAAGCCAGAGGCTAGGGGCTCAGCTGCTAGTGCCAGCAAGGTACAGCGTCTGGTTAGATTTGTTAGAGGTGCCCTCCAGCTGCTCCCAGAGGGGTGGAGCACACACTCAGCTCCTGACTCAGAGGTACAAGGGAAGAGGACAAGACACTCGGTGGATTATATGTGTGCAGGATGTAGGATTTACATGATTTGTCTTTAAATCTGCATTTTCACAGAGAACAGCTCCTATAGAAGTTCTTTGTTGAAGGGTTAAGTTGTACAGAACACTGCCAGACGTAATATATACGTCGGTATGGTTCATGTAGCCAGTCTTCCAAGGTGGGGTGATGATATCTGCAAAAAGAAAGCAAACTTTGCCAAAATAAGACATATTACAAAGACAAAAGTTTCTGAGCTCATGCTGCAAATTGCTACAAATATGTGAAATAAGACGGGATGGATTGGATCTAATCATATGAGATGGGGCTTGATCTGATCCCATCTTTAAATCAGGTCCTTGCAAACAAAGTATGATCTAGATAATACTTTATATTTTAGGGCGGTAGTACCTCAGTACCTCAATTCCACCCTATCCCTAGTCCAGGGTTCCTACACAGTTGGAGTGTCCATACTTTTCCATACCCTACTTTTCTAAAATCATTTTTGGAAATACCTCCTTTTGTCTGGAAACCTAAATATTTTTCCATACTTTTTTTTCATTCACCAGACTTTTTAAGTCCTGGAAATTGATCAAATTACTTCCATACTTTCCATACTTGCGTAGGAACCCTGGTAGTCTGTCCGTTGTGTCCTTGGGCAAGAAACTTAACCCACCTCGCTCCCAGTGTGTTTCCTCCACTGGTGTGTGATTGTGAATATTGTGTGGTGGTGGTGGTTGGAGATGCCGTAGGCACAAATTGGCAGCCACATTTCCATCAGTCTGCCCCAGAGCAGCTGTGACTGCTAAGGTAGTTTACCACCACCAGGGTGTGACTGTGTGTGTGAATGAATAATGTAACCAATGTAAAGAGCTTTGAGGGTCACTGAGAAAGTGCTATATGAAATCTGATGCATTATTATTATTATTATTATTATTATTATTATTATAGTTAATAGAAATCATGTCACAGCATCAGTAGCAACTGTAAACCTGGAACTGGAACCTTGATTGGACTAGTATGTTTGCCTTCTCTTCCATTGACAAAGACATACTCAGAAATCCCACCCCTTCTTAAGTCTGATTGGTCAGTGGTCAAGAATGAACACAAATGAGTTATTTTCCTCCAGAGTTTCCCCCACAAACTTATCCAGTCAGTTGCAGTAATGTCATCAATGTGTGATCCTGTGAACATTGAACAAAGACGATGATATCGATGCCAGACACTGTGATAGTGGCAAATGTCGATACAGTACTTTTGTCTCACAGGGTTGCCTTGTGAAACACTGAACAGATAAAGATGACACTGAGAGCATTTCTTATGTATGCTATAGTAATACAGCTCCAGGAGCTCATCGTGGCTAATCCATCTGGTAGTTACTCCTCACCCAGTAGGACGTAACAACTAGAGCAGAAAACACATCACAAACATATGCAAACAGCTGTCATTTAACTGCAGCTGTAAAACAGAGGAGCAGCGAGGAGGCCTGAGCCAAAGTCTCCAGTGGCTCTGCTCAGGCAGGCAGCAGACATCAGAGTGGAGGATGTCAGGGACATGATGACTGTGCTGTTTTCTGCAGGTGTGCATGCCCACAAATTTCAACCATCCTGCAGGAGAACGTGATTCATATGATAGTCAGGAAAATGCATAAACAGATATGTTGAATATGTTTCTGGACTAGCCCTACGCTGAGAAACACTCAAAGGTCTGATTTGCAAGGCTAACTCTTGCAAAGCCAACAAATGTTCAAGTGAAAAAGTATCCGGCGATGCATATTTGAAATCAACATCATCTTTCACAGACTGGATCTAAGACTTCCAGCTTGGCTGCTGTGGTGTGTGTTCCTGCCTGAAAGCTCTCTGCTCCCAGGTGGATGGTGTTTGGAGTGTTTGGGTGCTACTCAGACTTCACTGAGGTGTTACTCTGGGATGTAGTGTACAGCTGTAGCTGGAGGAGATGTGTATATGTGCCCATGTGTGCGCCTGTGTGTCTATGCCAAGCCCAGTGATCCCTGAGCTTGGCGCTGTCTGGGCAGGAGGCTTGAGTTGGACAGACAGACGGAGGGTTGTTGTTGTCAGAAGAGAATCCCTGGGGTTTGAAAATCCAGCTGCATCTGACCTCCTGCCACCGCCTCTGGCCGTGACACACGCAAAAACACACGCATGCACACATACAAGCTTTCATGAATAACAAACATCCACAGGTATGCGCAGGAAAAACTAGAACTCAAGCAACGTTCCCATGCTGATAGAGAAGAAACCCCATATGGGAAATTAAACAGCAAATATGAACACAAAAACATAATTTGAAAGCTACTCTTGTTAGGAAAAAAAAAAGAAATGTCTTAAAAAAAATCTTCTAACAACATCAAACAAGCAGGATTTCAGAGAAAAAAGGAAACGATGAAGAGATGATTCAAATTCCTCAGGAGGAAAGTGAAAAGTGTTTGAAAGACTATATGTGGATGAGCACATGTCTGTATGCATGAAGCTTCATACCTGCCCCTGAATACATGCTGGAAGGTAATTATGTAGCCTTTGTTCACAGAGTTGTATACTGAGTGGATATATGTGCATACATTAAAAAGCAGCAGAGTCTGGGGGCCGATACAGCTTCAGACACTTGTTGTTTTGTGTACTTTGAATACCAATTTGGATGACGCGCTTAAACCGAGAGGTTGCCGCAATTAAGTCTGGTCTCTAAATTATTTTCTTTTTTTCTCTTTTGTGGGCTGCTGATGGATACTTCCATCAGAGTTTACTCAAGAGAAGAGCACCTTTCGTGAAGACAAAGACAAATCTGGACAACAATATCCAATCCCAGAGGACATCAGGACGTGTTATCATGGTTGCCATGCTCGTGCAAAGTTGAAGGCAAAGATGAATGCTTGGAGGTGGAGATATAAACCCTTTCTTCTATCAATCATCATGGGAAACGTCAACTCTCTGCCCAACAAAAGAAATGAGCTGGAGATATTGGTGAAGATTGAGAAAGCACATCATGAGTGCAGTCTTCTGTGTTTTATTGAAATCTGGTTATATCAAAACAACTTTTTGGATCTACCTGGTTTAAATCTCATAAAGTCAAACAGAGGTTCTAAAACCAGTGGCAAGAAGAAAGAACGAGGTCTAGCTTTATTTGTGAAAACAAAGATGGTGTCACCCTTCACACATAACTGTCAAGGAGAAGTTGTGTTGTCAAGATATTGAACTGTCCGAGAGAATTTAGTCTTATAACAATACTTGTTTACATTCCACTCAAGGCAACAGCCGAAGTGCCGTGTGATGTTCTCCATGATGCTGTTGCTAGGATGCAGACTCAACAACCTGAGGCACTTGTACTAATGGTTCGTTTGAGTTACCTTGGAAGTCAGATGTCTGAGCTCGGAATGACGTCACACCCGAGATACCAGCGTTTCAGTCACTAAGTCAGAAAAAAGCGAAATTGGAGGCGGAAATAAGATGGCTACATCTACGAAAGTTTCTGTAGCGCTTGCCTTGTCCTTGCTTATATTCAGACAAGGCCAGTGCTAAAATGTAGCCATCTTGTTTCCGCCTCTGATTTTGCTTTCTTCCGACTTATGCTGTTAATTCGGGTGTGACATAATTCCCAGCTCGAACTTCTGACTTCGGAGGTAACTCGAACGCACCATCATATCAGGAGACTTTAATCATGTCACCCTCTCCTCTCAGTCTGTCAGCTGTCCTACCAGAGAAAACAAAACCCTGGATCGGCTGCCTTACCATCACTGGGCAAGTCAGATCATAACTTGGTCTATCTGCAGACCTGTTACACACCTTGTGTACTGACACAGCCTGGGACTACAGTCAAAATCAGAGAATGGACTCCTCAAGCTAGTGAAGCTCTAAAGGACTGTTTTAAATCAACAGACTGGGCTGCGCTGTTGGAAACAGATGAGGACAGTATGAACATTGACAGACAGGTTGACTGCTTTACTGAATACATCAACTTCTGTAGAGATACAGTTATACCAACAAAGACTGCTCACTGTTTCCCCAACAACAAACTCTGGATCACAAGTGACATAAAAGCAGTCCTACATCAGAAAAAGAAAGCTTTTAGAGATGGTGATAAAGAACAACTCAGACAAGTACAACAAGAGTTGAAGAAGAGACTGAAGATGGCAACGCTGGAGTTCAAAAAGAAGATGGAAAGGAATTTTACAACACAGCAAGTTCTGTTTAAATCCAGGTCAGACCTTCTCTGTTTGTGTAGATCCAACTGTAGTTAATTTATACATGTGCTTTATTATGTTGTAGATTTTCCCTCAAATGTTTGTTTTCATGTGTCGATTTCACTTCGGTTTACTGTTTTCTGTAAGCTCCACTTCCTGGTCAAGGATGATGCTCACATGAACACGCTGCTCCTGAACGCCCCTTTATCCACCAGGTGTTGGCAGAGTGGACTCTACCAAGTTGGACTTCAGGCTGGGGTGGAATTCATTTGTATGTTTTATGGTTTTATTAAACCAGCATCTACTAAGAGTCTTTGGAGCTCAATAAAGTCATTTGTGATGGTTTTTTTGTACATTTTCAAAGCTTGATTAGTGATAGTTTTATTTCCAGTGTTTTTGGGAAGTTTACATAGTCTGCTTAACTCCACCCCTGCTCTATAGTTTATCCTGGAAATGTTCAAAACGATCTTTGGCTAATGTTGCACACTTGTGTGTGTTTGATTGGCAAAGACAGAAGGTATAACTTAGACCACAACACTGTGGACTTGCAGAGGATCTGGCAAAGATGACCCAGGATGAGGATGGACACCTCAGCATGTATGTTCTATGGAGCAGAAACTGACTGACTGTGAGACTGAGTGGTGAGAGGCTACAGTTTGCTGCAAAGGTAAAAACACATGTTTGAAAAAGAAGAGGAAAAAAATCGAGGGCTGGGCGATACAGGCTCTTTTTTTCACACCAAACCTAAATTTATGATTTTAATCTGTTCCTTTTGCCTCTGTAAGACTTACACAAAAGTGTGAACTGCTCGAGCAGAGAGGTGAAAGAAGTTAAACCACAAATTAAAGTCAAAGGATAAAAAACTGGATCATCATCACCCAGCCCTAGGTGCAGCTTCTGCGTCTGTCAGCTAGGAAAAGTCAAAGTGCATTTGATTTGTTTTGTGCTGACTCCATTTTTGGATCTATTTTAGGTCTATTTTAGGTCAACTTCCTTGACTGTTGTGACTACTTTGGTTCTCCAAACCTCCCAGATCTGCTGCCCTACATCCTCTTTATCCTCCACACCACCATGTTACCTTCATTCTCTTCAGGTAAGACCTTCAGATTGGCTGAAGTTTTCTCTCCCTCTGTGTGGATATATAGAAGCAGAATCTTCTTCTTGCAGTGCTGGCGAAAAAAAGGAAATAAATTTAACCTTTGGAAAACCTTCAAAATAAACTCAATTTCATCTCCCGGCTAATGTATCCAGAACCAGAGTTTGCAGTGCTGAATGGGCGATACTTAGTAGTCTGTGATAAAGTTGCTGAGAGCCTGAAATAACTGAGCGGTCTGAGTCTTTATCTCCTCTACTCTGTGATACCCAGCCCACTCCCTGATCTCCATTTTCCCCCAATTATCAGCGAGTATACTCTATTACTGACCCTTCCTGATATAATTGCAATACTCTCTTGCATGTCCCTCTTATTCCCTTTTCCATCATCCTCTATTTCTCCCTGTCTTTCTCACTGCTTCTGCCGTTCTGATTATCTTCCCTCTCTCTCCCTCTAACACTTTCTGGCTCACAAATCTTGAAAATTGAGATCTGAAGGATGCCGCTGCCAGAAGCCTTGATACAAGGCTACCACTCTCAGTCAAATGAAGACACTCCTCTGGCATGGAGAGGCGGGACGGCAACACGAGAGGGCCCTCCGCTCACTTTACTTGTCCTGATATATTTCTGTTTTATTCAGGCGGTAACACTGATCAGACCTGCGGTGTGGAAATATCTGAGGGGGAGGTGTATTTATATTCAGGGGTGTAAACTGGAGAAATGTTCTGCAGGTTTAAGAAAATGCTTTCTGTCAGAAAACTGACCATAGAGTAAGAGAAATCCAACTGCAGACTGAGCCTGCATTTACATTTTGATTCCTTCTGATTATCCACAGTCGAGCCAGTTCTCCACATGGCCTGGGATAATTTCATGCATCTCCATCCTGCTGAGCTCCACTGCTCACAGCACGCTGCACACATGCAGGGCTGAGGTCCCATGGTGCACCTACAGCTGCAGCCAACTGCACAATGTACATGAAAGGAGGAATATTTTCAGCAATTTCCTCTATTGTTACGGCTTGTTACTCCGTCTCCCTCTTCTTCAACCAACACCTAGTCTCCAAGAATACACCAAAACTTTTCCAAAAGTTGGACTAAATCACGTTGTAGCTAGCAGTAATCCAGACGGGATCAAAGTGATGTGTGTTAATGTAAAGTTGCACAGGATACATGTTTGTGTGTGTGTGGTTTGACATCCTCCACACGGCTCCTTGTCAGCGATTAGCCCTCCTCACCCCCGGGCGACGGCGGCAGTATAATTCAGCCACACTGAAGGGGACTCCCCCCATGATTGAACATAATGACGTGTGAACCCATTAGGTGGCTAATAAGAAACAGCAATGGAGCTGATGATGATGTAGATGATACTGGTGAGAACTTTGCTGCAATAATCAACTCCATTTAAAAAGACCACAAAAGCTCATTCTGCTTTCTAAGGAGAGTAATTGAGTTTAGAAAAGAGGGATAAAAGGATAAGGCAGTGAGGGGCTGTTTTCACGAAGAAAGAAACGTGCCTGTGAAACGCGCTCTTGTTGAGGTGTGTCACTGTAATGAAGCTGATTATGATCGAAGCTCTGGGTTGCGTGTCAGTTTGGCCTCATTTGGGCCAGATTGCACATTGTTTGTGGTTGGTTGTCGTCTGTCAACAGGCAGATGAATATCTGAAATGTCCGAAACGTGAACTTTAACACAATGACTTTGATATTTTCCCCTTTTGATTCCGTTGAAGAGGCATCTTTTTTTGCAAAACAAATTAATATCAGTCAATAGCTATTAGTTATTGATGACATTTGGTAATTTAACAGTATCACTGTTTTGTTATGTCTGTGTAGTCAACATTTTAATATTTTTGAGCGGCCCGCTCTCTCTGACTGTAAACAAAGCCATTCTCCACCTCCCCCAACCTGATTGTGAGGTGGACACTGCTCCACATCACGGTCAAGAGCACAAACCAAGTTAGCGTGCTACAGTATCGGACAGTGGAAACCAACAAGAAAGTACGGGAAATTGTCTGAATCCTCCTTTGGCCACGACTGCTAACATACGCAAGAAAATGAACTTAATACCGGAGACTCTGGTGGAATAAGAGGTAGGAGGCAGACCAGACAAGAGCTAAGAAGCTAGGTCAACATCAGCATAAACAATGGGGGAGGCCTCGGGATCTTGGTGACCCTGTAACCTTTCTGCTGGACAGGTAAACCGCTTTAACAAAGTAAGACAAGTGTCTGTAACAGAAGTGTTTCTTGTCAAACAGACCTGCTGTAGCGTGTTGTAGCGCCATCGCTAAACTGTTGACCTCAGGTCCTGGAGTAAGTCATTTATCCTAGTTGTAGAAGTCCTGCAAACATTGTGTTTGCTGGTAGTCTGTTGGCATCTACAGTAGCACCAATGCTTTTGACTTTCACCTTGACTGGGCCCCATTTGTAATGATCTGAAGTATTTATCTGCATTATATCTGAATTTAATTGGAACGATGCGAGCGAGCAGGGACGTCTGTTTGTGGGCGGGGCTTGCTGGAGCAGAGAGGGAGGGGAGAGGAGGAGCTGAGGAGACAACTGGTGGGGGGGTAGAGTTTACATTCAAGATTTCTCCCAAAAACGGGCGCTTCCTCAGATCGTGCCTACCTCCCCTTTTAAAGCTATTTATATCATTATAGGAAGCTGGACTGAAGGTTTTTAATATCGTGTTGTAACTTGACATGTACCCATGTGTCCCCTCTCTGTCATGTTCAGTCATTTCCCCTCCGCAGACTCGTTTGATTTATTTGTGAAAGTTTCTAAAACCGAGAAAAACTGTTAGAAATGAGTGAGTGAGTTATAGACGCATACAAAATATTCATAGAGGAAAAAGTGGCGTAAAAAAATTGGCAGGTGATCATCGGATCATCTATCCTGGTTCGATCACAAACCAGATCGATTTTCAAGCAGCGATAAATATTATTAAAAGAACAAATTGATATTGTAGATTCGACTCGATCTCTCCCTCACACACATTCAGTGGTGCACAGGGACTAAGAGTGACAGCAGATGAGAACCACAGATGTCTCCCTCGTGAGAACACGGCTGCCAACAGATGAGCCGACCCATTCTTCATCGTTCTCTCTGTGTCTGGCGTGTCGTACACTTGGACCCATGAGTTCACTCCTTCATCTGCCTCTGCGTGTCTGTGTCCATGATGTATTCCTCTTTTCTCTCTCCTCGTCTGCTCACTTTCCAGTTTTTTTCTTCAGAACAGAGCGTTCTTTCCTCTGTTATAGTGTTAATTTGTGTAATTTGGCACATTATTACATGAAATAGACAACTGTTGTTAAAAAAAAAATCCTAGATTTCATTTAGTATCCCAGAGACTTGGTTACCTTTCTGCAGACCAATCCAAACTTTTCCCTCCAGGGGAGTTTACGATCTGTCTGAATCATGATGGTGTTTGCTCACCAAAATATTTCTTATTCCTTTGCACATAAAAGGAAATTAGACTTTTTGATGGTAGAGATAATTTGTTAGACTGAAACTGCGCTGCATCACTGGGAAGGTCTTTTATTTGTTTTTCTAATAAGAGTTTATACGTCTCTTTTGGAGGCAAAAAAAATTGCTATAATCTGCAAAAAAAATCAAAAGGGTTGTAGGTTTTCAAACCGAAACTAAAAAATTGATGTAAATCAGAAACAATATTTGCACGAGGATGGATCCTTGAGGTACACCATATTGGACAGTTTTTAATGATACAATAATAATGCATCAGATTTTATAGCACTTTATCAGAGACCAGCTGTCCTGAGGCCTACAGCCTCTCCAACCACCACACAACACTCACAATCACACACCAGTGGAGCAGGGTGGGTTAAGTGTCTTGCTCAAGGACACAACGGACAGACTAGAGATAGGGGGGAATCAAACTGCCAACCTTCCAGTTATTGGACAACCGCTCTACCTCTTGAAGTACTGCCACCTACTTTCTTGTTGACTCATTACTGTTAATAAATACATATTGCGTTGTATCATGACCAGAATTACTAAACCCCTTAAAAGCATTAACCCAAAAATATATTATTGCAAACTCAAAACTGTCCAAGAAATAAATATTCTGTCAGTAATTTTGCAGCAGTTTCAAGCGAATCACAACCCAGAAGATCAATAATGTGTTCACAGCATAGAAAGAGAGAGACAGCAAAAATGACCTCCTTTAAAAATAAACCCACAAGCTGCTGGGGTGTTTAGGAGACTGTCAGACACCTGCAATGATCCCACCTCAGTATCACCGATCAGTGCATCCCTTCATTAGGAAAAGTATGGTGCTCATTCACACATGACACTCAGCAGAACCTGATGCTCTGTCCAAACTGAGGCATGGCTCGGACTTGATGTTTGGAGGCTAGGGAACAACCAAAAATCTCTGGTCTCCTACATGCTGAGGTTATAGTAACGTCTTTATTTTCCCAAGTTTTTCATCTTGTACAAAGAAATGGCGCAGAACAGATGAACAAATCTGTATATTTCATATTCAAAGAAATGCCCAAGAACCAGCTCCCAGTGCATCCAACTGTGTGAGATTAGTGCTATCTTTTTATATGGAAATAACTTCCATGTATAATTTCCTCTGGAGCTGTTTTCTAAGACACAAAAACAGCCTGATTGTATGTATCCTCCCTATAGCATCTGCATGTTTGCCACTTCTAAGAAGCCATTAAAACAGCGAGTTTCTGAGCCAGCAGGATCATTATATGCATGTATAATTGAGATGAGTAGCTGCTGCATTGATGCGCCATAGCTTCTGTGTCATACAAAGCTCTGTTTATCCATTTCTGTTTTACCATCAGCAGTCACAGCCCACTTTCCCAAGCCGAGTGCTCTCTGACGGGGGGGAGAAGAATCAGAAAGTGATACTTCACAGTTATTGTAACAGGCAACAGGGACGAGCAGGAGTGTAACCGACTCCATCTGTGCACAGAGGAGCGATCTGCATACAAAACAATTACAGTTCATTGTTTAATAAAAACCACCAGCTCTCCAAAGGACTGCATGCGTTTATTTTGAGGAGCGATATTCATGACCAACAATTGACTCGCATCATTCTAAAACAAAGAGATTTATGTCAATGTTAGACTTGCTAATGCAGAATCTCTGCGTTTCACTGAATTGTCATGTAAATGAATCTTCGCTGTCTTTCCACATCGGGATAAACTGGTCGTACATGTTTACCCATACGGCTGAACTGAGTGTGAGTGACGGCATAGATAAATATTCCCAATGCCATACCTTTGTTGTCTTACCATCTGTTGACATAAACCATAAGTAGGGCCGTCACTATCAACATGCTGAAGCATGTGATTAATCCAGGGACCTGAATGCAAATTGCTCATGACTGCCCTGCTTCTAATGCAAATTTATATGGAGCCTTGTTCACCTTGATTAGCCCTTAAAGGGATATTCCAGTATTTATTTATTTTTTTATGAGGGCTTGTTTGAGTTATATATCACTAATTGGTGCATGAGCCATATCAAGGAATTGTCTGGTGGTGCAAAATAGTGCAAAAATTAACAGGCTTTCTGACTGCAAATGGAACGCTGGCATAAATTAGTCTCCAAAAAATAGCTAAACCAGAAAGCAGAGTTGCCCTATCTACATAAAAAAGTGATGTATATAGGTATTTAAAGGTATATATTATTACACCTTCCTATATTTAAAACACATGATTCTAGAATCTGTGCTCAATCAAGTAGCACCAAAACCTGGTCTATCTGAATTTTCTGCAATTTTTTACTCATTTCATATTTTTATCATGTTTTGTCAACTTATTCAAGAGAGGTGCTTCTGACATTGAGACAGAGCAAATCTGGATGATGAGATCCAATTCCAGTGGACATCTGGAGGTGTTTTTCGTGGTTGCCATGTTTGTGCAAGGGTGAAAGCAAAGTCGATGGCTAGGAGATTGAGATATCAGCCTTTTCTTCCATCAGTCATCATGGGAAACATATTGGTGAAGATTGAGAAAGCATATCATGAGTGCAGTCTCCTGTGTTTTATTGAAATCTAGTGATATCAAAATAACCTGGACTCCAGTGTGGATCTACCTGGCTTCACTCTCATAGGTCAGACAGAGGTGCTAAAGCTAGTGGCAAGAAGAAAGGAGGAGGTCTGGCTTCATTTGTCAACCAGAGATGTTGTAACTCTTCACAACTAACTATGAAGGAGAAGTTGTGTTGTCCAGATATTGAACTGTAGTCAGTTTCTCTTCACCATATTATGTTCCGAGAGAATTCAGTCATATCATAACAATACTTGTTTACATCCCACCCAAGGCAACAGCTGAAGTTCTGTATGATGTTTTCCATCATACTGTTGCTAGGATACAGACTCAACATCTTGAGGCACTTGTAATCATATCAAGAGACTTCAACAATGTCACCCTCTCCCTTCACCATCATGACTTGGTTTATCTGCAGTCTATCAGAAATTCCAGACAAATGAATTTCCTTTTGCGGATAAATAATCTTGTATTGTATTGTATTGTATTGGTGTATACAGGTTTTCAAATCAATCAATCAATCAATCAATCAATCAATCAATCAATCAATCAATCAATCAATCAATCAATCAATCAATCAATCAATCAATCAATCAATCAATCAATCAATCAACTTTATTTCTATAGCACATTTAAAAGAACCACAAGGGTAGCCAAAGTGCTGTACAATGACACATAAAAACAAATAAAACAATCAAAGAACAAGATAAAGCGAGCAGAAATACATTGTTGGAAAAGAATAAATAAGTGTATAAATAAGGAGGCTCACAGCAAGTGCTAAGATGATAAAAATAGCTGGATAATGCCTAAAAATGTTGACTTAAAATGTTATATGCTGTTATAGAGTGGTGTAGACACCACATGGCTTGTAGATCTTTTTTTCCATCTATTTTGCATGATAGTTTTTATGGCTCAGGACCCTAAAATTGTGGGCCTGTGGGAAAGCATAGCCGGGACTATTCACAGACTTTGCTGTGTTTGTTGGGATCGGTGCTTCAAGAGAGAGGCTAGGCTAGGCTAGGCAGAGTTATACCACTTAATTCTTTGTGACATGTCAAATAAATAATAACAATCAGACCTCCTCGTTCTGATCACTGTTGTTGCAAGAAAAGTCCTTGAACCTGTAAACTGTAGTCTTCTCTCCGCCACAACAAAAGGAGTTCCATGAGAAGAATCGAAACATTCTTGAAATAGAGACGTAATCCAATAATCTCTGTCAGCCAAAAGTGTTTAGTGTTGAATCAGTAAACTCTGTAACTCCAAAGGGATGCCAAAGAAGTAGGACTGAAAATGTTAAGAAAAATGTTCTAGCTTTGCACAATACCCTCCAAACATTGCTGCTGTACAACTGTTTGCAGCAAACACAGTTTTCAGCTTGCTTGAATATTAAGATATTTACCAATATTTGCAAGAAGAGGGGGGATCAAAAACAAAATACTGCAGCAGGAACAGGGTGCCATCTCAGGAGCCGACTGAAAAGTAGGACAAGAACATGAATACAGTCCTGTGGCATGTGTCCTTGTTGCTGGTTTGGTTGATAAAGATCCAAGTCTTGTTTCACTGTGAGCTCTTCAGAGTGTTGAACCTCCGTCAGTCTGAAAGATGAAGCCCAGGAAACCAGTCCTGTAAGAGCAGAGCCATCTGAAACTCATTTGGCTTCGTACAAATGAGTTTTGATCCACTGCCTGATTTTGAGCCATTATATTATATCATTAAGTCTGTGAAACATAGAATTCCAATTAGGCTGAAGTCTGTGTGTCACTGCCAAAAGTACAAACGTAGAACTGGGGTGATTAGCCTCCTAATTTACACTTTCAGTGTTATTAGCTCTGCATTGATGTGTGTTGGACCTGGCCCACTTCCTCTGCTGACTCTAGACTTTGATTCAATTTCACACTCAATAACTAAACAATAGGGGAGCATGGGGTCAGCTGTAACAAAGATGTTTCTGAGATTTATATCAAGCAGATTTTAATTGAAATTAGATTTTTTTTTAGATGAAATTATAGCCACATGTTTTCTTAATGACACAGCAGCTGAGGTTGCGTTCAGGGTCAGCTGGAAAATTACTTTAATAAACTTGTAGAAACTTACAAACTGCAGTTCCAATGACGTGAGGGCACTATGGAAACATGAATTAATAACATTTGCAAGTAATTTTCCACCTAACTTCAATTAAATACTCTACAAATACAAGATATTACCTGTTCAAACTGATACACTATTATTTTTTGGGATTGAAGCACATAACATCACTTGCTTTCTGTAAAGAAGGAGCAGTATTATGTTAAAACTTAATTTTAAAGAAGCGTTAGGGCTGCTTTTATTTTTCCAAGCTGAGTACAGAGTGTTGAAAGTGAGCTCCGGGTCTCACAGCCAGCTCTGTCCCTCCCCACAGCAAAGGTAACCGAGCCCTCCTCGCACCTTTCAAATGTTATTTCTAAAGGTCAGCAGCCATGATCTTCTCTCTACGACCACACAGCGTCTCCTGACAAACACTGAGTCCTCAGAGGCAGAGGCGCAGCAGATAACCAGCAGCAGGCAGAGACCCCGGTTGTTAATATCGACGGCTGCTTAAGGGAGCGTGGCGTTATAATTGCACATGCTGCAGACACGCTGTTTGTGCGGTGAACACAAAAGGAAAAAAAAAGGTTTTGATGAATGTGTCTCAATAATGGGAGCAGACTCTGATAAACTCTCTTTCAGCACTCTCTATCGCCTTAAAACAGCAGAGCAGGATTATTTTCATAACAAGTATTGATCACCTCTGAGCAGCTGCACTCTCAGCAGATTAGACCTTGAGAGAGTGTGCAGGTTTGTTTTATATGCACGGTATTGTTTAAACATGAAGTCTTTATTTCCTCTTTTTGCATCAATGCCTCTGTACGTGTGAGACACATGAAAACTGTAATCCAGTTTTCCTCTGGTTTTTATTTTTATTCTTATATATGAAATGCAGATCTATTGTAATACAATATAAAAGAAAGTAAGGTCAGTCTCGCGGTCTCTCTCATTATCATAGGTTGGTCTGACTCTGGTGCCCCCTGTGGACAAAGAAATGCCTCCTTTTCTCATCTTTGACATGTATCAGTCATGTCTTCAAACAGAGAACTCATCTTGCTTTGTCCTAACACTTAAATGTTGAATTTTTGGTATTCCTCATTGTTACAAATGGTTTTAAACTGAAGCTACGGTGGCCCTGAAGGTCAACTTTATGGACATGTCATGATTACAAAATCATTTTTAGTAACATGTTTCCAAGTTGAAAGATTTTTATTTTTATTTTACACATACATATTTTTACTTTTGCGGAATGTTTTTGCATTTCTTGAGACACTATTATGAATATAAATGTTATTAAAGCAGCGGTGAGTAACTCTTATACTTGGGTTGTTCTGCAGAAGGGATTTCACACTAAAACCTGGCCTGTTGTTTATAAATCACTTCCATAGTTTTTTTAGCGTAGAAAAAAAACAGTTTCTTCAGTCGGCTGTTAATCATCCTGATAAGAGATCACCTCTGCTCAAAGGCTTTAACGATCACAGTAAAGAAAGAATTATCTTGTTGATGGTCTTTTTTACTTTTGAAGGTGACTCTTTTTTTTTTTTTTTTACTTTTATATTTTATATTTTTGTGGAGTTTGTGTTCTTGAATTGACTCTGATCACACGTCATTAACGTTATTAACAACTGATGTAGCTTTTTTAAAACTCCAAAATATGCCTTGTAAATATAAATGATCAGTCAGGATGTTACGATTGAATTTTAGATTTAAATTTTATTTTTCAATCCCACAATCTGTAAACACACAGAAGTACGTCAAGTAACCTTTTTTCTGTGTATATATATACAGCTAATTTCAACACAAATAAACTCACATAAGATAAACCCACGATCTTTAACATCTGTGACATAAAACTCTTAAATCCATGTGTGTGTACGGGGCCTACAATAGTTGAAGTATTTTCTATTCTTGTTTGGCATTGAATTCAGTTTGTACACAAATACAAACAAAAGAAAAAAACAAACAAAAAAAAAAACAAAGGATTCAAGGCCTCTTACTTCCACAGAGCAGAAAACGTCAGGAGATGATTTGGAGTGCCCCTCAGCCCTTACAACACAATGCAACAATGCACCTTTCAAGAACAATAAACCACATTTATACACGACTTTATAAAAAACTTAATTGGATTCAACTAACGACCATGAAACTGTATTAAAAAAAAATAAAGAAAAACATTAAAAAATGCGATAAAAGAAGAACTGAGAATAAATGAGAGTTGCTGCAAGACTTAATGCTGGTCTATAAATAGCATTTACATACTGTAAGTGTGTGTGTGTGTGTGTGTGTGTGTGTGTGTGTGTGTGTGTGTGTGTGTGTGTGTGTGTGTGTACATGTGCTGTCCATGTCTCTGGTGTGTTTGAGTGTGTGCCAGATCCTCGGAGCATCCCTGTGTGTTTTGGTTCTGTGCGTGAGCGCGTGCACCCTTAAATATTCTAATCGATGTTTACGACCCCTGGCAAGTAGAGGGCTGACAGTGCGCCAGCTTCACTGCAGCTGGGGACTCTGCCACCCCCATCGCACGCAGACACACACACATACACACACACAAAAGCTTACAAACCTACACACACACTCTCCGGCTAATTCTCTTTTCCCTCTCTCCCTCGGCTGCTGCCGGTCCTCTTAGAGGTTTCTTTAACCTCCAAATATCCTGATGCTTTCACCTACCTTTCGTCCTTTCTTACTCCTCCCTCTCTCTCTCTCTCTCTCTCTCTCTCTCTCTCTGTCTTTCTTTCTTACCCCCCCCTCCCTCTCTTTTGGGTTTCAAATGATGATCCCCCCTCTGTTGCTGCAAGGAAAACTCCACCTACTCAGCACTGTTAATGTAGTCACTGACAGTGCAAGCTGCGCTCTCTCTCTCTTCTCTCTTTCTTTATGCTTTATTCTCTCTCTCTCTCTCTCTCTCTCTCTCTGGCATCTCCCCTCTACCTTCCTCCTCCTCCTCCTCCTCCCCCTCCTCTTTCGCGAGCGTCTTCCTCTCCTCTCACATCGCTCTCCGGCATCACTTGAGCTCGCAGCCTCCTGCCTGTTCGCCGCTCTCTGTTCTTTCTTCTCTCTGCCTCTTACCCCCCTTCTCTGCACACTATACACACATACATTTACACACACGCGCATGTATGCATGCATACACTCTCCTTTATCTCACTGTCTTCTCTCTCTCTCTCTCTCTCTCCCTCTCTTGTCTCTCTCTCGGTCACACTCGGTCCTGTGCAGACTTAAGAAGTCCTGGAGAGGAGATGAAGCTGCTGGTGATTAAGTGCTGATTTTTTCTTTTTGCTTCTTTTCCAATTGAAACTTAGAGTTGCAATGTTGATGCAACAGCACCTCTTTGCTCTGTGCTGTGTTGGTGTGTCTACCTGCTGCCCACAATCAGCACATTTTAGGGGGATTTAAGCAACAGAGAGTGTGCGTGCTGCGCCGGCCGTGCGCTCTGCAACTCTATTGCGCTGGATCTTCCTGTTTTCCTCTTGATTTCTCCACTAAAGGATGCTCAGTTCTTTCCCCGCTCTGGAATATTATAACTGCAACTACAAATACTCCTGCCGCTGTTGTCTACTTCTGCGCCCCAGCCGGATCACAGTCTGAAGCGCCCCGGGTCCCCTACAGGGAGAAAGAAGCCTGTCAGAGGCTCTCAAATGGAAATGAGCCGTCTGCTGCTGCTAATGCTGGACCACAGCCTCTAATCCAGACTCGAGATTATCCCGAAATAAAATCTCAGCAAAGGAAGCTTTTCCTTCCTGACCAGCTGAAATATTCCTGTGTCACTTTCTATACGTCACGGAGCAGCAGCTCTATGGTTTTCTGACTGGTCCAGGACTGGGATTTGGTGTCTGACTCAGAGGTAAGGCTCATTTATTCCACTCTCACTTTGCTGTGTTGCTTCTTTTTTTTTGGCGTTTTCGTTGTGCTCTGCTGCTCCTGAGCAACACTGATCCTGTACTTTGGAGAGGAACGGCTCAGACTCAGTGATGTGGCAGATTTTTGCTCTGCTGTATCACTCTCTTCTCTGCCAGAAGCTGATTTTTTTATTTATTTTTATATTTTTTTTAAGACACCGGGCCACTATTGAGCCGCTGCCACCTTATTCCCCCAGCTTCATCTGATTAGTCATGACTGGCACTGCTCTGTCCTGTTTACTATGCATCTTCCACAGTCTGTAGCAGTGACTGTGTGTTTCTGCTCGGCAGCCGGCTGAGGAATGAACGGCACTGCAGCTGAGCAGCCAGAGGTGTGAGGTGTGAGGCTGTTTGTGGGAATAATGGAGCATTTTGTGTCTGTTTGTGCAGAGTTTGTCACTATCAGTCTGCTGGCATGAGCGCACACAGTGATGGGCTCTTTTGAGTTCATTATCTCAGTCCTTCCCGTCTCCTGAATCCAGATTCATCGTTCTGTTTGAGTTTTTCACACATTAAAAAAAGTCTATTTCTGTGTTTTTTATTGGATTCTTTCTTGTTCCTGGATCTACTTTCTATAATTAGTTCCCCTCACCATGCTTATTGTCCACATGAGCTGCTATGAATAATTGGCATTAGAAATGGACCATCTGCTCTGCATCCAGATTGTGCAGCGTAATAGGAAGTCTGCTATACTGTAAAATCAATCGATGCATGGGTTATTCCCTGTCAGATACAATAACGGCGTGCTGTCTCTATATGGAGATCCAGATGTGGGCTAATTGGATTCAGGGCTTCAGTGAGCGTCCTGTTTAGTGTCAGTGTCTGTGCCAAGCAGTGACTTCTTCAAATTTGAGCTGCACAAATGAGTAAGACAGGAAATCACACGCTGCGTCTGAACTAATATTGGTCACTGAGATGTTCCCTCCTCAGAAGGGGATGTTTGAGGCTTAAGAGGCTGCAGTTTAAGATCTGTGGTACCATGACTGGATGAATCACTTCAAAGAAAGTTCAAGGAAATAGGGACAAGGTTGAGCAACTTTTTTCTTCTGCTCTTTCAATAGAAATTTCCAAAACTGAACAACAAATGTTACAAATTTCGAGAAGGCAAAAGAGTTGAACAGCTATTTAGGGATTTCTCAGAGGGTCCAGCTCTGGTACAGACTCCAAAAAAGGCTCATAAATCTTTCAAAATCTTCTCCATCCTTGTTTGATCACGCTAATTTAGCCAAGTCTTGTTCCAAAAGAACATTTCAGAGACATCCTCAAGAACTTAAACCCAGTCTAGTTGTCCCTTTTTAGATCAAGCCTTTGATAACTATGACTCAGAGAAATGAGAACCTACACAGTTGAATTTTGAGTTTAGCCAAATGAATGTAGTTTTGTGTCCGTGATGCATGTGAAGGAGGTGTTTGGTATTTCTATTCACATGATATCAGGCCTCTTTCTAGTCGGGTAAAAAAAGCTGCTACAAAAGGAGGAGAGTGATAATGTGGATGGATGGAAATACAATGAAAGGCTGCGTGGCTGATGCAAACATCCTGCTTTAAACTCGCCACAAATAAACATATTGAGGACTTTGAGCCCCAGAACCAGGAATTGAGGGCCAAGTGAACATACATCACATTGGCATGGATGCAATGATATACATGCCATGCAATGTAGGTTACTGTTTGATCATTTAATGCAGTTCAAAGTTCAAATGTCGCTTTGATTCGTTGACTTTGGATGGTCAATGATGTGCTTTTATTATGCAATTTCAACATCTAATTCTTAGGTTGTTTTTCCCCCATTCTGATTTAGCAGGCTTTTATTTTGAAAGGTTGAAAAAAGCTGCTTGAGAAGGTTTTGGCTTCAGAGAGTTAACATATGAGACAGCTAATGTCAGGGCTGTAAGAGAGTTTATTTCCTGTGGGCTCCATCAGGTTCATTTTTAACAGACCGGATTAGACCCTGAGACAAACTTGAAGACAGTTGGCCTTTCCCTTTCTCCTCTCGTCTTTTCTGGTATCGTGACACGATGCTGCTCTCTCACTCCTCTCTCAAGAGCAGGCCTGAACCATTTCATGTCTGGGTGTGACTTCTTTGGCAAAAACAACAGAAGACGAAGAGACTTTAATTTTTGTTAGCGCACTGTGCAGAAACTCTTTCCTCTTCATGGAGTTGAATCAAGCAAATCATCCATATAGGGCCTCTACGCAGGACTGACCCTGAAAGTTCATGAATTGTTGAGGTAAAAATCCCTGCTAGATGATCAGCACGAGTGACCATACTGCAAAAAACCATCCGATCCGAGATATCTGGATATATTTCACCCTTGAAGTGAGATAATTCCACTTCTCGTCATGTGCATCCTGCAAGAAATGAGCGTAAGCGGCTCAAAACTGCACTGGAATAGTAAAATATGAAATTGTTGGACATGGATGCAAAGCCTTGTTCTTGGTTACCATGGATACCTGATTAAACAGCAGCTTCTTAAACAGTAAAAGCTTAATGTCAAAAACCCCTGGGGGCGTTTGACTCCTCATTATTCTTAGTTTATCATTTGTGATGTAAGGATCATTGCCGCGTCCGCCCCTCGATGACAAAGAGGAATAATGTAACGTTCATTTAATGTGCTGTGCAGCAGCGGAGGACTACAGTTAATGCTGTTTGCTTATGGGGCAATAGCTGAAGGGAAACTCGCACAATTGAGCGGTTAAACATGAGCACGACTGGGAATTTAGAACTGGTGTTTGACGATACGAGAATACTAATGTGACTGAAATCTCTGTGTTCTTAGGGAAAAATGCCGCCGCAGAGGTGAGCCAGGGTCGACATAATCTCACTTTCAACCCAGTCAGTGGCCTCACACTAAATATGACCATCTGAGCACCATGCTTCACTTTAGCACACTCATCCTCTCGCACACTCCAGCAAAACCGCACACTTCCTCCACCGGACCTCTTGAACACATTTTGCACAGTCAATCTCTCTCTCTCTCTCTCTCTCTCTCTCTCTCTCTGCTTTTTGCATATTTTCAGATGTTGTGATATTTGTGAAATTGTCAAGCTTGTTTCAGTCAGTCTTGTTTGCTTTTGTAGGTCATACAGAGTTATCAGTGTCAACTTCAATGTGTATCAAAACAGTTCAAAACTTCTCACAGAGGCTTGAAGTTCCCTGACTGAGGGAACGCTGCTGTGCGCCTCCTTTTTACTTTCTATTGTATTTCCATGGCTTTTTCTTTCTGCACAAAAAAACTGAGATCAAATCTATTTTTTTTTTCTATTACTTTTTTTTGCACATTCAAGGCCCGGAATCCAAGTTAGTATGAACAAAGATGCAGCATATGGTTAGCAGCTTGCAGAGGTACAGTTCACAACGTGGTTGCAGTTTGGTTTAGTTAATTCACCAGAACATTCAAGATACAGCAAGGAAAAGAGCACGCTTTAAGCTCCAGTGGGTAATAACATGTACAAAACTTTACTTTACTCATGTTAGCAGAGCTAGCACCACCAGCCTGTGCTGGGTTAGAGTTGCCATATGCTAGTTTGACCAGATACAGCCTATATTTACCTTTATCTCAATCAGAATAGGCTGTGTTAGAAGATGGCATCTGTGCACATTTACATCCAGGTGGTAGAGCATTGAGGCATTATTGAAGTAACCATTAATGGAGCTACAGGCCGGGGTAGTGGCTAACAACTGGTCAAACAACATATGACCAGCGTTTCTGGACTAAAATAACAAAAGTTTGAGTCGTAGGAATAATATGAATGAAAAGTCGACTAACTAGTTTATTCTAATGCTGATGAGGGTTGTTGATAAGGTAAAAGTGATGCTGACCAGGGCCTTTTTGGTGGAGAGCAGCTGTTCAAAATACAAGTCTTTCTTTTACATAAAAAAAAAAAAAAGTCACATGGTGAAGATGTGAAACCTTTTTTGTGCTCACAGATCTGTAAAAAGGAGTAAAAACACTGTTGTATGCATGCAGATAGTTGGCAGTATAACTTAAGAACACAACATGCCAACTCACCGAGGCGTTCATCGACAGAGCAACCATTGAAAGTGACGGATGCACAATCAGAAGCAACAAATCTGCATTTTGCTGTCGTTCTTAAACTCACACATGGCTATTTGACTGACAACTTTATACACCTGTTTGAACGGGGCTTTAAAATCTTTGTCAGTTTACACGGTGGCGTTTGCAAGAGATCCCATCTCTGGAGCTCAGTTTAGGAAGTTTGTTTTTCAGCTGCTAAAACTCTGTTCCATGTAAAGAAATGCCAAAAACACAACCGTATGTTACCTTTATCTCCAGGATACATTTCCTCATAAATCACCTTCAATCCAACTTAATATCTCAAAGAATCAGTGTTTTCCATTAAGCTACACAGGAACTAATATTCAGCTGGATGCATGTTCTCTTTCGTTAGTGGACAGGATACCCTGAGCGTCATCCTGTGGAGATTTTTCATAGTACATTCATCCCAAAAAGCATTTCCTGCCAACATTTGTAATTGTTAAATATTTTACCACCAGCCTGGGTTACTGGGTTCTTCTTTTTTTATTGCAGTTTGCAGTTTTCTGGTAGATTCTGCAACTATTTAATAGTTGTTTTTTGACAAGTACTCCCCAGCAGTTGGTGCTAACCGGTAAATTTAAGTGTTTTTTTTTTTTTTTTTTTAAATGTTGAATATTTGTGTTAATGTGTTTGAAAAACTTAGGAAACCCTGATTTGAAATTAACAAGAAACCTCAATACCTTTTCATGCAGTTTTTGTACTGAAAACCAGTGGCGGCTGCTGGTCTTTCAATGAGGGGAAGCTCATTTTTCTGGCCTACATCATAATTGTATTTGTTTATTAGTATGTAACAGAACAGAGTCGCCAAACACAACGGCAGTCGTTTTTAATAAAGACAGAAGTCGCTGAGGATCGGTAAAGTCTCTGGAGCAGTTAAGAACAACGGAATGAATAACTTGGAAAATGCTCTGGTAGAGGTTTTATTCTTCAAGATCGCTGATTCGCTTGTTTAGCTGTCAATCAAAAAAGGATTTCGCCTCAGACAGCTCATCCAATCATGGATGCAGAAGCTTGCAGTCCGGGAGAAAGTCGGGACCGCCCTCTCGCCATAGAACTCCAGTGAAGCTTAGCTTCCATTGGGCGGGACAAAGCCCAGCATTTATCCAATGAGCGTCTAGTTTCGCTGCTGGAACAACCCACTTTTAGCTTCCACATTGAAGTCAGCAGAAGCCCAGCGTCCGGCTGTTTAAAGCGCTGAGGCGCTGCGAGGATGAATGAGAACGAAGTTATGCCGGTTACCTATAATTATCAGCTTCTTATCACAGTGTCTGAACAAAAGATGAAGGCTTTCTAGTGCGTATTTAGTTAATGAAATGTACACACAGCAGTACGTATTTCACCACTTTTTCTTTTTTTGGGGGGTGACATTTTAAGGGAAGCCGAGCTTCCCTTGCAGTCTTAGAGCAATCGCCACTGCTGAAAACATAGTTCAGATTGGGCTGAACTCAAAGCAGATATGTAGATACAGAAATCGAGTTTTAAAAAAGAGAGGACAGGGAGGGAAGAGATTACAGGGCAGGAAGGAACAGGAGACGAGAGAGAGATTTGGAGATGGGAACAGTGGGAGACTGCAGGTGATGATTGAGTGTCTAGAAGAACAAAGTCCCCATCGTGAGGCACCCGGGTGACGACTTGGACAAGACGGCCTGTAAAGAAACATGAATAATGAATTTGAGAGAAAGGGCGTTGTGATGAATACTGCAGCAGGGAGAAGCTCTGAGGTGTTCCTCGCCGTCACTCAGCCGCCACTTCACCTCAGCGAGCGCTCATGAATTACTTAGGACAAAAACTAGCTGTACACACTTCAATTATACCAACACAAACACACACATGCGCACAAACACACTATGCTTAACTACATTAGATCGCAGAGGGTGTCACCCAAAAGTCAGTAAAGTTGATTTGGATCCAGAGGACGAGCTGCTGTGTCCTTCAGCATCTCTGCACCCTTGTACGAATCAGCTCACTCGGGTGTTTTGATGACAACCTTCACCGTCCTTGTCCTCATCTGGATATGCACTTTAATCTGCGTGTGCAGATAATTGGTTTAATGTGCGCTTCTGTACTGCCAACACGGTGTTGATTTAGTCAACGAAAATGCTGACAGCAAGGATTTGTTGACGAACTTATTTTTCATGACTAAAGAGGAATGATGAGCAAAGTGATGGCGAAATCTCTCTTCATAAACGCTCTGACGAATAATGACAAGATAAAATATTTGGCTCTTCTCTGGTTAGACAACCAGTCACAGTGAAAATTGTTTTTGTCCTTTAAACAAACTGTTTATCTGCAAGAAGATAAGATTGACTAAAAAATTGTTCAAATTAGGCGATGAGGTCATCTAGCGACTTCCACGACAGCCGCTAGCAACTTTCCTTTCTGAGGAGTTGGCAACGCTGGTGGAAACGTGTCAGTCACAGCGTGCCAGTAACAAACAGGTATCACGTGGAGTTGTGTGACTGACACGTTTCCACCAGCGTTGCCAACTCCTCAGTAAGGAAAGTTGCTAGTGGCTGTTGTAGAAGTCGCTAGATGACGTCATCGCCTAATTTGCACAATTTTTTAGTCAATCTTATCTTCTTGCTGGTGGAAATGTGTGTGTAGAAGTTGCTTCTACGACAGCCATAAATGTTCTTCCTTGAGCTGCGTCACCCCGCTGTAGACTGTAATGGACTGGCCCGAGGTCTCCTACAAACGAGCGGCTACTGGAAGAGAGTAGGTGAGTTGTGTTTAGTCTCTTTGCTAAAGAAATGAGTCAAAGCTAAAAAGATGTTTGGTGTCTAGTACTATGTCTGTGACCCTATATGTCCTGTTGATGAAGTTCGGCGCTGTTCTGAGCATTATTTGTGGCTATAGAGTGACGTTTTGGTTGAGGTTTGTTTATGGCTCCTCAGACCTCTGTGTATTGCTATCGTGCGGTCGTTACTAAAGTCGGTATAACTAGAGAAGCAAGCGGTCAGCAACAGTCATCTCTTGAGGGGGTGTCTAACTCGGTGTTATGGTGTGTTTGACTCTAAATTAATTTTTCACTGGAATATCCCTTTAAGACTCAGAGTCTTTTGGTTAAATCGAGCTTCATGTAGTCGACTTGGAGTTTAGGATACATGAATGTGACTTTTTGCACTTTTTGTAATGAAGAAGTAAAAATTCGAAACACATTTTTCGCCACAATATCAATTCTAATTATTCTTTCTTCCCGTCAAAATATCTTTTATTTAAATTGAAAATGAATCAGTCAGAGAAAGTGTAAATGTGGGTTGTGATGCTGAAAACACTTGGAGGAAAGTGTCTTTACCCCTTTATGTTCAGCTAGTTCTTGGTACCTCCGTTACTTTTCTCTTTATAACTGGTTTTCCTCCTTTAATTCTTCCCTAAACTAGCTTCTTGCTCTCAAACAACAACCACACAGTGATCATTTTATTTTCAGAGCTTTTTCCTCTTATTTGTGTTTCTCAGGACCTCTCCACGTCTTTGTGTGTCCATGTGAGTGTGTTTGTGCTTCGAGTGAGGTTTTGTGCATGGATGTCTGTGTGTGAGCAGAGGGGCTCCCCAGGGGGTGCAGGAGAAATTGGAGGCTTTCTTCCTCTTAACTAATTACCCAGCAACAGTCCCCACTAATTGTCCGGGGCCTGCATGCATTTGATGTCTTTAAATATCCAGCAGCACGGAGCCACGTTCACGAAGGCAGGGAAAGGCGAGAGAAGGGGGGAAGGGGCGCAACAAAGCGGGTCACTGGATGTGTTTTGAAGGAGCTGAAATCTGTGAGAAGAAGGAGGCGCCATTACTCATTATATCATTTATTATAAAGGCATAACATTTGCAGTGTGGAAACCTGAAGCTGATGCTTTGGCAATTACAGCTCTTCTCTAAAGTAAGGAGTCAAAACTGGTTGGTTGGAGCCTCGGTTGACCAGTACCAGGAATAAAGACCCTACCTTCTCCTTTTTAAAAGGTGGCCGGAGCTGAATGCTCTGCAGATTTGTTATAAGAAATGAATTTCACCTGTGGGTGGTTTACAGCAAAGTGCATGACACAGTGACGCTGTTGTTCAGTGATATGAGTATTAATGAGGTCAGGTAAATGAAAAGCAGACATGTCAGATAAGGTCAATAAACTTATGACCATTTCTCACCGGCTATGAAAGCGATTTAACGCAAACTCAAAGGTTTCCCTCTGAACTCCCAGTATGTATGATATCTGTAAACACTGCTGTGCTATCCTCAATTATTGCAAAAAAGGTTCATTTGGAAAATTTGGCAGATGCAGACAGAGTGGTTTGTCGGGAAAAATGTGATAAATTCAACAACATTGAATCTGTTTGACATTAATAGAAGCAAACATGGTCAGACCTCTCTATCCAAGTCAAATAAAAGCTGTTATCTAAACCCTTTATGTCCACTACACAGCATATAAAACATGGTTTACAATCATCGCTTACTAAAGATGACATTTTAAACCAGATACAGTATAAAACATGAACAAAGCATCAGTATATCTACATACAAAGTTGAAACTACTATAACTATACGGCAACTCTTGCTCAAGTTGTCTATGATCCATCTTGCCGTGTACCAGCAGGATCTGGATCCTCTCCTTTTTTTCAAGTAAACAACCAAGACTGATGATTGTCATGATGGTAATTCAGACATTTTGTAGTGATCCAGATCCTTTGGTGTAGCAGGCTCCCAATGAGCTCCTCTGTGGTTGATTTTGGGCTGGGCTCTGAGTAATTTTGGGAATTTTTCAGGGAGTTTGTGTCTGTAAAGATCTTCCACTTTTCACACGCATGCTGGACAGAGCCTGTTAAAGTTTTATTTTGTCCCTGTCTGCTCCTCGGTGGTTGCTAGATTACGCACTGTTCGTGCTGCATTCGCTGTAAAGTCTTGGAGAGCAAAAAATAGGAATGATTCGTGACACCTCTTTAGACATCCTGGCAGGAACCGCAGCTGAACAGGCGGGCATATGCACGAAACTGTAGGCGCGCCAGCCCTTGCTATTAAGACATTAAAAAATAAATTGATTTAAAAATAAATGATATAGACCTAAAAATGAGGACTTGAGTCCCAACCCTCCACTTTGTTTCATGGCTTGTAAGAAGTACTCCTCACGGAAACAGTTTTTCCTCTTCACTGAGCAGATTTGCCGAACCTTCAACATGTTTCCAGTTAATTCCTGTCAAACAAACTCTTCATGTTACTTTTTAAACAGCTGAAGAGGAGTTTAGGTTCAGGTGTTTCAGCAGCAACAGATGCTGAAAAAAGCCAGGAGATCCAATTCTGTCAAACACAAGACACGCCCTCTTCTTGTGAAGGAAGAGGAGCTGCCTTTCGTAGAATTCAGAGTCGAATGGGATATTTGCAGAAAGAAAAAAAAAGGGGAGGGGGGTGCATGTGAATTTGATTTAGTGAGGAGGCACTGTGTGTGCAATCAACTGCAAACCAAAATAACATGTCTCTTCTTATTTCCAGATCACTGATCAGTGACACACAAAAACAGGAAAAAATAGCCCTCAGTACACAAAAGACCCAAAATAAAACAGAATGACTGCAGTGGGAGAGGAGGCCGGATAAAAGTGGAACAATCTCTGCTGTTGTTTGGACCCTTAATGCTGGAGAGACAAACAAATGAAAACTGACTTTACATTTGCCTGCAGCAGCTCTAAAAAAACGAATATTTGAAGCTGAACATTAGAAAGCAAAGAGTCACATCCAGTTTTATATTAACATCTAAAGCAAGAAACCAGGAAATTAAGTGCGCATCAGACTTCATGGCGAGGCCTGACAGATGGGGCTCACCTCGAGGACTTGAAGTAAACATGCTCTCAAATCTGATCTTCAAAATACACAACGGTCTCAGGATCTGAGATATAGACGGACCACGAAGAGAGAAGCGAGGCCCTCCGATCTCCTTTCTCCTCCATAAACAGTTTTATCTCCGTCTGCTGCTGAGCGATACTGACAGCACACATTAGCAACCTGGAACTGATTTCAAGACTCTGAGTCCTTTGAGGGATTGATTTGTGTTGTGGAGAAGAACTGAAGCCAACACAAAGGTCTGCATGAATGTTAGCGGATTTGGTGTGTCGGGGAAGATGGCAGACAGACAGCTGTGCAGACAGACAGACAGACGGATGGGGAGGTAGGCAGCGAGTTCCCCCGGGAGCTAACCAGCTTTTGATCACATAAGTAGAGCAAATAGATTCAATAATGAGCCGCATCGCATAAATATGCAAAGAGAGGAGCGGCTCGAGGAGGGTGGATCTGATGCCCAGTAGCTCTGCATGGATTCCCCAAGGCCCACATGGTAAACACTTGTGATTTAATGCCACGGAAATGAACAATAGACATATCTAAGTATTCAATGATAGAGCGATTTGTAGGTCAAACTCTTAGATTTCTAGGATGAAACAGCTGCTAAAATCATATCTGTCATGGGAACGTAAAGGTGCATGCATTCTTACTTCAACGGTTTGGTCTGTGCGGATGCATACCTAAACGACTGAGCACAGAACTAAATATAGCCAAATCCTGAAGACTTGCACTGAACATGTACATGTACTGTAGCCCATCTATAGACTGTATATGGAATGAACGCCGCCTGCCTCCTCGCTGGGTGAAGCCGCTCTGAGAACAGCACAATCTGGTGACGGGCTGCAGAATAGGTCATAAATCTCTTGCTAGCAAAGCTTAAGAGGCTGTGGACAAACTTTCGAAATTAATACATTTTTCTCCCCCCTGTTTGCGATGTTGACATGTAGTTACTGTCAGACTTGTTTGTGCTAAAGTCCCCTTTTTTCTGTACAGCTCCGTTTTTAAAAGTTATTAAGGGGCGTACAAAGATTGTGACGCTGTTTGAACTGAGCGTCATCACAGCGACTCTCGGCGACTCTCCCGCTGAATGCGTACAACGCTACTGCACAATGTTGGTTGCAGGAATTGGAGAAAATATGCGGAATTACCAAGAGTTTTTCAGCTTCAAATCCGTGTACTGCTGGAAGGCGGAACCAGGTTGTCCATACAGTCTATGAAAGGTGCCTTTCTCACCTCTTGCGAGACCTACAGTAGTGACCCTGTCAGAAAGTTACGAGTGAATAGAGGTGCTTGTGCTTGCTGTGTTTGCATTTGCGTGCATGCATTTGTGTGTCTGCAGTTCCGTAAGTGTGCACTTGAGGATGAAAGCAAAAACACTAAAAGCCACATGCACACTAATTTATATAAATAAAACTTTAAAAAAGTCTTTTTTTACGATATAAGTAACACGTTTACAGCCTGGTACCAAAAACTGATTTGGTCTAGGTTGCTAATGTACTGGTGAGGCACTTCTTTAGAATTAGTTTTAAAGGTATTGAGGTTGCAAGTTTTTCACACGAGGCAAACAGCTGGAAAAGTTTTAAAGTAAAGTGAGCAAGATAACAGGAGAATAAGCAAAGTATGCAAATCAAAGCAAGTAAAAAATGCTGTTGGCAAACCAAAACCACTGTGGACATGTGAGACTAAGTTGTCAGAAACCCCTGAACAGCAGCATGTTAGGAGGAATGAAATATTTAAAGATGGGAGAAAGGACAATGTAACAACACATAAATATGTAAGAGATGAAACAACAGCGATTCAAAGTAATGTGGAAAAAATGTTGAGCTTTTATGTTTGATCACAGAGATCGCATCTCTCACAACCTTTAGAAGATAATTCAGTTATTTTAGAGATCAAAATGGCTCATCTGCAGATTTCCCTTCATGTGACATTTGAGTGGAGAAAATAGCTGCGAGGAGTTCATGTGCTCGAGAGGTTTGAAATAAAATAAAAAAAATAGGCAAAATAATTTTTATTGGCTCAACAAAAAACATTTAAAGCCTTGTGAAGAAAACTGTCAATAATAATGCTCAGTTTAGTCTTTGTGGTTACTCTGGGAGTTAAAAACAAAACAGAGCTTCAGAGATTTATCTGATATTATTAGTTTATTTGATCTTGTAACAGAGATATCCACACCGGCATTTATTAATACCTGATGAAAATGTATCATGACATGCTCCAAATGCTCTGTTTGAAATCCTCTCAGCACTGTCTGAAACAGCTGAACCAATCCAAGTACTCATCAGCAGTCATTGTCGACCAATTTCCCATGATACAGAATAAAATGCAGTATGTTTATTTGAAAAGATGTCAATCAGAGAGAAACTAGACCAATGGGCATCTTTTACAGAGAAAGAGGCGGTTACTGTGGAAATATGACGTCCTCATGTGTGTGTCACCAAAACTTAGTGGGGATTGTATTCAATGAGGTTCACGTCACACACACACACGACAGGTAAAGTAACAGAACAGGTGCATAATTGTGTAGTTAATGAATATGACAGATGTTTGTTTAATCGCTCTGAGGTTTTAATTAAAGGTTCAATCCATCCCGAACACCATCAATGAGATGTTTGTTTTTTGTTAGCTGCCCTTGCGTGCGAGTATCTGTTTATGGAGCTGAATAAATTCTCATCATCATCAGCATTGAGCCAACAAAGTTTTGCAAAGTGAACGATTTTAACGTGTGCATGCAACATGATTATCTCACATGCATAATATAAACACGTTATTTTTTGCACACATTATAACACTTGTGCACACACAAGTTGTTTGCACATAACTGTTAAATGTGTTGCAGAATTTAATCATCTTGTCTGAACGAAATAACTGTGTTGTGTGCACAAAATAATCTTATCCCATCAGTTTATAATCAGATACTTGTGTATACTATTTAAACACACCCCTGTTTCGCACTCCAGGAACTCCATTTGCTCTCTATACAGACTGTTTTAGCTGTATACGCCTTAGCCTGCTGATATGGAATTGGTTCATACAACATCCAGACCTATGTTTTTTATCTACAGGGAGCTTCATCCTCGTAAAAGCATCCGTGCAAAAACAACACAAAGCTGGACAGACGTGACAGAAGCTGACAGCATAGATGTGCAGCTTTAAAAGGAGACTGGAGATAACTATAAATAGAGGATACATCTGAGCAGAGAGTCTGCAGAACAGTCTGTCCACAATGGACACCAGAGTGATATACTGCATTTTCATCATTGTATTAGTGTTTATGTTGGTCGCATATTAGCGACAGTGTTGTGAAAAAGCCCTTAAAGTCCCACTCCGTTGGTTTTTATTTACTATTTAAAGTGTTATCGGTGGTCTTTAAATTGTGATTATGAAGTTTTTAGCCAAAATCGCGTTACCTGTGCCATTTTTGAGAGGAATATTTCTGCAGAGCTCCAGTAGCTCATTAGCATTTCGCCTCTGAGTCATGGGCGGAGACAGCGCCCATGTCTTCATGCTAGCTTGCAGCCTAACATTGCCAGTGCAGCAGAAGTGACAGGTAAGAAAGGAGCTATTCAGCTTTTGGACACTAATGTCTTTGGGTGCATGATGAAAGTTAGTATCATAATTAGCTTCCTTACGAGCATTGCAATCAGCTAACACACACAGAGCACACAGTTCTGCGACGGTCCTCTCTGGGGGGAGGAGCTTGCAGTTGTGACATAGGAACTCTCACTGTGACTGAGCCTGCCGTTTAAGTGTGCCAGAGATTCACAGCAATTTGAATGCAGAAATACTCAGAAATGCAACTTTGCACTTACTTTCCTGTAGCATCAGAAAAAATACCATATGTACATGTAGACAACAAGAAAAACCTGATTTTCCATTGGAGTGGTTCTTTAACAACAGGACTGAGTCTCCACAAACAAGAGACATGAAAAACTGTTTCTGAAGAAGCAACGATTTAGATCCTAGAGTTTTGTTTTTTACTTAGAGTGTGCCAGATGGAGAGCCATCGCTCAGCAAAGAATACAATTAATCTCAAAAGGGAGTAAGTTAAACCTTCAACACTTTTTCACGCAGAAAAAAAGATTTTCCTCTTTATAGTAAGTTGTACTTTGGCATCAACAGCTCAACAAGACAAACACAGAAAGCACCTTTCATCCCTTATAAAAACTGAACTCTGAGGTTTTGTTCTCTTTGACAGAGGGAGGATGATGAAGTAGTTGTATGTGTTAAAGTTGCTCTGTACTTTTCCAGAGTTGCACTGCAGATAATAAGAATAAAGCTGCTCATACTTTCTAATTCACGGTGCTGTAAACAGATCCATCTGCACTCTGATCATGTCAGGTGCTCAAACACCTGCACCTGAATTGATAATGCACAAGTAAATCTCTGATGACACATTTGGCAGCTGCTGATGTTGTTTTCCTGAAGTAAAGTTGACTTCATCAACATTTCATTTTCATCCCAGCAGAAAAACGTGTTTCTTTGTTTAAACAATGCATGAAGCCGTCCTGTGAATAAGAAAATATTGTGTCAGCTGTCGGATGTATTGGATCTGCATGACTGAATGAGGATCACAACACCGGGATTTAAAAACTTAATAGCACCTTTAGAGGTTAGTTATGGCGCCAAGCCTCAATGATTAAGAGCAGGAATGTCATTTGAATTATTTACTAATGGTTCACACTCATTCTTAAAAAGTGTGTTAGCCCAGTCGTGGTGTGTAGGTGTTGTATGTCTGAACATGATAAATAAATAAAACCCAAGCGTAGGAAAGAGGCACTTTTCTCATGAATAAATGATGCGACTTTGATCAACAGAAGCTGTAGAGAGATCACAGTTTCATCCTGTTTAAGTAAATATGAAAGGAAAACTATGAAAGGTAAAGACCTCATTCTAACTGAAAGTTTCATCATGTTGAACTTTGTTCATAATCTGATGATGATGCATAAAACTGGTTGATGATCTGCAAAATCATTGTTTGCATGAACCTGTTACATGCAGCATTCGTCACAGAAAGGCGTCCACCTTTAAGCCATAATGACGTTTGGATGCCAACTTGCAGAGAAGGTCCCGCCCCTTCCAGTTTTTCCGCACAATCTTGTTTGAAATCAAGTTAAATTCTCCCTGTTATAGCTTTAATAACTTCCAAAATATAAATAAATGAGACCTTTTAATTATAAAGCTTTTAATTATGTTATGATTTCAAAGTTTTACTTTTTGATATACAGGTCAGTATGTGGCTGAAAAACTCAAAATGACGACTATCTTACAGTTTTAATAGAAAAATTCAAAATAACATTAGACAAGGTTATGCGGCAAAATAATTGCTGACTTCTTTGACCTTTTGCAATTGACCCGCCTGTAAAGATAATTCATGCAAAAGCAACTTTTATCACCGCCACTTATGAGTGATGGTCTGTGTGGCAATCGGTGACTTTACATGCACTCACCAGCTTTGCTGCTGTTTGGGCAATAAGTCAACCTGCAAACCAAAGTGACATTAGCCACGTTTACATGCAGACTTTTTTCTCATTCGGATTATAATCATTCCGATTGAAGCTCCCAGGCGAACTGTTTACATGGAAGCGATCTATTCTGATCTGGTGTTTACATGTGCCACGGCATTCCATCGGAACAGCTATTTACAGACACGTGATACCTTCAAACATCACGTGATTGATTGATCACGTGATCTCCGACGCAGACCAGTGCATCGTGCTCTGCTTGGAAGCCGCCATCATGTTTCCATGTGAGTCATACGTCACTGCTTGTTTACATCAGGACAGAGCATGCGCAGACAGAACCCAGCCTGACAACTTTCCGATTCACCGTTTACATGACAGGATTTTGCTTTTAATCGGAATGGGAAAAGGAAAATTCTACCCCTGTGAATCGGAATGAAATTCCATTCGGAATGGGCCTGTTTATTCCGAATGAGGTGTTTATATGGAGCATTTTCATTCCGATTGGGCTTCTAATCCGATTATATTCGGAATATTTGGCTCCATGTAAACGTAGCTAGTGATTTGATTTTACATTACGTACGTGATCTGGTTCTCTCTGGAGTTGCTGTTGCCATGCAGAGTCAATAAATGTCAAGAATATGTTTTGACCAATCAGAACCAAGTATTCATGGAATAGTTGTGTAACAGGATATTATGGTGCCCATTTGTATGCTTGTACCTGGTTTATTGATTTCATATTTGGTCCATTCGTAATTGATACCGATGTTTTGATGAGGACATCTTGCAGCGTCCACACTCTCTCTGTGCCGCTGTTGCCTCTTCATGCGCAGCAGCGGTCTGAATGAGTGCCTGGGGATCCGTCTTTCCAAACATGGTCTCCTGCTTGAGATGAATTATGGAGAGCTCATTCAGACGTTGGCGTTGGGCTGAAGAACATGCATCGATTTGTTTGTCAAAGGAGGTGAATAATTCTGATGAGCTATTGATTGTCATAAATCAAGACATAAGTCACCTTGGTTAAGGGCAGCAGGGCGCCGCTGATAGATTCTATGATGTATATATGATCATTGAACGTTGCAACAAGGCATTGAAAAATGAGCTCTTTGCCGACCGGCTGTTTAAGATCATTATTCACTGAGGGATTGTATTGACAAGCTCAAGGGGAGCACAATCGCTGAACTCTGACAAAAGAGGTGGAAAGTTTTTTTCTCTTCCTTACTCTCCATGGTTTCACCTCTTAATATTCTGCTCCTATGGCTTCATGACGCCACAGCGACCCTGACGTTTTTTCAGACAGGGGAAGGGGGGGGTGTTACGTAATCCAAAGATAGTGAGTGGTTGACTGTGTGAATGCCGTAGGCTCAAGAAGGATGGTTATTGTTTCGGAAAGAAAGAGAGAGAGAGATGAGTTGAAAAGACAGAAAACTAAGGCGGGACAGAAACTTTAAAGAGACAATGAAATGGAGTTGCAGGGGTGAAGAGATGGAGAAGAAATAAAAGCAGGACAGGGTTACAGAAGATGACTGAGTCAAAGTGAAATGAGAAAGTTTAAAAATGAGAGACAGATAAAGGAGAGGAGGAAGAGTGAGAATCCAATTATATTTAGCTGCAAGATATCAAATGGTTTCATCATATGTGTCGGACATGATCGGAAACTTCTGCAGGTTAAAAACTCAGACTCCAACTGTCTGCACTCTCAGTTCCTTAAATTTACTCCACTCAGGTGCAGATACTGTCAAAAAACACATATGCAAGGCAAAAACCTGCATGTATGGGTTCATGCAAACCAAAAACACCCTCCAAGCTGGAGACACTTCAAAACTTTAAATTGATGCCTTTTTATGGACAGCAAAATAAGAGTTTTGGTAAACACAAAGGATTTTGTCCAAAATTATGTTTTGCAATTTATTTGTTTGTATTGAGCATGCACCAGTGTGGTAAGCTGCTGGTTTCTGTTTGCTGGTTCTGTTACCCCGACATTTTGCCGGATTTGTGTTCGTCTCAGCTCTGCACAACAGCTGAGCAGATTGTTTCTTACTTAAGTCAATGTGTCATCTCGGCTCTGTTGCAGTTATGCCCCATCTCAGCTTCAGCAATTCAAAGCCCCCTTTGTGGCAAATAAGTATGACTTCTATTTTCGCCGGATGTAGGTGCATGCATGACGCATCAATCAACCGTGAGTGGACCAGGGTCTTGAGTCAACAGGTTAGAGGTCGTCAGAGCTCATCATGGGGGTATAAAACCACAGATCCTGTATTTACCACGGGCTGTTCAGCAGTGCTGCTGCGAGCTGCGCTTTGGAGGCACAGCCAGTGGGTGTTGACTGACGACGGGGCAGAGAGCCAAACTGGACTTGGCTGAGACGGACCAAACATGGATCATGTGGAATTCAGACATCGGGTTTAATTGCGTGTTTACAAGGAAACTCAGATTTCATTCATCACTCTTTGACCCAGAGGTGAACAAATAAATCATGCTTAATAGTTTTGATTCAGCACTACATCCACAGTTGGAACAACAGTGTTAATGGCTGCAGCTTAGTATGAATGCTTGCACACAGTGTTTCATGTGATGGTCTGGTTACAGATTTTAGCTACCTTGCTTATGTTGTTGTTTCAAACAGGTTTTCTGTTTATTCGGACAGGAACATGTTCAGAAATATAGATGGTATTTAAAAACATCTGCATATATTTGGTCTTGGCTTTTGTAAATCCTCCTTCAGATGGTGATCTGGTGAATTGGGTGAAGGCTCTCTAAGCAGAAATGAAATTTATACCTGTATTATAACCTGAATTGAGTGTATTTTCTTTCCTTTAAGTTCTTTATTTTTAGAAAGAGTCTGCCATGTTGTTCTAAGACTCAGTGGAAATGAAGCATAGGCAGGATTGACAGGGTGTGGACGTACATACTTGAGAAAGCAACGTTTTCTTTATCAATCGAGAGACTACTGTTTTAGCTGATATTACTTTGTCCTACATCTTTTCCTCTCCCTTTGGTCAGTTCACATACAGAAAAACACCGGGAGTGGGTTGAACATAAACCTTGATTAAGTTGAAGAAAGGGTTTGGTAAGAGAGTCTGAGAGCTGTCCATGGTGCTCAAACCCAAATCTTTTTGTTGTATTAGCCCCGTTAAAACAGAATGGATTAGGCATGCAAAGAAACTTTTTGAGCTCGCCTAAAGGTGTGTTATTTTGGAAGGTAATGACCCGGTTTGGTGTGCTCACTCCAAGGTCCCCTCCCCTGTTGCGCTGTCCACCCTGGGCCTCAAACAGAGCTGGGTATCACTGTGTGCTTTCAGCTTCTTTCTAAACCTTTTCAGCGTGGTACTCCATGTGCATGCCAAAGTTTTAAAGTCTGAAAACATCTCTCTTACTGTAGAGGGGCACTTAATTCTGTGGATATGCTCTTGAATCCCCGCAATAATCCCTTATTCAGAGTGGGAAGTCATCCAAATAAACCGTGTGAGCAGATATCCTACTTTACAAAGCATTATTTGCGTGTGAATATAAATTTGCATTAGCGTCTGAGAGTCTAAGAGTGTATTTATGCATGTTTTGCGTTTCAGCACTTTCTGGTTTGGTGGCGTTAACATGAAAAAGGGAAATCACTGGCGGCTCGTGGGCGAGACTTCCTCTCCTCGAGCCATGGAGAAAATTAAATGAGTCAGGATGTAAAATATATTCATTATTTGATTTCCATCTCCCGACGCCGACCACTGAATCCCCACCCCCTGCTGTAACGGCTCAGCACAAGTGCCTGTGGCGTACGGCTCTAAGAACAATAACACCGGCGTGTCATTTTAATGCAGATGTTCCCGGCAGATGCTCGTTTCAGTGTCAGAGTGAAGCAGAATGGAAAGCCAGTGAGAAGAAAAGTTACTTACTGTTCCTTTTTTTTTAAAATCTGAGAAGCATTATAGCCTCATAATAAAGTGTGTTTACTGAGTGGTGGGGGCTGAATGCGATTCTGCACAGGCTCTTGTTAATGTACCTGAGTGCGGGTTTGTTCGTGCACGTCTTTGTGTGCTGTTCATTGTTCACCAGCAGGCAGAATTAGCTGCAGGCATCCAGAGCCTGAAATGCAGAGGCCAGCAGAATTTGAGCTAATATTGACCGTATGACTGATGCTCATATTTACCTGTTGAATGGTTGGCTGCTTTGACTAATGACTGCCTGATTTTTCATTTTCTTAACTCCACATTTTGCAAGGCTGGTTGGAGTAAATTAAAAGATACAGAGGCGGAGGCGCAGGGAGGAGGAAGAGGAGGAGGAGGAAGAGGGGAGCGGAGATGAAAAATGGGTAATTATTGAAAACATCCACAAATCCTCAGTGGGTATATTTCAAGTGTGAAGGTTTTTGTCACGGCAAAGTGTATTTTCTAGCTGGATGTTGTGCATGAAGAAAATCCCCTCTTGCTCTCCACGGCCTGCTTGAACAATCCCCAGCATACGTTCAGCCATTCACTCAGGTGTCGCCTTTTAAAAATACATTTAGAGTGCTGGTCATCAATCTTGAGCTCAGGCAGAGGTATTGGCGTCTCTTGGATTGAGAGAGAAAGAGAGAGAATATTCCTGATGTTAGTTTCATCAGCAGACAGATGCTTAAGATGTAATTTCTTTACTCAGATGAACACCAGCGGTCTGATGGGACAACACGGTGAAAAGTACGTGCGACTTAAGTGTGACGGAGGATTGGCTCAATCACCGTCAGGAAAAGAAAGAGCTCAGCAGCAATTATATCATGTTCAGAGTGATGCTTTTGCTAATGTCCTATTTTAATACTGCAAGCTCTTGGGAAAACCCCAAGAGATAAATAAGCTTCACGGATGTTTGCCGGGATGGAAATGAAATTTGCTGAAACATTTCACAGAATTAATAAACGAGGGAGAAAATAACACAGGGCTGATCTGAATCACACATATATTTTAGACAGTGCTGTTACCTACTGAAGTCTAGCTTTGCCATGTTTGAAATGTTTCGTGTTAGTCACTGGACAGTCATGTATTTTTCTTCATAATAATTACATTTCATATGATGTGAAGTGCCTTTAAAAATATTCGAAGGCACTCTACACGATAAAAAGTGAATACTAACATAGTTCTGAGAGGCTCGTTTTTGAGCTGAGCAATGGAGAAAACCCTGTCGGTTTGCGTCTGATTTTTAATTCTGAGAGGAAGTGGGTCAGTGGCCCCGTTTACATGGGTCCAAAAATCCTATTTACAATCAGATTGAAATGTCAGTCAGATTCAAAATGTCTCATATAAACATCTTAGCCAATCTGATTCACCCGGATCTGATTGTATTTCAGGTCGGATTGTAAGAGGTAGTCTACGCCGGTTGATAATCCGCTTCATGCTCCATATATACGGCTGAGTGGAGTGGATTGGGTTTACAGAGAGGCTTGTTCGGTCTGAGCAGGCGCTCGGTAGTGTGTAAGAGGCACGTAGTGACGTACGCAGAGCGCGCCCAAATGAAAACAAACATGGAGAACAAACAGAAAAACTGGACTGTGGAGTGTTAAAGTGTGTTGTTTCGTGCGACTGACGAAGCGTACACTTCTCGCTGTGTAACCCGGCTGGATTATACTTTTATTAAACTTCAACACATAGGGTTCCTTACTCTGCTCGGTCTGGTAACTCCGGCGGTGTCGCACACAAACACGTCCGTGCACAACTCTAAAACGGAACTAAAACAATGGTTCCTATTAACAATTCTCATTGATACAATACAAAACAATCGGATTCAGCTGGGGCCATGAAAACGCGGACTGAACGTGGATCTCTTTACTTCAAGTTCATGTATACAGATGGAATCAGATTCACTTAATCCGATTGATTTCAATCAGATTGAGGAAAACTACCCATGTAAACGGGGCCAGTGAGTGAGTGAGTGGTTATGTATATTTGAATGTCATCTGCGTAGCAAAAAAGTGGAAGTGAAGACAAAGACCATGTTTAGAACAAATAGGAGGGGACCAAGCAAGGAACCCTGGGGGATGCCTCGTGACAGAGTAGCAGTGGAAGAGCGCTTGTTTTGTGCGAGAGGTATGACCCCCAGGAGAATGGTGCTAAATAATAATAGTAATAATAATGTACAAGCGCCAATCACATAATAACTGCAGAGCTGGAAGGTGAGAGACATTGTTTTGAATCATAAGAAAGTACAAACCCAAGTCTCCACATTATCAAGGGCGTTATACAAATGCTCAAAAAGGCTGAATAATTCACCGACCACGAAAGTACTTATCAGAAACACAAAGATAAAGAGGATTTTCAAGGACAAAAATGCGATAGAGACCTAAAAAAAAAGAGTAAAATCACTTCAGTGACCAGCAGGATGATAAAGATATTGAGGCAAAGCTTAAACAGAGGCGCTACAAAAGAACGATAGAGACATAAACCACCATCAATTCCCAGCATTTACAGCTTAAAGAGGCTGCACAGGAAAAGATTAAAGAAGGTGTTTTTATGTGTTTAATCCGAGCTCCTATACACACCTGGGCTTTTGGAAACATAATGCAGCGATACTTACATTTCAGCAGGCCCTCCTGCTGTTTTCCATTAGCTGTAGACTGTAAAGCAATGAGGGGGTTATGCATTATCGAACACACCCAATGCTGAGCCAGTTTGCGGCAGCTCTGCAGTAGCTGCTTTTTATTGAACAAATGTGTAAATTGGCTTTAATGCAGCAAAAAGGCTGTGTGGGTAATGGAATCATCATAAATATGATAAGGCTTGTTATTCATGTTCAAAATGAAAAGCATGCTTGAAGGTTAGGGGAAGGTTGGCTGTCTGAATCCAACAAGAAAGTGTGCTGAAAAAAGAAAGCATGTTTAAATGCTTGAGCCCTGCAAAAATGACTTTTCTGTTCCTTAATGGTTCATTCTTCACACGTTGTTGATAATGCACCACACCATGAGTCAAGCTCTTTGTGGTGGGACAACACATACAGTACAGCACAGCTATGTGTGCTGTTTATTCTTCAATGTCATGCTTAATGCATATCCAAGTTTTCTTTTCAAAGCTTGTGCATTTCATCGTCCAACCTCATGGTCAAATTCTTCTTAACAAAAAGCAGTTTAATTCCTGGACCTGAAACCACGAACAGCCTTTATCTTCCAAACACCTTTAGACACAAGAAGCAGGTGCAGAGGATTGACAGAGTGAGGTAGAACAACTTGTACCCTCCATGTCTGGACGACATGATCATAAGGTGAAAAAGCTGCTTCTGTCACCCACCATCAAACTGTGATTCCATTAAGTGGCGGTACACCATGTCAGGCTCCCGTCCGATGAACTGTGCGGTATCTAAAGGTTGTCTAGTCTCATACGATCAGACACTTTGAGGTCTGGATGAAAATCTACTCTGTCCTTACTCTTAAACATGTCGGGTTTCTTCTTCCCTGTGAGTCAGTGAGTCTTTCAGCTCTGCACCAGAAGATTGCCCACAATCCTCCACTTCTCTTTCTCCAAATACTACAAATCCGTTGTGGGCTGAGGAGCTGCTTTTGTTCCCTGTTAACAGGAATGTCTTGTCCAAATGGGTCCCCTAGTGAACGTGTCGGTGTGTGTGTGTGTCTGTGTTCTGACAGTACCAAGCTTCTTAAATCCTGCGCTTATGCATTTATCACATATTAGTACTACAGGCAATTTATTTTTGAGTGTGAAACAGTCGAGCAAATTGAGCACTTGACACATTATTTCTTTCTTACAGCTGATGATAAAAAAGAGGAAACTATCATTTCTCCAAACGGCTGATTAAGGGTGTTACAGCAGAACAAAAAAGACTTCTCTGAGAGTGTGAGGGTAATAAAAAATTCATTTTTATATAGATTTTATCTGTCTATAGAAGGCCACTAAGCTGCACAGCAACAATGAGATTTAGAAAAATAGTTATAGTTGGCTGATATGAAGTTAGATGCATCACCTCCATAAGGGCCTGTGTCCACTAAGAGCCTTTTAACAAATGCAGTCATTTGGTTTTCAGTGTTCAACTGAAAACTCTGTCATCTACTTACACAGGATATGATCTATTTGTCTAAAATTCAACCAAAATTCACCTTAAATCATCTAGACAGTCTGTTCCCCACGAGTTCATGTTCATGTTTTCATAAAAAGTTAATTTTGTAGCAGAGGCTCTACTTTCTCTACTTTCATGCCTCTCTGTATTTCTAATCAAAGTGTTTAACTGAATTATTTCTATTCTGGTTGGGACATTTTTCATTGAATCTGATTCAATTTAATTGAAAGTAATTTCTCCTTCACTGACTGAGCAAAATTGAGAAAGGCTAAATTTCTATCATTTGCTTTGTTATTAATAATGGTAGAGAACCTGTGGAAAACAGCACTTTTTTTTTTGTAGGGTATGATTATTACCAGTTGGCTGATGCTAAAGCTAAGGCACACTTACTATCAATCGTTTTCATTTTCTTTTTGTTTCACTGGATTAAAGTAAATATTGAGTTATCAGAACAGTATGGGGATGTTTGAGTGCTAAAAGAATCCAGAAACAGAAAGACAATGGGAAGCTGAAACTGAGGTTTTGGGCACTCCCAACACAAAACAAAACAAAACAAAACAAAAAAGAACAGAAAAGAAAACAATATAAAAAACACAGAAAGTGGACAGCAGCCCTAGAAAGCAGACAGAACAACGATAACATGAGGGTTTAATGTGAGGTGGCTGGATAACTGTGATGATGAGAAACGAAAGGATAACTTCCTGAGTAACACTCTTTACCTGCATCGCCATGACAACAACTTCCTCAGCATCTCCACTCCTTTAATCACCCTGATCATACGTCACAGCACGGACCAATCAGAGGCTAGGATCTAACTCAAGGTTAATGTAAATGGACCACAGAAGCACATTCTGCACATCTTGCTCACCGTCACAAGTAGCTGTAGAAAAATATTCTAGTTTATAAATATGCAAATATAAACTTGTAAACTCTGTATAAATCCTGTCAATGCAATTTTTTTGCTTAACTTTAAAGACATGAATGAATTGAAATACATGAACTGACTTTACAGTTGAGTTTATACATCTTAATACTTTACAATATGGTTTATTACTGCAAGACAAATTCAGGTCAAATTACAAGTATATCTCAAATGGTTGTTATGCTGTAAAAAAGTAGAATACAATATCTGGATAAATTGGGGTTTTTTTTAGCTACTAAAATGATCAAAATTGGGAAAGAAAAATACTTTAATCATTTAAGCTTATACATGTGACATGTCAAAAATATAAAGAAAACATGCGATTTTTTAAAAAACATATTCTACTAAAGGCCGACATCTATCAAGGGCATGAGCTGAAATGTCCCAAGTTCCCCTTCATAAACAATCATAGCAGATGGATGTCTATGAAAATACACTCGCACACTCTGAGGAGCAACAGCTACAATCAGTAGTTATCCTAAATGTGACACAATTATCAGTACCAGGTAGAAGTCCAGGGTTTGACTGAACATCCTCATCAGCCCCAGAGGTTTTTTGGTTTGTCTTTTAAGAAGAAACTTAAAGATTGTTGTCTTTTAGACGCAGCACGCCATTTCCAGGTGATGTGTTTTCTTCGAGAACCGTCTGTATAATGTAGTCTTGTTGTTTTACAGAGGCCCATATTTCTGGAGAACTGTGCGGGGTTACAAGCACAGATAGTAAAAGCAGAGATAACAGCTTTACGAGGGAAATAGCAGCACTGGCCGTGACAGAATTCGCAGGAACAAAATTTGAAAGCCTTTATCAGACAAAAAGTAAAAAATAATGCTTAAAAGCACTTCTCTCGCTGTCTCCTTGAATTCTCTGAAGGCTCCAGATAATCGTAGGAGATGTCATAAAGAATCCTCAGTGTGTTTCACCTTCTCCTGAGGGTAAACACTCCACCTAGATGGGTTTCTTCATCCCACCTCTCCTCTGCAGGGGACTGAATAAAGCACAAGTGCTCGAAAAAGGGCCCTTATTAAAACACTCCAGCACTCATTTCCTCCTCTCATGGCCTCCCGCCTGCAGCCATAACACCAGCGCCTGCAAGCTGCCTCCTCTGACCTGGGCAGGTGCTCCTGTGGTCTCTTGCCAAAGAAAAGAAAGAAGCTATTTAAGACTTGAGGCTCTTTTTTTGAGCTTTACGATGTGGAATTAAAGGACTGAGGGAGAGAAATAAAGTCCTGGAATTTAATTAAGGAGTTTTTGCATCCCAGGGAGAGATGATTAGAAAGAATGAAAGCTTTTAACAAGCATGGCATAAGGTAATCCACCGCCATCGCCCACACCGGCCCCCATCTGAGAGGAAAATGTGGGCAGTAAAGGATGCCCGGGGCATGTGAGATTGATTGGCTGGAATTCAATAGAAGTACCATTAAAGCGAGAGCCAGGACTATGGGCCACCATGAGGCCTAATAAAGCCTAATAGTACACTTGGAATAATGGTGTGAGTGTGTGTCATATCTGTAGTCCAGCATCCACTCTACAGCTCACATCGTCCCTGTGCAATTATCTAAAGTGTTGAGACTTCAAGTGTAAGTCTTAAAAATACAACTTCTATGCAGATGAGCTGTTTGTGGTGCCGCCTTAAAGTTAGATGTCCAATTTCCAGTCCTTAACATAAGCAAACTTTTGGTTCTTGATTGCTTGAATCCAAATCCAGATCCAGACCATAGGCCAAAGAGCAAAAAGCAAGCACATAACCACTAGTATTGGTTCTTTTCAGAAGGTCCGGGTCAGAAGGAGGGCTGGATTGACAAATGATGGCGCTTTGACGATAACCGTGTCAGTGTATGGATTATTATTCTGCACAGAACTTCGGTGGTTTTTAAAAGCGCTTCAGAAATAAACCTTGACTTGTCTTTTAAGTAGGATTGGGGACAATTTTCAGCCAGACCAGATAGTTGACTGACCGCTCTGAGATCATTCACATTAGTACACTTTTCTGTAAGTGTACTGTTTTACCTTTAGTCCTCTGAAAGTCTTATACATGTCATAGCTACTAACATGTTGTAACCAAGACAGGCGCTGATTAATGTAATTATAAATGATCACATGTACTTAGAGGTGGGGTAGGCAGGATCTGAGGAAGTGCCAGTTTTTGGGAGGAATCTGAGGTAAACAGTTTAGCGGCGCTACAATACGCAGCAGGTCCCGATTGACAAGAAACACTTCTGTTACAGACACTTGTCTTACTTTGTTAAAGCGGTTTACCTGTCCAGCAGAAAGGTTACAGGGTCCGTAAAATCCCAAAGCGTGTATCATCATTGATGTTGACCCGGCTTTTAAGCGCCCGTTATTCCGCCAGAGTCTCCAGTATTTACTTCATTTTATTTCTTGTGTTTTCTGTACTTTCTGGTTGGTTTCTGCTGTTCATATTGTAGCACACTAACTTTGTTTGGGCTTGTGCACATTATTGGAGGACGTGGAGCGTGCCTCACAACTAATCAGCAGTAAGGAGTAGTGTGCGCCTCACAACCAATCAGGTTGGGGAGGCGGAGAATGGCTTTGTTTACAGTCAGAAAGAGCGGGCCGCTCAAAAATTTTAAATGTTGACTACACAGACATAACAAAACACAGCGATATCTTTATATTACCATATGTCATCAATAACTAATAGCTATTGAATGATTTTAAAAGCTTTTTTGGATTTACACCACATAAAAGATGCTTCTTTTACGGAATGCTGCCTATCACACCTTTAATTACACTCCAGCAGCTCCAAGGTAAGAAAGGGAGAGAGGGAAATGATGAATAAATAAAGTGAGGCAGCAAGAGGCAAAAAGGATGAAAGTGGAGCTGTAATCTTCCCCGTCTCTGTCCTTGAGTTTGATTATGAGCTTCATTTAAAGACATTGTTGATATTGGCTGTTGTTACATTCTTTAGTGATAGCTGCCTTAATGCAGAAAAGTCCATTTTTAACTTGTTTGGAGATTTGCTTTCCCATATCTAGCTCCTCTGGGTAATAAGTTCAGAATTGCATTGTATGAAAGGTGCTTGTGGCTGCAGCATAGTGACACTTAATTTCTTTTTACTCAGCTGGGAATATGTTACATGAATAAATGAAAAATGCACAGACAGCTTTTCTCTGTCAGGGGTGACTGGAAATCGCTTTGTTTGCATGTGAACAATTGCAGGGATATAATCTGTCAAACTCTGACAGAAGTCATAACTGCATTAAAAATTCACTTTATGATTTAGGAGATGATGTTTTTACAGCTGAATTTGCATTTGCAAGTCATAGATCTGAGTCACATCCACTTATCTCTGCAAAGCGTCGGCTGATTGCACAGAACTAATAGATTTTATTTAACCAGGTAAAAGTCTAGATGTGATTAAAATCACTTTTTAATAGGCTTCTGGCTAAGTGGTCGCCATAAAAGCAGCTATACAGCAATAAAGACAACATAAATAGGGCAGTAATACAGTCACACTGAGCATAAAAAGCCAAAGAGATTATTTTGTTAAAATATACATGAGAACTATGTTCCTCAAGTGTCTATTTAAATACATTAGGGGCAAAAAAACGATTTCACTAAAGTGCTAATTTCCAGTTAGAGCTGATTTGAGCATCCATTGCACTCACATAACCTCATACTGGCACATTTTCTCTCACTGCTTTTGATGTTTTATTTTCCTCCAACTGTAGATCCCCATGATACCAGCTGCTACGTGGAAATTGTACAAGAAAGCTAATTCTACCATGGGAAAAGGCTGAGAATTGTCCATTACACCACTTTAAATGGTTATATAATGCTTTCTTCATGCTTAAGGCTCTGCATTTGATCTATTTTTCAGACTGTGTAGGATTTTATTTAAATGCGGTGCTGTCAAACAGAGTGGGATTATGACGTGGGTGAAGCTCTGTCAGCCACTTTGAGCTGCTTGCACTAAGTATATTCCATCAGAGCGCCGTTTGAACCAGACAGTAAAATATTCTGAGGATGTGTGCTCAGACCGGACCGACAAAAAAAGATAAGTTGTTTTTTTATGTTCATAAACGGCTGTGTGAACGTTCGTAAAGGGAAATGACAAATCGTACCTCGGCTGTAACCCCTGTTACCTCTCACCTGCATCTAAAGCGTCTTAAAATGCTGCAAATAAATCCCGCAGGTTTCTGTAAATGTCGGAGGAGGATGAGTGCTGCATGCTTAATGATAATGTGCTGTGAAGTCGTGAGGTTTCTTTAAATTGAAATCAAGCAAAAAAGGAAGGCATTGGAATAAAAGTAGTAGAGATAAAAAGTTTGACCTAACTCTAATCGCTCCGATCCGGAACGGCAGCAATTTTTCGCCATACGCCAGTTCCTACGGATCCACTTGTGAGGCAAATTTCGTGGCGGATTACGGAAAACAGGAATCACGAGAACTCACGTGAATCCATGGATTCATGTGCAATAGGGCGATAACAAGTTGTCTTTAGCCACAGAGGCTAACCATATAAGCAGTAGATTCCAGTGGAGGAAATCTACTTTTAGACTTATAAAATCAGCATCCTCTCATCCACGGTGTCATCGGGGTGAAATGCTGTTTAAAAATCTTTCACTTGTTCGTCCCTGCCCGTTTGCATGGTGTGAAATACGATCCGCCTAAAACACAATGTTTTATTTTGAAAAGAAGCTGGATGTTTTATTTTATTTTGTGGAACGGAAAGAAGCCAGTGGAAATAGAAACATTAACTTGAATGGTTACGATCAGCTATGACCCACAGACACGGCCTTTTCGTAGCCATTCAGGATGCGGTGGATACTGGGGTAACCCTAACCCTAGACTTTCCTTGATAACCACAAATCCTGCTTTATATACAGGCCTCTGGTGGGCAAAGCTGATCTGTTTTTGTTGTAAGTGGGGCCATATGAGGTACTTGTAGTCAGTGTTTTACTCACACAGATGCTCGGGGCCAATATGACCTTGTAACCAAGCTAACGTTAATGGAGTCTGACCCAAACACCCACTTTTGGTGTAAGAGTATGCTAAGCTCGAGCAGCAAGGGTGCAAAAGCATGCACTGCACCCTTTATCTGTAACACACACAACAGCTGGTTAACTTTACTCAGTCTTTGGAGGTTGTCTTTGAAAAGACATTATGCAGATATATGCATTGGTGCTGGATGGTCTGATGGAATCAGTTTGCCAAACAGGGTGTAAATTTACCATCTGTTTCCCTTTTATGACTAATACTGTGTTACGCTCTTGATGCTCATTTTCCGGCCTTATATCCTCCCTCTCTTTTCTGTGTAGAAGCTTTACTTATCTCAGGCTGGTGTCTTTAAAATCTCTCAGTGGGGCTTTTTTGTTTCTTAGATCTCTGGAAGCCTCCTCCACTGCTGCCACTCTACAAAGGCATTGTCATTGGGCTAAATGGCCTCAAATCAGACCTACAAAGGCTGAAAATACTAAACAAGCAACAAAGCAGAACATTTCTGTTTGTATTGGGTTAAAAATTAAGTTTGAAGGAGATTTGCGACATCACAAAGTGAGCCTTAAACAAGCTGTTTAGATCAGACCGAATTGTGGGATTACTCCGATACATATTCGCTCCACAACTCGAAACTTTGCCCATGTTTACTTATTATTTTGGCATCTGAGTAACTTGACAAACATCTTCATGAAGCGCCATTTGGATCCAAGTTGAACCATATTATTTAGACGTATCTTTTCCAACATTATATTGTATTCTATTAAAGCTTAAAGTTCAGTATGAAAGCTTCAGAACCCACTTGGACTAACTGCATGTGCATCACTGACAAAATCCTTCAGCTGTTTTTTCAGTCAGGCTTGGAAATGGGTAAAACTGTTTGAATTGGGATTCCCAAATTCCCCACTGCCATGCATTCACACACCTATCCTCAGTTCCTGTCACAGTGAGGGAAAGCAGAGTCACTCTTCTGCTTGCTTTATCCCAACCAAAGAGAGCTGAGACTTTTATGCATAGAGCATGCGGCTGTAGATAACAGCATCAGAGGGCTCACTTCACTAAAAGTACTCCATGTGAAAGGGATTCACCAGCCCCCATTGTAATGCAGAGGATCGCTGTGTTCGAGTGGATTGTTCTTTCAAAAACGCTGCGTTCTGTAACAGAAGAAAGGAAGCGAGAATCAGTGGTGTCGGCTCTCTGTTCAGCGGATGTTGGAAAAATAAACTTGTTAGGAGTTGTACCGCTCCTGACCTTCATTTGTCCTGGGCATAGAGCTGATTTGCAAACGAATCCATCAGCTGTTCAGACCTGATGCATGAGGCTGTAGGAGGGTCAGAAACAGAGTCTGTTCCCGCTTTACAAATGACCTCATGAGGAAATAATCTCTACCCACGAATAACATGGATCTTATATTTTATCTTCACAAATGCTTCAAAAATGTTCATGCAGCACGATGTATGTTCACATATTTTTAAAACTGACCTTTCTGTCTCCGTCAACGGGACCACGCAAAACAGCATAAGCATTCCATGTCAGTAGGTGGCGATGATGTGTAATCAGTCCAGGAATACTGTGCACATGCTAATCAGGTGTCTTCTTTTACACAAGCAGCTCAAAGGTGCACAAAGTGGCGAATGAAAACCTGTCAAGCGTGTGGCATATCTATTTGTCCAGACAGTAAAGTATGATGGAGAAGTAAAGCTGGATTTCACTAGAAACACGAGGTTAATCCTAACAGCGTGAGCAGACGTAACCCAGCAGCCTGTCATCGTCACGCATGTACAGTAAAACAGTTGTTCTGTGCAAATTCAGGTATCGATGTCAACAGTGGGGTCATATACACAGACAAGAATTAAAAACTGTGAAATCCTCTTAGCTTACCTCACATAAATACTTCAATATTAAGCTTTTAAGTGTGAACATGTGTAAATAATGTATATTGAGGGTGTAAAAAGCACACAAACTCCGAAAGGTTGAATATAAAATAGTTAAGAATAATACCGTGTCTGCCTGGATCTGTAGGGTAACTGTGAAATAGTCAGTCTGAAGTAAAAAGAGCCGTTTGACCTACAATCAACAACATCTTTGTGGTGTGAAATCCATGACAGCTGTCAGGCTTGTATCCACGGGTACTTGGAGGTAGGTTTACTCTGCAGGCAGAAGCACTTTAAAATGCCTGAAAGTGCTCAGGGTCAGGCAGGTAGAGGAGAGAGTTAAAAGGCTGAATGGATGGATGTTGTGAGTGGAGGCCCTGGAGTATACGCGCAAAATATGTGTGTCCTCCGAGGATTGATTCATCTTTGTGTGTTAGAGTCCTGAGAAAAATAATGCGTTGAGATAAACTTAAATAATATTTAATGAGAATGTTTTTACTGCTGCATCAGCTCTTTCCTGCCACAGTGTTTGTTGGACGTTGTCACTTTTTCCTTTTGCATGCTGTTCAAATCAATGGGAGGAGTGACTGAGGCGACATTCGTTCCTCGCCTTATGTATGGGTTTTGTATGAGAGCATGACATATCTGTAAGTCAAAAGAGTCCATATTCCACCATTACATTGCCACATACAAAAGCAAGCTGTTGTACTTTATCAATACCTCATATTACCACCACATTTCTCTTTGCCTTCATTTTCATCCCTCCCTTCTCTCTGATAGTCTGCCATGTTCCCTCCTCTTGCTTTCCCGCCAAGACGCCATCGTATTTCTCTTCGTCTCTCTTTTCCCGCCTCGCTGTCTCCCCGTCCTCATTATTGGCTGCTACTTCAAACTTGTTGATCGACAGCACTTTTAAAGTTACAGCGTTCGCATTCACGCCGAGAGACACCAACTACCACGCAAGTCCCGCCCTCCCCTGCCTCATTTTGTAAACTTTGCAACCTGTCACTCACCTTGAAGAGCTGTCTGCCTTCAAAGGGTGCCGCCTGCAGCTCAGGTAAGCAGCATCAGTGAGGCCTCCACAGGCAGGTGGTTTCTCTCGTGGGCTCTTATTTGTGGCATGCTTAATGTTGAAAACTCAGCTCAGTGCCGCTCTATTGGTTAACACCCACAAACGGCAAAAAAATGACACTTAGTGGTGGAAATTAAAAAAGCAAAACAAAATCATTGATCCGTAATGGTCCAAAAATGAGTGACACTTCTTGCTTGGCTCTCTAACCTACTTAAAACCAATGTTTTAAATACCTGAAGGACATCGAGGCGACACAGTGTCCACTGGAAGGGCATCCAGGAGTCACCTTGTCATGTGTCACCTTTCAGAAGGGCAGCTACCAAAGCAATTGTTTTAATGTATTCTCCACTAATAGAGCACCAGGGAGGGCAGTCGAACCTTCAAAAGAGCAGCAGCAGCATTTTGCAAACATAGGAGCACCCCTTTAATTGGCCTCTATAAGTGTACATACCTCTGCTTCTGTGATTAGTGTAAAACATGAAACATGCATTTTCTGTGCACATAGAATATTTAAGGAAGAAGAAAATGCAGCTCACACACAGCTTGTCTGAGTTGTTGATTTAAAGCAGAATAAACAAACACCACAGTTAGTTTTGCCACTTGTTCAAGGTTAGAGGAGGAAACTTGTGACCCTTGTGAGGGTCATGATCTCCTGACTTAAGTTGTGAATTATTAAACACGACTCACTCCCACTTTAGTCGACTTTGAATCCTTCAAACGGAAAATGTCATTCATTAAAAGCCATAATGGGTTTTTAGTGTTTTCATTAAGTGAGCTTCCTGTCTCTCCAGGGAGGCACAAACAAGGCCATGACTTGACTGTGTGTCTGTGTGTGAGTGCATGTCTGCATGTGGGCATGCAAATGTGAAAGTTTGCAGCTGGAGGGCGCGGTAACTTTGCACCTAAATGTGTTTACATATTACTAACAGAGCTCCCTGACCTTCAGAGAACTCTTCATCTGTTTCTGAAATTCAGTCTGGCGTGTGTTTGGCTGAGCTCACACACAGCAGAAATCTGCTGGGTAAAGGTGGTGAGGATGATATGTGTCTCCTTCTGTCAGCTTTCTGTTTGAATGCAGGCAGCCTGGTTATGAAGAGCTTTGTCACGACTTTTCTCATTTTCCTGTACTCTGCCAGTGTCCCATCATTCATCAGCAGAAAGTAAAAAAAAAAAAAAGGATCTTTGGAAAAAAAGCCAGACTTAAAATAATTTCTTAGATATTTAACTTTAATACTGATGCTGTGGCTCTTTGAGAGCCAATCAGAGCCATTCGAGACGGAAACAAAGTTATAGTGGGACAGTATGGTTACTAATTTGGAACTATGGAAGGCCTGAAGTGCTGGTCATGCTGTGTCTGTAATGCAGCCACCCACCACTAGTTAATGTTGTAGCTCCTGCTACTGGTGAATGACATAACGCTCTACTTTCCAAATGTAAGTCAGCACAGATGATTGACGGGACCCAGTTGCATGACATATCTTGGAAAAACGCTAAGAAGTCCAGCAGTGGTGCAGAAGTCTGTGTTGTTCAGCCGATGGGATATATGATCGTTATTTGGTTCATAGGTTTTGGTCGTCATCAATTTCACTACTCAACAAACAGCAAACCAAGAAAAAGACTTTAAAACCACAGAGGTTCAGTATTTCAGAATATTTACCGCTATTTACTGATGAATTGCTCTTAATCAGACTCACTCCCCTCTAGGGAGCCTTCACGATAAGCTGGTCAGGTAAATCATCACCTGAGTTGACATGAGATGGTTCTGGTTGTCTTCATTGAACCTCGGTCCTTGACTTTTCAAGCTGCTACCAATGTAAACAGATCAGTTAAAGGCTTTCTGCCTGAAGTCTTCTTTTTGCGTAAATAATGGAGATGCAGTTGATTGGAAATGTGATAAACATACAGTTCATTTTCTCACCAACATGGGGTGAGAAGATAGAGTAGAAAAAAACAAAAAGCTCTGGCTAAAACAATACATCTGAAGTGATTGATCTGATAAGAAGTCTGAGTGATGTCTGTGCCCTGACATTGAGATTTTAGTGATTCCAAAGAGCAGCAGTACAATGGAGAGCAAGTCCCAGACTGGAGGCATGAGGTTTAAAACAATATATCATCCGTCCTGCTTATTTCAAAGAGAGCCAAAGTGTTTAAAGCCCGCACTAATGCACAGGTATGGTGGAACCAGTCGGTCAAGGTTGAGCCAGGATGCAGCTTTGCAGGATCAAACAGACGTTTTGGGTTCGTAAACTTTTATGGGTCTCTTTTGATTGCACTTTAAAGTCTCAGCTGCAAATAGGCTCTTTACTTCAGCTGTTTGAACTTACAAGCTGACAACCAGCCTACACTGAACGACAGCGTAATATATTTTCAGCAAAATCTCTTCCTGGATGAATTAATAACTACAAGTACAGACTGTACTACCAAATTTAAATTAAAGATGGAGCCCACAGGCTGCAGGATGTGCAAGCATCAGTATGCAGTGTAGACAAGACCAGTCTAAGAATATATGATAATGGGAGCAGTGTAAATAAATGACTCCCTTCCTATTCATCAGTGGCCACAGGCCTCCCACTGAGGACAGGAACCATTACAATGAAGGATATGAACCAGATAAGCACCCTGCTGCATGCTGGGAGCCAAGCAGGCGGGGCGGTGGGGTGAAACCCGGGCTGGGGGACCTCCTGGGGGAAACAAATTATCACTGATGGGAACAAGCTGAGAGTTTCCACCTCTCCCCAGACCACATTTTTACGATCACATTATATCATCTCCACTGTGGGTTACAGCCATGATGAGAGGACGCTTTTTCTTTGTGCAGATTTAGTGGTCGGGCTGGTGCAGAGATGTATATTCACTTTATGGTCATTAGCCACCAAGAGAAGTGCACCTTCGCTGCCGGTGCTTTGGCGACCATCCCAATTGGTTTGAAACGATTGCATGGTCCTCATGGTGTCATTTGATACCCTGTTAATGCTCTCAGCTACTGGCTTTGCCTCTGAGGAGACATGAGCTCCAATGATTATACAACAGATCATATCAATATTAATAATTGCTGCACCGCTGTGGTCTAAACTTTTACCTAGTTCCCAATGTTTTACGGCAACCACTTTAACATTAACAGTTTCAAACTTGGGAAAATCCACTGAATGCAAATGATGAATATTTGTTTGACATACAGCTGGTATAATTAACAAGGCAGCAAAATCTGACAAAAGCTTTTAATTTTAAAAAGAAGCTTGTTGAATAAAACTAATACAACAGACAAGTGTGATACGAAATCATACATCTCAGATTTTTAATAAATCATGATAGACTCGACGATAAGAATAACTTTCCAAAAGGCACCTACAAGAAAAGCTTTAAATCAGCAGACCTAAATTTCTGGGCTGATCATCACGGGGCCTTGGGGCCCAGACTGAAACTGCTTTGCACTCTCCTCCTTTTCAGCTGAGTGTCTGGAAATAAAAGAACACCTTTGCATGAAGACTTCAAGGTGCAAACTGGAATTGATGGTACTAAAAGGTCAGAGATGTAGCTGAAGAAAAGAGCACTGAGTGCTTCAAAAGTAATCAGTAAAATCGTGAAATCAATCTGAAAACATACGGGCAGCCAGTGCAGAGATGCTAAAAGGGTGTAATGTGAGCACTTTTCCTTATTCTGGATAAAAGCCAGGCAGCTGAGTTCTGCACCATCTGAAGTGTGTTGATGGATTTTTAATAAAGACAGAGAAGGATGTTGCAGTCGACGAGCCATGATGAAATTAAAACATGTTGAGTTGCCTCTGTGTGTTCAAAAGTTACAGAAGATTGCAGACCCCATTTAAATGATTTTAAGTGCATGGTATAAAGTGAATGAGGGCGTGTCCACATTTGGCAAATTAAACTGTGTATCTTAAGCTTCATGTGAGACACAGAGTGCTAAGGGGTTGGATTAATTCACTTGTTTATTCAAGTCAAGTCATGTTACCATTCGCTGAGCTTTGGCCTTCATATTGATGTCCCACCTTGTACTGTGCCTCTAAAAATGCACGTATATGGACAGACTGTAATAAAGAAAAATGTCCTGAACATCATAGAAAGCAAAGGTCCGTATTTTGTGTGGGAGTGTGTCTACACGTATAAGTGAAGGTGCACATGATGTAGAGCTTAGTAAAGTCCTCAATCTGGAGCAGGGATGGGCAACCATGTGCCATGGAGAGCCGATTAGTCCCTCACTGATGAGTCTCTGCTCTCTCCTTGGAGGTAAGGTAATCAGTGAAATCACCTGGTGGAGTTTTGGGTTGGAAAGAAAACCTGCAGCCTCTCGTCTCTCCATGGCACATGGTTGCCCATCCCTTGTCTGGAGGTTTTTGACCTATGTAGACTTGAGGTGATGCAGGTGTGTGAGGAGATCGGAGTGGCAGTGCCCTTGTCTTCTGGCATCCTCTTAATGGACAGACACTTTCCAGGTCCTCAAGACGGCAACATGCCACCTTTGCTCTTAACCACACCTCATTTCAAGACCAAGACACCACCAGTTAACATGGGCCCAAGCTCACTTGCTGTTTAATCTTTGTAGGTGCTTGGCCTAAAAATGGTGACTGTATTGGATGGTATTCATGACATAGGGTGAAGGATAAGGCCCTGTATCTACAAAGTATTTCCAAGTGCTGTGGTGTGCTGTCCAAAGTTTGAATTTCTGTCAAACTAGATGCCAGGGTACCTTGCAAAAGGACTTAATGTGATCTAATAGGAACCAAGCAGATGGCAGGTTCCAGAGTTCAGCCGAAGGTTCAAACACATTAAACAGCAGTCAATAACCCAGGGTCGGTGGATTTTAACCGATAGGTAAAGCTGCATAAAAATAACAGACCATTTCTTTGCCTTCTGTGCTCCAGGGGAAGAATGTATTAAAAAAAATGAAACTAGTCCTAAAAGTGAGCCCTGGGGAACACCATATTTAACAGGTGAATGTAAGGTCCTGATATGTGGTCTGTCAATTTTATCGAGGGCTACACTGAGGTCCAGGTCTGAGCAGATCCACTTACCACCTGCCATTGAGGCTCATTAGTCATCTCGAGCAGGGCCATGAATAGGCGGTATAGTTGTTCGATAGACGGCTGTATTGGCGTTTCATTGACTTCGTTCTGTCTGAAGTTGCTGTTGAAAGAACGGATATTTTTAGCGTTGAATTCTGTTTATTACTGGGGATTTTGTTTGTTGTTTTCAACCCTCTTAGCCCCATCTTAATTTCTGTGTTCAGCTCACCCAGACTTTCTGTCCCCGTACAAGGATAAAGATGGCAGATGGTGAGACCTGTGCTTTGTGAATACACACACCCATGCACACATGAAAAACACAGATCAAATTCCCTACATGCATATAAAGTTGTGAACACCCACACACATATGCACACAGTGGTAAAACTGCAACCTTGACGATTAGCCAAACACGTGTTGTTTATTAATCCATATGTCTTTTCATCTGGAGACACACACAGAGAGAAAAGAGTAGTCAGAGAGCTGAGGACTGAATTATGACACAAAAAAATGAAGGATCAGAAAGATTATACTTGAGAGAGAAAGGAAAGGAAGCAAGGAAAGGAAGCGAGAGGCTGCAGAATTACTTCACGAACATACTTCTGTCAAAATCCCCTCAGATTTATCAACCCAGTTTTCTGTCTGCTTCTCTTCAGATAATTGGAAGGTAGCGTCTGTGCACAGAGCCACAGGGAGACAGAACACATATTTTGGCAGGGCTTGACAGGTTAGAGGATGGTAGGGGGGAAAAAAAACAACAAATGTGGTCAGGAGACAACAGAAATTGGGTTAGAGGAGGGCACACACAAACCTATGTTCACCGATGATTGTACACGTGTTTTGGCGTGAACCTGCTGACCTGTGTGGGAACTTGTTTGTGTTTTGCTCCCTTTCAAACATGAAACCAACGTACTGTCTGCTGGTAAAGGTCAGTGTTTAATCATCTGCTGTAAATCCAGCGTGACTGTTTCCTCAAGACTGGTGCACTGAAGTGCGAGTCTCCACTCGGAAGAACAAGCCTTAGACACTCGATCACATTTACCACTGCAGAGATAACACGCACAATACTGCAGTATCAATACTTTGATACCTACAAAGTACTCATTTGGCATCAAGCTCCTTTATAATATATAATATATACGGGCCTAAACTGGCCTAGCAGTCAGAGCACGGTGTGTTTAGAGGTTACAGTCTTTGTCTCGCTGGTTTGACCCCTTTGCCGCCTTATTTTATGTGATCATTTTAGATATTTTTCCTGCTGGAAAAGTTTCAGTTTTGGGATCAATATCAACCGAACTGCATCTAAAAGTATCGGTACTGCATCGAATGTAAAAGGATTGGTACTGCTGATTGTTTCTCCATAGTGTTACAAGCGAAAGAAGCTTCAGATACTGGAAAAGGAGGATTTTGGGGGTTCAGTCTGGACTGTATGTATGGATGTATTTATCATAGACTGTGAAGCCAGTCTGAGAACAGCACCCTCTGGTGACGAGCTGCAGTATAGGTCATAATCCAGCCTCCTCCAGTGATTCCTATGGAGCTGTGGACAAACTGTTGATGTTGACATGTAGTTACTGTCAGACTGGTTTGTGCTCAAGTCCTCTTTTTTCTGTACAGCTCCATTTTTAAAAGTTATTAGGGGGTTCATGTTTTCTATGAATGACACTTGATCCAGCCTAAAGGCGTACAAGGATTGCATAGGCTTCAAATCCGTATAGTGGCAGAAGGCAGAACCAAGTTGTCCATAGTATAGACAGTCTATGGTATTGATTGACAGACAGACAGAGGGGTAGGTAAAACCCTCCGCTGGCTATGAAGGGTCATGATAACTCTTCAGTGACTCACCGCTGGGCTCTGTTGACTCTGAGTTACTGACTTTATTTGACATTGAATCGGGGTATGGCCTGATCAGCTCAAACTTGGCCCACAGTGGAGACCAGCTCATGTTTTATTCATCTCGTCTGAAATAACCCAACCTGACATAAAACACATCCAGCCGTCGGGGGGTCCTCACCTACAGTAGGCTGGAATAGGCCGTCTCTGCCCCTAAAAATGGCATCCTCTGGCTATCCGCATTAATTTCTGGTTCCCCGCTGGTTCTTTTTCGGCGAGACTCGGCGTCCAGCTTTGGGAAAGCTCCAGGAGGTCATCATTCCGGCAAGCATGTGGGCTCGGATAAAATGAGAATTACGACCTCGTTTAATGGTGTCGTTTTAAATCATGCTGAGCCCTGGGATAACGTGGAGCCGCCCACTCTGTCTTCTCTGTAGGTATTTGATTTGATTTGATTTGATTTATTTGCACATGCAAAAAGATAAAATAAACAAAATACATCTGTGTTACAATATTGTGCGGGAGAAGTTTGGAAGCCTGATGGCTTATAAAGAACTTCCCCTCAATTAACAATCATTAGAACCATATAACACATAAAAGATTAATACATTATATTAATCTATACAATATATAGATTATACATAGTAACACTACATATTTCATAGTACAACTTCCCCCTGTTACAAACAAGCTGGAGAGGATGATATTTGCATGTAACTGTTCCTGTTTTTGTGGGTTTCTAACTCTTGTATCTAATTTAGCCTCAAGTTAACTACAACTTTTCAAGATTACAGACAATAACATATCAAGAATAACAATCGGGTTTGTAGCGCGATCAAGATTACATGAGAGTAATGCAAACTAGTGATGTCCATGAAAAACTGCTGTGGTAGCTGTAAAATGACAAAGCAGCGTCTGGCTAACCTGGCAGTGGATTTAGTGTAAAAAGTTCCCTCTTGTTGGACTTTTTGTATTTAAATGTAGAGGAGCAAAGTTTTCTAGATGTTTTTCGAGTATAAAATCATGGAAAAAGAGCTATCTGCATGCCCTTTCAGTGGATATAATATTTATTTCTTTACAAATGCCTCCTGGATGCTGATCTGGTAACTTTCCATAAAGAGTGGGCTCTGGATTGGTGTCAGCAAAAAAATCATAAACAGTGCCCTGAAGCCCTAAAAGTAAAATTTAGATAAAAAGTGGTGCACTCTGCATGCCCTCCTAATGGTTCTGTTTGGGAAGGTGCCTGTTTGGTGGAGTTGTTTTCTAATTAAAGTGTCAAAGCAACATTTTTTTTCCTTTTAACCATTTGATTTACATTTAGCTCCTCAGTTTTTAGAAAGTAAAAGCTCAGATCTAACTGAAATGCTGGTTTCATGCAGGAGGAAGCGTTTATGTTTGACAAAATAAGAATTAGGTGTCAGATGCTAAAAAGTTCCTGATTGAGAAATCTTTCTACCTGCATGAATTTTATTTTAGTTGGCAGTGTTTTTCACACTTTTGAGTCTGTTATGAAGAAAAGCTAACCTTTCTTTGGAGGTCTTACAAAGTGTAATTTTAAAATCGCCACCAGCTGTGCCCTCGGTGTTCCTGTCATTATTTTGCTTCACAGAAACGGGGTTAAAATTTCTGCTGTTGAGAATTAAAATCATCTAAAAACAGTTTTCAGGTACAAGAATCTTCTGAAATTACCAAAACTAATCACATTATTTTGTTTCAGTATGTGACAGTGGTGCCATTATGTGTTATTTTTAAGGCTTGGTTATGAAAGGAAGCAGCAGGCTTAGTCATAGCTGAAGGGACTTGGCTCCACACTGTGACACGAGAAGACGTTTATGAAAAAATACAAAAACATTACATGCATGTAGCTGAGCTGCTTTGATCGGAATATGATGCCTAATTAATCTGTAGCGTTCAGGTTGCTTTTTACTGTCTTTATCTGTTTGGCATGTTTGTCGAATTCGTGTTTGTCGTGTAGAACTTAACCTAAAAATTTGGATTCCGGTTCCTCTCTCTGTGTGGTTATGATGAGTGTTTCTGAATGTATTTTTGTATTCATATAACAAAGGGAACGATGTATCCTCTCCAGGAATAATGAGTCATTTGCAAACTGCAGAAAGAATACAGAAACAGCTTCTGTCTATTACCTTGATACTCAGTTTGAACCTGCCACAAAACTAAAGGCGCCTTGAAACTGCTTCAAAAAAGATCCTAAACTTGATGGCCTTGTGAGGAGAAAACATTGTGCATCTACTGTATGTGAGAAACTGTGCAACCCTGTACAGCATACAAACTATTAGGATAGTCATGGGGGCATGACTCTCTCTGCAGGCTGCAGGAGATGGGCTGAAGTCGGCTGAATGTGTAAAAAGGCTGCGGGGGGTGGGACATGTAGCTCCGATTGTCATTTCGTATTCAGACAGTGGTCGTAGTATTTTCCCCGCATAAAGTTACACTTGAATAAATCTAAGCATATAAGTTACCAATACAGAAGTTACATATAGTTGTATTCCATGCTGTGATCCATTTGTATTTCTGTTGAGGAGCAGCAGTAAATGGAGCCGCCCTCTGCGTTTAACCCACATCATTAGCATCACCTCCTACTTCTGGATTCAGTCTGCCACTCCTCCCCTGATTAAAAAAATAAAGAAAACACAGTTTGATTTATATACCGCCAACAGCCAGCCGAGCAATTGTCCACCCCAGCGCCGGCCATCAAGGGCATCTCCGATCTGACTATAAATAATCAATTATTTCAGCTAATGACCCTACAAGTTCCCCTTTCGACGAGGTCGAGCTGCCACTTGGCAGGCGCCCCTCCACCCCCGCAGAGTCGACAGGCTATCCAACATTAGCGGGCGCTGACACGTCCTCCCAGCCTCCCTGATGGACTGAAGGACCAGCTCTCCTCTGCGGTGACAGAAAACACTCTGTCTACAAACTCAGCTGTCTTGTCAGCCAGTCTGTCTTCCCAAACGTCCAATCTGCACTGTCTTTGTATCAGAGGTGGCAGGAGAGATGTGTGAGAGTGCTGTTGACACTCCACAGGTCAGGAGATGATTGTCAAACCGTCATGCAGTGAGATTATGATCAGTGAATCCGCCTGCTGGGTCCAGTCCTGTCTGCATGGCCTCAGGACAGTCTAAGATGTGTGGTAATTCTTCTTTTAACCCCACTTTCAGTTCAGCAGTGGAAGGTTCTTGGTGCAGTCGGCCTGATTTGTTGCTCTGCTTGGTGCTTGGTTTGTCACCTTTGCACAATTTAAAGTAGCAAACTCCTGCACACCATTTGACCCTTAAAAAATACATTTATTGGAAAATTTACTGAACCCAATAAATGTGCATGTGACAGTTGAACTGTGCAGGGGTTTGTTTGTAATGTTTGAAAGAATGATACACCTGTCATACAAAATCAATATCAAGTACTCAACATGGTGGGCGGTTAAATCTTTCTTTATTCATACGGATCCCCATTAGCTGCCACCAAGGTAGCAGCTACTCTTCCTGGGGTCCACAAATAAAACAAACAATACAATACAAGACAATACAATACATAATTCAATAAAACATGTACAGTCTTACAAAGGTCATTCAAGACAATAAAAGTCCAGTAAAAGCAAACCACAAACAAAAAAAACAAAAACAAAACAACAAGAAAAAAAAACAAGCAGCGAACAAATTAAACTAAAATTTAAAAGTCAGTTAAGATTACAATTAAGATTAGTGTAATTTGTCAGGTGTCTTTTAAGGAGTCTCTTAAAACTAGCCTTACTAGGTGCTTCCGTGATCATTGTCAGTAAAGTGTTCCAAATGGTAATTGCTCGATACATTACAGATCTGCAGACTGCATTTGTTCTGGGTTTTTCTTTAACCATGTCACCCCTAGTAGCCTGCCTGGTATTATAATTATGACGATCTCTCACATACTGTATTTGCGAGTTCAAACAAACAGATTCTTTGTTAAAACAAATATTCCTAAAGAAACTCATTAAAAAGCACTATGAGGAGTTTTTCACTGGTTGAGAAAGAGTCTTTTAAGACCATCAGCATCAGGATTGATCGACTCATTTTGGTCGTAGTAAAACAGTCAGTATGTTTACACGCAAAGTTAAGTTGAGCAACAGTTGCAGCTTGATCAGACAATTTAATTTGACTTCTGCCATTGTCCCAGTTTACAAGCACCAGTCAAGGATTTATGCATTAGCATAATGGGGCGCTCAGACCAAGTGCGAGTAAAATCATCTACTCGCTTAATTTGCGTGAATCTAGATGTGTAAATGAATGGTATTTACTCGCTTCATTCGCGCGTCAACGGTAATTTCAACCGTAATCCCTGCCAATTCAACGAGTGGATCCACGTGATAGACAAAGGATTTTTTTACAATTTACCAGGTAATCCAACCTCTTCACTCACTTGCCTCCAGGTGAGCTCCTTTTTATTCCGGTTTTGGTAATTGAAAGAAAGGGTATCAGATAATTCGGGGCACCCACACACCAACTCTATCAGTTTGTCCTCCATTTCAGATACCAGTGAACAACCGTCCATTTTTACCAGAGTTAATCATAGGAGTGTCGAATTTAATCTTTGCATTGTCGTAACATCGCGCAAATGATTTTACTTGCGCTTGGTGTGTGGAGACAATAAGTTTAGTGACAATGTGCCCTTGAACTTCCTTCGAGGATCTTCTTCTTCTTCTTCTTCTTGGCCACTCTCCCGCTGAATGCGTACGTGCTACTGCGCAATGTTGGTTTCAGGAAGTGGAGAAAATCATGGAATTACCAAAAGCTTTTCAGTTTCAAATCTGTATACTGGCGGAAGGTGGAACAAAATTGTCCATAGTCTATACAGTCTATGCTTCGAGGATCAATGAAGTTCTTCTTCTTCTTCTTCTTCTTTTTCTTCTTCCTCTTCATTTCCTTCCTTTCAGCTGGTAACTACAGAACCATCTACTGGCCCACCCATGGCACCATATACCAAAACAGTTGACAAACATGTTTGCAAGCGTCTAACGGTTAACAAATAATGAAATCACCGTCAACTTCTCTGCTCTGTCATTTTCTAAGCAACAACACAACGGCTTCGTCTTTTTCACGTTCCCTCTTCTTCCATTGAGGTTATCTTTACCACCAGGTGTCCGTGCTTCACTTTCATGCAAGTCAAAGCCTGGCATGTAAACTGTGGGACCTGCATAGAGCACTTAGGCCAGGTACAAAATCGATTGCCAAATGCGTTATCCAGGTATGTCGAACAGTCTATGAGGAATCAAGTTGTTATAGTTTCAGTTGGTGTTCTTCAAAACCCGACCATTGTCTCCCTGTTGAGTGACAGTTTTTATGGGTCTGAAACTACAATGAAAGGTTACTCGTTTTAGCAAGTTGTCCAAGCTAGTAAGAGTCTATTTTTCCCAGGTATCAAGACGTGGACCAAGATTCTGTCAGATCCAAATTCAATCTGTCAGTGTATGTTAAATAGGTGGTATCCTCATGATGCCTGCACAGAGGTCAAAGGTCAGACCGTACAAGAAGGCAGTTTGGTCCGTCAGCCCAGAGGTAACATTCGCTGACTCAGCCAATTGGATTTTATAAAGTTAAGTCTCTGAGGTTGCTTTGAGCAACTGCCTCACGTCTCTGGAATTACACAAAGCATTTACAGCCTTAGATTAATTTTGTGTCTGGTAAACAGAGCTGCAGCTGCACCATTTATATTTGTAGATTTAATAATTATGCAGGATTTGTATTTGTAAATCTTCAGCGCGGCCTGCTGGGAGATGAAGCAGCATTTCATTTTTAAACAAACACAAGGTTCAGCTGCTGGTTCAGTCCAGTGTGCCTCTGCTTTGGTGTGTGTTTGTGTTTTTCATTATTGTTAAAGCGGCGGAGAAAAAAAACCCGCCGTACAGCAACGGAAAATGGATTTTGGATTTCAAAATGCAGAGCGGAGCTGCACCCGGCGATGTCTCCAAGGTCCAACAGAGGGTTGTTTTCCAATAGTTTTATTTTGCTGAGGCCCACTGGGAATAATAAATGGTCTTGTTTTACAAAATTATGTAGTTTGAATACATAACAATGAGCCGTGCTCTAAAGTGGAGATTCACCTCTGCTGCTGGTAGCCTGAGAGAAGATGTGTTCTAGTTGGAGAATTAAGACACAGTCAATATAACCTGGAAGTGGGATTGATAAACTGGATTTGATCAAAACTTCACTGAAGATCAAACAAATCAGCAAATGATTCTTTCTCTTTCTCTCTTCCCTGACTCTTTCAGTATGGTGGGTTATGGGTCAAGGAAGGGTATGGGATATGGACGCCCTCTGCCTCCTCGCTGGAGGAAGCCACCCCAAGAACAGCACCCTCTGGTGACGGGCTGCAGTATAGGTCATAAATCCCGCCTCCACCAGCAAAGCTTATGGAGTTGTGGACAAACTTTAGAAATTTATTACACAGAATATACATTTTTCTCCCCCCGTTGGGATGTTGACATGTTATTGTAAGACTGGTTTGTGCTCAAGTCCTTTTTTTTCTGTACAGCTCAGCTTCATGTTTTCTATGATTGGCACTTGATGCAGCCTATGGGCGTACGAAGATTGTGTAGCTCCCCGGGGGGATACGCTGTTTGAACTGAGCGCCATCAGAGGGACCCTCAGTGATTCTCCTGCTGAATGTGTACAACGCTACTGCGCTGTGTTGGTTTCAGGAAGTGGAGAAAAATTGCAGAAATAGTGAGAGCTTTTCGGCTTCAAATCCGTACACAGGCGGAAGGCCAACCAAGTTGTCCGTAGTCTAAACAGTCTATGCTCCTGATAAACTGAAAGGACTAAACTCCAATTATATCATGAACATGCAAGAGCATAAAATCTGGTCAAAACTGGAGGTAGATTATTTGTTGGGTAGGCTGTGAGATCCCGTTTACACAACACAACATCTTGGACCCCGTAGCTGAGCCACTTTGGGTTTAGAGTTGGTTTTGGCTAACATACAAAAAAAGTCTAAATGGTCGAACTTTAGCAAACTTATCGCTCTTTGTGTGCACCCTGGGCAGACGTCTGTTAAAGGTTGAGCTCAGCCCTTCCTCTTCATCAGTTTCACCCGGCACGGCCTCTCAGGAATGAAGAGGCCGTGCCGGGTGACACGACTTGCATGTTAGGTTGCTCTTTGAATGCAGCTCTTGATGTGTGTGTTGTGTTGTTTTGTGTTGGTATTCAGAGTCTATGTTTTTGTATGCCCTTCATTACACATACGGCATGTCTTCGCACTTCATGTGATTGAATTTGACTCGTCGACATTCTCACGCCGCCTATAGCAGAAAATTAAATCAGCTCTGCTTTTAAAAGGGAAACATGACGTTAATTTAAAATGAGAATGTTGCACGAGTTTCCACGTGGCTGCATTTATTTGTCTATCAGGATCTGCTAATTAAAAATCAGAGCTGCAGGTCCTTGTTGACGGTGCCAGCTCTCACATCACTCATGTCCGTCTACTGTCGCTTATGAAAACAATTTGATTTGAGACGAACAATAACACCAAGCCTGTTCCTGTTTTATAAGTAGGGGGAACAAGACATAAATCATGTGAAAATGGCATGCACCCTCACAGCGGCACGATGTCTCTATCAGAGGACCTGTCATATCCTCTAGCTGACATGTAAAACACGCAGGGGGGCGGACATGTTCGTCTTGTTTAAATGCAGAAGGAGAAACAAAAGCAGGCGTCTTCTCCCCCTCTTGTTTTCCCCTTCGTCTATTTCCCACATGGATCCATTTACTTAATTCTCCTGCATGACTGATAAACTGTATCCTCTGCGTGAACCTGCACTCTGAATAAGGGCTCTGCTCAGTGGCAGGCACATGCTCAGTCCGGGTTTAATATCTGCTTAAGTGCCTTTAATTTCAGTGTTCCCCTTAAGCAGGTAAAATATCATGTCAGCTCTTAACTTCCTGCGCCTCTTTCATGAATATCCTGCCGTTCAGCTTACGATGACTCCGCTTGCCGTGCAAATGTGGGCGTACTTGCAAACAAGCCAACGACTAAATTAGTCATATCTGCTTCCAGTAAACAGATCAGCTTGACTCCAGGTTGAATTCAGCCATAAGTGATTGACTCATTCATGGGTTACAGAGTCTTATGTAATGACGCAGCCAATGAGGGGGAAAATACAAAATGCTCCCAGAAAAACTGACTTAAAAAAAATGATGTTTTTAGTTCAATTTGATTCAAAATAATACTTTTAAATACAAGCGGTGTCTGCTGATGAAAACATGCAGGCCTCCTAATTAGCTGTCTTTATCAATAGTCTACCTTCCAAAGGTGATGCACAAAACACATCAATCAAGATTCAATTAGGCGGTCTGACCTGAGGTAGACGCAGGCTGACATGTTTGTTTCTGCACTGCAGCATTTTGCTCAGCTCGGCTTGGACCATGTGGAAAGTCACATGACAAAAAGAGCAGGTAAAGCAACAGCAAAGTTTATTTATGCGGTGCTTTACAAGGTTGAAGTTGTTATGCTTTATTTTATAAGTAATGCTCGATCGGAGGTCCTGGAGTGCACAAAGAGGGCTGTTTCGGTGGGTCAGAAGGAGTCTGATTACTCACAATAATCAATGTTAAGTGGCTTGCTGTTATTCTGCTTCAGCACCATGGATAGCGCTGAATTGGGACTCGCAGTAATAATATACCAAAGTATTCAGACATGAAATACCTAATGCTGCTGGAAGGAGCCACTGAGCTAAAAAAGCCTTTCAGGAGCACACTCGAAACATGTGCATGAACAACACAACCATATAAAAACAAGAAAAAGAAATTGAGCACAGGGACTATCAGTGGGATTATTTAATCAGGGTACAGAGACGAACAGCTGTGTCTCCACCTCAGGCTTACTCCAAGAGCTGTTGTGCTGATATCGCTGCTGCTGCTGCTGTTTGCAGTGCTACCTGCTGCTGTGCTGCTGTTGTAAATGTTATCGCCACCATCCTCCAGTGAAATGATTTTGACCTGTTTTTTATCCAGCTTATGTAGCAGTTTTGAAAAAAAAACATCATCCACATTTATTTTCCTTTTGGCTTTCTGCTTTCTTCCTTCTTGCCTTACTTTAATCAAATTAGAGATTGTGACATCAACTTAGCGCTCATGACGCATAACCAGCATGCTGCAGGCTATCAGACGTAATATGATGGCAGTCTGACCTTCTCCTCCCCTCTTTATTTTTATAATGACATCATACAAGTAAATAAACAGAGATTTGTTATGAGGCGGCAGTAGCTCAGGAGGTAGAGCGGTTGTCCAATAATCGGAAGGTTGGCGGTTCTAGTCTGTCCGTTGTGTCCTTGGGCAAGACACTTAACTCACCTTGCTCCCAGTGTGTGTCCTTCATTGGTGTGTGATTGTGTTGTGTCGTAGGCGCAAACTGGCAGCCTACCAAGGTAGTTTACCACCACCAGCAAGGCGTGTCTGTGTGAACAAATGAATGATGTATACAACGTAAAGTGCTTAGAGTGTCTCTGATAAAACTCTATATGAAATATGATGCAATATTATCATTCCATTATTATTATGATGACATAACCGCACAAGCTCCCTCCTGGAAGACGGAAACAGAGACGGATGGAGCATTTCGTCAGTCCTATTCTATCATTCCATTCGTCTTTTTGCGCGAACATTGGGGACATTACGGACTGATGAACGCCAAATGGTGTTGGTCACGAGCGATAACTATAACTTTACACTTTTTAAAATATTGGGTATTCACCAAAAGAGCTCCAAATAATGACGAGACAGTGGAGACGTAGCCGTCAGACAAGCAAACCCACCTAGCAATGTAACATAACGCACTAACAAAGTAAAAAGACAAATATAAAGACACGTACGTATTTGTAACCAACCATTCAGAAATGGACGTAGGCATCAGAGGAGCAAACCCACCCAACACTCTGACTATAAAACAAAAATATAAAGACTCATAATATTTGTAACCAACCATTCAGAAATGTCCTGTTACAGCCGTAGAGTTTGACTTTCTTCGGGAGCCTCTCCCTCTGGGTCGGACTCCGGGTCAAATTCGTAGGACTGAACCAAAGTGCTTCTGCGAGCCATCACACTGCACAAGCTGTAAACATTAGCGCATGGTATCGGAGCGAAAGCTGCAGCTCCTTTCAGAGAGGGGCGTGGTTACACACAGCATTACCATTTAAAGTTACAGGTGCAGAATCAGCCCGTTCTCAATGGAGCTCAAAAAGAGGGGGTACAGGCTGGTTGGTGTCCACAAATAAACAGACAACAAACGTCAAATTTACTACTGCGGGACCAATTTAAACTTGATGAAAAATGCCATAATAGGGGACCTTTAAGTTTTTCTTCTCTCGCTGTGAAGTCATTGAGCTTTAGTACAATGTTCACTGAAACACTTTAACTAGCTGCAGCCACGTCCTCCTGTCATGTATCTGTCTCTGCTGCACAGATTCCACCCTCCGGGTTTCCAACCTCCACATATCAAAGTTAATTTAAGTCCCGAAATGACCTGAATCAGACCCGACTGACAGAGACAGGCTGATAAGATGACCCACATTGGGTCATTGGCATACAGAGTCTCAGTGGTTACCATAGCAATGGCAGCTCACAGTAAATCACGTAACAAGACTATAGAAGAGATCTGAACAAGATGACAGCAGATGTGGAGGTTAGAGTCAGTAAGAGAAGAGCTGATATTTCTCTCAATGTATGTTGATCTGTATTAAAGTGACTTTCTGTGATTGAATATTTTCTACTCTATTAGCTTGTGTGTGTAAAACAATATTAAACACGACAGTTGGGGATTTATTTCTGATGTCAAATTCCAACATTTAAATTGGTTCTTAAATCTGACTCATTTATCACTAATAAGGCCATTTATGAGCGCCTAACACCTGATGTGATAGACTTCAAATGTCTGTATTTAAAAATCAGCTGGTAAAATTAACGAGCAGGTGGAGTTTAGTTGACTTGAGATTATCTCCAGATTTTACATGAACAGAGACTAATTCATCATTTAGTTGCTTCTGCTTCTGTAAAGCAGAGTAGAATAGAGGATCTTTTCAACTGCTTTTCAGGACAAATGCACACCTTGGAAAGAGACTTATCCTTAGCAAGGTGGATGATGGGAAATGAAGTCCTCATCCCATCTGTTATGTCCTTAGGTTTAGGCATTTCTAAGAAAATGGTTTTGAAGTGATTTTGTGGATTTCCACATCAGTGTCATGTCTGTCTTAGTATTTGTTCCCTGCAGTTTTTTCTCGGCACTAATTTCAACAAAATAATCTATGAATGATCAAATTATTCTTTAGGGAGCTGGGTCTGTTAATAATAGGACAGCTGTGGGTTTGTTCTTGGCTTTGCTTTTACATTAAGTCCCCATCACTCACTATGAACTGTTTCACTGTAAAATTTGCATGTATTAACCTCAGTTCTTGGCCTCTGAGAGTGATGCTTGGCTTCTTTGTGTAGTATTGATTCTTGATGGATTGACTGGCGAACACAAACTGCAGGAACATATGCAGTCTCTCCACAAACATGTAGCTGTTGGTTCTTCTATGTTTTGTCCACCCAGCGAGGACTCAAACTCCCTGCAGGACATATAAATGCCAAATTAGCTTCCAGACACAAAGTTTCAGCTTCATCGCTCCGGTTTGTCTGGAGGTGACCTGGAAGAACTCCAGTGACCCCTCAGCAGCTCAGACTCTTTTTCCACAGAGCAAGAGACGCTCTGCTCTAGTAGAAATGGGGGGGCATCAGCCTTGGCATCAGTTTGAGCCTCTGCCACCTGTCCCACTCTGTCAGTGTCAGAGCACATTTGATGAGCAGGCCAAAAGCCATCGTTCAGATAGAGCTCCTGGCTCACAGACGGGTTCCTTCATGGGTCATTACGGAGCAGAAAAGCGGGCTGTTTCAAAGCCATTACCGCAGGAGCTCAGGGTGATGTGCAGTTTTTGGGGCTCTGTTTTGTACCACTTTCTGAGTTTGCGGTTTAATGTAAAAAAAATTATCTTTTCTGGGGTCATGTGAGATCAGAATCTTGAGTTTGAAATAATATTTTGGAGCAGATGCTTAAAGAAAACAGTAAAGCAACCAAATTTGATACTGACACTAAAGGTACCTCAAAACAGATCCACTATCAAGACTCTAAGGATTGAAGTGAACCTTTAAAAAGATTTTAAAACATACCTTAAGACACGAGCTTTACATGTCTTGCTGCAGAAACTAAAAAAAGAACTTTTAAACATTTTAAATCCTCGACATAAGGATGTCTTGGAACAGAAATGTGTTGGGTACCTTAAAGCAATTGTCAAAAGTTGACTTCAAACTTGTGCAACTTGGATCTGAGCTGAAATGACCTTAAAATGGACCTTGAATTGTACTACGGCTATCTCAAAACAAGGTTCTTGAAGGTTCTTTTCAATCCTTAAAAATCACTGGCATATGAAAAAATAAGTGAGCAGATGGATACCTGACAACAAAAGGTTTCCTTCAGACAGACATTACAGGGTAGCTTATCTCTTAAAACCTCGAAACACACCCGTACATTCCTCCTTAAAGCAGTTCTCAACTTGACTCGACTTAGACAGTAAAGGGTACTTTAAAACAAACCCGGAAAATAACTTAAATATGATGCAAAAAACAAAAATGGAAACATACTTAAAAGATGTCCGAGGACACCCTTAAGTGTGTCAAAAATTACCAACATGGTACCTTTAAACAGCAGCCTCAAACACTGAATGTTGCCTCATAAAAGTCCAAAATATTTTGAACAGAGGTAAAAGAGAACCTAAAACTGCTTCAGTAAAGTGGTACAGTGTGCTTACCTGTTGTTATAATACACAAGCTACTGCTGAGGACATGCTTTATATACAAGGGTTAAGACCTGGACTCTTGTCAACATAACACCCTCACTTATCAGAGGAGAAGACCTTTAATTGGTGTCGTTGGACTCATACAGCCTTCCCTGATTGATAACCTTTTTTTTTAACCACAGAACCACTGATGTGGCTGATGAAGCTCTGAGTATCTGCATCAGTCCTGTGTCTGTGATGTGATTTCAAACACAGACCTCCTCAGACAGGGTCAGCCCACCTTCCTTTAACTCTGTTTGAATGAAGACATTCATCTTTTCGCTAATGCATCAGTAAAAAGTGCTCGTATAAGTGGACACTCCAGTTAATTTTGATTAAAGACCACAGACACTTTGCTGCCTGATGGTCGTCTGAAAGGAAAGCCTCATGTCATAAACTTGTTGTAAAACCCTCAGGATGAAATATTAAGCACTGTCCATTATGTTAGCTTATTTCTGTCCCCGAAGAGAGAGGCAGTGCGTTAAATAATAACTTCTAAAAAGTGAGATAAAAGCCCGGCTTCAGTAATTTATCGAAAATGCTAATATTTTCTCAAGGCAAAAAAAGGCTGAATAATTTAATAGAGTTTAACTCGGTAACATCCCCGCTCAGTGATAAGGGGCAGTTATCAGCTGGGAGTGGCCTTCTGAATGCTGAGAAGTGTCATTTTTGGGGGGTGAGTTATCTGCAGCTTTTCCATTAGAGGCTCAACATAAACACAGCTCTGATAAGGACTTTTTGGACTCTTGTCACTTTAATTCATTGTTCTCAACAAGCTCCCCACTGCCTGAAATAAAAACCAGAGTGATTTTTTTAGAACATTTTGACCCACATAGCATCCTTTATTTCTGCGTCTCGCAAGCTTTCACTATCTGCTGTATTTATGTATTCCTCAAAAGCCCGAGGACACAGCTGTTCATTATTTAAGCTTAGAGTGTGCAAGTGTATCTTACAAATTATTGTTTAAATCGTGTGTTCTCGTATTTGTACATCTTATTTAAGAGTGGTAAGACTGTAAGAGCCAGCGTATAAAACAGACCAGCTGTAGACTGACTTTTCCGCCTCAGCAGACTAAGCATTTACATGCAGAGTCAAACACAGATGCAGCTGGAGGTGAAGGATGCAGAAATAGCTGGAACATAACTCCATGAGAGGCTTTTTAATGTGTTACGCAACTCCACTGCAGTTTCATTTTTTCCTGTAGAGCCAAACACGACATTAAGATGTGGAGCAGCCGCAGCAGTTCATACTTTCAAAGTCAGATGAGCATAAAGTTTCCTGTAGATGATGTGGAAGTGCTTAAAGGTGCAGTACCTCGAGTGTCCACATGAGGCTGGATTCAGAAGCACCACGAGCCACATACACACCCATTTGAAAAAGGTCGTCGTTGCAGCTAAAATAAAGATGTTTGCAGCCTTGAAGGGATAGATTAAGTTAGGGTCAAACACACCGTAACAACAAGTTAGACAGCCATCATTTCTTCATGGAAATGCAATCAGACCGAGACACCGAGTCTGCAGTGCAAAATGATTAATATGATGATTACTACTTCAAGGAAATGATAAAGTAATAACCATAAATGTTCTTCCTTGAGCTGCGTCACCCCGCTGCAGTTGGTGATGGATTTGTCCGAGGTCTCCGTACAAACAAGCGGCTGCTGGAAGAGAGTAGGTGAGTTGTGTTTAGTCTCTTTGCTAAAGAAATTAGTCAAAGTTAAAAAGATGTTTGGTGTCTAGTACTATGGCTGTGACCCTATATGTCCTGTTGATGAAGTTAGGTGCTGTTCTGAGCATTATTTGTGGCTATAGAGTGGTGTTTGGGTTTTGAGGTGTGCGCATGGCTCCTCAGACCGCAGTGTATTGCTATCGTGCGGTCATTACTAAAGCAGTCGTCAACATTCATCTCTCGACGCGGTATCGAACTCTGTGTTACGGTGTGTTTGACCCTAAATTAATTTTACGCCAGAATATCCCTTTAAACAAGAAAAAAAGATGACCTGCACACAAAGTACAGCGAGGGAATTTTTGCGACCGGCAAGAAAAAAGTCGTTGAATTAGCTTAGCTGCAGCATCTTCTCTTTATTATCCTTCTGAAATGGAAAACGTAACCCAACTTTGGCATAAGAGCTTAAAATATCTTAAAGGGTCAACAAAAACAAACACATCATGGATTAAAACAGAGTAAATTCAAAGTCTGCATTAACCGTCCTCCTCATATTAAGTTTCCTTCCTCACAGGTTGAAATCTGCTCATGTACTTAACCGGCTCTTAAATTGTCAGTGAGCTGTGAAAGCCTCTTCCTCATCACAAACCTGCCTCATGAATGGGTTTCTTTTGTCCTCAGTTCTCTCAGAAATGACTTGTGCTGACATTTCTATGCGATCAGTCTTTGTTGGCCCTGTTTAATCTCCTCTTTTCCCTTGATGCACCTGTGCTCCTCAATCATCCAGTCACGGCGGATGCAGAACCTTAAAAAGCTCCATTCAGGATGGATGAAGCACTGCTGTCTCTTCTTTTGTTATGCTTGTTTGCAGCTTGCTGTTGCTGCATGTTTTTACTGTCCTTTCACCACGTTATTGTGACAGTCAGGGACTTTGTCTCCCTCCTGAGTCGACCCATAAAGACTTTCTTTGTGTCGACAGAAACACTGTTGTGCTTTTTAAAAAGAAAACACTGACACGAAACAAAAGCTTTCAGGGTGAATTTGTTATCCTAATGTCGCTGGTCAATTAAAGCTGCGATCCTGAATCAAATCATAATCAGGTCCTCTATGTGAGCTGTAAACAGGCCTCTTAGCAGGCGGTGATCAAATCAGCTTTTCTCACTTTATACCATGCAGCATTTGTGCACCATTGAGCAAAAGAGGAAGATGTCATGTCTTTAGGATGTTCAGACTCTGACGTGAGTAAAACCAAATACTGGAGTTTTTTTTTTTTTTTTTGTACTGACTAAAGTCTCTCAATAAGAGATAAAGTTGCAGTAACACAAGTGTCAGATCTTGAATCACTTTGGCTCAAACCACAACAACATTAACACAAAAGTTTGTTTTTGTTTTTTAAAAAATCACAATCATGCTGGGATGATGCCCTTAAAGATGCACAAGGTTATTTCCTGCTCTAAAGTAGCCTGAATTAAAAACTTTGAAAAGATTCGACAGATTATCCTCTCATGATGTAAGGCATCTTAAGAGTGGAGTGGAGAGGAGCAGAAGGAGGCTCGTGTCTTAAAAGTCAAGGGACAAAGTGGATTATGACAAAGGAGAGGCTTTAGCGATCAGGAGCGCCAATGAGCATCGACTTCCAGGTTTAACAGGGACAAGGGTCCATATCAGAATAAAGTATAAGCCTATAAGAGATAACCTGAGAAAGGTGATGGCCTAAAAGACCTAAAAATCAGGGGCCTGTGAAAAGGATGGAAGAGCTCAAATCCTTTAAAACTTTACCCTACTACTACTTTATTGAGTATCATGGTCCGAATCAAGGCGAAGCTCTGACGGTGAAGAAAAGAAAACCTTATGGAAATATTCAAAGGAGGTGTCATCTTTAAATTCAGTCTGTTTTATAACCAGCAAAAAACGCCTCACAGGAGCTTTAACCTTTGTACTCCTCAAGGATTTCTATTGATTGGACTTTTTGTTGCTCTGAGCTCTGATGTGTCACGAGTCTTTGGGAGCAAGGCCGCAGTAAGAAGGCCTTTCATACCAATGTTTGTTGTGTTTTTACCAAAGCTTATGCGCAATGCTGCCAGGTTTAACTTGACTGTGATTTTTTCTTTTTTTTTTTGCAATCAAATCAGTTAAAAAATGTGGGAAGGTCACATTATTAACTTGACTGTGATTTTTTCTTTTTTTTTTTGCAATCAAATCAGTTAAAAAATGTGGGAAGGTCACATTATTATCATGCAGAGATATTACTCATATGTCATATTGTCCGGCTCTAATGCAAACGTACGGCTGCGAAGCTTCTGGCATAAGGAGAAAAATAAGTTTAATATTGTCGGTACTAAGAGTTTGCAGACTTTCTTGTACGCCTGTTTGGGTTTGTGGTTTGGTTTCACTCAGACCACATCAGGTTGTCTCCTCAGAGACTCACAAACACTGTCAGGCTGTTCTTGAAAAGGAGTTCACCACTCACCGGGAATTAAACTGCACTTTTCATGAGCGTGCGATAAAACGCCCTTTTAACCACACGCTGCTTAAATATAAAGAAAACACAAATATCTCTGAGAGGTTCACAGCTGGGTTTAAATCACCTGAGATGCAGGAATAATAAAACTCTCTGGCTTGTTGGATTTGAAATGTAAATGTCATCACAGCTGATTGAATACCCAAATGAGATCAGGACCTCATTTGTGACGCTCAAATTTTCAATCTCAAAGCTCCCGAGAGGTCTGTTTTGTTTCCTCTTGCCGCAGGGAGGAGTGTTGAAAAGATTAAGCCTCGTGTCATTTTTGAAGTGCAGGAGTCAGCGTGTTGGAGTGTAAAAGGAGACACGGCTTCTTAAAACCTGATCTCGCAAGTAAATGAATGTCTCCACTTTAAACAATTTTATGCAGGCAGATAGAGATGTGATGTACATGATTAGCCCGATTTAAGATGTCGCTTTGTAGATAAGACAGTGTTAGACCCCGATGAGCTGATAGTGCTGCTCGCACATAACTTAGCTCAGAAAACCTGCTCCTGTTGCTTTGACAGACAGGCTCATATCTTCAGCGCTGCAGCATTGTGGCTCCACTCTCAGGAGCTGATCAAATCTTTATGTGCTGTCTATTGCCAGAAGGCACTGAGGCAATGAACCGGCAACCAATGGTTTGAAAGGCTTGATTTTTGTGCAACAATATGTCAGCCAAGGTCTATTTTTCAGTCTTTTCGGGCAGTAAAGGGAACAGGCTGCTGCTGCTGCTGTTGTTGTATTAATGACCCAGTGCAAGCCGGAGAGACCTGCTGATCTTTAAAGCTCAGGGCTGTAAAATGTGACTCAAGTTCAGAGGTGTTTCACAAACTTTTAAGAGTATTTTAGTAACACACAGTAGACAACTCATAAAACAGATGTTCTCTGAATTAGTCTGTATCTACACCCTTTCTTTTTCCCACATGTAGCCAGCCTAAAAACTCAGCCAAACAGACTATACATTGTCAGACAGTATGTTTACATGACACTCAAGAAAACCGAATTATTGCCTTACTCAGATTAAGACCGGACAACTGAAGCGCATGTAAACACCTTAGTCTGACTATAATCGAAGTTTGAGAACTGGAGTCGGAGAACTGCGATTAAGACACCCAGATAATGCGATCGGAATTTGATTTTCTTTACCAAGTAACCAGCGTAGTCAGAGTATGATCGGACAATGCATGTGTGTATGTGCCACGCCCCCGTAACCCCAGAACAAAAACACCAGAGAAGAGGAGTAGTGTGCACCTCATCTGCAGAAAAAGTAGCGCGTACATCATGTAGGACAAAAACAACGCTGTACTGATGCTCCATCTTCTTGCTTGAAAATGCCCAGCAGCAGTTGGAGACACTTCTGATGTCTGACACGGACCTGCTGTTGTTGTTGGGTCAACTGGAAACAGCGCCACCTAAAAGACCCATATCGACCCCTAGTTTTGGAGAGGAGCTGCATATATACGCAGACAAGGAGAGAAGTCCGATTTGGTGAAAAAAAACGAAAGAAATCTGATTCAGTGAAAAAAAAGTCTGTTTGGGCTGTGCATGTAAACGCACTGACTGTGCGTGCTTTCACAAGTTCAGGGTTTTTACATTTGCACTCAGCAACCTGGACTCTTCTGCAGCAGATATGCTCAGTTTCCAGAGTGCATCAGTTCAGTGCAGGGCGGATTGAGCTAGATAGATTGTCAGACACTAAAACACAGTAAAAAAATAAAGTCTGGTTATATTTCAGAATAAAACACTCCTTGTTTTGGACATGACTGTCAGAAATCCCAACAGCAGCCTGGCTTCTCTCTGTCCAAGTTACCAGGGGCTGAATAATACGCCAGCTGGAGGAGAGTATGTTACTCGGCAAAGATAATTGCTTCGTAAATATTCACATGAATGTACATGAGGAGACCGGGTGCAGCTATGACTAGACTTGGTCAGCCTTGGTGCTCTCCTGTGAGTTTGGGTCAAAGAGTTGATCATGGCAAAGTAATAAATACGGCCAAGCCAGTTTACGCCCCGCTGATTAAACTCCCCTCCTGGTGTTTTTAGCCACACATCTCTGAGTCCTGTTTCCTATATAACCATGAATATAATCTGAACCATGAAATGCACTCTGGTTTGAGCATATCTAAAAGTTTTATTTTGAACAAAACTCATCTGAACCAGCCACGAAACTGGCCCTGAAAGAAAATCTTATCTCGGACTATCGATACATCAGAAGGATTTGGTTTGAGCTCATTAAAGCACTGTTAACAACTCCGAACAGAAAATATCTCCCCACGCTGAATCATTTAAAGGTCAGCGCTCAGTAATGGAAAGACTCCAGTTTTAGTTGGCGAAGCACTGCAACACAAAAGATAAAAACAGCTCTGATTGTTTATCTGAAAATCTGAACCACTTGTTGCTGGAAAGGCGAACTCATGTTGAATATATGAGGAGCAGAAAATGCGCAGAGATTTGTATCAAAAAGATAAAATAAAGACCTTTACGGCTTAACTCAGAGTTTATGTTTAGTTGTTCATTTCACTGGAAGTCGGTTTCTTAATATAGACCTGCTCTCGGTTGGTCTGCTGGAGCTGCTGGTTGTGTGAAAGAGTCGGCCAAACAAAGGTCAGGGTTGGTTGAGATATCACAGCTTGAAAGCTTCTGTGACAGTTACAGGTCACATGTGTCTTATATCCGGTGTGAATTAAGCTCTTTTCCACGACCCAGGAGAAACCTTCTGTACCCAGGACCACTGTGTGTATAAAAATAACCCTTCACCAACTGTTCACTGTAGCTGTAGTGATGAAATGTTGTCTCTGTGCTCTTAGTTTTTTGAGGTGGCTGTTGAAGATTTTGGCTGAATTTAATCGTCTTGTGAGGATGATGTCTGAGGGCGAGCATGCCTTGGAAAAGTGAATTTTCCTCATGATCTCTAGCAACATTATTGACATAATTATTGTGAGCTGCGCATGATGGCTGACTGCATCTGGATGATCTTGTGCTTCATTAAAAAAAACAATCCTGCACAATCCACAATCGGACACGCTGGCATAACGATGGCAATATAAAGACTGATCGATCACCAACCAGATGAAATCATCCATTTCCAGGTCTAGAACTGCCAATGCAATACCTCTGTTCAATAGTTTTTATGTTCCTTTTGTAAAATGTTGTTGTATGAAAGCATAAAGAGCATTTTAAAGTATTTTTAATAGGTTATTTTGAGAGGACTGAACTATTTTTGTAATTTGGCACCAGTGAGTGCTGGTGAGCAGAACTCCTGCTTTAAGATTGGATGTGCTGCCAGATTTCAAATAGAGTAGTAAATATATGCACCAAATATCTGTGACTGTGCAAATTTATGACCAGGGCTCTGATGCACAGAATCAGAAATAAATGCAGTACTCCAACTTGAATTCTGGTTTTAGATCAACTGAGCAGAGACTGGCGTTGACTCCTTTACACGTATTTAAAATCTCAGATGTGCATGGTAGTTATTAGAGCTCTTTTTAAGCTGGCACATCTGTTAATTGGTATTTAACTTAATTGGACTAATACAGCTTCCTTTGTTGTTGTCATAGCTTTTTAATCTTCACAGGGTAAGTGCATTTTCTCACAGGATTAACAATAACACACCTCTCCTGCTCTCTGTGTGGGCTGACAGCTACTTTCTAATTTTGGCTTCCTTGATGTGAGTCCAGCTCACATGTTTGCCTGTTGTGGGTGGTTTCCTTTAATCCTCGATGTAAGCTTTTGTACTTTCAGTTTGATCTTTTGGGAAACGCTGTGAAGCAGGTGAGATGTGCTTGTATCAGCCTTAGCTTTCGTCCCGCTCCTCTGAAAGAGCACATTGTGAGGAATAATGCTGCGGGTCACCTCTTGGGAAGTGTGAGGATTTAAAAAAAATAAAGGTTAAGCCTCTGTGACTCTGTGGGTTTCTCTGCGTCCCCCCCTGTGAAATCATGGCACCACTTCAGAGATTTGATGTTTGTCTTTTTTATTTTAGACTCGGTGAAGGAATCCAGCTGTTGCACAAATACACACTCACACAGCTACACAAAATCCCATGTGACCCCCATCTTACAACAGCAGTCTCTTGTTATTTGTGGCTGTTCTGATCCGACTCCTAATATAATGATGCCACAGGATACACATTGGCTGGCTGCTGGCAGACAGACAGGTCATGATGCAGAATTAATGACTCTGTGGTGTGGTGAGTGCTTTCTCCCGGGACGTTTTATTTTCTTACACAGAGCGCTCGGTGCAACACTGTGAATTCATGTCTCCCTGTGGTCATTTGTCTCCACACCTTAGCGCCACATAGACCTCCTTTAGCTTCCTGGCTTCATAAAGGTCTGATTGCAGACCAACAAATACTCATTACTCTTTCATAGACTGAATATTCTGTAGTTAAGCTTCTGAAATACGGCAGGGAACATTAAGTTCAACCCAAAGCTTCTAGGTTAGGGGTCCAGATTCTGCTATAGTTTTTAAGGCTATGGATCACTAATTGAAGCTGTTGTGTTATTCTGTATCTGTTGCAGGATTTTGTCCCAAAACCATCACAGTAAGGTGGAAAAACACAGGTGTAGTCAAACAATACATGTTTATTCACAACAGGTATTCTGTAAATCCATCCTACCCGTCAAGGTGTCCTACCATGCCTTACTGCACATGCGCACAACCCCCCAAATGTAAATTTGGCTTAGTCATAGATTCATCCTTAAGATCAGCTGTTCATTGAGAAAAGTGGTGAGATTTTAGCGTTTTCCACTTAAAATATAACCTAATACCGATTTCTAGCCTTTGATTGAGTCTTGATTGAGCGTCTGCTTGTTTTGAAAAAATAAAACTGTCTGTATGAGCTGTTTAAGCGTGGTGTTATTGTATGGACTATGTCTGTCACGCAGTATATGTGCAGCTAAATGAGCAAATTTAACCACCAATATAAACGATTGAATCGCCCTGTTCAAGCTAGTGCTTTGACATGTAGCCAGACATGAGCATTAATATGCTGGAAGGACGTTTCAGCAGGTGAAAAAAACCCATCAAATTATGCTTCCATATAGATTTAGCATATATCTATGTGGAACCATAATCTGACGGGGTTTTTTCACCTGCTGAAACGTCCTACCGGTTTATATCTATATGGAGGTGTAATCTGATAGCGTACTTTTACCTATCAAAACGTCCTACAAGGATAGATCTATGTGGAAGCTCATTCTGATTTCCTGCATAAATCTACGTTTTATTTAAATCTACAAAGTCAGTCTTGTTTTAGCGTCCTATTTGCATGAACAAAGCTTCTGAAATAAAAAAAAGAGAAAATAAATGAAAGGGAAGCGCATGGTAGGATTTTCTGACGAGGTAGCACAGGTTGGCAGATAAGTCTGCCATTTCATCCTACGGTAGGACGTTTCGCGGAAGTAGGACAACTCGGCAGAACACAATTTTTTTATTTTAAGTTACTTTTATGTTTCTGTTTGCTTGTTGTTCTTCACTATCTACTTTATTTTATTGTCCTACTGTTTTTTTTCTCCTGTCTAAACATGCATTGTCACTTTCCCATATTGTTAAGTATTTCTAGCTGATATGTTATTTTAATATTGAAATTACTGTATTGAACTGATTCTGCTATGTCTGGAATTGTGATTTTGTAAAAATAAAATAAATTAGAAAAAAAAAAAACAAAAGGACTTAAATCCCTAAAAAAAAAAAAAAAAACTTGGCAGAACACCAGCCTCCCAAGGTGCAGTACAGAATTATTTACAAAGGGGGCAGACTGATCAAAAATACTGTTTACAAAATGTACAACAAAAAAAAAAAAAAAAAAAAAAAAGTTTGAATAAGACAAAAGGTTCAGACCTCTTTAACCCAGAATTTACATCACTCAAGAGTGCATTAATTTTTAGAGATTTATAAAACAGCCAGGTATTTATTTTTCCTACATCATGTGACCACTTTTGCCCGCCGTACACACCTACTTACAACCCGGAAATCACGCGCCCCTTTTCCTCATTTACAAACGTGAGTTGGCGGCATGACAGAGTGAGTGCGCCGCAGCTTCGGCAGGTAAGTGGAGGGATGAATGTTTGTATGTATGTGTGAATGTATAACAGGGAACGGAGAAGGAAAAGTAGCGATGTCTACATGCTGGCAAGAAGAGCAGTATTTGGCGTGTATGTTGGTATGTTGGTGTCCAAGCTGTGTGTGGGCCCATGAATCTGCGCGCTGCCCGGATTATCAGTGAGGCCGCCGCGCCGTCACGGTATCATGAACAGGCTGCTGAGTTCAAAATGATTAGGAAGATAAAACAGAAAAGGGTCTACAACATGCAGGGGTGGGAAGTCAGGATGAATTCTAGACTGTTTTCCCTCCACCCTTAAGGCCGGAACGAGCTGAACGCGCGTCCTGTGGGTTTTTTGGTTTACTAGTTTTCACTGACGAGAGTGGCCCCTTCAGCTGTGGACTCTTAGGCTTAATTTACAATTTACAAAAACTGCTGTGAGGCTGAATTTTGTGTTTCCTACACTGACTTCCAAATAAGTTGGGATGTAATGTAAAGTGTTGATGAAGACAGATTTGAATTGATTTAGATTTGATTGAAAATAGTGAAAAGACAACACATCAACTGTTTAACCTGATCCATATTAATTCAGTTTATTTTCCCCTTTATCTACCTGCCTGCAGTTTGTCTCTGTATCCAAGAGAGCTGGTAAAAACTACACCATGCTAAGCTGAAATTATAGGTAGATTTAGAAGCACTGGCTCCATCTCTGGGCCCATTAAAGATGTGCTGAGACAAAGTGGGAAACTGCTGTAGGATTTGAGGAATTAAAAATGAGTCACTTTTCCTTGATTTAATGAAGCGATATATATAATATACTGTATATAATAAAGCGTGAAATAAATTGGTTTGGAGATGAAGAAGTGGGTCCTGTTGTATGAAAAAGATTGATTAATGTCAGACAGGTTTGGCAAAGACTTGACAAACGGAGGATCTGGATCATTGTGCATCTTTGTGTATTTTAGAAGATAATATGTACATATTATACACCAGCATGGTGAAGACTAGGTGCTAAACTATCCTGCCTGCAGTCTGAACTTGTCACTCTCTGGAAACGTTGATCACATCATGAAACAACAAATATAACCCCAGACTTCTGAGTAGCTGAAATCCCATATTGTGCATAAACTGGAAATCATTTCAGTTGTAAGTGTGATGTCTTAGTATCTGAAAACAATCCCCTTCTGTTTTTTATGAACATTTTACTCTACATCTTTCTGGGTTTGAGATCAGGGTTGTTAATTTTATGCTGAATTGGCTTCTTGAACTGATAATTATTAGTTTATGAAGTCTAGCAGGCTGTAACTAAGTCAGTGGAGACAATAATCTGTATCGAATAAATCTATTTTCTCCTCTATCTGTTGTCCCCAAATACCAATTAAATGACAACATAAATGCAGTGATTACATGTAAATTACGTATCAGTATCAATTCATATTCCAGATACAAAGTCCAATCCACAGGCGCACAGATTATTGGAAAATGTCAAGCACAGCGTTGTCTGAAAGCACAATGAGCTGCTTGACTTGACTCAAATGAAAATTAACTTGGTGGGAAAGCTTTGATTACCAAACCATAAAATTAAATTTTAATGGAGTAAATGGAACTGTTTGTGCTTGACAAGGATTTGAAAGCATCAGGGCTATTCGTAGCCAAACACCTGAGCCTGCTTGGTTTTTAGGAGCGCACCTGGAAAATTAATAAGGTGTAAAAAAAAAAATCCCACTTTGAATCCAGTTTTAAGTCCATTACCTTCATTCATGCAAGAATTATAATGGTTGTGCGTTTTACTGAAAATAAGTATCGCTAATTTATTGAGCACATTCTCTTTTGAGCCCAGTTTTTAAATAACATTGATGTTATTTTCAAGCTGCTTCATATAAGAGGTTTAGATGGATTATTTTTAACAGTGAACAATGTTCTTAAATGTATGTGTAGATTAGGGCTGCACCATATTGTGAAAAAAAACTAACATTGCAATGTTTTTCAACCCTGTGATATATATATTGGGAGGAATTTTCACCAGATGAACTGAATAGCACTTTATGCTGTGATGCACTTTTAACCTCTTTTTGTGAATGCTAGTAGAGAGGCTTCTTCTGTCTGTCTTAGAGATATTTTTGGTTTGCTTTTATTGTGCTGGGACTTGTTATCTCTCACTGTGGCAACAGATGAAAGGCACAGAAACAGAACACGTGTTTGGTCGACATTATCCTTCTTGTAACCAAAATAATTCAGGATAACTGATGCTGCTTTTCTTTTTGGCAGCAAGTCTCCATTTTCGGTGGTTTTCTCTCGTTTGTTGCTCATTTTGATCATTTTTGTTGTCATAACCAGTGTTGTGCCGAGAAACGCATGTCCGCCGGGAATCGCATGCGCCTCGCGTAAACGCACACGGCTTATAGTAGAGTGGTCCACCCATACAATTCATATTTGTGGGGCTAAACAGTGGTGAGTAATGTTCGAGTAAAGTTCGAGTAAAGAACGAACATGATTGGTGGATTGCTGCACAGCACATGCAGAGTCTTTTGCAGTATCTGTCAGTCAGCCACCCTTAAAATTAGATGAGTTCATTTCCCTTCTACATCGCAGGCTCTGCAGTGTGACTTTCGCGCACACATAGATCACAATGACGATGCTCAAACGATATATCGTGCAGCCCTAGTGTAGATTTACACATAAAAAAAGACACACTAGACTCATGAATGCTGTGCATGAAGGCCGGGTTTAATCATGGATGTGTATACGTTCATGATAGTTCATGAATGCCAATCGTTCATAGAGTGACAGCGCGCTTCCAGACAGTCATCGATCATGTTAAATCTACGCCCACAATTAGCCAATGAACACCATATTAGGAGGTATGAACATGAGCTACCGCTGAACCGATGAGAAGATTACTAAAAAATCGATGAGTGTTGGTTTTCCCATAAATTATCTTCACGAATAAGACCCTTTAACCTCACTTGTTTCCCTTCAAACTGGAGGTCAAGACATTAATTGGCTGAACTACAGGGATGAGAGTTACTCCTACATATCTTTAAGAAATATTTCTTACAGTTTACAGAAATGACTCTTTGCTGACCTTTAAACTGTCTGAGTGTGATTAAACTAATGTTTTGATTTAGGAAAAGCAATTGACTTTATTTTGTAGAGGCAGCAATCATTACTGAGAACAGTATCTGCATCTTTATTCAAACATAATGATTTTCAAAAATTGATGAAGCCTCCAGCATCCCCGAGGATCACCGCAAAAAAATCGACCACCAATCCTTCTGTTCAGTGAGAGTGCTCTGACCCCAACTGGTGCTACGCTAACACTTCTATTCAGCTCAATAAACTCCCCCTGCTGATCACTCCTGATCAGTGCGGCTGTGATACAGGCTGTGGCATCCTGAGAGCTTTGAACTCACAATTATAACACCGATCGTCCCTCTGCCTGAGCAGCTGCAGGCCTTCATAGATTAATCCACGCCTCACAGCGGGAGTGAAGAGCAGGAGGAGGAGGAGGGGAGAAGGAGGGGAAGAACATACAGCAGCTGCAGGGGTTTACACTGTAGTGCTTTTTTTTGTTGTTGTTTTGAAGTCGAGGAAAAAGGTCTGTGTGAGCAAAAACTCTCATCCTGCTTTCATCCTGCAGCTCTGCTCACTGCTGAAATGCTGCTGACTGTTTTATTTAGTATTTGCAACGCTGTTCAGCCAATGCTCCAAGTTGAGTAATGCAGTTCAAGCTTTAATTAAAGCGATGAAACTTAAAGGAGGAGTATTTAAATCTTTTTTTCTTTCATTACGTCAGTCTGGGACACCTGTAGAGGGACTTCACATTTACTCCTTGTGTATCTCGGTGCCTCTGCCTGGATTGCTTTGTTTTGGCTGCTTTTATAGTGATATAAATTTAGACACAGATTGCAGGTGTGACTTTTGACACAGTTTTGTGGTTTTAAAACTACTTGAAAGTGTCTCAGGCTAGCCACTTAGCTGTGTTAGCATACACTAGCTCTTGATAATCACCTGCTGTTAAAATGAGAGATGTAGTGGTTCCCAGACGATATGGAGAGTTTTTCTTGATGAAAAAGCTGACAGAGCATCAGAGACACATTTAAAGCTCCTATAGTGAATTCTCAGTTTGTGTCATTATTGGCGCCCCCTGTGGACAAAACAGTCTTTGTTTTTCCTGCCATGCTTAAGTAGCGGCACCTGACAAAACATGTCGTCTTGCTAACTTTTGACAGTCAAATGCACCAGTTGATGTCAACATTAACTGTAAAAAAATCGTAAAAACAGAGCTGTTTCCTTATTTATTTTTTTAGCAAGACTAAACTTGAAAAAACAAAAACTGACTTTGAAAATGTCCAACTGAGAAATCCAAATTCAATAAACCAAAAACACTAGGAGCGATAAATCCAACAAAACAAAAAGGCACCGGGGAACCACAAGGACAAGAGTGAGGGTTTACAAGGCATGGACAGGCTCAAACAGAGACCCAGGTGGCTGGCCTGGGAGCAGGCGCTGGGGTAGCTTGACTTTCAAATTGCTTGGTGGCTTTAGATGGAGGTGGTGCTGGGAGTTTAGCTTTCCTCATCTCCCTCAGTGGCCTCCTCATGTCCCTGTGCCTTCTTGTCAGATTTCCAGTTCCCGGTGTTTTGTTTTGTTTATCTGGAATTGGATTTTTCTTTTTTCTTTTTTTGCTTCAAAGTAAGTTTTTTGTTTTTCCAAGTTTAGTCTTTTGTCTAAATAAACTTTTCAGTCCTCGCTTTGCCTTTTTTTCAAACAAAACACCAGTATTAGGCAACAAAAATCAGAATATAAAAAACATCAGCTGTGGTTGCTGATAGTTTTGATTGCTTTTGAATGTCATGAATTTAGTATATTTAATAAATGTTACAACAAAACAAAGCAGGAGCTTGAAGGAAAATATATTAGGGTTAGAAAAATAAAGTTGTGTTGTGATGGAAATTAAAAATCGGCTGTTATATTACGAAACTCCAGATATAATATGACAATAATCAAGTGTCAGTGACGTCATAGCATTACAAGGATAAAGTCAAAGTTAAGTAGTACAATTACCAGAATGAAGTCACAGTTATGTCAGGATATTATAACAATAAAGTCATAAAAGTGGCAGTTTTGGTCAGTCAGTCTTATTTTGAAGGGAACAGACTTTAGGGAGGGCAGCCTCCTACCAGTACCAGAATTCAGTTAAAGCTTTCAGATGCATTATTGACTGGCTTCTGATCTGGTATCATCCTTCAAAACAGCTGTGATTTCTAATAACTGGCTACAATAAGGACTTTTCTTCTTGGAAAGAAAACTTTTTTTTTTTTCTGTCAACAAAACTTTATTCTCAAAACCTTGATTCAGTAACCATTGAATTGCAAATCTAGCTCGTGCCAGCCTTTGTTGACCAAGGTGTTACCAAAGGTGTTATCAGTGGAGTGAGGTGTACAAAAAACTATGTTGTTATCTAAAAAAAAACAATCTCGTCTTTTGGAAATGAAAACAGCTGCGATTTTCTTTCACAATCATGAGAACATTTGTTAGCAAGTTTCTGACACTGAATCAACAAAATTCAGAGCAGGGAGAAAAAATTAAAAATAGAATTTAGAGATTTCTGGTTGTGATTTAAAGTTTCAAGTTTTTAACTCCTAGTAGCATGCTCTGTGGCTGCTGTGCTGTGATTTCATGTGTGTATGATAAGTAATAAACAGATATTTTTATGCTTCAAAAGCTCAGTATACAGTCATCCTCCTTTGAAAAGCATCTTCCTCTCAGAGCCAGCGGGGGGTCCATCACTATCTCGCTGCATGTTTCTTTTTTCAGCCGCTGTGATCAAACTTTAGGTAAAGCGTTGAAGCGCACTCTTTGAACAGTTTCATGCCACTGTTGATCTTTAACAGCCATGAACGTTTGACAACATGTGGGCCTCAACCACAGAGGCCCCTGGCAACACTCTGATGTTTGTGCCCACACACTACCAGCATCAGAAACCGTCAAAATGGAAACAGCTTCACCTGTCTGATGCTGCAAACAGATTCACTGTCTTATTGGTGCAGAATTATTCTTAATTTAGCTTATAGAGTTTGTTAAATATCTGAGTTTCTACATTGCATTTATGTGCACACCAACATGGCAGCCTACGGTAGCCCTCTGGGGACATTGAGAAAATCTGAACAAAGAAAGAGGCATGACTTGCTCCAAATAATGCTTACAGGATCATATAAATGTACACAAGCATCACTGGTGCCACAGGGACAAGCAGCTGAAATGAGTGTCCGCCACTGCAGGGCGGCTGGGCTCTCCCTTCTCCACATTGAGAGTCAGATAAGGTGGTTTGGGCATCTAATCAGGATGCCTCGCTGGTGAGGCGTTCAGGTAGGAGACCACGGGGAAGACCTAGGACACGCTAGACTCCGGATAAGAGGTAGAAGATAGATGGATGGATCACTGGTGCATGAAAACTTCTAATGCAAGCCTGCCTAATATAAAGGCCTGGTGCCCTAGAGAGTAAAGACAAATAAAAGACTGTCTTTATTTGGGAATTTATAGGAATTAGTATTTAAATATCCAATAACAACATTAGAAATGGGGTTACTCTATCTCCAATTCTTACACATTTTCCATTATTTGTTTACATTTATGTAAATATGTACAGAGTTGTTTTTCATTTAAGTATTTTACAGCATTCAGCACACTTAGATGAGCACTTTTTTAGCTCAAAGCATTGAACACGCTGAACTGTATCACACAACTGAACTGTGTGTGTGTGTGTGTGTGAGAAGTGATTTGTACTTTGAGTTTGATTCAGAGTTTCTGACCTCACATTAATCGTCTACATTAGAGTCCTTTGTGCTGAAAGATGAATCATTTGTATTCCACACTCAGCCCTTATGTTCTCCTCTGGTCCTGGTGAGATACATTTCCTCAATGATTAAAGTTATGTGAGTGGAGCAGAGGGCCTAATCCTCTGCTGAAAATAAGTGTTTTTTATTTTCCTTTTTTCCGATCTCTTACTTCCAGGAGGAAATGGTTCTTAAGTTGTAGATAAAACACTTCCTCATAATAAGATGAGTCTGCAGCGAGACACAGATCGATGTTTGCAGGATTTGGAGCTGTGTTTACCGTGGTTGTGTCTGTGTCTCTGTTGTTCACATTGGGAATTGGAACATGGTTGCAAATGCCTCTGCCATTATCGCTAATTTGCACACTCCTAACCTGTCTGAGTGGCACACTGCATGCACATGGACTTATTAAGCAAAAGGATTTCACTCTTACTTGCGTCTGATGATGTTCTGGTGTTTTCAAAGAAGATAAAAAGCACAGCCTGTTGTGTTCCTCAAATTTAATTGACACAAGAGTACGAGGGAGGACTCCTTTAAAACTCTTGTGTTGTAGTGTGAGTATTGTCAAACAGTGTTGCTGTAAGGTAGAGTAAACAGCAGTAATTTGAGTGTTGAACTGGAACAATGTGGTGAAGAAGAAGCAGAATCTAAGGGCGACCATCTTTCCAATCCTTATTTACAGGGTTGGAACCCCATAAAGAAGAGAGATGTCTGAGTTGACTGGTTTAGCTTGTGTCCAGATGTGCTCGGATGGGCCTCAGATTCTCCAATTTTATAATGCTGGTTAAACTCGAGCAGAGTTCTTTGGTCTCCAAACACCCTGTGATTTGGAGGCTACTTAAGTCATTTGGGTGTATTTACACTTTAAACTATTGCTTGGTTTTCAAGACTGTTGTTTTTTTATCTGTAGTTTTATTCTTGAATCTGATTTAATGGGGATTTCACTTATCCTCGATATGAAAGCACCCATTGTTTGCTCACAGCAGAGAAAAAGCAGTCAGTATTAGTCTTTTGCTCTTGGCGTTAAAAGTATCTACAATTTCTTCTTCCTGGCAAGATACTCACTTATGTAACAGTCCTCACAGAGATGATCGTGTTCAGCAGCAGATATTTCTGTTTGCCGAACCAGTAATGAATAAAACCTGGGTTTGATTATTGATTTAGCTCTTGTTGTGCTCGGGAGTTTATAGTGGTCTTCTCATTGTTGTCTATGTTGCTAGCTCCAGATCTTTCCACTATGATATGTCTTGTAATGTGCACTAAATAATGTTTTTTGTGATATTTGAATGTGAAAATATTTAGACTTTGACTTTCTTTAATTGTCATTGCACAGAATAAAACACAGCAGTGATTCCTCTCTGCAATTAAATTCCGTTGCTCAGCTTCCATATCACAGCATGATGGTGTTTAATTTAATATAGGAAAAAGAAAAACAATAAAAACTAAGGGGAAAATAGCAGCATGGTGAGTGTTACTGCACTTTCTGGGGGTAGAGTGGTAGTGGAATAAAAACAAAAATGTTTAAAAAGATATATGTTCTTATTTACACAGAATAAATAATACTGTGCTGTCGGGAGCTGAATCAGCTGTATAGGGTGCCGCCATCTCGTCTAATATCTTGTCTGCCTATGGGTTCAGTTATTGGCGCTATTGTCGAGGCAGTTTAGTGTTTGTATTGTATCGTTTCATTTTTTTTTTATCGCATCATATCGTATTATCCTGTTGTATCATAACTTATCTATTGTATCGTATCTTGTCTTGTCGTATCATATTGCATGACTTCATATTGCATTTTGGTATCATATTTCATTGCATTAATTGAACCTCTATAAGTCAGCTGAACATGGATAGGGCCTCTAATTGGTCAACAGACCAGAACAAAGATGGTAACCTCTCTGTAGCACAGTCAGCTGTGAACACAAATTAATACATAAACCAGTCTCTGATTCCTGCTTCTGAATATACACTAATCTTGTCAAGAAGGATCCCTGCATTACAAATCCCTTCTTTACAATTATACATAGTTCTAATAATCCTTAAAGGATAATAGCTGAAAAGTGCCGGTCTCACGAAGTGGGTGGGTTTTACAGGAAAAAGGGGTGTCGCACAGTTCGATTAAAAGAGCTGACATTCTAAACATAGTATTCATTTGCACACAATGGGGTTTTTGTCTTCCATAATTACTTCCATGGTTGTCATTAAAGCTGGAAACCTCTTGCAATGCATTAAGTCATTACTTTGCAAAACACCAAGTGGAAGGTTTTGGTAACTGAAGCACAGAGGAAATCAATGGTGATGGCTGGAACAAGATGGGATTGGTTCTCAAAGAGACATGATTGACAAGAGTGCAGTTGTAGCATTGCACAAAAGTCGTGTGTTTTCAGGTGCTTTGTTTGAATCAGCAATTTCTACCCACATCACAGCTGTAATAATGTCCTGTTGGACCTATTATGTATGGCATAAAGACTTTAAAATTGATTAATTTCCCATGCTAAACACCTACAAATCGTTGTCATTTGGTGTCTGCTAATTTGTAGTATTTTCTGATCATTGTGTTGTTTATTTGCAGTCTTTCTCCTTAATCTTTGTATCCTCTAGACGTGGAGTAAATACTCTGAGACAGGTCAGACTTGTCTGAGGCTTGACAATTTTGAGTTCAAGTCCATGCTGGCTGATACACAAACAGCATATTTATTGGGGATTTGCAAGTGGAGTTATTTGGTAAAAATGAAGAGGACTGGGATGAGTCATTGAGGCTCGTTGAAGTTTCAAATGCTGTTGCTCAAAGTTTCAAGCTGCAGGAAAAAAAAGAGCAATGACTAAGCAGAGACACTTCTTTTACCCTGTTTTAGTTATCTTCCCCCCTCTGCATAGCCAAACATCCCCTGTAAATAAGCAGAGTGAATAATTTAATCCCCATAGGTTTGTATCATCTGGGGGAAAATATATTAAGAAGGTGATGGATATTAATGCTAATATCACTAAGCGTATTTAAACCCAATACAGTCAGTGACAATGCAATCTTCCTCAAATTTATTACACACATATGCACCCCACAAATATGAGCTGTGTTTTTTTTTTCCTGCCTCTTCAGTAATCCTCAGCATATTAGTTTGTGACAAATGGCTCACTTGGGAGTGGAAAGTGAAATGGAGATTGTTTGTAAACAGCCGGTAGCATTATTCAGGGTTTATTATAGGAATATTAATCATGATCCATGTTAGCAGGGACATTTTAATTCTTATGTGGTCCTTATGACTTTTAGTTTTGAGAGGGATAATGTAAAGTGAGAGGGTTGTTATATTTGGGGGGACCTGGAGGGGTGACAGCACAAGAAAACAGTCTAATGTTAATTCTTACAACTATGAATGTTTCTGGTGATACAACGAAGATTAGATTTCTTCTGCTTATAAAAAAGTGTATAATGTGTTTAACTAGTTTTTTTTTTATAACTCTTACCTAACCAAACTTAAATTCTGATGATAAAGTATTGCAACTGTTGGTGCCTGGAGCATTTTCTTTTCTATCTGTTAGTCATTAACCACATTATATCCCATACTTGGTCCCTTTTCATAACAACTTTATGTGCCTGACTAATTTTTAATCATTTTTGTTGTAGCCCCATTTTTTGTCCATAACCTCTCTGTTTATCTCAGCTGATTGAATCCCTCATTGCCCCCCACAGTAAACAGACCCACATTAAATTAACCAAACTTCTTATTGCTATGAGTACAGTAAGTCCTCTAAGGTTTTGAACCGATCCTTATCAACCCACTGTACTTTAAAGTAGCAGTCTGCAGTGGAAAACTCACAGAAATACAACACTAGACTACTCAGAATCTAGAATCAAACACAGCTGTAAAAAAACAAAAAGCAAAAAACATAGTTTTTATAAAACTGCGAACACTATTTCCTCCCCTGAAACAAATCTGGTGGAATCTGGGCCTGAGTATTAGACAGCATTATCATACTCAAATCCTTTGGCACTTTTATTTTCATCAAAACCAGGGCTTCAATTTGCACTGCAGCTCAACTCCTCACATAGAAACTGCAACAAGAAGTCAGCTGAATAAAAAATGTGAAATTTTGGTCTAATCTTTGCAGCTCTATAGATATATGGCCGCTCTTTTGCTGTCCGTGATCCTGATGGATTTAACCCTGGCTTTCCTCCACTGTACTCTCACTTTCTTCAGCACCACGGACAGCGACTTAGGGGCAATGCGCCTGTTTTTGTAAGAAAGGTGTTTCAAACCAGGAATATATGATTTTACATGATTTGTTGGTACGTCAGAAACCTGAGAGATCTCACATTCAACATGTTATCCTGGATCTGGTTGACTTTCAGGTCATGTAGTATGGTTTGCTAAGTTTATTTTTGGGCATTTCTACCAAGTGTTCAGGTTTAGTTTGGTACAATAAACCCTGATCCTGCCTGTGTTTCTGTCACAGATTGGATCCTATAGGCAGTTAAGGCAGAAAGTGTGCTGACTGCGTGACAGCCTTGAAATGGAGAAATTTATGGTGTGCATGTCAGCATGTTAGACCATATGTAAGTGAATGTTTCCACATTTAGCTGTTTTGGTTTTAAATGAACCTGGTTGAATGCTGAGTCATCCTGCAGACATCTATTCCAGGTAGGAGAAGGTAACAGGAGCAACAGCAATTTTCTTTGAAGAGGGCTTTTTTATGCTCTACCTCAATAGGCTCACTCTCAAAGTGGATTATTGCACCTTGCTGCTCGTAATAGCATGCCGTCCTGCAAGACCACCAGAACACTGGAATCCTATAAGATCAGCAGCTAAGATCCTGCTGGGACCCTGACAAAGCCACAGGCTTACACTGCTGCCTTTGAAGGGATGGAAATCACAACACTGTGGCTGGAATAAGAGGAGGCAGGGGGAGCTATTGTTCAGGTGGTAGCTAATGCATTCATCCTGTAGATCACCACATCAATATCCATCCAGAGTTCACAGCTTCCCAAAGTAGTTAAAAAAAAAGATATAGTGGTCATCCGAGAAGTTTGTTTTGGAAACTCTGGACAGTAAGTTGCCTCGAAATGAGGCGCAGTTTACGAGAAGGGCAACTAGAGGGTAAGTATTACTTGATACGAAGGGTATGGAGTGAGTACTTTTTTAGCTTTCAACCTTTTCTACACTGGGGAGCCATCCAGAGGACACTGTTTCAATGTTTTGTGAACGATAGGTGCATCCAGAGTGCACTTTTCTTATGTCTTCTATACTAGAAAAGCCTGTTTCAGTTTTTTTTTTACAGGTAGAGTTACCTTCTTATACTGGATGGGCATCCAAAGGGCATTTTATAGTGTTTTATCTTGTAGAAAAGCAGCAACTAAAGCACTTTTAAAAGCCTTTTCCATGAGAAGAACACCAGAAAGGGGCATTTCATGGTGTTTTATCAAGACGGCATTTTAGCAGCGTCTATCCAGACATAAGGACTCCTGAAGGGGAGAATGCCCTCTCTGCCCCCTTACCCAAGTCCACAACTGACTGTGGAGTATTTATTTTGTTTGTTCTGCACATATTCAGATCAGATTCAACCGATAGTGCATATAATCATGTACCTTTACACTGCCTACTCTTCATGTAAAAGAAATCCCTGCTATAGAAAAAGAATGAATGAATGAATAAAACATAATTTACTGCATTAGTAGTTATATTAACATTTCAGTGCTGTTCTTTTAAACTGACATTGCACAGAACTTTCCACAGTATAAGTATTTTATGTCCCTAGATGAGGGTTTTTTTTTAGCTGAAGGCTGAGTGTCATATTTCATGAACAGCTGCACTGACCATTATTCACTCCTGAACTGTTGTAATCCAGGGATTATTCATTTATGTCAAAGCAGGTAGAGAGAATTATGTTTGCTCTATTTCCTGAAAGGGAGCAGTTCTGCCTTTGTGAGCTCCTTCTGTGCAGCATCCAGGCAGAAAAGCTAATCTTCAGATTTTTGGTTTTGGCCAAGACGGCGCGGTGACTTCTGTCTGCAGAGAGCAGCTCATTTTCCCCATGATGCTTTCTCTCCAAATGTTGTTTTACATTCTTCCCTGCTCTCATCTCCCGTGTTTCTGCTCTTTACCTCCGTTTTACCTCACTCCTTCCTCCATCTCACTCCAGATCCTCTCTTACATCCACTCAATCAACTTCTCTCTTTTCTTCCTGTCTGCTTTATCCTATCTCCTCATATCCTCCACTTTCCATCTGCTGCACCCCTTGTCTTCTTCTCCACCCTTTCCCCGCTCAGCCGTCACTTCAACGTTCGTGAACAGACTCTCGGGAAGGCGACAGCTGTGAGAGGCGCCTTCACGGCGAGCTGGACTTGCTCTGTTCGTTATTAGAAACTTTCAAAGAGTTTCAATTTCCCAGAGCGGACCACAGTATGAATTATTCCCTCGCTATTATCAGAACTCTGGTGCTACACAAACTTGTCTTATCAGGCCACTTTTGCATTCAGATTTGGAGTCGTTTGGAGTGTGATCGACGGAGAACCTTGAAGAAAATGAGCAATAGTTTTCTTTACGGCTTATGCACTCATTTGCAGGAAGAGCCATACTCTCCCCTCTTTTCCCTCTTTCATTCTATCCCATCCTCCCCACAGCCACTTAATCTACTTCTCTCTCCATCAGCAGAACTCTCTGTCCTCTTTCTCTCTAATTTCTTGCAGGAATTCCACTTAGAACTTCTTATCAATTCGACTCACGCCCCGCCCTCCCTCACCACATCTCTACAAATGAAGCGCAGAGCCGGCAAACAAACAAACAGACAAATAAATAAAAGTGAAATGATTTAACAAGATGTAATTCATCAAAACACAATCATGAGAGAGAGAGATAGAGGGAGGGAAGCAGGCAAAGTCAAGCACAAAGTCAATTCGCTAAAACTAAACAAGACAGCAAAAGCCAGAGCCAGGAGAGCGAATTCGACAAATAGATGCTCCTTTGCCACATTTGCATGAATTATGGGCCTAAAATTGAGAGAGCGACGATTGTTAGTCTCTATTAGATGATCTGTCTCGTTCTCTCATCAGTCTGGAGGAATGTGCTGAATAATCATTGCTTTCAAGGACAACAGAGAAACTTCAGCAAACTCACAGCAAAAGCCTGGCAACTCCAGCCAGAGCATCACCCACGACGAACTTCCTCACCCGTGGGTGCTGGCATTAATCTAAGTCATTTCTTGCACAGAGACCTTCCAGCCCTCTTCGGTTTTCTACCCCGGCCTGCAGCCCCTGCCAGTTGGCCTTCCCAGAGGCTCCCTTCCCGTGACAGGAGCCCCTGAACCTGGCCCTGTGCACGCCTGGGTGAGGCCCGGTTGGTGGTGATGGTGCTGCTGAGGCGTTTAATGCTGTTATCACGGACTCTTAACTTCCCACTATGTCCCAAACTCTCTGCCTCTGTCTCTCTCTGGGCGTGACTTTCAGACAACTTTGTACCGCAGAGTGGGAGCGAGTGTCCTTGATGACAGAGGTGGGATGCTGGATGTTGGAGCGTGGTGAGGAGGCTTCTCCCGAGGCGCTGGCATCGGCTGTAGCTGTTTTTTTTTTATTAAACGGCAGTCACACGAGGCCTGGGGTCAGGTGGGGCGTGAGGACAGACAGGTGGTGATTTTAAAATAGAGCTTCAGGCGGCTGTTATGCAGCAAACGTCTTCTGTGTCTTGAGGACTGTCAGTCAGTCATTCAGCTGTCCTTCAGAAAATTTAAGGACTTATTTTCTAGTTGAACAGTTTGACCCTTCTGGTAGCTTGTTTTTGTCTTTTGTGATGTTAATTCAAGGTGTGAAACAGCTAAAGATTCAGCGCCTTATTTAGGCTTTAAAGTAAGGTATCTGTATGCAGGAGTGGAAAATGGAAAACGCATGGAAAACAGCTTACGTAGCTGGTCTTTGACAGGACAAAACTTGATAAAGTCTCCTCTGAATGTTCCTCGGAGAGCAGAATGTGGAAAAAGTGTCTAACAGGTGCATTTTTCAGTATATAAAAAATATAAAGTGCCCTCTGGGTGTCACTTGAGTGTGTAAATGTGAAAAAGTGACCTAACAATGCCCTCTCAGTGCAAGAAATGTAAAAAAGTGTCTCCTAGATGCCCTTATAGTACATAGTATGATTGAAAAAAGCACCCTCAGGGGGCGGAGCTTGGTGTTGTGATGTAGGAAATCTCACTGTGTCTACCAAGCCTACTGTTTTGGTCTGCCGAAGGATCATAGTGGTTTGAATGCAGAAATACTCAGAAATGCAATTTTGCACTTAGTTTTCTCTTCATGTGTCCTCTGGCATCAGAAAAATGTCATATGAACATGTGGACATCTAGAAAAACATGATTTTCATCAGAGCGGGGCTTTATGTCTGACTCTTTGTTTAGTTTAAGTGGTAAATCAGTTAATTCCATCATCAAATCCAATCCATCAGATTTGCATTTAAAAGTTACATTCATTTTCTGTCGACTGTATGTTGCATCATGGACTCTGCATGCTGCACTCAGATACAGAGATCATGCTTTACAGAGGGGTAATGCAGCTTCTAAGACCACTAAATCTGTGCAAATGTAGATGCTGATAGTTTATTTCTACAGTGCATGTCAATGCATGAATTGATCTTATTTCCACTGAAATAATCCCTCTGCACAGCATTTGGACTTTCATATCAACACACATGAAACAGCGGTGCAACTTTATTAATAATTCAAAACTCTGGACATGCTGGCAGAGTGGGGCAGGATCTAATCCGGACCAAAGTCCTGTGTGCTTTAAATCAAACAAAGATGTGCTGTTTGCTTATTTGTGCTGCTGGATCACATGGCTGTATGTTGTAGGCTTTGCATGCATAATAGAAGGATCTATTCAGTATTTATTCATATCTGGAGGCCCCGTGGTCTGACAAAGTGTCACAATGATAGTAAATACTGCTTTGTTGTGTGTGACTGTGTGTGTGAATTAGCAAAGGGTGGAGTTTATCGAAGGAGATATTGAACATTTCTGCTCTTTTACTTCTGTAAAGATTTACTGAGAAACTCTGTGTTAAAAAAAAAAAGACTTGAATGAGAGAATGTCCCTTGTTTTGTCTTTGATAGACAGAAACTCGCCCTGGAGCAGCACCAGAAGTTAAATTTTGGTCTGATCTCTTAACAGCAGCTGTTGATACCATTTCTATTTATTATTCTTTATAATGCCAGGTACTTTCAAAGCGCTCGCCTGAGGTCTGCCTCTAAAACATTTATGACACAGAGAAAACGTTTTGTTCACCCGTCGATTACAAATATTCTGACTGACACATGTAAAGCCATCTTGCTGCTCTTCAGATATTATCCTCTTCATATTTGCTAAGAAAAACACATTTAAGGACACTGCTGTTCTTATCCTGTTAAAGGAAGTCTATCTGTCAAGTGATTATTTGTTTATATAAATGATGGGGAGGAAACAGGATTGCTTTTAACTGGAGAGAGCAGCACTTCACAAGGACACACATCCTTATATCCTCCAACTTTTGCTTGTGAGCGGAGTCTCTGTCTCCATCTGTTTCTGAGCTAAAGTTTGATGTAACACCAGCTAGCTGTTAGCATCCTACTAAAAACTAGGGTTGCAAAATTCCGTCGGAAACTTTCCATTGGAATTAATGGGAATAAATCTAATATTTACAATATTGAAGGTTTGCCCTCATCAGGGAACTTAAATATAGTTGGGGAAAATATATATTACAGCATAATCTTGGCTAAAACAACCAGATTTAATTCAAGTACACTCTTCAATCACATGCACACAGCACACTGCGTACTGCAGGGCTATTGAGGCCACACCCCCTTCATGCACTGGGCATCACATAGCACAAATGATTTCTTGAACCCCGGAGGCTACACATTTGAGCCCACAGACTATATAAAGTCGAATACGTTTTGATAAAATTATGGGGTTAATATACTTGATCTATAATAGTATTAATATTCAACTTGCAAAAATTAAATAAAAATTGGTGCTAAATGTAATCTATTGACTATTTAAGGAGTTAGCTTATTATGATGGTGGTAGCGACCTCAAATGTGACGCTGTTTCTTCTGACTCCTTCAAGACGGTATTCTGTAACCATACAATAATTTATACATCAATTGTCAAATATTTTGAGGACCATCCCAGTTGTTTAGCCAACTATATTTCTGTTCATGCCATTGCATTAGTGTTTTTACAAACTTTTTTATTTCATTCTGCAGAAAAACGCCACGTTCACCATCGCCACCACTCAAATAAATCTGTTGAAATATTTTTTAATTGTATTATTTTGCATGGATGTCTGTTGATGACAAAACAAAAATATTTACATTTATGTTTGGATATGATACAGTTTGTATTAATTACCCCTGATTTCCAGTTAAATCCCAATAATTCCCATGGAAAGCCTCCAATTTGGAATATTTCCAAAATTCCCCAGCTCAACTTCCCATGGAATGTTTCTGGAAATTTTCCAGAAATTTACAGAAAATTTTCCACCCCTTTGCAACCCCACTAATAACTAACCCTGTTATCATATCTGATTGATTTATGAGCTTTTGGAAACTACCATGTCCTCTTATACCGCTATCTGGTAACCAACTGGACATAGACAATATGTATTACCATCATTTTTTAGCCGCCAACCAGCTTCAGTACAGGCTGAAACATCCAAACACAGGGTTTGTTTGAGTGATAAATGCTCTGAGAATCTAAATTTGGGACTATAAAATGTGATTGATGCTCTTAAAAAAGCATGGCTTGCATATACGCAGACAGTAAAATCACAGAGCTTGTAAAAGTAACAAGAGTGAAGATCAGACGCTGCCACCCCCGAGCAGGAGAGCAGCAGCAGCAATCCGGTCACCATCTGTGTGTATAATTATTAAAGCACAGCCGGGCAGCTATCATTTGGCTGATCTCAGTGTGAAACCTGTGTTACAATGAACAAACATGGCAGAGAGGATGCAGCCAGTCCAGGTGTGGTAGCCAGGAAACACTTAGCCAATCAATTGGCTCGATGTTTGCAGAGAACACAAAGGATACAGGATGGAGACTGCCTGAGAGGAGTTGTGCGTGTTTGTATCGGCCTGTGTGTGTTTTGCATAGAAGATGGTGTCATAGAGGTTTTTGCTTTTAGTATAATTGTTTTTCTTCGAATGCACACAATGTCCTCCCAGCATAACACAATGTAATTTATGTAAACAAGAGACAGCGGCAGCAGCATAAAACAAACACAGAAGAGCTTGGCAGATATTTTCTCTCTGTAAGCAGGATTAGAGTTATGATCATGCATTATGCAGAGCAACCCAAAAGTTCTGTAATAAATAAATGCCGCCTTTGTAAGCATTTAAATGTTTAATATTTCCAGTGACTGAGTCGGAGAGGAGTTGATTAGACCGTGTTCGTTTTCAAGGATGCAATTATTCTGTGTATTGTCGAATCCTTCTCTAATGCAAAATGTTTCTGCTGTTGTACTTCAGTTGTAGTCTGTATTATTTGTCATCAAAGGATAACAAGAACACCATCTTACTCGAATTAAAGATTCAGGCAGTTTACTAAACTCTTAACAGGTGACTGTGACTGTAAACCCTCAGTTATTTTCCTCGTCCATGAGGGAGGGAAACAAAGCAGGGCAAGGCAAAAACATGAGACACTAATAAAGCTGCTGTCAACCTCTTTTTTTTTTTTTCACATAAATCTGACTATCCATCAGGTCTGGGCTTAGCCCTGTCGTGTTAAAGCTGATGTGAGAAACTTACGTGTGTAGTTTCTGGTGCCTCACACGGGGCACCAAAAACGTCCCTGAAGAGATAGTGGGCACTGTCGACATTTTTTTAAGGGCATCATGTTATTTTAAAAAAAGTGTTTTGCAATACTTTCTCTCCCTGCAATATGATACTTGATATGAAATGCAGAAATGCAAGGGTCAATACCAAATTTATGTTCGTTCAAATTTTTATAAGACAGTTTGAGTTTTTTTTATTTTTTTAAATTTCTTTTTATTTGTATCTTTGAGTCTGTTCGCTACATTAAATCAAACCACGTGGTAACCTCTGACAGCAGCTCTGACACCCACCTGGAGAAGTAGAGAAACAAAGGAGAGTACAGGAGAAACGACAACTTAAAGACAGACTGCCAGAGCAACAGCACTTCAAGCTGATTGCCATTGTTCTTACTTATGCAAACATGTCTTCTACTAAGTGTAGTTGAGCTTTTCTAGACTTGATTTCTAATTCTCCTTTGATATTGTCTCTATTTTCTGGATATATAACTTCTTTATATAGGATTGGATCATGTAGAGTTCGGAGATGCACTTGAAGAATATCTCAGAGAGCCAAAATTGAACCAAACCGTCAACCGTTCAACTGCCAGAGCTGTACCAAACTGTGACCTTCTGTTCTCACTGCTACTTGGTTTAGTCTTACGAGCCACTTGTGACAACACCATGGCTTAGTCTTAAATATTATATCAAGGTTGACTCCTGCTTTAAAAACGGAGCCCACACAGGCTTCCCCTGGTGCAATATAAAGTTATTTTCTGCCCTGAAAATCAATGGCCATGAAAATGTGACACCCCCACATAACACAATTGTGCAAAGCGACACGAAAAGGCTTCTGTGTTAGAAGCATTAAAATGTAACTCCGATTAAATACATTATTTTAAGGTTAATGCCCACAGACATTAACAAAAGAGGAAATTCTCTATTTCATGCTCATGTTAACAGTTTTAGACGTTTATTCATGACTTCTTCATAATCTGCTGTGGGATTGTGACCTTGATAGTCTCACAGCAATCGAATATTCATGTTGCTTTAACACACATAGGTTGCTTTTCATGCTTTCCATGCCATATTGGATGTATTTCACTTTTAAAGAAAATGTTCTGAACATGTTATTTTTTTCCACCCTCCAGGGACCGGTGGCGTATCATGGAAAACCCTCCTTTTGACGGTAACATGCTCGGATGTGATGAGAGAGTCATGTTGGCTGTAAACGTTTAGAGTCAGCGGGGAGACAGAGGCTCCAGTGTGACGAGAGAGAGGCCTTTCTGTGCTGTGACTCGGATGAACACAGCAGTTGTTGGGGAAAAGGTCAGTGCATTTTGTTTGTATTCTGCAGACGTGCTCTTTTTGGCAGCACACTCGACGTCGCAGCAGGCACTCGAGCTTGAAATGATGTTGCTTCCTCCAGCCAGGAGGCGATGGCTCCCATGCCACACAGCGTACGCAGGACGCCATAAATCCTATGGTGTAAATAAAGACCTGCACCAACCTCCATCTTCAGTTTTTTCTTTTTGTAAACACTGTCTCTCTCCTCTCATTTTTTTGTTTTTCCTTTTTCCTAGTAATGTAGCATAGCTGACCACATATGAATTTGAAATAGAGATACCAGAATTACTTTTAATATCAATTTTGATTACAGTTACCCACATCATGGTGATCTATCTAAATAGTCCAAATAAAGGTATAAAAGTGTTGTCTTTGTTCTCGCTGGCGAAGATATGCGTTCTGTTTGTGCTTGGCACAGTTAGCATGCTTGCTAACGTCATATTTGTCTCCGTGTTGTACGTCTGAATTTGACCCACGTACCTTACAAAGTACATGTAAATGCAGCAAAGCGCAGGACAGAGAAAGTACTCACACCAAGCACAGTTGAAGTTAAGAGCACATTTCTTCTTCTGTCAAGCTTGGCATACTGATGCACATGTATGCTAGATAAGAGTGTTTTGCACCAATCTGTCGTTCCCGGGTCATGTGACGCATAATCCACGTAGAGGCGTGATAAAAAGGAGAAATTTCAAGTTTGCACCTGTAGGTTTTGTGAACTTTTTTGGTATGAAGTCTTGATGATGTGTTAGTTGGTGTACATGTTTTTTATTCCACTACAAGTTGAGCAGTCCAGTCATTGAGGGTTATTCAAGAAGTGTGGTTAAACTGTTATGGTGGCCCTTAAGGTGAGATACACATTTATTTGATGACTCAAATGATTTTACAAAAAATGAATACATAAATTCTCCATGTGAAAAAAACATGACTGGTGTTTCAAAACTTTTTACCTGTTTTAAAGATTTGTGAAGTTTTTTTTTATGTAGTTTTTTTCACGCTTTTTTGAGGTTCAGTAAAATATATTAGTAGTCTCAATTTGCACGTGTAGTCCATCTTTAGAAACAGTGATGCTTCATGCATGTAAGAGAAGTTCAACATTGTTTCACTGTCACAGGGTTACTGGCACCTTTGTCACTTGCATGTGAACGACGTTTGAACCAGGTTTCGTGGCAGTTTCAGATTTGTGTGGTTACCTTATGTGACTCTTCATTTCTGCTGTTGTCAACTTTTACAGTTGTAAGCTGATTTTCAGGTGAAAAATGTTTGAATTTTATCGTTAATTCATCTCCATTCTTTTCTTTTTGTCTCTTTCACTCTGCTCCTATTTCTCTCTGAAGTCTAATCTCGCTCTGTTGTTACGGAAAAGCTTATCCTCATTTCCATCTGACTTTGTTCGTGGCAGGTGGCTCCAAAAAAAAAAAGATAGAAGGTAAATCTCATTTGGTCACAGTTTGACTTTATTAACCGCACAGCAGGCAATGACAGAGGTTTGTTCTTTGACAGATGTGCTGAATGCAGCGTGTGGTGTCGGACCGCTACCCCCTGTCCTCTACGCTCACACAGACACACACACAGCACACACAAATGTGCGTGCCCAATTACAGGCTTACAACTCCCTGCTAAGCCCAAACAGCACCCAGGTTCAGCGGGTATTTCTCCAACTTCTTAGAATTACTTGACCACAGACATTACTTTGTTGCACATCAAACAACAAAACAGCAGGATAATTCCACTGAAGGCAGCAAACAGAGAGAAAAGCAACTTTGTCTCAGGACTGTGTTACACCTTCCTTATCCCTAATTTATGGTTGTAGATAGTGCTGCAACGAACGATTATTTTTTTGTCGACTAATCTATTGACTAGTCGTCCGATTAATCACGATTAATCACTATCTTCTTTATTTATAAACACCTATTTCCGGGGTGTCGGCGTTTCAGGTGCTCATGCATCGCCGTGGTGCTGCCATGGTAGGAAAGCTGAGCTTTGATCGACGTGTTTTTTTGGTTTGTTCTCCGTAAAATGTTCCCAAACTTTTGAAGTTTTGGGTCGGAGTTTTGGAGCGTCTTTTTCAGTTTGTTCTGCCATAATGTGTGCACTCTTCTTCTGTGTTTGCCCGCGGGATGTAAACAGCGAGCGCTACTGCCCCCAGCACATCCTGTAGTGCACTGCAGTTATAGATGAGTATGAGGCGCCGGCATGTGATTCTTAACAACAATAACACGACGCGTCGACGCTTAAATTTCGTGTCGACGTAATCGATTACGTCGACTAATCGTTGCAGCCCTAGTTGTAGAGAGTTTGTCTCCAGGCTACACCAGGTTGTGTTTCAGGCATTTGATAACATTTAGTTGTATTTCCCAGCACTGTATGTCATGTGTATAGGGGTAGGGTTTTGGCAATGATGATAGGATACAATATGATGCAATGAGATACATGGGTCATGATACCTATTGCGATATGCTGCATTGTTTGACGTAACTCAGAATAAAGTTAAATATTATATATTCCATCGATTTAGATAATAAGATTGCTACATGCAGCAGTTATATACTTTTGTGTTAATGGTATGATAACGGTAAAATTAGCCAATAATGATACATGTTTCCGACAACAAACTTTAAGGGCCACATAAAGGGAGAAGGATGATTAAGTCAAAAGGAAACTAAAATTAAGTTATCAGCATAATTTTATTAAAATATCATCTCCTTAAAGTCAGTGTTAAAAGAGTAATATTGTAGCAGTCATCATACAACCAGAATAAAGTTCTGATTTAGCCAGAGTAACATCTTGGTAAAGTAATATTACAAAAGTAAAGTAAAGGAATTACAAGAATAAAGTCATACTGTCATGAGGATACAGTGATAATAATTTCAAAATAAAATAATAAAGGTAATGAGTTATAACAGTTACAGCTCACGTTACAATATAAGATATGATACAGTATGAGAACATAATCATAATGGTACCTTAGTAAAATCTTAGTAAAATAATATTATTACAATAAAGTCATGATTTCATGAGAATTAATTCAAAGCAAGGTTATGATATTACAAGAATATGTCTTACTGTCATCAGAATGAAGTTTTAATACTTAGACAATAAAGTCATAATTTTGTGAGAGATAATTTTTTAGCTTACCCAATGGAAAGAGTTTGTGACCCATTTTTGGGTCCATACCCACCAGTTGGGAACCATAGGTCTAGGCAAAGAAGAGAGGGTCTCACATTGGGCCATTTATTTCCTATTATCTTAATCAAAGTGAGACATAGCTTGGTCTTAGGATAAAAGGAATTTAAGTGTTTAAAAAGGAAAAATCAGATACAACTCAGAGGAGGAAGAGAACCCAGCTGGTTTACTTCTCATTTACAGGGTTCAGGGTGTAATTGCTCTTCCATATTTTGCTTTATTTGGAAAATAACCTCAAACAGCTCTGGCCATATGTTAGAGGATGAGTTCTGCAGTTTCCTAAGGCTGTGCTTTGCCGCCCTTGGCCTCGCTGCAGTTAGCAGGGGAGTGGCCGAGGCCGAGCAGTTGGTCTTTCTCCAGAGGGAGGAAATTTGCATTTTTGGCCAAAGATTATTTATCAAGGCTTTTGTTCCAAGTCCCTGTCTCATGGTATTATTTCCATATCTTAACATTTTGGTAACCTTGACGCTGGTTTTGACAGCAAAGTAGGACCTTGTGTTCTCCGGATAACTGTGAAGGCTCATTAGAGAAAGTTTATCTTTGAACTGCTCTGAAGAAAAACATTAGTCAGCATTTTGGAAGGACATTAAAGGTATGATAGTCTTTAAAAAAAAGGTGTTTTCATTTTTCTCTGTCACTTTTTTAACTGAGAAAGAAACAAGAAATATGACTTTTCTCAAAAACTCTCAAGTACATTTCACTAAATTTAGCTGTTGAGGAATCAACCTTGATTTGTGGCCAGAGTAAATCTTTAAATAAGTCACGACTCTTCTTTAAGGAGGAGTACATCTACAGCAGGTCAAAATATGGTGAATATGAAGCATATTTATAACTTTTCCTCGAGGGGAAAAACATCATTCCTCTCTATTTTACTTTCTGAAGCTTCAAAGTTAAGCTGGATTATGCCAAAAACGACCAAAATAGCAGCATTACAAACAGAAATGGTGGTTTCTCACTGTCTGCTCTAGAAGAAGTAATACACGTAAAGGTGAGACTGAGTAGGACGCTACTTTGATATCTTTCACTTTTTTGGTCTCTGAAGTTGTGAGTAAAGAAAGAGGAGTAATTGGGAAAATGTCAGAATACGAGTACGTGTCTTTTAGTTTGTTTGGAAACCTTGGCTTTATCAAAAGAAAGAAAAGACAATTAACTTCAAAGCGTGTATATATATATATATATATATATATATAGTGTTGTGTGTTTCTGGCTTGTATTTTGTAATAATTTATCCAGTTTCGCACAGCGTCTCTTACCTGTTAAAAGTAGTCTCCAGCTTCTTTCCTTTCCTGTTTCTTCTTTTGTTTTCAGAAACCTCTTTCTTTGAGTGTTTCCTACAATTTGCCTGAACACAGACGGAGGGAGGTGAAAGGCTGAGTACCTGCTGTCACTCTTCAGCAGGAACTCCTCTTACGGTAAACATGCATTTAACTTTGAAGGGTCGGATATACATTGATGGAGATGTCTCCATCTTAAAAGCTTCTTTTCTGAGAGGCTGAGGTGAGGAGGCAGGTGCGGCTCGCCTCTTTAACTCAGAAATTTACGCTCTCATTGTTGAGGCAATTACAAACATTAAGTCTATAACAAGAACAGCAAAATGTGAAAAGTGTTGAATCAAAAGTGACAAGGCTGAATAAATTGCACCACTTAGAAGCCATTTTTACTTTGCGTAAGTTACTGATGATTACATGGCTCGGCAATACATGAGAGCAGTCAAGCTATTATGTCCAAGTTTGACATCGCTTTTCCCGCTCCCATCTACCATCCAGCAAATTTATACCAAACATTTAGACAGCAAGGAGGGTCGTTTCTCGCAGCAGAGGGCTGTTAGATGAAACTGAGTGTTAGAATGTGTCATGTAGCAGGAATGATGTGTTAGCTTTATAATTAAAGAGTGAAACTTTCCAGCGTTATCTTCTGCTTTGATTTCCAGTCTAACCATTTCATAGAGAGGAGTTTTGGTCTTAAATGACAAATTTAAAAGAGAGCAGGAATTAATCCTGCGCCACCTGTGCTTAAACTGCTAGGCTATCTGCACCCCAGAATACTAATGATTTCTTAAGCTGATGTTTATTTTTGGTGTCCACCTACAAGGATGATACTGAATCTTTTACACGCACGTGTTAAGTTGCTACTATAACATGCTAACATAGAAGGCAGTGTCATCTGTGGCTTCCATATGGTCACCATATTGGAAATGCGACCCCAATATTAATAAATGCTTTAATTAAAGAACCTCACAGCTCTCCAGGGTGTATAAAGTTAAAGACCCACTCTGATGAAAATCATGTTTTTCTTGTTTTTTTAATGTTCATTTGGCATTTTTCTGATGCTCCAGGACATATCATGAGAAAACTAAGTGCGCTGTAAATCTCTGGCAGACCTAAATGGCAGGTTCAGAAACAGTGAGATTTCATATGTAACCAAGCCAAGCTCCGCCCCCTGAGCCCCACTATGCAGGCCACACTCTGCATATAGAGGAGAAATACAAAGGACGATCGCGTGTGCGTTAGCGGACTGCAATGCTCGTAAGAAAGCTAACTGATATTAGCTTTCATCGTGCCCCTAAAGACACTAGTGTTCAAGAGCTGAATAGCTCCTATGTTACCTGCCACTTCTACGACACCGGAAATGTTAGGCTGCAAGTGTGCAGAGCAGCGCTGTCTCCGCCCATGACTCGGAGGCGAACTGTGAATGATGTTCTCGAGCTCTGCAGAAGAAAAGCCCTTGAAAATGACACAGGTAAAAACTTCATAATTACGATTGAAAGACCACTGAGAACACTTAAAGAAGTAAAAGAAAAAAGATCGTAGTGGAACTTTAATAAAAAAAAATAGCTATCAAGACCAAGACCTTTTTTTACTGAGCTGTCAGCTATTTCAACATGGAAGCTAAAGGGGATGTCTTGAATTTTAAACGGCCTCTAGTGGACAGTTGGGGAGCTGCAGTTTATGTACTTTCAGACGTGATTGGCTGGATTCAGGTTATCACAGCTGATGCCAAATCTGATACTAAATGTCTTACCAACAGCATCCACTTGCTTCTAATATAAATCAACCACCTCTTTATCAAATATCTCACAGTCAGTCAGTTTCCATCTCTGCTCACTCTTTGCCTCCAATAAATGTAGCAGGGTTGAGGTGGAGAGACGTGTCTATGTGAATTAGTGGGCTGATGAATAGAAATCTTGTTTCTGCACATATTTTTTCCCCCATATGTGCGGAGAGGCTGATAATGTCCCAGTAATGAAAGTCTGTTCCGGTCGCTAACGGGATTAGAGCGGAGAAATGAGCACGCAGCATTTTCCTACGAGCCACCGGGAGTTTCGTTTTTAACAGCCCTGTCTCGCAATTCTTTGTCTCATCACTTTTTCACAGATTGTCCCTGTTTCACTTCAGCTGGAGACATTACACAGAAACTGCGTCTGAGTTTACAGGCATCTGACCGAGCTGAGTGCAGCAAAAACGTCTCTCTCTGTATTTTCCCTGCAGATACGCTTAGTTTTAATTGAGTTATGGTAACGCAAATAACATTTCATGTTTTTTAAGTTGTTACTGAATAAGAGTAACATGCAGTTGCTGTTTTTTTCAATATCTAGGATGTACTTTCATTAAAAAAGAATTAAATATAAATGGCATAGTCCTACTGTTTACATGTTTAAAGATGGTTTTTACTCACCGTTGTTTTTTTTTCAATGTCAATTCAGATGCAACAACTTAGTATAAACTGTATAACAAGCTTATGTAAGGCCTGATGATTTAGCAAATCTGAATCCTGATAGAGCTCCCAGGGCTTCAAAGGTTTTGTCTCTGTTTGTATAATCACCCTTTCATTGCACATTTTTCTTCCTATTACCCAACGTAAGACTCAAATTGCTTCCAAGCCAACTGATTCGTTTGAATTTCCTCGCACGGTGAGTTGAAAGTTAACTGAACTAAACCATTTCATTCAAGCTCGACTTAAAACATCAGCCTGCTTATTTGTTGTAGTTCAAACTGATGCAGTTTATCCATTAAGCTTATCTCCTCAGAACCAAGGACGCAGCGGACATGATTTAAAAAAAAGAGCGAGTTTTTCCACTCTCTCGCCGGTCCATCTTAAATTCACTCAGGCTGCCAACATTTCTGGATCAGATTCCTCTTTGCAGTGCAGTGTGGTACAGTTTATCATGCATTTTTTTAATGCAGTGGCAATTGTGTGATATTTAGAGGCGACTGTGAGCTTATGTGGTGATTTACACTGCAGAGTCACAACTGTTTTCAGTTCAGTGCTGATTGATGACCTGTAGATCACGGCCGTCCACGGTTTGTTTCTCTAGATTCTCTGAATCTTTTCATGATATCATACATGTGATGACAAATTTTTCAGTGATTTCCCCGTCATGAGTTTTTAA